>OY735210.1:26135940-26148440 GCA_963457665.1 Thysanoteuthis rhombus | reverse complement strand
GTATTTTGATTCTTAAATGTTTAGGTATTTTTTTTCCACTTTTAAGAATCTCGTGTTGCTGATTGAGATTTTTTTGTCTTATTTTTTTTTCAAATTTGTGTGCCCAGTGTTGAAAATATCTGGACTTTTTTTAATATCATGTTTCAAAGTCTAGTCTTGCCAATTGAAAAAGGTTTGTTTTTTTTTTAATTTTTCAAATTTTAGTGTGACTTCCAGAATCAAGAAGTTGAAAAAAAAATCACATCGAAATTGGCATCCCTGCTGGGAACAGTCTTAAATTATTTGAATTCTGAGATGAAGTACTTTATTTATTAATTTTGACCGGTATTTTCTTCTTCCAATAGTTGCTTTCCATTACAGCATTCTATTGATTTGCAGTTGCTTGCAAGAATAACCAGTTTTATTGTGAGATACATTTTATATCTTCTGATTCAAAGCTGCGTTTATTACTTTTGCAAATGAAATTGGATAGTTAAATGAAATCGTTCGTATCTTTCCGTATTTCCGTCTTTTCGTCTTTCCGTCCGTCTGCCCCCCCCCCTCTGTGATATCTCTAGAAGTATCAAATAAAATTTGATTAGATCTTGTAGAAGGGCAAGCAATGGGGTAGAGTACAACTGGTTAAATTTAGGGGTGGAATATCCCTTTGATTGAAAGATAGTTCCCTTGTTCGTTAATACATTTATGTCTTCGCTCGTGACTGTCCACACGGTGCCAACAAAATTTCTCAATGAATGCAGACTTAATTTAGTGTAGACAATAGGATACAATATAACTGTCCACATTTTGGGACGGATCCATCCCAAATTACTTCGTCTTGTAGTTATACGTCAGCATTACACAATATCGCCAAGAATCCATATCTGTTCATAAAATATCACCAATGACATATTGTTGAAGTGGTAAATAAATCTTGGGGCAAGAGGTATCTACACACAATTACTTCCCATGCAAATGCCGTTCACAGATGAATCTGCTCCCCGGGTGTTTTTCAAGTATTGTAACATTATCTTTCACCAAAAATACGAATGTAATATAATACAAAAAAAACAGCTTATCATCAAATGAAATTCTTGATTACCTTCGGGGATGTATGTTATATTTTATATACTTTTCATGTTTTGAAAATTCTATGGAGGACTGTGATTTTCATTCACAACACGTGGCTTGATTATCAGTAAATTCCTTATCTCTATTTTTGTGCGGACTATCCTCATCTTGGTTGTTTTCCGTACAACGTTTTGGCCGTTGTACTCTACAGCTGTCATCAGGTATCATCTGGTAGGTGTGGGGGAAGTAACGAACCGAAACCTTTATTTTAACCGATGGGGTATATAGACCACACTCCTTTCTTAACAGTTGTAGTATTTTCGAATTAAATTGGGATTGAACCTACAACCATTAGATTACTTGCAGTAATTCTGTCCGATTCTCTAACCACGACTCCATGTGCCCAGATTATACCTGATGAAGGCCGTAGAGCACAACGGCCGGATCGTTGCATGGAAAACAACCAAGATGAGGATAGTCCGAACAAAAATAGAGATAATGATAATACCTTATCTCAAAAATTCAGAGATACAGTAAATTCCTTATTTATCATTACTTATGAATTTGCCTCCCGATGAAGAAATCAAATGCTGGCACATTCACACAAACACGGATTAGGAAATACGGTCGTACACGCAAACAAGCACACGTGCACATGTATGCATTTATCTGTGTGTATCTATGCGTATGTGTGTCTGCGTGTAAACGAGTTGGGTAATTTTTAAAATGTTCTATTCAATAACCGGTAGAAGACGAAGTCATGTTCTGAGAACCTCCAGTTCGACATCTAGTCAAACAGTGTCCCTCATCCCTCCCATTCCCCCGCCGGGCACAGATAGACATTGTTATCGGAAAATCGGTTTGACAATGAAGATTAAACTTTTCTAGTGTTCTTGTCAATTCCAAGCCGCCGAGTTGACTTTGAAGTAAAAGTATGGATTCTTCAAAGATAAACAGAGACAAATGTCTGTGCAAACAAGAGCCTATACACTTCGTAAAGTAACCAGGCTTACGATACATTCCACAAATTGTATGTACGCATCGAAATCTGTAAAATAGACAGTCTGCATATATATATATATATATATATATATATATATATATATATATATATATATATATATATATATATATATGTACTAATGTATTAATGTTTGTTCACTGAAATGCTGAGCACTGATAATGAATTACATTATATCATATTGAAACTTCATTTGAAATGATCTGTCATTGCACGGGGAAGGTATCATTTGGCTTTGATCTCGTAAATCCCATGTTATAGCGGGAGAACATTTGAATAAGGTTTCAATGTGATATAACGTGATTTATAATCATTCCTGTTAGATCACATATCCATTTTTTAATACATGTTAAGAACTACACGTCACAGATCAGAAACAAATACATGTCTGAAATCAGCAGGTCGCAGATTGCCTAAGGCAGTCGTTTTTTGTTGTTTTTCTTTTAATAATTGATTTCTATTGGGTCTGTCTCTGCTGTCTCAGAAAATAAATCTATCAAATCTTTCGGAAATATGTCATTTTTTCTCAGAGCAAAAGCAATGACCTTAATCTCACTCTATTCAAAAACCAAACAAATCAATGAAACATGGTCACAGTTTAAATCCTGTAGTCCGTTTTGAAATGCAAACCAAGTGAAAAAAGATTTAGATAGGGGTGACAACCAACAGAAGTGTTGTCACTAACTTCAACACACAGTATTTGCATTGCACTTTGGAAGAGACAGTGATTGAATTCCAAATAATTTATGACAATCCTACACGAATCTACTTCCCTTATAGAAAATAACATAAGCAATGACCAATAATTAATCAAGGAAAAGAAATGAGGAGACCAAACAGGCAGAAACATAAACGTGTTTGTGTAGTGAATCTTTTATTTAATCATATTTTAAGCTCTACTCTTAACTTAATGTTGAATGTATCGACCACTTTATTAAAAAAAAACCATCAAACATCAGATATCGAATTACTGATTTTTACGTTGGAATAAAGGTCGTTGCTAAAGTTGCTAGTTAAGCACTTTTATGGATATTATTTCAGCACAAATGGAAAAATCGAACATCGAACGTTTCTTCAAAGGTATTCCAATCCCTAACAAACACCACAACCTAATTTGGTTACTGAAAAAAAAAAGAAGATCTAATCTGGCCTGTGAAGAGGGAATGCTTTTTCTACAACAATAAATAAACAAGTAAAACGAGGAGAAAGCCTTTCCGGCTTCAAAACAAAAAGCCCACCACAAAGTAAATTACTGGAAAGCTTAGAACAGGACCTACTTATAACCATCACCAACATGGAATTTAAAAAGTGAGCTCACAACTGAGAAAATTATAAAGAGGAAATCAACAAATCTAACAACATTTTCGTGAGAGGAGGTGAGACGAAGAACATGAAATGAATTGCTAAACCTACAACAAACTCCTAACTAATGAAATCCCCCAAAATTACAAAATATTGATCACCAAGTGGAACAACTACAAAGTAACTATAAATAAGGAGAGCAAAAGCATTACAGACAAATTAAACGTTAGCAATAGAGTGGGAAAATCACAGAAAAACGATACATATATACTCATGAAAAATGTCAAACAGGATTTCTCAAATAACCCCACTACTAGACTAATTAACCCCACTTAATCTCATTTAAGGAATATCAACAAGAAAATGCAAAAGAGAATAAACTACAACATCAAAAAACTATAGCTAAACCAGTGGATGGATACAAATGATGCCATTACCTGTTTTATTTACATTAAGCAAAAACAAAAGCACTGTGCGTCTATACAGTTCAATATAATGGACTTTTAACCTTTAATATCCAAAGGAATCTTCGAGGAAGATATTGAATTTTCGAAAATATACTCCAACATTAACAACAGGGAAATAGAAGTAATCCAACACTGTAGACGAACAGTTCTGTTCAATAACCAAGAACAACGGGCTGAGAATCCGATGTGCACGGTTTTGGTGCTACAATGTAAAGTCTTAATTCAGCCAAGATGTTGGAATTGACGAGTTTATGTATCACATCCGGCCCTGCTAGGAAATTAGAATCTGAAAATATAAATTGACTAATTGTAAAAAAAATATCAGCGTGCAAAAATGCAAAAAAAATGGAAAAAAAAACATCATTAAATAAATGGAAAAGGCGAACTCTAAAGTTGAAATTAAGGCAAATATAAATTTTTTACAATATTTAGATGTTACTTTCAATCTAAATGATTGAACCAACAAACTACGTAAGGAAGAATATTGTGAAACTATATATACATCAATACGAAATCTAATCATCAAAAAAAAATCATTAAAAAGATCCCTAAATCAATAGAAACTAGGCTGATATACAATTCCTTGAACAAAATGATAATTTGATAAAGTTGAAAAAAATTACTAAAACCCTAAAGGACAGCGGTTTTAACGAAACTAGCTTAAAATATGATGGAAAAGTGAAACTCAGTAGAATAAAACACAGCAACAACAAAAAAAGCAGCGGTAAGAAAATTATTTAATATACACTACCATTCAACCCACAAGTAAAAACCAACACGAAGAAAATTCCAACATAGAAAAACACTTCTCCCGGAGCAAAATGTTTAACAAAAACAAACTGAAAATTAGTTATAGTTGTTTTGAAAACTCTCAAAGAATCATAACGATAGATAAATAAGAAATAATACGAGTAGAGAAAATATGGAGAAAAAAAAAACAGACTGCAGTTATACAAACAGCAACAGGAATCCTTTGTAAAATAAATGACTCATACGGGATATTGTACATCAAACAGCAATATCAACCCAAGAGAAAACCCCTTAGAAGTGAAATATTATACAGGAATATCAAAAACACCCTTTAAATAGAGACTAGCCAACCATACATTACCCTTAACAAACAGCAATTACAAAAACAATACATTACTATTTGCACATTATTGAGACCTTACAGACAGCGAGTTTGCACTCACAGTAAAATGGGTAATATTAAAACTAACACAACACTGAAACACCTGGCTATCTATGCCTAAATAGGAAAATCAGAAATTGAAAAAAACAAAACAGATTTACTGAATAGACAAAAATTGAAGCAGCTGTAAGATACTGGCACCATTCAAAATTCTATCAAAAATATAATTCCACCCTACGTACAGGTATGAAAAAATGACCATAGCTATCTTACTCTTATCGTTATTATCAATAATGATATTATTATTATTATTATTATTATTATTATTATTATTATCATCATCATTATCATCATCATCATCATCATCATTACTATTATTATTATTATTATTATTATTATTATTATTATTATTATTATTATTTGCAATCTTACACCAGTTGCCTGGTGGTCACCGCTGGAGTTTGAGTGACAGCAAGTCTCTTCAAGTCAATACTGCGGTTTACAGTTTCTCACCGGTTGCCCAATGGTCATTGCTGAAGGCTGAGTGACAATAAGTCTCCTCAGGTCTTCAGCCAACGTCTCTTCTCTCTTTTGCCTATCATGCCAGTGCTGCGGTTAGTATTTCCGCTTTCATTTCCCTTCCTCTGTTGGTTCACTGTTAACAATTAACGTTGCCGTCTTTATATTTCTAGCACTTTCCTCAGTATCCGCGCGGTTCTTAGCAGTGTTGTGGTCTGTACAGTCTCAATCCTTCCCCTTATCCTGATCTCCTCCAGTCTTACCCTCAGTGTCTTTGGGACAGTTCTCAGTGCGCCCACTATGACTGGCACTACCCTAGCTTTCGTGTTCCACATCTTCTTCAGTTCTCTCGCTAGGTCCTGGTATTTTTCCCGTTTTTCACTCCCCTTCCTCTTTACTCTATGGTTTGCAGGTACAACCACGTCTACTATTTGGCAGGTCTTTCTCTTCTTGTGTACAATTATCAAGTTCGGTCTTTTTGCCTGGATGAGGTGGTCAGTTTGGACGTCAAAGTCCCAGAGTAGTTTGTGGTTGTCATTCTCCAGGGCTGCCTCTGGTTTGTGCTGATACCTCTTTTCCGCATGATCGAATCCCATTCGTTTACTCAGTTCCCAGTGTATCATCGTTGCTACTCTATCGTGTCTGTGCTTATACTCCTTCTGGGAGAGTTGACTACATTCACTTGTTATGTGGTTGCCTGGTGATTACCACTGGAGATTGAGTGACAGCAAGTCTCCTCAAGTCTCCAGCCTTCTTCTCATCTCAGCTCTCCCTCTATTATTATTATACCCCCAAGCACTTTAAGAACAACCAATTCAAGTTCCCATAATTTTTTTTATATATAAAGGCAAATCCACCAAAAACATGAAAGCAGGCCCACCTAAATAATAGAAACACAACCCTATCTAAAATATAAAAGCTAAACCATCAAAAATATAAAAGCAAACCCTCCTAAAATATAAACACAATTAAACGTAAACAATGGAGGTCATGTGAATGTGAACCTTAATTCGGTGGTAGTGGGGGTAGATAAAAGTAAGCGAAGAATACTTCCTGAGAGAAAACATATCACAATTGGCTGATAGATTAACAACACACGGATAGGGAACGTATCTGTAACATCTCAAGTAGTTAATAACAGCTAACCATGAATCCACTTCCCCTACGGAATACAATATAAACAGTGAAAACAAAATGGGAGAGATACATAAGTAGAATATGAGGGAGATTCTCCACTCAGAGAAATAGACACATCCTCAATAACGCTCTAAATAGAGATCCAAATAAATCGAATCCTTCGCCTGAAGAACCCTAAAGAGGATCGGAACATGACTGTGTTTGTGTTGCAAATCCTTTATTTCATCATCATATATATATATATATATATATATATATATATATATATATATATATATTATCTTTCCCTGCTGGATACAGCACTCGGTATTCCCATCTCGGTTTATCCTCTGGTGCAATCAGAAAATAGGATGTGCATCACCGCCATACTTAGCCTCAAACAAACTGTATCATTCCGGTAGCAAGAGTAAAGAGAACACCAATCACTAACCTCACACCTTGCTTTCTTCTGAATACTTTCTCTACCCTTAGACATAAGATGAGACACCTGCCTGATTTCTCGCCACTGGGTTTCCCTACGCCTCCGTTGTTCACTCGGTCGGACGCCATATTGACTGAAGCTCTACACTTTCTCGAATCACCTTGGCTGTCTGATTGATTTGAAGCAAATGACAGGGAGAATTGAATCACTTGGATGTGTGCCCAGTCGACCAGCCAAGCATAGCGCTCGGGGTACCACTGTTCTTTGTGTTTTCTTATGACACTTGTCTTCGGCTGCAAACACAGGGCTTCGTTTTCCAATCTTTTTTTTCTGCCGACAACTGAATTCCTCCTCCTCCAGCTCCTCCAAGTCATCTATTCTTTGGACCATCCCCAACATGTATATCACATATAAGTTACTGTGCATGATAAGTACCTAACGAACCATCGAAAAATATTTTCGTTATTCGTAATGTTGTGATGCAGTGCTTTTTTTTTCTTTTCTAAAGCTTTAAAACTCTATGAATCATAATGCAGAATGTTTAAGCTTCAAGATAAACGAATACCGAGATCTAAATGTAACGAAAACAACAATTCTTTTCTCTAATGGTTCGTCAGGTACTTATCATGCGCAGCTACTCGTATATTTTCTGTCATTTATGGTTTATATAGTTTTATTCTTATGTATTTTTTCCGTGCCTATCTATCTATCTATCAATCTATCTATCTATCTATCTATCTGAAATCGTCAACCAAAACTGTCAACTCAGTAAGCATACGTTTCTACAGTTTTTGAGTGATTTTGGCTGTCTGTTTGGCTGGCTGGCTGGCTGGCTATGAGTCGTGCGTAAAGGCTGCTCAGATGGAGCTAAAATGCTGAACATCCAAACGTTCACTCCTTAAAATGTCCATAAAAATTTCTTTTTGCTCCTCCCAACCCATAGGTTTTGTAGGGTATACAATTTACAATTAAAGTTTTTGCGAATTATGTCTTTTTTAATATATATATATATATATATATATATATATATATATATATATATATATAGAGAGAGAGAGAGAGAGAGAGAGAGAGAGAGAGAGAGAGAGAGATGATCCAACTGAAAGATTATAAATTGCATTATTTTATATTGAAACTCCTATTTCAAATCATCTCCCGTAATTACACGGGAAGTATATCACTTGGCCTTATTTATTCTATTACGTTGTCCAGGCCAAGTGATACATTCACTGAGTTATAACAGGAGATCATTTTAATCAGGATTTTCAATATGATATAATGCAATCTAGATTCATTCTGTCGGATCATAAATCCATTTCTTCATAATACAGTTGTCTGCGTTGAAATGAGAAAAAAAACCCACAAAGAAAGCAGACATAAACCGTGAATAACCTAGACGAGAATTAGGAGTTAAAATAGTTATTTCGGAGTTTGTATTATCACCGGCTGTTTAGCTAAATGGTAAGAGCAACGCTACGTTGGACCGGCTACCCTATCGGTGGCACGTTTGATTCCTACAAAAGCCCCGTTTTCTTGAATTGTTTATTCGATTTACTCTGTCGAGGCAAGATGATATATTTACGGTTTGATAACGGTGGATCATTTCAAGGAAGAATTTCAATATAATATAACGCAATTTATAATCGCATCAATTGATTGAATTCACTATAATAGCGTTTGCTGTCCGACTATAATGCAGATATTTATTGTGATTATCGAAGCAGGGGACGAAATCAATCTCGTAACTAATTTACTAAATTTTGTTTTGTCTAACACAAGGTCGCAGAGGCCAGGCACTATGTGAGTGTCAAACTCCCAACACTAGCTTATGGTAGACGCCCATCAGTGGAACATTTCGAGACTTTGTCATAGTTGGAATGTGAATATTTTCACAGCATCAACAAACATGGACATTAACAGATAAACATAAATACAGTAGGATATATACAGACGAAACTCTATTGCATGCGAAACATTCCCTTGTATCCGAACGCTAGAAAGCTGGAGAAACCAATGTAAACAGATTATAACAGAAAAACGGAATGTATTTCAAAGGTTATCAATATATCGTATGTTCTTTCTAGAAGGAACTGTATTTTGAATATTTTTAAATATCGCATCTCTTTTTTTAATGGAAATAAACTATCACAAAAGGTGAGAGAAAAGTTATTGTACGCACGAAAAAAAACGTTAAGAAAAGATGAGAAAAATTTTTACTACGAAGTAAAAGAAAATTTACATTTTTCTTTCATCGTTGGAAAAAAAATCAGTTTTCAAAAGTTAGTGCAGTCGACTGAAGAAAAAAAAAAGTCTTTAAACTAAACAGCAGTCTGTTAACTAGTCTACAAAGTGGTCTTTTCTGATTTTATCAAAAGTGTTTCGTTGTGGATAATGGATTCAGTATACAAACAATTCGATATCAGAACAAATCTCAAGAATGGATTATGTTCGTATGCTGGGGTTTCTCTGTTCACTTGAAATTGTTTCTGTAACGATTATTTCTGTAACGGCATTGACTTACAACGTCGAAGTGTTACAAATAAAAACAAATAGTACGTTTGATGCAAAGAAAACAATACATATTTAAATTATTTGTAAAATCAAATATGATAAATCAAAAAGTCAAAAGCTTTTAATTCAAATCAATAATGCATATTAATGATCCTCCTCAGCTAAAATTTGAAAGAAAGGGAATATATTTCGGCTTCTTTTAATTTTGAGATGAAGCACTTTCAATGCAAATTTCGGACCAGCCTTTCTTAATTTCATTTTGCACGTTTTTTGTTTTTTGTTTTTTTCAAGTTTCTATGACGAATACTCAAAAACGTGTTTAAAAGGGATCATATCCAATATCCTTGGTGCCCTTGCTTCATGAACAAAGTCTCAACCAATCTGGACACGGGAGCTTATGGCCAACTGTGGCTAAAATCTGCATAGAATATCATGATAAAATAAAATGAGTATTTATATATATATATATATGTATATATATATATATTTTGACTAGTCTCTACTCATTTTATTTCATCACGATGTATATATAATATGAACTAATGAATGAGACAGACTCGGGAGTAAAGTGTTTTGACGTAAGGTTTATTAATCTGTAGATTTGGGGTTTTTTGTTAATGGTCCAGATATGTTTCAGGATGTATTCCCATCTTCAGTAGTGTCTGCTGTGTGAGTATTTGCTTTTCAGGGTTGAAGGTTTGATGTGAAACCAGAGTCCACTATCAGGAGCTTTGCCTTGAGTGTAAAAAATTGAATCCAGGCTGCTGGAGACATCCTGCTGTGTGAGAGAAAGTCCAGCCAGTGATGAAGACTATGGTTAAGCGGCAGTTGGTCTTGGAGAGGGCAAAATGTGTCAGGGTAGGAGGGAAGTGATGAGGAGTTAGATTTTTTGGGTATGTTAAGGATAGTGTAAATGGAGGGTTGATGAGATGAAGGTACTACATAAGTTCCAACCTTACAAGTCTTAAAACGTATGTTGGGAATGATTTGGACAAGTGATAAGACTGGCTAAGGTGGACATTGCTATGGATCTGAGAGACTTTGAAGTTCCAAGTATTGAATGAATCGGGGGGGGGGTATATGTGGTTGTGAGGTTATTGTTAGTAGGGGTTTCGTAAATTAGATATGTGTGATTGGGGTTATTAAGTTTGGTGTTTAATTCATTAGGATACAGAGTTTTGAGTTTGTTGATCCGCATATCCTCATGTTTTTCCAGAACTTTAGTTATGTCAATTGGAGTATTTTTTGTATGATAGTAAAACTAATTATGTATATATATATATATGTGTGTGTGTGTGCATGCATGTGTGTGTGTCTATATATATATATATATATATATACACACACATTTATATTCAGAGAGAGAGAGAGAGAGATCATTAAAAAAGACAGACAAGCAGTATCTTATAATTTTTCACTTGTCTCCGATCGAGAATTTATTGGTAAAAAAATTGCTCAATGTCTGTCATTTTTATGGCAGATGCATTAGAGGGAATATGCTGCCAAATCGTATCTATATCTATCTATCTATCTATCTATCTATCTATATATATATATATATATATATATATATATATATATATATATATATATATATATATACATATATATATATATATATATATATGTTTATTTTTATCATAACTGATCTATTTTGAAAATTGTCATCTTGGTTGTTATAGATACGCTTTTCAATTGGGCCATTGTCCGGAGTAAATTCCAAAGGTAATCGAAGCTATCACTCTACAATGTGAATACCCCGTATTTGTTGGAGTACTTCAATGTATCTACAGTCATAGCAGATCCTTTATAAATTTCATAAACTTCATGAAGACCAGGAGCCCTTTCAGTGCCAAAAGGGGTTAGGCAAGATGATACCAGCCCATCATAACTCTTCCCACCCTGCTTCGAGATGGTCTTCCGAAACCCATACTGGGAGATCAAAGGATCAAGATAGACGGCGAATATCTGAGCAACCTCAGATTCACTGATGACATCGTACTTTTTGCTGAAAAAACTTCACGACCTCCAACTAAAGCTAGATGAACTGAATGAACGAAGTTAGTATGTCGGCTTTGGTATGAAATTCAGCAAAACAAAGGTCATCTACAAAATTACGTCGGAAATAAGCCCAACGATCAAAATCTAAATGGCAAAACTGAAGAAAGTAGACCAACATATCAACCGACAAATCGCCATGAAATCCTCAAAAGAGAAAGATATCATAGACGAATCTCTCTAGAATGGCAAGCCTGCAGCAGAGCAAGGCCAACCTTCAAGAACAAGAAAAATCCAATCAGTCCTAAAAAAGAGAATACAACCAATGTGTCTTCCCAATTATCACCTATGGAGCCGGAATATGAAACTTAGCCGAGAAACACATCCCCTCTAACTGAGAACCATGCAACTTGCACACGAAGATATCACAAGACAGCACAATATATTAAGAAAAAACAGGGGCCCCAGACATCATGGAATCCATTAGAAAACTCAAATGGCAATGGGCTGGTCATGTTGCAAGAGTAGCAAACAACAACTGGACATCACGACTCACAGCATTGGCCCCAAGAGATGACATGCGAAACCGAGGCCGGCAGAATACTAGATGGAGAGATTAACTAGACAAGTTCAGAAAGTAGTGGCTCTGCAACGCTCGTGATAGAGAGACCTGGCGATTATCGGTGAATGTCTATGTCCAACGACGGACGATGATGACACTATTCTAATCTTTCCTCACAAACAACTTTTTTGACAGAGAATATATTGTATTTGATACCATATCAGACCTCAACCCCGAATGCCTAAAACATACCATCTTTGTTTATATGTGAAGCTGATGTATCTAGTTGGCTATTGTTTACTGTGACGCCATAATCAACAAGTGCTATTACTCATATCATACTTTCTGAATGAAGTAGATGACTAACATTGACATCGTTC
>OY735210.1:26078440-26130940 GCA_963457665.1 Thysanoteuthis rhombus | reverse complement strand
ACCCACTCCCTGGTTCTAAGGCCACTGACGATGAAAAAAGAGAGATGATATCATACAAAACTCAAATGACAAGGTGCTGGAATGTTTAAATGTTAGACAACCGTTGGACATAACAATCTTCAGAGATCACATACGAAATAGTGACTGAAAAAAAGTAAGATGGCGTGGCAAGCTACGTAAATTCAAAAAGAACTAGTTCCACAATGCCCATGATAGAGAGGTCTTGTGAGTCTTGACAGATGACAGATTTATCACAGGATAATTTTTTCTAGCCAAAACCAAGAGAAATTTTTTGCTGTGAACTCGTACGAGAAATGGAATGATTAACTTAAA
This sequence comes from Thysanoteuthis rhombus, assembly GCA_963457665.1. Lineage (NCBI taxonomy): Eukaryota > Metazoa > Mollusca > Cephalopoda > Oegopsida > Thysanoteuthidae > Thysanoteuthis > Thysanoteuthis major. Next base: position 26,130,607 of record OY735210.1, on the reverse strand, counting down.
GAGTATGGCTTTCCCTTACCTTTTACTTCTCGCTTATATATATATATATATATATATATCATCATCATTCTGAGCTAAAGCACGACCATTGTACCATGAATTTTTCCAATTAATATTCTTTCTTATGCATATACATAAATACAAATATATATGTGCGTGTATATGTGTGCATGTGTCTATCTTTATATATATATACATATATATATATATATATATATATAGAGAGAGAGAGAGAGAGAGAGAGAGAGATAGAAGAAACATCTTTTGGCAGTTAACAAAGTGGATAATCACTAAAGTTTAGCCATGTCTGGTATCTGTTTCCTAGACTTGTTGCCAAGTGTGACAATATAGTCAAGTCTTCCTTACTATTTACTAATGTTCGGGACAAGAACAGACAAATTAAAGTCATTATTGCAAAGTAAACACAGACTGCTTTAGTGCGGGTTTGAACACGGCTCACTGAGTCTGTCCTACGTGCCATTAAATTCTTGCCTGCCATTAAATATTTGTCTGCCATTAAATACTTGCCTGCCATTAAATCCTTGCCTGCACCTAAAGATGTGCCGATCTCCATTCAGATAAAACGTTGGAAATCGTCAGATTCATCGACTGGCAATTCTGATACGTGTATATTTCAATGGCGATATAATCAGTTTGGGAGTAAGCCTTTCATATTCAAGATCAGCCCTAGGGTCTCTGGCGCCTGGGGCAAGCTGGACTCTTAGTATTTTCTTTCACCCCCACAGAAATCTAACCTTACATCAAGGAATCAATTTATTTTTACCGTTTTTAATGTTTAATTCATTTATTTCCCCACTTTTCCATTCGTATTTGGAAAGTTGTACTGTCTGAAAATGACTAACACTTGGCACCGCTGGCGACTTCCCTTGTTATCGGTGCCCAGGGCCGATCCTTTCTTTATTACGCGAGCAAAGGACCATAAATAATGACTATGCGCTTGAAATGAAGCTCATGCCAACGCCCACTTTATACAGTCAGATGGGAGATGATGCCTTGATACGTAGGATTTGCATTTGTCGTTTTTTTATGATATGACAGCAGTTCTTGTTGCTGTTGAAGACAAAGACGTCCATTCTTGATAAGGGGTTTTTCTTGATTTAACTGGCTCTCTTGACTCTAGTAATTATCCAATATCTGAATCTGCTCATAATCATCCCTTGTTCATTTACTTGGAGTGATAAACATAAATTTAAAAAAAGAATGTAATCGGTTTTTAATAAATTGATGAGCTGGCAATAAAATGTAGTATTTCACTATTATTGTTCTTGAATCTTTTTCTGAAATATCTTACAACCTGATTTTTTTTTTTTTTTGCGCACAGCTTAGATTTTATTCTCTCTCCGATACCTGGAACTAATTTTTAATAAATTGCTGTCCATTTCAGACAGGCCCCCAAGGATACGAGATGCGATTCTAATTTGAATCATCCTTCCTCTTTTTTTTCAATCAATGCTGCATTCTGGGCAGTTGTAGAACGTAAGACGACTTGAGTCTCGAGATAAAAACTGACAAAAATACGTAACCAGTCATACCAACTTGAAGAACTAAAACAATTTCTGTGGTAGTTTTGGTTGACGGTTTTTAACTGGTCAAAAAATTATAAATAATAATTACAAATTTCCATTCGTGCCTATTCTTGATCGAAAAGATTCTGTTGACTGTATGGAGTGACAGGAGCCTATCGGTTGGCAGCTCAGAAATTCGGACTGGGCTAGTCGAGTCCAAAGACTGGCACTTATGCCCTTCGGAAAAGTATGAATATGTCCCCCACTACCCATAGAGAGAATAATGTATGGTGAAGTGGGTGAGGCAATTTTGGTTGCTTGTCGCCTATGAATCAAGGTCGCCAATTGCAAACCAAGCAGAACAGCCAAAACTTGTGATATCTAAATCAGGGTTGCGAATTTAGATGTTTTTGGTTTGTTTGTTTGTTTGTTTGTTTTGTTTTGTTTTTTGTTGTTTTGTTCTTTCTAAGTTTATAAGTCCAGTGTTGACAACATTTAGATTTTTAAACACTATTTGTCATGTTCCGAAGTGTAATGCCAGCAACTGAGATGCTTTATTTTTTATATTTCCTCTAGTTTGAGAGGAACTGATGATTGGAAAATCCCATCGAAAATGGCAACCTCGATCTGAAGCCTATGCAGGGATGATTGAGCGTAATGGTGCTACTTTACTCAAGATTAAAAGTTGTGTTTAATGTTTGGCTCATTGCACTTCTTTTACAGAGATTCGTTGAAGATTAACTGTGTACCTTGTGACCGTAACCTTCGCAATGACTGCGTGCATTATTCACTCTTCACTGTTTGTGCAAGGCTATCAGGCAACACATTGCTTCATCCAAGTCTGACTGCTCACTCCCTGTCCTGGAGTTGACATTTGGCTCACAGCGATTTCTGTCTTGTCCAACAGAGATTCCAGACCGTGGACAAAATTAAGGAGAACGTGACAGACCAACTGATGACAATGATAAGAAGGAACTCCGCAAACTGTTCTGAAAAGTTTCAATGTTCTGGCATATGTATCTTAGTTTTGATCATTTCCATTTTATTGTGGGTTTGAGGTTGCCATCGGTTAGTCCCTAATAATGTATCGACAGTGATGTACTGTCTTTGCAATTTTTGGTTTGTAAATGATGATATATGGTTGGCAAATCTTAGCTTAAAGGGTGTTTAGATATTCTTATAAAATATTTCACTTCTAAGAGTTCCTCTTGGGTTGATACTTCAGCTTGGTATACTATATTCGATTTGAGGTATTTGTTTCACAAAGGGTATCCGTTTCTGTTCGTACGATTGCAGTCTAGCATACTTATGCTTCCTCCATTTGTATTATTTTTAATTATTCTATTGTTATGTTTTGTAATGAACTTATTAAAACCAACTGTATAACAATAGCTAATTTTCAATTTGCTCTTGTTAAATAATTCACTCGGTGGGTTGCTCGGGGATAATATTTTTCATAAATTGTTTTTTTACTAATACGTTGAATGTTGGTGCATACCAGATGATCTTTCTACCGATACTTTTTTAGTTGTTGCTATGTTATAATCTGTTGGATTTTACTTTTTCAGCAAATTTAAAGCTAATTTCAGTAAAACCACCGTCCTTTAAGGCTTTAGCATATTTATTTTTATCGTAGAACATTGTTTCATTTGAAAAGTTGCATATTAGCCTAGTTGATTTTGGGATCTTTTTAATGATTTCGTTTGAATGGTTGAATCTTGTAATAATGTATGTAATCACAGAATTTTCTTTTCTGTGTGGTTTATGGATGTTATTGAGGATAAAAATATCATCTAAAAATGTGGAATTTTTACGTAGGCTTGACTTTTTTATACTTACTAAAATATCTGCTGTCCAGCTGGGAATAATGTCAATCCATGAACTTACTTTCTTTTCAATGGCTTTGATTATTTTCTGTTTTAGCTTTTTTTTTCTTTTTTTTTTTTTGTAAATATTTTTTCTGTTTGTGCTTGTGTATTTTTCTATATTCTGTTCTACAACGATCCTCGTGCAATGGAATTTTATGCATAATGCAATGTGTTTGCCTACTCCTCTCCATACAATCTGACATCTTACCTTTGTGTGACACGGTGGACAGTGCTCTTTGAATGTTACCAGAGTTCACCCACGCAAACACTATTATCAAAGCGTTTTGTTGATACCCAAAGAAAGGTTGTTGTCGAAGAAGCAAATAGTACGCCCACTACTGCATTGTTTGGATGCTTATAAATGTAAGCATTTCTATACGTGGACTTGCAAAACACTGAATATATATATATATATATATATATATATATATATATATATATATATATATATATATATATATATATATATAAGAATTGGATGTAAATGATCCGTCAGAGTGATTATAAATTGTTTATATTATGTGCAAAACTCTTATTCAAAATGGTTGCCCGTAATTACACGGTTATTGCATTGCTTGGCCTTGACAACGTAAATAGAATAAACAATCAAAGTGAATGGGGCTGCAGCAAGAATCGAACCTGCCACCGATTATTTTATATAATGTAACGCAATTCATAATCATATATACGTACGTATATATATATATATATATATATAGAGAGAGAGAGAGAGAGAGAGAGAGAGAGAGACAGATATTGTGTTGCTACCGTCTATTCGCATGGCTTTTTGTACGTGCATGCAAGTACATGATTGGTGAGCGTATTTGCGTATACATATGCCTGTGTTTGTGAGAGAGTATGTGTCAGTCTATCTGTACGTGTATTGCTGCGTCTGTGTGCGATTCCTTCTATTTATTAATCGTCAGGTCTGCTTTTCATCTTCAACTACCAACACTAACGTTGTTATCGCCCGCTAAAATAAATCACCTTCTCTGACATCATCTGCCAGTTGCGGCTGGTGCTGTTCACATTTCCCGCCACAATTTCACTCCACTCGATGCTGCAAGGCGTCGGTAGTGAATTATGAAATAAATTGAAAGACAGATAAAGAAAAAGAAAGAAAGGTCAAGAGCGTAGTTGGAGATTCGAGGTACTTGGCTCCTTGAAGACACCCCTCCAACATTTAGTTCCCAACCTGGAAGGTGCAGACCCCTAAGGATCTCCCCTAAGATCTTATTGAGGATCCGTGGGAAGACCATTTAAAAGACTTGTTGAGCAGGCAGTGCTTTCAAAAGTAGTGACGAAGCAAGAGATTTCAGAGCCGGGGCTAATGACTTTGCTTCTCCTTGAGGTGCTCGCTCCAAAATTTACCTAGATTGTTATCCTATAATGTTAGTGAAATGCAATGGGTGAACTTCTCTTTGAGAAGTTGTTATGGAGGCCCTATCCCATTGGAAACCGGGGGCGATTAAAAATCTTCAGATACACCCCCGAGAAAGAGAACAGAATGAGTAAAAGGAAAAGAGGCAGAAAAGGGGAAACTGAAGGAAAGTAAGAGAAACACAAAAAGAAAAGAAAGCAAGCAAGTATGTAGCACCCGAAAAAGAGAAGCGCCGAGACCTCAAGGCAAGAAATGGTGCATGACAAGATATCGACATTTTAACAAGTTCGTACTTCTGTCTTATTCTCGCCATATGGCCACACGTGATGGTCAAGAGGGCAGGCGTGATTTGACAGACAGACAACTTCATTATCCAAGCTTGATGCGACAACTAATTGTTCGAAGGAAGAGAACGACGAAAGGTGAGACAATGACCTCTCGCTTAGACACCATAGCTGGAAACACGGACAAATAGGCTAATAAAAACAGTGCTTTACCGGAATATACAGAGAGACACGAGTTTTCCGAACACGAATCCGAATAAGATTTAAAGGTACTGTGAATAGACAATATTACGACTTAGTGCCGATGACGTATCTGTTACAAATGATTGGGGTTATTGTTGTTACCATGTCTGTGAAGAGAAAGCGGCCGGTCTGCTAGATCTCAGACGGTCACTTGAAGCAGTGTTGGAATTATTTTTACACATCAGAAGATGGCATGCTGGAGGATTGAAACCTGTGTTAGCATCACCACCTCAATGAACTTAATTTTTCACGAACAATATCTTTGACGAACTCAGTGAACTTCCTGTGCACGTACGTGAATGTATTTTTTTCTAAACCACGTCTTGTTTTCTTGAATGGTTGACTCCACGTATTCGTTTTGTTTTTGTTTTTTTTTTAAAAAAAAACGACACACTACGTGATTTTATTTGTAAAAATAAAATATCACGAACTTTTAAGCAATATCCTGTGAATTTACGCATTTTATCGATCGAATGAAAGCAAACACTTTAAACATTATTGCGTTAAGTGTCTTTCTTCTTATGATTGGATCAGAATTGGATCAAAATACTCCCCACCCCTCTTGTAAGGATAATCGAGAGCGTGTTTGTGCGTTTGTATGAGAATAACAGGGATATATACCAGGTGAATGTCAAGATTCCGCGCCTAACGGAACCCTTGGTAATGGTAAGAGCAACGCTATATTGAAGCGATTACCCTATCGTTCCAGGTTTGATTCCTGCAGCAGCCTTACTTTATTTAATTGTTTATTGTATGTAGATTGTCTATGTACGTCGTCAAGGCCAAATGATGCAATCACTGCGTAATAACGGGAGATCGTTTTAAATAGAGTTTCAATGTGATATAATCAAATTTGTAATCATTCTGTCGGAACATGTATCCATTTCTTTGTAATATAACCACGCATCGAAAAAAACAAATAGAGACGAAATAGACCAAGAATGAATAAAAAATGAAAATTTTGAATTAAAACAGTTATTGGGGCATTTGCATTACCAAAGGCTATTTAGCTCAATGATAAGAGCAACGCTCCGTTGAAACAGCAGGTTTATCGGTTGCAGGTTCAATTCCTACGTTGTCTAGGCCAAATAATACATTCACCATGTAATAAGAGGAGATCATCTAAAATTTGGTTTCTAAATATATGACACAACTGATAATTATATATATGTGTGTGTGTGTGTGTGTGTGTGTGTGTGTGCACGCGCGTTTTCTGAGTCTTATAAAGGTTTATAATGGTGTGGAAAAAGATTGAATTTAAAGCTGTATACGCAGTAACTCTGAGAGAAGGGGTTTCTTCAGGTTCTTGCTCATTAACTCTCATCTCTGACTCGGTATAGGTTTATGAGCTAGTCGTTGACTATTTCTACTGGGGAGTGAGTTCGACCCTAAGCTGAGATTCAAACTCACATCCCACTTCACATATATGAAATCTGCTATTTAGTATAACCGTGAGACGACGCTCGGATATCTTCACTCTGCAACGGATCAGAATTTTAAAAGAAGATTTTGCTTACTTTTAAACGTTTATTCGTTTATATTATATATGCCTGTCCTTAATAACATTAAAGGAACCTCAACATGACACTTTATTAAACAGGCCCGACTGCTACTTCGATTTCGGCTGAAGATGAATACTGCAGCTTTCATACTTTATATGCAATGAATTATAAAAGTATCATTGTATAAATGTATCTATTTTTTAGAATGGCATTATGCAATTGTAAAATAGATTTTTATAGATATGTTAGATTTGTCAGTGTGTCCTAATCGGTAAGAGGTCCGTCTACCGATCATTTTGTTGGGAAATGGTAATTTCATACATGAGTTTGGTTTAACGAGATGGGACAGAGAACCCGTGAAGAGTTCATTCCCTTGAATTAGACAAGGGTTGTTGTTGTTGTTGTTGCTGCTGCTGCTGCTGTATCAGAACAACATAAGACAATTCAATATGATGGTTAAACCTCTTTGATTGTCTCAGTTGAAGCATTATCATCAACAGTCGTTTTACTAGGCTTTCATTTTTCTTATTTGTGTTGCTTTTTATTGCAACATTCAAGTCGTTTTAACACCCTGTAACCATTGATTGAGTATTGGGAATCAGACTTTTGATAAGTTCGTATAGGACGTCGAAGAAACATATCATACAATGGAGAGAATTTCTTGTAACTCTGGAATCATCATAGGTCTGTATTTTTCATGAATATATCCCCTATTTAAGTTTCAAAATCTTCATATGGAAGGAATCATTAAAACTCTCCAGAAGCATGCAGAGTCAATTATAACGTCTGCTTCAAAGTTGCATAACACCAAAGAGTGTATCAGACGGTTGTAAGGTGTCTTGGGGAGCGTCCTCTTTTTTAATGTTGAGATATGGCAACCCTATATTACTGAAAAGCCGATTAATCTTATCGACAAAGAGCAGCCAAGTGATTTGAATAAATCATGGAATCAGCAATAATTAATTGCGGGTTTTATCTTAATTCAATCACAAACCCTGGGCTTAATTGAATAAAACAAAATCGATAAACTTAATCTGATTAATTTGATCTCCAACTAACTTTCCAAAGTTTGATAGTCATTTAGCACGAGTTTCAAATGTCACATTCACAAAAGGCTTCACTGAAAAGTAACCTCTCTCTTCCACCATTAGAAAGTGATAACATCAGCTTTAAGCCTTTCACTCAATCCACGGAGGTAGATTATTGTCGTCCATTCCATTTTTGTCCATTTCAAGGTAGAATATCTTGAATCAGTGAATCTTCATATCTTCAAATTCGATTTGATTTTGTCAAACATTCAAGCCGTAGGTTGGAGTTGACTTTGTTTTCCACCGTAACAAGAATAAGTTTCATTTCATTTTAAAACTCTTGTATGTATGTCTGTACGCCACGTTGAACCAGCATTTTCCTACAGTCATTTGGAATTAAAACAAAGGTTGCTCTCTTACCGACTGAGCCAAACGTATTACATATCTACAATAAATAATAAAATCATCGTAGCTGTCAAACTTTATTTCTGGCAGTTGGCTAGTGCCTTTGCGCTGGTTACGACATCATTCGTCTCTACCCAAGTTCCCCATATCATAAGTATCTCTTGTCTCAGTTTGTGATATGAAAAACAGAAGCGAGAAACATCCGAAGTGGCGTCACTCGCTTGTCCATTCTCACCTACGGCGCCTAAAATTTCCAAGCGGTCACCCATTGTAAGAACACATTGATATCAGGTCACATGAAGTCATACAAGGTCACCAGACCCCCAAACCATGGAAACCAGCTATAGGATTCACACTTGTGTCATGTAACCTTACGTGATTTCACGTGTGGTCACCGAAAATTATATGTATAGATGAGAGAAAAATACAAACACACGTTATCACGCAACCTGCTAGTATGTGCAGAAATGAAACAGAAAATACAAGACATCAAGTCACATGAGCAGACCAGGTAGGACACGTGATATGCGGTCGTTACAGCTGTCTCCATTCAAAGTGGTGTGATGGCTACGCGTTCCAGCCTTAAATATATTTTGAACGAAGAAAAAATGAAGATGGGTAAATAATGGCATCAATACCGACGTAAAAGGCTCGCTGATAACAAAAACATCATCTTTTGTCTGGATTTAACCGTTTAATCAGATAAGGACATCAAAAACTACAAGATAGACGATGTCATTAAAAACTGTAGGAAACAAAACAAAATCAATAGATAAGATACGAAATGATCGCTTATTTGAAAACCATTTCGTCAAAAGTCACACAAAAAGATTCCCTCGTACAAAGTCCGACAAAGTAATCAATTCCAGCTAGACACAGAATATAAGCCAGGTGGACATGATTAGTTTTTAATAGACCTGAAGAAAAACTGAATGATCTGATCTGCGATCTAATCTGTTGAGGCTCCCATGGTAGGAACATTGAAAAAAAATTGATTAAAGGGGTGGGGAATATTAGAATAATCTGATATCTGTATCTAAAATAAATGAATGAATGCAGCCCGGGCGTCTACAAAAACTACCTATCGATAAAATTATCTATAAAAAAAAAGATATTTTATGTAAGATTAACTTGAATAAAATAACAGCAGAATTGGTTATTGTCGGTTGATCCAGAATTACCATAGAAAGCCCCAAAAGTACTTTTATCAAAAACACTTTTAGATGGTGCCTAGACCAAAGGTTGTGGCGCGAAAATGAGACCAGGAGCGCCTGGAAACTCACGCACACACACGCGTACACAAACGAGCAAAGAGAAGAAAATCTGTAGCCCACTTGGCTGGTCGTGCAGATAGGCTGTTTGTGAGAATATGGTGATTCGATAGACGAAGTTATTTTTCTAATGTTCACATAATCGTTACACCTGAAATAGAGATGAATATACCGGTTATCACACGATCACTACAGTTAAGTGACGTCAAGCCTAGTAGGTATTTAGATGAGTGACCATCTAGGAATACAGCAAATATTTAGAGAAGCATCTCTTGCAACCCTGCTCATTTCTAACCGTATTGAACAATTTTTCCCTTTGAAAGCCTTCAGTATGATCGAATGGGGCTGGAAGATTGAAACTTGTGCACAACATTTCCTCCATACTCAGTGCCAAGGCATAGCAGCTAGAAACAACTCAACCTTGGTCAACTGTATCAGAACATCGTTATTAGCATCATTTGATTAGAACGATGAATTGTTCACTTCCAGGTGCTCACTCATTTTTTCTCTCTAAATCCCCCATTCTGTCAAAATTATTCCTCCCTATGTCTTCCTCTCTCTCTATTTTCCTTCAATTTTCCTTCTTTCTCTTTTCCTGTAAATCTTTCCTGCTCTTCTCTCTTTCTGAATAGTCCCTCTATCTCAGTCAAGTTTATATGCCAAAAAACGTAATCATCGCACCATGTGACGCAATTTTTGTTCTGGGGCAGTGATGTGTTATTTTCGGATTGACTCGTGAAAACCATAGAAAATTACTATCATAAAATAACAGTGGCCCCACAGATTGACTGCCTGACCAGACAGTTAGCAACAGAATTTTCTCTCTGTGCTCGTCTTTGTGTCCACCTGTTTCTCCGGGTGCTCTTGGTCAGCATTAGGTAATATCTAACAACGTTTTACAGTGTTTGGTTGATGGAGGGGTCGCTCCCTATGATTATTTTGAGCCAACAATGCCTAAGCCCTGTGCTACTATTTTTCTGATACTCTTTAGTAAGAGACCAATTGTTTCCAGAAGATCTTTTTAGATGAATAGATCTGGAACGCGAACAGACTACAGTGATTCAATAATGTAATGCACGGCTTTTCCCTTTTGAACTAGTGATATTCAAATGTAACTGATTTCTTTTATACTTTATGTGATTGAAAATATGCAAATTCGCCCGTATGAGGTTTCAAATTTCCACTCTCATGGTTACAAAAAGAAAGTTTGGAATGAATAATTGATATTTTCCACTAACTCTCCGGACATAGTTAAACAAAAAAATAACGCTTACTACCCAGAAATTTTTAAAAAAGAAATTAAAAAATACATGGTGCTATTGGTTTGAGGTTCGATTCCTGCTGCAGCCTCATTTTCTGTGATTGTTTATTCTATTTATGCAGTGAAAGTCAAGTGATAAATGTGTAATAACGGGAGGTCATTAAAAAAAAGGTTTCGATATGATACAACGCAGTTTAAAATCATTCTGTCGGATCATGGATCCATTTCTTAATAACATAATTGTCAAGTTGAAAGAAACAAATAGAGCAGATAGAGACCGTGACTAAACAAAAGAGGATTCGGGAATTAAAACAGTTTTTTGGGCCTTTGCATTATCAGTGGCTGTTTAGCTCAATTGTAAGAGCAACGCAACGTTGAAGCAGCTACCTTATTGGCCGCAAATTCCTGCAAAAGCCCCATTTTTCCTGATTTTTTATTTTATTTACGTCGTCTAGGCCGAGTGATACATTCACCATATTATAACAGGTGTTCATTTCGAAAAAGAGTTTAAATATTTTAGTATGATAAAATGTAATTAAGAATCATGAAATTGGATCATATATCAATTTCTTGATAACATAATTGTCGTGTTGAAAAAAAAATAGATAGACCAGATATAAACCATGAATAAGCAAAATGAAACTTTGGAGTTGAGATTGCTATTTGGGCCTTTGCACTAATGCCCTTGGGATAGGCATGGATCCGAAGCCCCAACACTTTCCCCCTCGACTTGGGCATTGTTGATCAAAAATGTGTAAAATAGTGTACGGTGAAGTGAGTGACGCCACTTTGGATTCTTGTCACCTCTAGATCTATTTAAACATGTCAATAAAACCTCCAAGAACCCCCAGACAAGGAGAAACTTGTTATTTTCAAGCCCAGGCAGAAATAGCTGATTCTGTAGCCAGCGTAAGGGCACTCACTACTTATGCAAGAAAAAAATCCGGGCGTTTCCAGACCTCTAAATGGTTAGGATGATATGTCAGGTCGAGCTATCAGAGGTCGTGGAACTGAGAACAGGAGAATGGAGTCTTGAAGTGAGAGGAAGGGGCTTTTTTAATATCAATTAGACGAAACAATATTGATGCCGAGATACAAAATAGCTTTCTTAGTGGCATGTACCAACATGTAACTAAACTTTGTAGAATAAGATTGTTTAGTTTTGCCACTACATTCATATTTCATCATCTTTTTCATGTAAGAATATTCTTATTCAGTATTTGTAGATTTGTACAATTATATCAACCCATTTCGTGGGTACATATTCCACTTTATCATTGCTAATAAAGTCCAGACCAATTTGAGTTAAATTTGGAAGTAAATATGTCAACAACGAATTTTTCATGAAAAATTGCACCATTTTATGTAGAATAATAGAAATTTTAAAAAATAAACTTTTACAGCACATTCAAGATTACAGTATCTTTAGTGTTTCCAGTCAGTTTTGGCTATTCAGTCAGAAAAAAAAACATGAATAATAGTCAAATTAAACAAGAATCAATTTTTCGGCTATGCAGTCTATTTCATCTCACTCAGTTACCTCTGTATTAACTCTGTTAATATTCCAGACCGTCCATATTGCATGTTGGCAGCGTCAGATTTGCAAGAATTTCGTGACGAAGCTTTGCAGTTACTGCATACGAATTTGAGTTAATCGCCCGGTGCAGGAACCTCATCTGCCATGATTGGCTGCGATTCGTTTTTCAACAATTCCTACCTCTAGAACAAAGAGTCTATTTCCGACTCCATCAACGCCTTCTACTGGATAAGCTACATGTAAACACGCCAGGTTTGATGAACAACTGCCCGCTCAGTAGGTGGTAGCTTCTCAGATAGAAACTAAATGATGACGCGATCATTTCATGAAGAATGCATAGATGAGGCTTGGGCTTTCTCCCATGCATCAGAACAGAGAGTCTTATCCCTGTTGTTGTAATGCCTCTCCTTAATGTATTTTCGTTTGACAATATTCCCATCATCCACCTCGCCACCATCAATTGCTGAGCTAGTTTAATTACCCCAATATTTCCCTTTCCATTAGGTGCAGAAGTAGTATCGCAACCTCCTAGATCATTGATAGCAAATATGTCTCCCAATGGAACTAGTTTAAAATGTTTCGCTATTTTCTCCGAGATAAAGGAGACATTTTACTGCCTTTCGACTCTTCAGTTCCCAAAGCATCAATATGCTGTTGTAATCAGCATCATAGAAATTCCAGGCAATTTCCCGTGGCAATCAAATGTCTGGTACTGTTAAGGAAACTCTCTGTATGTAACATATGGCATCTTAGATTACTGGCAGATTACAACATCTAGCACAAAATAGCTGTTTCCAGGAATTTCATTTCTGGTCTCTACTTCATTGCTATTTTTATCAGGCAGGTATTCTAATCTTTCTTCCTAACTGTAGGATCGCTTTTGTTCCAGGTATGTTTTGGTCTTCGTACTCCTTTTCTGTGATTTCCGAGTAGGTGTTGAAATCAAATGACTAGCAAAAAAAGCCTTGCTTTCGCCCAAACTGACTTTAAACAAGAATATTGGAACTTGAGTTGGCTCATATTGAAAGTGATTTGCTATATCATCTGATCTTTTCATGAGTACAATGAGTCGAGTGAATAACACCAAAGGGTCTAAATACACTGTTCTCTTTTCAATAATTAATCTTTTCCTGCAAAATGACAGAGCCTTGATCATGTCACAACGCTCCAAAGACTCATCTTCAAATGATAGATGATCCAGGCTTTCTGAATTTAGGCCAGAATCGCCTCAATTTCATCGCAGTTAATACCGCGATCAATAATGAATGTTGCCAGTCATAGGTAACTTTAGTTTTGCTTCATATGGATTGAAAAAATCATGTTGAGTAAAACATGTTATAATCCTCTAGAGATCTCCGCTATCAATGTGGCATCTGCTGTTGCACACTTCAACATGTTGTTTGCTTGATCTACTCCTGTTACTGATATCATAACATTATGCAAAGCTGCACATCTGTTCATACTGTATATCCATAGCAGAGTGGATTCAGTCGATTGATAAATCAGTTCAAAGTCCTTTACAATAGCTGTTGCTTCTACGTACTGAGAATTGTTTCTTCTCAGCCAATTGCTCATAAAGCCAGGGTTTTGTTTGTCTTGTAGGTTCCTCATTGTCAACGATTAAAACTGACCACTCCTCGCCTAATGAATATGGCCAGTAGAATAAAAAAAAGGTTGATCATACTTCTCAGAGCACCCAAAGCATTTCCCAGTCTCTGGTCCTTTCTAACTTTTTTGCAATATCGAAATACATGCAATAAGTCAACCATTGTTTAACCGTCAAAGAAAGCTTCCTTTTTTTTTATTAAGGCTGAAGTTTTCAAAGTGCTTCTGATTCACTATTGGAAACTCCATATGTCATCGTGTAAAGTGATCATCACCACAATCAACCTTTTAGCTTCCGTCGTTGGACATAGACCTTCCGCAATATTTGCCACACCTCTCTATCACGGTTACAGCTGAGCTAGCACTTTCTGAACGTATCTAGTTCGTCACGTCATCATATATTTTGTCGGCTCCAGTTTCGCATGTGATTTCTGGGGATCCACGTTGTGAGCTGTGATAACCAGCGGTTGTCTGACTGTCTTGCAACAACACCAGCCCATTACCATTTTGATTTGGATTCTATTATATCTCAGGCTACCTTCCTTCCTCTGATAGATTGTTCTATCTTGTGAGCTCTCCATGTTATGTTGAGCGTGATCCACTGAGGTGCACGGTGCATGGTTCTCAGGATAAAGGTCAATCTTTTGGTTAGGTTGCATGTTTCAGATCCGTACATGATTATCGGCATTGGATGTATGCCCTTTATTCTAGCACTGGCGAAATGTTCTTGTTCTTGAAGATTGAGCTTGCTCAGCCAGGAGCCTGCCAACATAGTGTGATATTTCGATTGATTTCTTAGAGATTCGTTGTCCTACGTAGATGTAGCTGTCTACTTTCTCCAGTTCTGCGTCTTCGGAGTGTTTTACAGTACATCAGTCATCCTAAAGTCGACATGTTTCTGCATGAGTCACTATAATATCTTGGCAAAGTGATTCATTAAACTCTTTATCACTGTCACCCGCTCATCTTCAGAGCTGTCAAGCCTTTTCTCTTGCTAAGCTTAGTTTCCAGTGTTGATTTTGCAAACATGAATCATCTCTCCCATGATTCTATGTTCAAGACAGCATAAACTAACATATCCTTTCAGGGCTCTGGTTATGGCTTTTCCACAAACCACCGGATTCTTACCATATACTTCTTGCAGTGAGTCTTCAAGTCCAAATCCTGTCACCATCACCGATGCTATCCAAAATCTAATCAAGGCATGAAACTCCCTAAGTATGCACACAATAAGCATTGATTTGGCTGTAATGATCTCCGTTGCTTGAAAAAAAAGCTGATCAAATGTGATGCATGTATATTTATATATTATGCTTGACCATACATGCTGAAAAGAACAGAATCAATATATGAGTGGTGAGATGGACTAAGAACGCTTATCGGATGCATCGTGATCGTTGATTTAGGAGGATGCTCTCCATGGGAAATATGTTGCATGAATGTACACCAGCCAACTTAAAGAATTATAATCGGTATTTCTCACTTTCTTTCAGTTGTTTTCTGGTCTTCTTTTTCAGAATCCTTTTTTTTCTTTTTTCCTGAAAGAAAGATCTCTATGAATTACTCATTACAGAATTCGTAGAATCCCAATTTGCACTTTCTTCTTCACCCAAGAGACCAGCACGCAGACATTGAACCAGGAACTTACGTATTTTTCTTGGATAAAATTTGGCAATGTTTAATTTTATGATGGCTTATCCAAACAACGTTTTGGTCGGCTACAAAATGGCTATCACGATTGTAATACACTTGGATATTCTTGAAAATGTAATACGCCATAAAAAAAGAGATTGTTTTGTTTGACAAACTCCAGCTCAAGTTGGATGCTGGAGTTGATGGCGTGAACAAAAACAAACCGCGGCTAATTTACGGGGGATGAACTCTTCACTGTTTGTCTGTCTCGTCTTGTCAAACTAAACCGATATATGAAATTATTATTTGCATAACATGATTAGGAATCACGACCAAGCAAATGGTAGTCGGCTCACAAGTCACATATCCACTAAAATCCATGTTGTAAATTCGCAAAGGAGTAAAAGTAGACGTGGGGTTTGGCACTGCAGTAATAGGACCGGTTTTTTTCGTTTTGTTTTTTGTTTTTTGTTTTTGTCTGTAATCTACCCATCATGAAATGGGGTCAGAATCTAAGAAAATCAGGGGCACTTTTTTCTTCCTTTAGATCTGAATCAGTTGTAATCTTCGTAAAATGCAGCTGCAGATGTATTGATTTTATGGATAGCATTAGTTTGTGTTCATATTAATGTGTGTGTGTGTGTGTGTTTGTGTGTGTGTGTGTGTGTGTGTGTGTGTGTGAATGTGTGTGTGTGTGTGCATACGAGTGTGTGTCGGCACCCAAACACTGACAGGTGTTTTGCATACGTTGGTTGAAATACTAAAACCACTCATTCTCTCTCTCTCTCTCTCTCTCTCTCTCTCTCTCTCTCTCTCTCTCCCTCCTTATATATATATGTATATATATATATATATATATACAATGTGGATAAGATATGACAGTTTTAGAAACTGATTGTAATACCTATGTAGCCTGGGACTGTAATGCTGAGAAGAGTGGAGATACAGCGGTTATTTCGTCTGTCGCCTTTCCGTTGGTCTGTTTAGCTCAGTGTTTAAGAGCGATGCTACGTTGAAGCAGATACCTCATCGGTAACAGGTTGATTTCTACAGTATCCCCTTTCTCCTTAAATTTTTTATTCAATTTATGCTGTGTATGCCAAGTGACTCATTCTCCGTGTAACAACAGAAGATCATTTCAAATAGTTTCAAATAAAATGATGTATTCATGTATATATGTGTGTGTGAGTGGATATGTGTACCAGAGAAATGAAATAAAATGGTGCATAATGATTGGTTGGAATAAACTTTGTTCAAATAGAGGCATACTGAAAAGCAAATTTCCCAAATGCCTAGTTTATCACTTGTAAATACAAATAAATTCTTATATAGACTCACACGCTCCTTCAAAATATGATACATAGAAAGAGGGAGGGGAGAGAGAGAGCAACGGATACGGATGTAGAGTTGGCCTAAAGGTTAACAGCCAGACAAACGAAATCGACGAACTGACTTGGAATCCTCGTCGACTGCTTACACCACTTTTGAACTTGTGACCATGGGAAAGGCAGAAATCCAATCTTTATCATATATCATATACTGTTGCGTTGCCAGTCTCTTTTAATATCGTCTTGCCACTGGAATTGTATCATGATAGACAGGGTAAAATATGTGAATGCATACTGGCTGTAACCATAAATTAGCTTTTCTTGTCATTGTCAGCCTTGACAGATTAGTGTGCTAAATAAATATATAAATGCATGTGTATGTGCATATACAGAATCACAAATTGCTTGAATGATAAAATATCTTTGGTCGATGAATGTGTTAATGTAACTAGTTTGGTGGTATTATTATAGTCAAAGTTGACTTCATTATCCCTGGTAACAACAATGACAATGACCGTCGCCACAACAATGATCCTCATCAAAATTAAAACGCTTTAAATCTACTGAGGAAGCTGACATTTGGCGCGCAAAGTAAATAAAGAAAATCAGGATCACCCATATTTCTTCCTGCATCTTCATCATTTTAATCGTTTTTTTTTTTTTTTTCATCATCCGTCGTCAGACATAGACCTTCCCCAGGATTTGCCAGTTGCAGAGCCTATTCAATCTTAACTTTTCTTGTTCGTTTCGCCATCTTGTGTTCTACCAGCCTTGGTTGCTCATGTGATATCTGGTAATTCGTTCCGTGAGTCATGATGTCCAGCAGTTGTCTACCATTTTTGCAACATACCAGCCCATTACCATTTTAGTTTTCTAATGGATTCTACGATGTCTCAGACTTTTGTTTTCTCCCCTAATACATTATGCTTGTCTTGTGATCTTTCCATGCTAATTTGAGCATTATTCTTTACTTTGAACGTTGCATGTCTTTCAGTTTGGGGGTTAGGTTCTATATTTCAGATCCATAGATTACTTTCGGTAGGATACATTGGTTGCAACGCTTCTAATGGGATTTTCCTGCTGAAAAAAAAGTTTAACTTGCTCGGCTGAAGGCTTGCCATCTTACAATGATCTCTTTGCTTCAGGCCACCTTAATTTATTTTCAGTTTATCTATGATTGCCTCAAATTATGTCAAGAATAATCTAGATTGTTACGCCATTCATCCAGAAAAATATCTACTTACTATTCCATCAAGTCTCGTTTCCATGGTCAAATTCAAATATCTTTTTCAGTAAGAGAAAAACCATTTTTTTTTCTTATCAAAAGTGAAATATTTTCAATTCTCATAAGCTAAGTCATTTAAGCTTCAGTCATTTTAGAGTTTGATCCAGAAGCAGCCAGTCTTATTCTCGTTATTCATTTATTTTTTGTTCACTTTCCTGATTTTCTTATCTTACTTTGACGGATGTCGTCTGCATCAATATTCAACCAATCAGAATCTGAGTTACCCAGTCTGCTGAGCCTTGGATTGTAAATGCAGAGGGTAAGAATGCTGTGTTTCTGTTGCTCAGTAGGTTTGACTCCCAATGTATCAGACGCAGTCCTTGATTATGTGGGTGTTTTTTTTCCTCTTTCTAAATGACTATTCCATTAGCCTTCCTTTTGCCCTTTCAACTTCAACTATTTGCTCTCTTTTTCTCTTCATGTCTACCTCTTGATTCCATCTTTCACATTCTTCACCTGATTCATCCCTCTTTTTCACTAATTATAGATTTCATTTCCTTTTTTTCTCATCTAATTTTCTCCTTTCTCCTTTTTTTCTCTCTTTTCTCTCTTCCTCTCTCTCTCTCTCTCTCTCTCTCTACGTTTCTGTTTCACTCTCACATTCTCCTCCTCCTCCCCCTCTCCCTTTCCATCCTCCTATTTCACTAATTATAGGTTTCTTTTTTTATTTTCTCTTCATTTTCTTCTTTCTTTTCTTTTTTTCTCCCTCTCTGTGCTCTGTTTCTTTCTCTCTCCTACTTCCCATTTCGCCCTCACATTCATCTCCTTCTCTTTCATTAATCATATATTCCTTTTCTCTCTTCACTTCTCACTTTCTCTTCATTATTTCCCTTTCTCATGTCCTCACCGTCCCTGTCTCCTATTGCAAACTGCTTTCCTCCGTTATTTTGTCAAAATCCAGTCCAAGTCAGGAGTTGAATTTGTTTCTTTGCTGTAATGAGAACATCAAGAACAATCCTTATCAAACTTGCATGGGTGAAAAAGGAAATTTCCCTCCTGTGTTGCAGAATCCCGGTCAACTTGTTGGTAGTCGTTTCTCTTACCAACTATACCTATGCTTCAAATACGCAAAGGCTTATAAAATAATAATAAATACATTGGGCCCTTTTTTCATCAGGGTGGAGCAAAAATTCACCAACAAAACCCATTTGGTAATGGAGTCAGCACCATTCGCATTGTCTTCCATCAAACTTACCTTATCGATTGTTGGATTGCGCTGGAATTTGGTACTGGAGACTTTTGAACCAAGGCACAATTTTTGTGTATATCGAATGATAAAAAGTTCCCTCACACTTGGTTCAGCTTCAGTTGTTACTGCTACGAAAACTGATCCCCCATCATTTTAAGTGCAGAGATTCTAAAAACAGTCAAAAAGTATGCTAAAATATTTGAATGTATAAAGATGATTTTTCCACATTACATTCTCATTAGAATTTACTATGGATGGTAGAAATTGAAATTCATGCAAATCAGTTGACTAGAATTGTTACTGAATAATGAAGTGTTTGATTGATTTAGTCAATTGTGTTGTGGTTTTCTTTGAAGGATCTGGCTTGCTTACTGATTCCACGTGCTGTGATACAATATATATATAGAGAGACGGACAGACAGACAGCAGAGATAGATAGATAGATAGATAGATAGATAGATAGATAGATAGATAGATAGATAGATGGATAGATAGATAGATGCAGAGTTGGTCTAATGTCAATGAGGCAGATATGAACATAACGGTCATCATATTCAACTTCGTTCTCTTTTCTGTTTTTCCTTCTTTTCCTTTTTTTATTTGTTCGCCCTTCCGCTTTTCCCTCTATCTCCAATTCTGTGTAACTCGTTCAAAGGAATTGCAAATGAAAACGATTTCAGAAAAAAAGCAAAGACTTGAACCAAAATAAAGAACAAAGAGAAAACCAGGTTTGGTTAATCACTCAATAGGAACCGTCATGCAACCAACGTCTTTTGGCGCCATGATGTGTTGGGGTGATCAGTTAGAAATTGGAAATCGTAAAAATGGACCAATGAATAATTTAGTACTCTCATCTTTTGTTGGACAGTGATCACTGAAAGAGTCTGAAGTGTTGAAGGAAAACAAGTGTAGATGCTGCCTGACACCAAATAAGGAATCAATTTAGCATAAACTCACATTGCGAATTGAACCCCGCTAAACTTTAAATAAAAATGAGATTTTTTTTTTAGATATGATAAGGAGTAGATGTTTGATTTGTCATCGTTGTAGCACCATTGATGCTGCCTGTGCGCGTTATATATACTATCTTGATATATACCACATTGAAGAAACCTATGTGGACTATTAGGATGGCAGTTTAAGTTGACGGTTTCTGGAAAATCAAGTGAAAAAAGAAACAAAATTAATTCAATATCAGTTTGAAAATGTATCCCTTTACAAGAATTAATTATTCATTATCATTTTTACACTATTCTACTTTGAAGATAAAATCAATTAATTCATATTCTCTTTGATTTTGATTTGAAGTCTCCCGAATTGCCCCTTTAATTCAGCAGCAGCAGCAGGAGCCTTTTAGTGTCCCAAAGATTTGCCAGACCTCCCTATTGCAGAGCCAGTATCTCCAGAATTTGTCTAGCTTGTCACGCCATCTTACTTTCTGTTAGCCACAATTTGCATATGATCTCTGGCGATCCATTTTGTGAGTCATGATGTCCAGAGGTTGTCTCACATTCTTGCAATATGTCCAGCCCATTTGAGTTTTCCAATGAATTTTATGATATCTCTGACTCCTATCTTTTCTCTTTCTTATGATCTCTCCTTGTGAGGTTGAGCATGATTTTCTCATGTGCTCATTGCGCAGTTCCCAGTTCTCAGTCAATCTTCTGGTTAGGTTACATGTCTCAGCCCCATAGATGACTATCGAGGGATGGATCTGTTGTATATCCTTCTTTTTAAAATGTGTGATTATCTTGTTCTTGCTCTACCGAAAGCTTGCCAGTGTAATTGTATTAACGTGTAATAATTCTCTTAATTCTTTCTTCTCTTTTTGATGATTTCATGATGATTCTAGATTGAAGCAGAAAGAAATCAGAATAGACAGCAAATACTTAAGTAACCTCAGATTTGCTGATGACATCGTCCTTTTTGCTAAAAACCTCTATGATATCCAAAAAATGCTAGACAAACCAAGGGAACAAGTCAAGAATTTTGGCCTTTAATTAAAGGGTCGGCGATCTACGGCCCTTGGCTTCGTTTCATCCTGGCTACCAACTTTATTATATGTGTGAGGTTAAATACAAATATTCTTGGTTTTCCTTACCTATCTTTTGTTTACGAACTATAACATTCAGATAAATAGAACGAGTCTCATTCCGTAGCGGTCTCAATCATTGGTTTAAAGATGAAATGTTTCAACACTAAACATTCCCGTTTGTTTATCGATGTTGACAAAATCTGAACCACGATTAATCGATATTTTTTTCTCAAAAAAGAATTTTATATTTCTCATCGAAAGTTTTCTTAGGTATATACTCCGACAATGGAAGAAAAATATCAAAATGAATTTTGAAAAGCAGAAAAGGCTCATATGATCATTGTCTCATTTTTATTCGTAATAGCCAGCAAGATGTAAATAAACCCAACTCGGCTCCAAAAAACGTTCGTTGATCCTTGCAATTAAATTGTTACCCTGTGACGAAATTTATCAACCCTATTTTCAAAACTATTGACGCTATTTTCGTTTCGAACATATTCTGGTAACTTATTCCAGCCAGTTACAATACTTTTGCTGAAAAAATTAAAGTTTGACGATTTTCCTAATCTACAAATCAAATAGTTTGTTCGGTGAGAGCGGTTAAATTTTTTTTTTTTTTGCCGAAGTTGTTAAATTCATTTAAAATTTCAAATGTGTCAATCGAGTTATAAATAAATTAGGTTTTTCCCATCTATCTGCAAGTAGAGAGTTCCTATAAAATCCTTTATAAGCCGAAATGACGTTAAGCACAGAGTTGTCGTTGGTGGTAGGTAGAATAGACTTAAATATAAGAGAGAGAAAAAGAGATAGACAGGGGAAAGAGATCGTACACAGTCTTCATAACGACGCAGTGCAAAACAAACGTCGAACGGTACTTTCGCTTTTCGCCCTTTTTTTGTGAAAGCAAAAATTGGCATATAGCGATTTTTCTAAAACAACGTGAAATTCCTTTAGCGACAGTAACGCTTACAATACAAAACTGAATTATCATGTCCAGTGCGTAGATTGAGATTAGGGCGGGGCGGCTGAAAATTTTTATGAGATCTGTTATTCTTTAATTTAATAGAGTAGGCGAACCACTCTTCATGAAGCTCTTGGGGACCCTTCCATTCGGGAGCGAGGGGCTGATTTGCAATCACAACACCCTCTCCCTCAGTACATCCGTGGCTATGCCATTCCAAGAGCAAGGTTTTTGCATTTTAAAAATTTGAAAGAATATATTTCACTTCAAATAAATGGGCGAAGAATCTGTGTCTCTCAGCAAACTAAAACTTCCCGAAACATTGCTTTGTCTTTTAAAGCCAGATAATTAAAAAAAGAATTTATGTTTCAAGAAGCAAACATTTTGCATTAGGGAAAAAACAACTAAAACATTATTTTTCACTTACCACCTCGTAAATCTATGATATACAGCGTGGAAATCAGTGTTATTTCATATTGCAATAAATTTCCAAAACAGAGAAACATTACATTATTTTTCGATAAAATGTCCATAAAATTCTATTTAGATTTTTTTTCATTGTCTACACAGATTACTTACGGCGACGAGACCTGAATTTTAGAAAACGTTGTATTTCTCCATCAGGAGGTGTGGAGTGGTATAGCGATTACCGATGCGAAAACGGCGAAACAAGTTCGAGTTTCAGCCGAGGCTCTTAACATTCACTTTGCCCTTTTTTTAAAAGTATAAGATATGTTTGCAGAGTGAAACCAACATGGTCTTGTCCTTGAGTTGGAACATGCTGCCGTCCACACTTTCTGATGTCCAAGGAGACAAATTTCCACGATTGTTCAGTTTCTTCTGAGTGTTGAATACACTCCTATTTAATATTCTCACCTTTCTGTACCTTCATCGCAACACAAGCTGATATTCTCAGATGCCCCCCACATTCACACTTATCTTTGGGGTCAAATCTCTTACGGCTCACACGGTGACAATGAAATGAAGTACATTGAAGGGAACCCCGGTATCCAGTCCCTAAGAACCTGGATACTACCCTAGCTCGGAGAGAGGCTAACAAAGCGGTTGATCCACCGACTACTACAGACGTATCCCGTTATAACACGGGTGTTGGGATTCAAGAATGATGAATAGGATTATAATGATCATAAAGTTATTTTGGAGTTGAATATGACTATTTGGGAGCTAGACTAATATTTTGGGGGTCACCACCCATCCACGTTATGACACAAACTATGCTAAAACGAACCGAGTTATAACGGGAGGGGCCTGTATTTTGTTAGGCTCTACAAATCAACTATCTTTACTTTGGTATGTTAATCATTGAATGCTCACTGAACCCAAGTGACAGACTCTTTTTTGTGTCTGAGTACCAGAGGAAATGGAGATGCAGATTTGGCTTAACGGTTAATAGCAGGGAAAATTGAATTGGCGAACCTAGTCCAAATACAGACTGTAGAGATTTGTCTTCTCTTTGCACTCATATCCCCGGGAGAGGTATGAATATACCTCTCCAAATTCATAAGTTCAGAGATAATTCTCTTCTGCTAGTAATATCTAACCTATTATAACATGTATGTTACTTGGAGAAGTGAGGGGCCCAACTGAGTATCTCATATTGCTCTGAAAATGCCACGGTGAATCTAGCATGCTAACCCAGAGATCCAATCCATCATGAGATAATTTCAATTTGATATCATTTGTCCAAAGATAAATGTGAAGTTCTTAACCACTCCTTCCGAATTTTCCTATACGATTGGTAATTTCCAATGATTAACAATATCCTTATGTGGATATAATGAAAAACGGGACACTGGTGAGCCTTTTAGATGTGCTTGCATTTCAACCACCAGTTGTCGTCACTGACTGACATATTGAAATATGGGTTACGTCCCATTGTCACTGTTGTTAATTCAGATGTTTTCATCAAAATGTAGATATTTTTGGTTGCGTCATCATCATCATCATCATCATCATCATCATCATCATCAGTCTTTTAAAGTTCGTTGTTGGACATAGACCTTCCCCAGGATTCGCCACAATTCTCTATCATGGATATTCTGAATTTGTATAGTTCATCTCTCCATCTTGTGTTCTGTCGTCCTCAGTTTCTCATGTGATCTCAGGGGGTCCATGAGTTGTGATGTCCATCTGTTGTCTTTCATCCTTCCAACATGGTCTGCCCATTGCCATTTTAGTTCTTTAATAGTTTCTATGATGTCTCGGACTTCCGTTTTCTTCCTTATGTACTGTGCTGTCTTGTGGTCTCTCCGTGTGAGGTTGAGCATGATTCTCTCATGCGCACGTTGCATGCTTCTCAGTTTGTAGGTCTGTCTCTTGGTTAGGTTCCATGTTTCAGCTCCATAGGTGACTATCGGGAGAATACATTGGTTGTATACTCTTCTTTTCAGAATTATTGGGATCGTCTGGTTTTTGAAAGTTGAGATTGCTCTGCTGATATTAGAAATTACTATTCATATGATTTTTGATAAAATAAATATTTTTCTTACATTCATTGTAATGCAAAAATAAATAGTATTTTTTAATTAATTAACTAATATTTTAATAAAATAAATATAGGATATTAGATTCATTTAATTTATTGATAATTTTTAATAATGTTACCAAACGTGTATGCCTCTATTGATAATTGATCTGGGCTTGTTATTCACCAATCAGTAGTCGATTTGATACTGGTCGTTCATTGAAAACTGATGGAGAATGAATAAACAAAAAAACACGAAATAATTCAAGTTCACTTTTCTTCTGAAAAAGGTTGCTTTTATTCCGGTTTAGAAGAGGGTATTGTTTGGATATCGACTGCAACAAGGAGAGAAAAAGCCAGATACGGGGAGAAAACACTCACCTTGTTCAAACATCATATTAGTGACACTCTCCTTGGTGATGGAACCAGTGACCCTCTAAAGCGTCACCACTGTCCTTTTGGCTTCCTCTTCCTGCTTTCAATTCGCTGCTTGCATTTGTACATTTTAGGGCTGGCCTTGATCTACGCCAATCGTATGATTCATTCAGGAATCACTTGTCCATGTGTCAATCGTGCCAATTGTGATTTCTATGTCACTTATGGATTCACGCATGATTCTACATTATTTTTTTATATGTTTTGCTATTGTATTTTCGTCTCTGTGGTATGTGACGAACAAATCTAACTTTTATATAGGACGTTTCGAACATTCTTAAAGTGAGAAACATTTCTATTCGATACTTTCAATCGTGTCACAGGCTGATTTTGACGGTCTGAAATGACAGTAACAGGACACGTTACCCGTGTTTGGCATCTGACAGGTGATTAGTCCTTTGTTTTTTTTCTGCCGTTATTGTAAACAAACATTACATATATGTCAAACTGACCTACGACTGTGATCTAGAATATGACACGTAGATCTTTCAGTTTGGCAAAATTATTTTCTTTGTGTGTTTATAAGAATTACATTATACTTACAAATATAATATATACCCCCTTTCTTATCTAATAATAGATTTCCTTGATTTTATATATATGTTTAGGGAATCTTAATGTTTCTAGGAGTTGGAATATTTCCAAAACTTATAAGCCGAGTCATTTAAGCTCCAGATTAAAGTTCGACCCTGAAGCAGACAGTCTTGATTTTTTTCTTTTCTTTTCCTTTTCTTTTTCCCTTTTCTTTCTTTCGTTTTTCCTTCCTTTCTGTCGCTGTCTAAAGGATGGACCGCTGATACATTTACTTGAGGATCGATATCTATCTATGAAAGGCTCAATGACAAACGATGTTATATCCCAATTTCTTGAATTGAAGGGAAAGAAATGTTATTCCTGTATAATTCATTCTTTAACAGAATGCAATTTTCTCTCGGTCCGTAGGAAGGCTCAGAATGTATTTTGTAGGAAGAAAAGTAAGACAGATATTGATAGATCGCACTCTGGAGATACGATTACGGGAAAACGACTCTTCTTTTTCAAATATATATATATATATATATATATATATATATATATATATATATATATATATATATATATATATATTCACTTTTGATTATTGGTGAAACCAGTCAAGAGAAAATTTTACCGTGCACCCATGCAAGAAATGTAACTAGACTCTTTTTACAAAAAAGTTATTAATATCAAATAAACTCCAATATATATATATATATATATATATATATATATATATATATATATATATATATATAGCTATTTACTGACTCGAGCTCAATCAGGCGCTCGGTCATAATCATGAATAAAAAAACATTGATCGAACCCACGACAGAGGTAATAGTCAGCAAGACTTAATTTTTTTGCCATCGCTATATGTCAGTGTACACCATAAGTATATATATATAGGTGTGTGTGTGTTTTTTTATGTGCAAGATGTCGTTTGTGTGTGTCAATGAAAGAGCACGTTTGTAGGTGTGTGTGTGTGAGAGAGTGCCCTTGTGTGTCAATGAGAGAGAGAGAGTGTGTGCGTCTGTGCATTTGTGTGGGGTGAGTATAGTTGTTTTTGTTTATGTATGTCAGAGAGGGGTCGCATTCGTGAGTGTGCATGTGAAAGCATATGTGTATGTGTGTGTGTGTGATATAGAAAAAGTGAGAGGGAAAAGGTGCATTAGTGTACATATGAGTATGGGTTATATAGTAAGAGAGTATCTATGTGTATGAGAGACAGTGTGCATTTGTGTGTGTGAGAGAGAGAGTGAGAGAGAGAGAGAGTTGTGGTGGCTATAAGAGAGACAGTGCTTCTGAGTGTGTTTGCATGAGCGTATATAAACACAATGAAACATAGACCAGCCTTTTTCCGAATGTTTCTCTTGAAAATGAATATTATTACATTTACATTTCAGATTCGCACACTGATCAAAGCAGGTAATTAAATCAAAGTAGAAAAGAAAGGCTCGATGACCAAAAGTCAATCATGGGGGGTGGGGCAGGATACAAACTATCGAATTACCGAAATCCCACACATGACTAAACCAACCAGCCGAGTGGCCAACAGATTCTTCTCTTTTTGAGTGCTTTTGATGATGTGTGTGTATCCAGGATATTCTGGTCACATTTTGGTGGCTACAACTTTGTATAGATACGCCACTTGCCTCCATCCAAAATGATATATATATTTTTTTTTCTTTCGAAAAAGTGCTTTTGAGGTCTCTATGGTCATTTTGGACCAACAATGCCCGAATCTTGTACTAGTATTTTTCTATTTTTAGATAAGTTTAGATAAAAGATCTATATGTTTAGACAATTATTTTACATGATCAGTCCTAGTAATACAAAGGCTACAGTGATTCATTTATAAGATGTACGGGTATATATATATATATATATATATATATATATATATATATGTGTGTGTGTGTGTGTGTGTGTGTGTGTGTGTGTCAGAACGTCACAGATCAGGGCTGTCATGAATTAGTACTGGTTTAAAAGTATCACTAGACAGGTCTGGTTAGTCACTCGAGAGAAAAAAATAGAAAAGGGGATGAGCAATTAATAAGTTGCTTTCCTTGCCTTCTGTTACGCGGTTATCACAAGAAAAGGGCTGAAATAAAAGGAAATGTTTTTAAAAAATTGTGAACACTGTCAGATACAAACTAAGGGACCAAATTAGCACAAATAAAACCTCCACTCCTCCAGAGAAAAATTTTCTTTTGGTTGGAAAACTTTTCAAAAAGTAAGAAGACCCTTTCCTTTTTTTTTTCGACATATCAAGCACTTTAGCTTCATTAATAAAGTCTGTGCATATGATATACATAGATAGTATACCGAACAACCCCTACTTAAAAATCAGGAAACGTATGCAGACCGGTGGCCAATTTTATTTGCAGGCTACGTTTTCTAAAAGTGTGTATGTCGTGTGATTTGGAACTAGCTCGTCCCACGGTCCAATCACCACATTGTTACATTTAAAATATTGCTTTTTTGAAAAGTATGAAGGATGAGCATCAAAATATGGCAAAACATTCTTTTTTTTTTTTTTGTAAATAATCACCTTATACCAAGCCAAGTGGTCACTCTAGGTGTAAGTTTCAAGTCATATTATGTCCGTTTCGCAAGATGTTTGATAACCCTGGTTTTAAAGGGATAGATGTTATATCCTACTGGGAAGCATTCCCGGGGAAGTTAGTTCCACAGAACTTCAATTCAGTGGATGAAGCTGTTTAAATGGAAATTGCAATGGGTGTGTGAGATGGACAGAAAGTGTGGATGGGATTAATTTGAGATTGCTAATCATGTTCTGACTGGGAAATCTCGTATTGGTGGAACCAGGCGATGGAGCTCCTCTGAACACTTTCCATGAACATAGCCATAGAAAAGAGCTACATTCACAAAATCGTCGAAGGGAAAGTTGTTTGGGAGATGAATAGCTCATAGATTCTAATCAAAATATTACCGATTTGAAGCAATTATCTGTTTCTGGTGACCTTCTCGTGATGATATACCATCTTCATGAAATTATTCAGTTGAAGTGATAAGAAATTTCGAAAAGGCACTAGTTATGAGTTTGTGTTGATTGAACATATACAAGAAGAGTACACCGGAGTACTCCGAAGTACTTCGAAGGAGACCGTTGAGTCTAAGTGTTAGAGAGAGACTTTTTTTCCACAATCAAAATCCTTGAACTTTGGGGTAGAATCTCATAAAACTATGATGAAATGCAGAGAAAGCAATTCCTATCCATTATTCTTTGAAGACGATAGGAATAAAAGATGAAAAAATTAGCAAACTGTTACACGACTCTTTGTTGATCTCAATGCTGCAAGCAGGGGCGAAGCTGGAGATTCGGGGACCGGGGATTTGGCTCCCTGGGTGCCTTTCTAATATTCAGCAAGATTTGTTATTGTATAATTTTTGTCATAAATACATATCTTTTTAGATAAGAGACTTACACTCGTAGATGATTTAAAATAATTCTTTACATAATTAATAGGTCACTACTATTTATAAAGGTCTTTGGAGCCACCTCAAATTGGGGCCTGGGGATCGTTTGAATATTGACCTATCCCTTTTTCAGCAACTCCTCTACTGCAAGTATGTTATTTGATGTTACCATAATCTTTTTTTGACTTTAAACTGCTTGATGGGCGTGGACCATCTTTATATTCGAGAAAATAGTGGTATTGAGTCTTATGAATCCGGCACATCTTTATATCTAACTAAGTAGAAGTCTAGAATCTCATGAACCCAGTATATCTCTATATTCAAGAAAATAGAAGACTTGCGTCTCATGAACCCGGCACATCAAATTCCACATAAACGGCAAGTTTCAAATATTCCATCATTCGCCACTAAGCAGTATCCTATAACAATACCTGCAAGTATCCAAATTCTTTATTCATTCTTCACTTATTCGCTCGATTTCATTCATATACCCTTAGGTGTCTAAGTATTTTTTTTTTCCGTATTTTCAAAATACGGTTTTTATTTATAAGAAAAATATTTTTCCCCGCGCCTCAATTTCAACAAAAGGCGAGGAGGGAAGTACTTTATTCCCCTCTTTCGGATGTTTGAATTGATCACCCCAATACAGCATGTTGCCAATATATATATATATATATATATATATATATATATATATATATATATATATATATATATATATATATATATATATATATCCCCGATCTGTGTAATGGAAGAGCGTTGAGTTAAATGGAGATAAAAACAAATTGGTTGTGTGTGAAATAAGTGCTTTCTTCTTTATGTTGTGGATTTATTGATCGACCGACTTTTCTCTGTAAATAGATATATTTTGGTGGCTCATATGTACGGAATTGTGTCCAGTAAAAACTAAGATGGCGTGACGAACTAGAGGAGTTAAGAAGTTATTGACTCTGCGACATACATGATAGATAGGTCCAGCGAATTTTGGGAAGGTCTTTGTCAAATGATGGGTGCTAAAAAGCTACTGGTGATAATGATAAGGATGATAATGCTGATGATGATGATCTATCAATCGACAGTTATTTATGTATTCATATGTATTTACAAAATGCTTGGCAATACAGATGCACAAAAATGCAAAAATAGTTTTTTGTGTCTATGAAAAGCAATGGACACTTGAAGCCTTTTTGGCTCGAAGTTGGGAAAGTGGTTCTGATAGTAAAAATTAGAGGGTCAAAGGAAAACAGAATTTGGATTAGACACTATTATCTGTTGATAATTGTATCCTATAAAAATTTCGTTCTTTCATCAATTCTCTCATTTCTTTTTATTTGTATGCCGTTTGTATCATTCAACGAGCGAGGGTGCAGATCTTTAAAATTTACAATCGGAACCATCTTCCCTACAAACTACCTAAAAATTTTTTACTGTCCGTACAAAGTATCATACGTAACTGCAAACTGACTGGCACACACACACACACACACACACAGAGGCATATATATATATATACAGATCAGGGATGCTATACGACGTAACATAATGCGATGTCTGATATATGATGGGTTTAGTTCGCCTGGAGAGGTCCAGACAGGGCAGAAACATAAATGTTTGTGTAGTGAATCCCCATTCTAATATATATATATATATATATATATATATATATATATATAGAGAGAGAGAGAGAGAGAGAGAGAGAGGGAGGGAGGGAGATAGGTAGGGGTTGATTGGTAAATGAGTGACTGACTGAAATGACTTTTAGAAATCTTTTTATATGGTTCGTGTTTAAAGCTGTAAAGCTTTCAAGAATATATATATATATATATATATATATATATATATATATATATATATATATATACGGCTAATCAAGGTTGAGAGAATTTGAATGCTCCATCTGGATGTATAAGTTCATCCCAGCCTGGCAAACCTCGTTACCTTTCTGCCTGATCCATCAAAAACATAATAGATAGAAAGCAGTTTTTGAGCGACGGTCAACGAACTTGTTATTCAGCTTACTACGAATGTTTTCATTCTCATTAGGAAATGGCTCCGTGCTAGACTGGTTCAGTGTTAATTAATTGAGAGTTGATTAGCAGTTCAATTATTTTGTTGCTGATTTTTTTCTTCATCGGAGCGTCAACTGATTAATTCTGTCGGATCGAATATAGAATTCAGACCCTATGATTGATTCAGATCAAAAGTTCAAATCTTCATACTACACTGTTATCAGAATGCAATTAAATCAAATCTAATTAAATTGAATCAAAGTTTAATTGAATTCAATCAAAGTTTAACTGAATATGATCAAATTTAATAAAATTCAATCAAAATGTAATTAAATTTTGCCAAGATTCAATCATATTCAATCGAAATTTAATTGAATTTGATCGAAACAAGTACGAAATGTAACAATCTATTCACAATATGTGATTATGTAATTAATGGAATTTGAATTCTACATTTCATCGTATTTCAATCCGATTATTTGCACTCCTGACTTGAATCAATTTTAGGGTCCAGATTTTGTCAACACTCCGTCAGTCTAAGCACAGTTTTAAAACTCTTCTTCTTCTATCGTTTCAGGAGTATGGCTCTTGTCGTCTTCACCGGAAGGAAGCGTTCAAGCTCCCCAGAAACCGGAACAGTCAAATGAGTCAGGAAAGTCGACTGAGCAGAGGTAATAGCTTCACATTCGAACGGACAAGCACACTGAGACGCACCATGGGCAGAACTAGCAGCGTCTCATCACAAAACAGCAGACAACAATATCAGCAACAACAAAAACAACAAAAACAACAACACCAACAACAGCAAATCCGTACAGAATGTGAATTCTCATCTCCCGTGAAGGCCAGCACAGGAGGACAACCGGCTCCTTACAGTGGACATTGTAGTAGCCTGGCTTGCGAGTTACCCCAAGCCAATCTTACGGACTTGCAAAATAATATCCACGATGTGGCGGATATATGACACGAAGTGGAAAAACAGAGACTGTGTTTATGAGAAAAAGAGACTCCCGGTCAGAAAGGCTGAGAGGATAAAGTGCGTTGACAAAAGTCGATATCGAGCAAGATTTCTTCATGGTTGAAGTTGGACGTTTCAAAAAAAGTGATTACACCGTGCAACTGTTTATTTTTCTCTTTTACTTTTCTTTTGCTACTGGGTGATAAGTGTTTTTCTTTCTAGTTGATTATGTCTAAAAAGTATATAAAATGACTATTATTCCCTTCGAACCTCGCTTTTGTGACCAGGACAGTGATTATTGAAATTTGTTTCCAATTAGACAACAAGCGAATTTGCACATTTTTAATCACTTATAGTAAGAGAAACAACTAAGTAAGAATATCAATGTTTTTTTCACAAAAGGAAAGTTTGAAAGGGGATAATAGCCTTTTTTTATACATGAACAGTTAGGAAATAACACTCATTACCCTAAAACAAAAATCGCATTTCACGGTGTAATGTTGTTGATTGGTTAATGTCGATTGCTTTCATTGGCTTACGTCGACCACATTTTTTCTGGGTATGTTGATACTTGCCCCCAGGATTGTCAGATTTAGTCAGAGAGTGGGGAAACCCGAGTTTTATCACTGAGACTTGGCCGAAACAGACATTTGAATAGCCTTCACACTAGTTTGATTTCCGAATTCAAAGCTATTCCAATGCCCTTGTTGGGTAAGTGTCTGAGATAAAACTAAGATTATCTCGCCTTCTGGCTAAATCTAATAAACACACTTGCTCATCACAGTTTCTATCGGCTGTGTAAACGTTCGATTTGAGGAAAGAATAAATCTACCCTCAAAGCGGTGGTAGTCTTGGAAAATTTCTGTGAACTCTTTGAAGCATCATGTGTTGAATTTCATCCCACTTTTGAAGTGTCGGTATCTGCGCGGTGGGTCATTTTTGATACCACCTTTTTTTATCTTCATACATTTAAGAGGTTTATATTCTGTCCCACCATTTTGTTTAGTACACAGGCTGATCAATATTTTGGTGGAGTAGTTCAAAGTGGGAAGAAAAGAAATGAGCCTCAAAGGGTGGTATTCATAGTGAGAGAGGCACTTTTTTCAGGATAAAGCCATCTTTTTTTTGTTGTTTTCAGTGGCCCATTATCCGATCGTATACAGATTACTTACAAACATACATAAATACTTAAACATAAGTATAAGTGTGTTAACTAATATATATATATATATATATATATATATATATATATATATATATGTACTTATAGAGTCCCATAGAGATCTATGGGAATTATTGATGTTCGTGCATGTGTTCCTGTGAACGTGAGTGGCAGATTATCTATCAAATCTGATCCCCTGTTTTGGGATCAAACAACCGCAGAATAAATACTATAACTTCTGTAATTTTCAGATGAGTCATTATCATTTAAAGTTTGTTCAGATTATTGATCTCATTGATTTTAATGCTTTTGTTGATACCACAACGTTTCGGCCGATCTTTTCAATGGCCTTCTTCAGATAGAATATGCGTATGGTTTTTTTTTTTTATTCGCGTAGAGCAAACCAGAAAATAATGGCATATCCATCGGAATAATAATAATAATCCATCTTTCTTCTTTTTTTGTAAAAAATGACCATGACTTCGGTTCTGAGTGGTGCAGCAGTCTCAAGCCCCCCCCCCCCTGCTCTCTGGTTTGAAATCAGAGTCAGCCGTCTTCTTGACTGATTTCTGATCAATACGCCCTGCTATTTACCAAAGCAGCGAGGAGGACAAATCAGGGCCAAGAACGCAAATTATCTCAGCTGGAGTTTGCTCACCAAATCGATTCTCAGTGTCGCTAATTGTTGGTCCATCCGTACCTTAAACCAATCATAGTACCCCTTCCAGGACAAGGAATGGGTAATAGATAGGGAGCTTTGCTGGAGTGTAAAAAAAACAAAAAAAAAAGATGCAGCGTACACTAGCCTTGCAGATAGATGTATGAATAACATTTCAACACCGTGTGAATTTCTTTGCTAAGCAATGGATAAAATTAATAGCAACCCCGCATATTAGATAAGGAATCACTCCAGTTACATACATTAGCATAATAAAGTAGTGCGCTCAGTGTAATTGCCATTATTTTTGCCATGTTAGCTTTGCACAAACATAGCTAAATGGCCATCCCATTACATAAATAGTGATAGGGTCAAGGGTATATCTCAAAGTCTAATAACAATATTCTAAGGGAACCGGCTGTTTTTGGATGGACCACAATAAAAAAGACCATATGTTAGATTGTTTCTCCGTGAAATGGCAAATGTTCTGGGCTGCCCTGCTCGAAGAAAAGACACCCTCTCTTTCCATATGGATTGTCCACTGAAGAAGGCCGCCCAACTTGAACGTTGTAATTATAACAAAAACAAAGGAAAGAATGAAAATAATGATCAGAATAACCTTTGGAGTAAATATAATGTATGTATGTAGTTTAATAGATGTGTGTATGTATGTGTGTATGCGTGTGTATACTTGTACGTATTCATATGCATATATATATATATATATATATATATATATATATATATATATATATATATATATATATAAATGTGCATACATGGATATAGATAATCCTATGCCATCAGACTATTTCAACCAAACGAATGGTTAAAGTAATCCCGGAAAACATTCTTGTAAAGAATGGATATTTCATAAACATACACACAAATGTATTTGATCCTCATGGTGTCTTCATGTTCATTCACATTCAGAATAATGCAACTCAGCCGATACTAGAGTCCTGGTAAAATACAAGAAGCAAGGGGAGGGAGCAACTATGTTTATTATCAGTAAAAAAAAAATGCTTCAATCGATTATTAACGCTATCCCTAACTCCGAGCCCTAACCTATTTATTAATAATCAATCAATTACAGCAAACCTCTGGATAAAAGCTTTTTTTTTCTTGGAATTATGTTTTCTTTTCTTTCCGTTACTTTTTTTTTTATTGCTCCTTACCCGGACCTCTGATAGACTTTATTTGCGGATGTGAACAGACATCGAAATATCAACGATATATTGATCATTTTCTCTATTTTCCTTGAATATCATATTCATGCTATATATTTGCAGTGTGTATGTATGCGTTTATGTATGTGCATGTATGAGTGTGCAGGTGAGTAGAGGAATTCATTTGACATAGTCAAATTCGACATCTGACCTTGTTTCCGAATATTACCGGAGTTTGGGTGTGTCGTAACGGAGATGATTTTTTCGGATATAGGTATCCGGCAAAGCCGGGTTGGGGAACCAGATATACGATAATGTCTCCATTAGTAGACATTGAACATACAAAAACCGGGAAATTGAGAAGTAGGAGTTTGCTGCACCCTCTGCGTACATCTCATTTCAAGATGTTCGGGTTTATCTGATCCCAATCATATTTGACTCTAACTCCCAGCTCCGATGGGCCCATTCAAGTCAGCCCTTCACATCTTATCTATTTGTCTGTGCCTGTGATCGCTGCGATCGGTCTACAAGATTGTAGGTTGGAGAGGGAGAGGGGATAACTAATCAGAAATAATCAAGGATTTAAAGGGGGAAAAAAAAGAAGAGTCTCCAAGCGGACATATTATGGAGCTGTATCGATCACGTCACATCTCATCACAAAAAGTCGGTAAATTCGATCGTTCAGAAGCGTTAGGAAATATCATTTTCTTCTCAATTCTCGAATGTCCATGTCGATGAAAACAAAAAGAGCAAAAAAGGAGATGTAAAAAGAAATGAGAAAATAGTTTTATAGACATTTTTGCGACTGCTTGATATTTCCTAGGCGGCAGAAATAGAGTTCCCAGCAATAAACAATTCAGAATAACAAATAGTCTAATAACGGAGGAGATAAAGATTGCAAATGAAGCAAATAGGAAATTTATGATGTGAAAAATGCCAGTCAGGGATTGGTCGTGGTTGATCACATTTTATGTAGTATCTATGTGTATGTATACTCACAGCTTGGAAAATAGACTGGGTTACCCGAGTTCAAACTCCAACTGAGATAATGACTGGCCAAGATGCTTCAGGGAAGGCATGGATCTGTCTCCTTCCCCATCCACCCCAACTATGGGTAGGAGAGCGTATTGTGAAGTGAGTGATGCCACTTCAGGTGCTTGTCGCCTTTAAGTCTATTTCACTTGTCGTAAACCTCGATTAACTAGCCGAAAGAGAGACACTTGTGATATGTGAAGCCCAGGCAGGGACAGTTGATACCGTAGTCAGCGTAAGGGTACTGCTTTACATTTACTGACAGAGACATAACTGGCTTACAGAATAGGGCTAGTGTTCAAAATAATTCGACATCTTTGTAAAACAAAAAAATGATCGATATATGTATCCATATACCTTGAGGATATTACAATAATAAGAAAGTCATTCCACTAATGATGATTTTTTTATCCTAAGAGGAAAGAGGAATATTTCATATTTGAGAACGATTTCTCTGAGTAAAATCAGAAACCGTCAACAAGAACTGTCACCAAATTTTTCATCATAGGTTCCTCCAGTTTTTAAATGATTCTGGCATCCTATATATCCCGCGTACAGGCCGTACCAATGGGGCTACAGGGCTGAAAATCTGAACGTTTATTCCTTATTACATCTAGAAAAAAAAGTTGTTTTCGTTTTGAATATTCTCATCCTAAATAGGTTTCAAGGACTTTCAATTTGCAATGCAAGTTTACGCTAAATCAGTGTGTTTGCTGTGTCCAACAACATCCAGTTTTGTTTTGTTCTTGTTGATTTTGTTTTTCCTAATTGATCATCCCCAACACGACATCCTGCCACGGAACTATTTTGTCTTGGTCTTTACTGGTTCAAATTAATGATAAGTATCTGCCAGACAGATATTGATAGTATATGATGAACAGTTTTGCTCAGGTGATTTGCTTTGACAGGGGAATTGATGGATAGGCGAACCAACAGAAATACGAGGCCAGGAGGGCCGAGAGGAGATTTAATCGAAACCTTAACCCTTTCGAGATTCCTGTAATATATATATATCATGGTTTCGATGACTGCTAGGCGATGCATGACCCGTAGATCTCATTTTTTCTTGTAGAAGTCTACGACGGTCGAGTGTACGTATCACGAAAAATAAAGTAAATGAGATTTTCCCGGCTTTGCATCATAGTATGAAACTCATGCAAACATTATTTTGCATTACATAAATGAACGGGATAGAGCTGTAGGTGGGGCGTTCTTCTTATTCAGCATTTTGCATCTGTGCAGGGATTAATGTCAAATGAGACAAATATATCACATCGTGATTTTGGTTCAGCAAAAATATGGAAATTTTCAATTTGATAAAAGAATAACATCTGCGCAGTTAGAGTAATTTGCTAATCATGCGTATTTCATCCTAATTTTAATATTTTATAGATTTATGGTTGAATGTTGTGTGAAAGTGCATGAAGTAAGAAACAAACTTTTAATTTCATTTTAAATTTCATTTTAACACCTACAGCATTTTTTTTAATTAACCATAAAGCATCTTTATAGATTAGTCTTCAAAGGGTCAATAGGCATACTAATTTAGTGGTGTAACTACCAGGTGTTTCAAGATTTAAAATTTGTCAAGCTTACGTTGATATTGCATTCAGTAAAATGCTCTCACGAGAGAAAAGTAATGAAAACAAGACCGGCTGCTCCAGGGTCAAACTTCACTCTAAATGAATCTTAAATGTATCTTTGAAAGTTTTGAAAATATTTCAACTTTTGTGAAAATAGTTCCCCTTTACCTGAAAACGATATTTCAATTCGGCCATAGAAAAGGAATCAATGACATAGTATTTAGATACACGGCATGGAAATCTTGATAATTCCAGATATAATTCGAGGCAATTCTAGATATAGACTAAAGCAAGGTAGATCCGGGCGGGGAAGCAGGTTGGAATCGAGTGACCCCAGTTTTTCTTTATTAATCTTCTAATAGGGTTCAAAATCAGGCTGCATGCCAAATTTCATCCTCCTCTGTAACCTTGAACGATGCTAATTTTGGTGAGAGTTATTGTTATTACCATTGTCATTGTTATTTCCGTTGTTCTTACCAGGGGGGAAAGGTCATCCACTGGGAATTGCGCAAACGACTGGGACTTGTAAATTTGAGTTGGATTTGATGATGCAGACTTATGATATATGCACAAACCAGAGGCTGCCATGGAATAAAATCTTATGGGACTTGGTAATTCAAACAGATCGTCCAACCCATGCCAGTAGACCAGCTAATGAATGTGGCAGTTCATGCTGATTACAAATTCAAATTGAAAGAATGATAAGCTGCAAATATATGTAGACCTTGGCAAAGGACTAAAGAAAATATGGAATATAAAGGTGACAACATGGCCTCTGAGGGCAGATATAAAGAAGACGTCGTAACAGGGTACTGAGGGTTTAGGAGACCGAGTGTTTCTTCGGTAAAGTCACTATAGCAGGAGACGAAGATGTTTCTGCAGTGTGTGCGTGTATGGGAAGGGGGTCAAAAATTTGTATCACCATATTGAATTCCTTTCGGAGGCCCAGGGCGACAGTTGTGTCAATCATTAATCGAGCGTTTGGAAGAGTACCGAAGAACATTGAAAAGAGATTGGAAGACTTGAAATCATCCATACTAAAAATCAGCTAGAATACTGAGGAAAGTTCTGCACTACTGAAGAAACATGCTGTCACTTGATACCTGAAATTCATGGTTAACAGAATATCGACTCAGATGTTTAATTCAGCCTTTATTCTTCCTCGATCCCCCACGTAGCCCCATTTGAAATCATCAACCAAAATAGTCCACATAGATTTCTTCAGGTTTTAAGCTGGCTTGGTTGGTTGTATATATGTATCTAGCGTACAGGCCACACCAACGAAGCAAAAGAGCTGAAATTTTGAATATTTACTCCTTTTTTACGTGTTATCTGCTTCAGACGCAGGTCACGGGTTCAATTCTCATAACGAGAGAAATGTCTGCAAAACTCTTCATGGGACAAATTTTCCCTTTGAACTCAACAGCTAACAGCGAGCAGTGTGATTGGGGTTGGAAAGCGTTTATCGACTGTTTTAGGGTCACGTCCTTCCCGGGACAGAGAAACATTCATGCCTTTACACAAAAATCCTTGTCGTCTAGATTAGGAATTATGCGTGGGTGCAGTTTCTTCACAAATTAGAAACATTCATTGCAATAGAAACTCGTTCATGCGAGCAGGCGAATAAACAATGATAATTTAAAAAAAAAAAGAAATGAAATAGAATAAAGTAAAAAGAGAGAATAAAATGAAAGACACCAGATAAAGTAGAAAGAAGACCAGATAAAGTAAATTAGGGCGAATAAAGAAGAAAAAAGTACGGATAAAATTTAAGAAAATAAAAAAAACGGATATGACGAAAAGACCGGATATAGTGGGAAAAACACCGGATGCAATGAAAGAAAAAGACCTGATAGAGCAAAAAAAAAAGAAAAGAAAAGAAAAGCAAGTCTAGAAAAAACTTTTTTGATAATATTCCCCTGAATCAATCTATGTAGGACAAGGGGGGGGGGTCAATTTGCAAAGCTTGTCGAATAAAGTGACTTTTTTGGAAATATGGATTTTTTTAGTGATCTCTGCCCAACAAAAGACGACAGAAGTAACTTAATAACTGCTCATTCTTTTTTTTCCATTTTTTAATTGATCATCCCTAACACAGAATGCTGTTTTTGGTCTCGTGACGGTTTCTAGTGAGTAAATATCCAGACTCCTCCATAATTGTTTTTTTTTTTTCACTCGTACTATCAATAGCAGCAATATTATCATTACTTATCTTTCCGTTAATGGAGCATTGTTAACCATTATCATCAATTTCTAAGTAGTATTTTTTTTCATCTTAATCTTTTTAGTTTTTCTTTTTATCACAACTGAGCTCGTCCAAGTCAGTGAGGAAAAACAGCACTGATCAGGAATAAAGCATAATCATGTCTGTGATGCAACGGGCATCTTCGTGTTTTCTGTGGTATCAAGGGCACATTATGGCTTGGGAACAATCCAAATATGAATGTGCAAATACGGATATCGAGAACCAGGTGTCTGGTTATCAATACATATCTTTCTATCAATTTCTGACAAAACGCAAGAGGAATAAGTTTTTCTCCTTACGAAATCGGGCTGGTTGACAGCCATCATATTACCGGAAGAAGGGAAGAATATTTAAATTCGAATGAATTATTTCTTTTGAATATTCAAATGGCGTCCGTTTTTGTTTAGACGACTGCGGATATATACACAGTTTTATCCGGTCTAAATAAATGATTTCTGAACGGGAAAAATTAAACAAATAATGGCAACAATTTGCTGCTTGTCCAGTCGGATAGTGCACGTTTAACATGTCTGCATCACACGCAGGTCCCAGGTTCGATTCCTAGTATGCTAATTGAGTACACTCTTACCTGTATAATTTAGGAAGAAGCATCCGTTTGTTGGACTTGCATGTGGGAAAGGAGGAGATCATTAAAAAAAAGCGTGTCGGAAAAGGTCCAGTCTCGACCAGATTTAGAAAGAACTTGGCAACGATCATTACTCTGACGGAAAGGAAATCGGGACTTCGTCAACGGCCGTTAATACACCAACGAGGGTTGTCTTAGAAGGGACAAATACTTTACCACCACCACTACCACCTCTCTCTCTCTCTCTCTCTCTCTCTTTCTTAAGATCATTGAAGTTCAACCGTGTGAGAGAGAGAGAGATTCTTATAGCCATGATGACTTTAATGTTATTAGTTTAAACAGACAGACAAAAATAAGATAAATATCCACCTGGCGTGTCAAATCAGATGCAATCATCTTTCAAGAAGATCGTCAATGCACCTGATTAGGCCCTTCATAACATTTATCGGGCAAATGAAGTTACTTAGCACCTATTTCCTCTCCAAGTAATTGGCAAGAGGTTTCATGGTACAAGGAGTAAACCCTGAGCTAAAAAGAAGTGTATTCCAGCTTTTCCCGGGGGAATTACTATGTATATATACATATATATATAGCAATTTATTTCATGTAGAGAAAGCTTCATTAGAATGGGTGGGAATACAAAGTGTATCAGATTCTCACAGGGAATTTATCATATTAAGATGTTATCACTCGGGGGTGGGGCATTAATGTTGAGGTCGCCATCATCCCAGTTATTATTTATGAGTGTTATAAATTCCGTCTAACTGGCTTATCACTGTCCATATTTGGTGTTAAGTTTTAATGTTATCTTGTATGCCTGTCTTCTGATTGGCTAAATGAGCCTTTGTCTGGTTCGGGTGCGTTGAAGGTTTGTCAGTGAAATATCCAATTAGTCGACTCCCATTGATCGATATTGTGTCTCGTTTTCGTATTAGTCAAATAAAGGGGTACATGCGGTCACGCAGACAAACATCTGTTTATACGCAATGTTTTTGTGCGAAACATTTTTTAAAAACACAGAGGAAAATCACATAAATTATATTAGCTGATATTAGGAAATAATTGACTGAAATGTCATAAATTTTTGGAAAAAAAGATTTTTTTACATATATTTATTGTAAAAGCCGTAAAACTTTCTAGACTATATAATATATATGATTCAACTCATTCCAGGAGTCTGTAGATTGTTGGGGTAGTATGCTGAGTCTTTTAAGGTATTTCTAGGAGTGATAGTGCTCATCTTGTAAACGCTCATCTTCTGTGCAAGTGACATGCGACAGGTTGCACTGGGCTACATTGTACAAGCAGCTGGAAGCTAACTGGGTTGTATGTCTTTTGTGCGCCAATCTACAAGTCAAACACAATGACGTCAGTACAAAGGGGCACTAGTACGCCGGCCTAATTCGATGCCACCCAACTCTATGTGGCCAACTCGAAGCCAGAACAACTAGATGCCAGAACAACTTGATGCGACATTCACTATGTGTATTCATCAAATGACGATGGAAGAGGGACATTCAAATAAAACAAAAAAAGGATTAATGAGTAGACATTACTTTGACTGTGAAATTAATTAGCTTGTATTTATAAGCTATTCCTTGTAAATATTCCAAAGGGCTCTTCTCTTTAATCGATAGATTTTCTGGTGTGCCATGAAGCTGACGGGTATGTTCGTGAATAAACGCACAATATTTTCCATACATAGATATTTTTGTGTCATCACAGAGAGGAAGTATCACCGAAAAATTTGTGATAAACTTTGTGTGAATAATCTGCACGAAACCGGAGATGAAAACAATTCTAAATATTGTTTGCACAGCAAAACATCGTTTACGCATTTATACAATGGCTTACAGTTTTTGCTTTAGTCAAGTTTTCAAACACAAATACATCACCGCTTATTTAGTTTACATAAATGATTTTTATATTTATGATCTTTGTATTCAAATTTTCATAAAATCTTTCTTCTCTCTGCTGTCAGAGTTTTCTTGTGATGACATCAATATTTCACGATATTCGTGATTTTCATCTATGAACATATCGTAGGCTTGTTTTAACATTGGGTCAGCTGCATCGATTGGTACCAAACTCTCTCTGGAAGGGGCCGAACTTTTTAGTATCCGGAGCAGCCTACCATAATTGTCGAAGTATTTCAGTCACTTATTATCGGTATTACTATTTTAGATATTCTATACCTAAATCTAGATATTTTTCAATCGGCCGAAGTCAAGGGAGATCATTCGTTGAAACTAAGAAAAAATCTTTCATTTTTCATTATGATCTTAGATTGTTTATCTTATTATCTATTAGATTTCTCAAGAATTGCCCATCAAAAAGATTTCACACTTCACACTTCTCTTGTATACGGACTTATATATCAAGCGAATGTCAACTTCGCACAACAGTAAGCTGTCGATTAATCACAATGTGTACACTGTATACATGTATTTCTTCAATTGTTGTCAGATGCCACAGAGATCTTCTGTTACTGCCATCCTAGGATCAGAAGAAATTACTTGCCATCTTTTCATAAATTATTCCTCTTTTCTTTTCGGAAAAACTCAACCACACATGGTCGCTTCATTTGTTTTTCATGATCAATTAGCCCATAATTTCCACACTTTTATATAAAGATTTTTTTCAACATCAAAATACGGAATATTGACATTTTCTTTCAAAGTTGTAATTGGATTTTCAGGCTCTTTTATTTTCAAATCAGAAATTCTAATTAAATCTTCCGGTATCATCATTTTCCAATAGCATTTAATCACTTAGTTTAGCGGTTCTGTATTGTTATGAGTCTACGTGAAAGGTCAATTGAAAGGTCAATGTTTTTTACAACATGGTCGGCAAAAATAGTTGTATATTTCCTCAATTAGGTCCAAGATTTAGCTATTTTGCTCAGTAGGAAATGTCATCCTATTCAATATATCTAACGATTCGCTGAATTCATAATTGCAGCTAAATTCTACTAGACCTTTCCCGCGAAACACTCAAATGAGAATTAAATTTTGACTTGAATTATCACTGATTTAATTTTCAAGTCATCGGCCTAAATTACGGGGTACAATTTTTTTCACTTTTTTTCTTTTTGTTCCTATGTTGTAAGGGGTTTCGCTCTGGTTTATTATGTAGGAAAGTATAGAAACTAGTATTTATTCCCTTCAGACTTTGCTTTTCCGACCAGTCCATTGATAGTTTGAAATCTACTTGTTCTCATTCGAGAAAAAACGGGCTGATAAGCACGTTTCTAACCAGATAAATTAGGGAAAACAATTACACATGAATACCATTATCCTGGACACGAAAGCAAAGTGTGAATGGAACAAAAGCTATTTCCAATATTTTTGGACATGAGCAATCATAAAATAACGCTCACTATCCAGGAACTAAAATCGCGTCGCACGGTGTTATCTCTCGGACTTGCATGCTTGACGATTGACGCCCTGACGTACATAAAAAAAGATAAATGGAAAAAGCGGTTATGCAGAGTTTATGGTGAACATCAAGTTCAAAATAGTTTCAGCAAGCAGCCAACCATTTCAACAGACCAATTTATCTCAGACTAATAACGCTTTATCATTTTCCAAAATAGATGATTATCTTTCTGGTTGCCAACATTTTTTTACGAAACCAACCCATCATGTTTGCTGCGACGTAAGTACCTGGCAGATTTTATAAAACTGGTGTTTTTCACAGAACAAAAAATATTTCACTGTCTGGAATCCTGACATCAAGAATCTATACTGTTATTCTGGCTGTTTGCATGTGCGACCGTTACGCTTTCTTGTTATTTATCATATCAATCCCTTTCTATCTCCTAACCACCCTGCAATGTAACAAAAAAAGGGTATGAATTGAAGATAGGATTCATGCTTGAAATGACAGCAAAACGGACTCCTTATGGTACATATTGCAGTGTAATGAACAAGGGTAAGAATACTTGAATGGGAGCAAGAGAGACAGCCTTCACTAAAAGTGCCATTCATACATTCATATTCCCCTTCTCCATGAGTCTAAAACATAAACATTGGGCAAAGTAAAAGATTAGAAAAAGTAA
This sequence comes from Thysanoteuthis rhombus, assembly GCA_963457665.1. Classification (NCBI taxonomy): domain Eukaryota; kingdom Metazoa; phylum Mollusca; class Cephalopoda; order Oegopsida; family Thysanoteuthidae; genus Thysanoteuthis; species Thysanoteuthis major. The sequence continues at coordinate 26,085,921 of OY735210.1, read as the reverse complement.
TCACTAATAATGACTGAGATATAAGTTTCATTGGCTTTTACATATTTGCATAGTTAATATACACACATCCCAAAGGTAACAGATAGCTTTAACAGAGTTGTGATCTCAAAAATATTCATTCGAGAGTGAAGATGATATCTTAGTTGTCAACACCCGTGGAATTTCTATTGGTCTAGTTAATCGTATTTATCCCATTAGAATCAATGAGAATAGAAGTAATCTTTCTCTTTCTCTTTCTCTCTCTCTCTCTATCTCTCTCTCCCTCTCTCTCTATATATATATCAATATATATATATATATATGTATATATATATATATATATCAATATATATCAATATATATATATATATATATATATATATATATATATATATATATATATATATATATATATATCAGTACCATCTCTTTCGAGGTCCTACCAGTGAACTTTTTTATCTCATCCCTCCATGGTTCCTTTGGCACCAATTCATTTCTCTTTTGCTCCATCTGCTATCGCCCTATCTTGCTAAGTGCTAAGTCCATCTCCATTTTGTTGCTTGTTTTTGTTTTTTTTATGACATCTGTATAGACTGCCCTCAGTTCCATATTGATTTTTCTGTCTTTTAAAGTTTTCAATTGTATTGCTCTTTTCTTGGCTTTCTGTGCGATCCTAAGGTGGTTCTCAGTTTGTTTTGTTAATTTCCAAGTTTTGCATCTATTTTATCGTTAGTATTTTGCATTGATTGTATACTTTACGCTTTAAACACATTGGTGAGGGGCTCTTCAAGATGTCTCTACTTATACCAAATGATTTCAAGCCGTTCTTTAACTTTATCCCCTGTCCTAGATAGACGCACATATGAACCTCCTCTTGAGCCTCACTGTCCATTCTTATGGTCTTTGGGGGGACTTTATCGTATGACATTAATTTTGTCTTGTTTCTCTTTTTACTCACCAACAGAATAGCAGGCACTCTAGACGAAAATCAACAACGCAAACAGAAGTGGTTATTCCACAATAGACCACCTACTTATAATAAATCAACCAATTGAAAGGCCATCAGAATACAAGAAACCACTTTGTTTGGTCTTGGTAGATTATGAAAAAAGCATTTGACTTTAATTCAATTCAAGAACAAGGTGTTAAGGAGAACAAACATAGACAGAGAATATTTAAACCACTTGAGATTCACACAGCGTTTCCTTGGCGTCTGCAGCATCAAAAGAATTATAAAACATATCGACAGAAAGTATACACACATACATAAGTGTGTGTGTTTGTGTGTTTGTGTAAGAGATAGAGCGAGTTCTTGTTCGCACATGATGATATCTCATAAAATTCATGTACAGTCTTCGACATTCTTCATATATATATATATATATATATATATATATATATATATGAATGATAACGATCAATCTTCAAAAAATCAGCCCATCAGACGATTTTAGACGCGAAACAAATTTGTTTTTGGAAACCATAAATATGATATATATATATATATATATATATATATATATATATATACAATCGTCAGATGGGCTGATTTTTTGAAGATTGATCGTTATTGTATAATGTGTGTGTGTGTGTCTCTGTGTATGTGTGTGTGTGTGTGTCTGTGTGTGTGTGTGTCTGTGTGTGTGTCTGTGTGTGTGCGTGTGTGTTCAGATCCCATTGTCTGAAATAGAGGTCTAGTTATATTCTTGGGTTATTATTATATTGTATTATAGCTGTGTTATTTGGCGATTATTGAATTATCATATACTATAGTTTCATCGGGCGAGGTGATTATTATATAATTATATATACAATAGTTATACTGTTGGGTTGATCTTTGATTATTTATCTTGTTGTTTATAAATAACCTTGTCTGAAGACTATGATTCATAAAAATATATTTGGATACACTTCTTCGTGTTGTGTTATATCTTCTAAATATATCTATTCAGTAATCTTGCATCATGTCAAATAAAACTGATTCTGTTGATGAAGGAATCGATGCTTACGTGCGTAGTTCAACGGGTTTATTCCACGGTAAACCAAATTGACTGAACTAGTACAACCAATAAATCTAATTCTATAGTCGTTTTTCGCTCATTGTTTACAAAATCATGTAACCATGATTGATCTTCAATTGAGTCTTAGAAGTCAACGTTTGTCGAAAGTGATTTTGTTATGATGTATGGAGTGCTGGACTTAGCAATAACACTTTTTTTTCTCGGTGATAAGAGATATTTTGTGATTGATGATGTCTAAAAAGTACAGAAAATGTCAATTATCCCTTCCAAATTTTTCCTCCTGTGACCAGGACAGTTTTAATTTAAAATGTACTTATATTTAATTTAAACAGGCAAATAATCAAATTTTTGATCACATGAAGTAAGAAAAACAACTACATATGAATACAGTTGCCCTGGTTACAAAAAAAAAAACATAGTTTGAAGAGAATTATAGCTATTTTGTATACATTTTACTCATTGACTGTCGGGAATACTCACTAAACAAGAACAAATATTGCAGTCTACGGTGTATTATAGAGTTCATATTATGGTCACAAGGCCGTTCTTTTGCATTAAGGTCAGCAGTTCGCGAAGTCCAGTCATTACGTTGTTGAGGTCAATACGATACTTGCATAGTCGATTAAATAAATTAGAATAATATGAAACAAAAAGTAATAATGATGAAGATGTACTATAACTTGTAATACAATAGAAAAACAGTACGATAATAAAAAAGCGCATGGTAAGAAACAAAGCGGAGGTTGAGTAGTTAGATGTGCCGAAGAATCGCTGCACGAGTGAAGAGTCCCTGAATCTCCACCTAAATGTGCGTTGTGAACTTCGAGAGTGATATCAATGTATGAGTGCATAAAGTATCCATGACACTTTTTTCCGTCTATCTTATCTGTTGCTGTAACTGACGGTTTGTAAAAACTACTTCAGTTATGTGATCGCGCTGTCCGGACCGACTTACGGGTACGTGTGTTTGAACCGTTCGTGAGAATCGGCGAACGCGGTGGTCTGAGGGCTGTCGTATTGGAATCCTGGTTTTATGCATCAGGAGATCAGATCTCAGGACCTGTTCAGCGCAATGAAAACTGTTATTTATTTATTTATTTATTCATTTATTTATTGCTCCAAGTTCTGGTTTGTCAGAGTGATTAGATGTTTGGACTCACTTTTTGAGGTTAAGAATTAATCTCAGATTTGAGTAGCGGAGAGGTCTGCCACAATGATATACAAGCTAAAATGTTCACCGATAAGAAGCTATTAAACCGCATTTTGTAAACCAACCATCTAAAAAATTAGAGTAGATTAGGTTACGTAGATTACGCTTATCGAATTTATGGTGAGTTTTGGCAAGTGACTTTTATTCCCTTTTTATCAAACTCCAAAGGTTAAGTTATAACTTTATTTTCGTATGTAACAACAATGGCAGATGACAATGACCAGGCAACAAAAAACAATGATGTCATGCACGAATAACACAATGACGTATGCAAAAACTAGTGACGAATCTACTAATCACATTCACAAGTATTACAAATAAAGGAGTTGAAACAGGTCGCACTAAAAAGGTTGAAAGGCAGAAGGTTTGAACATTTACTCCTTATTATGTCGAGAAAAAAAATTCTGTGTTGTTTTTTGGAAAATACTCCTACTCCTAAAGATTTTTTTTGTTTTACATAGGGATTTCAATTTACCATGTAATTTCAATCTTAAATAGACACCTTAGTGTTTCTGATAGTGTACACACTTATTGTTTGTTTTTGTTTTTTATCAGAATATTCTAATGAATACCACCCAACAAAAGATGTGAGGAATGATTAATTCATTGTTCACCTCTTTTTTGAATTTTTTAATTGATCACCTACAATGCAGCATGCTACAAAAAGAAGTTGGTTATTTGGCGGATTCTGTTGCATTGACGACTATATTGGTTTTATTGGCGACAAGTAGTTGGTAATTTGTAAACAGTATAACACTCGAGCAACTCAGATTCAAACACACGAAATTGTGAGTCATCCTCAATGTTCTGGCTCAGGAAAACCTTCACAGCCGACACATGATGTCTTGAATTATTCAATGCTTTGGATCTTTGGATTACAGAACTGTAATAGAGTTGTGCTAGCATCTCTAGTGGCGATAACCGTCACTGGCTGGCATACTTAAATGGTAGTTACGTCCCTAACTCAGTGGTACAAATTTAGATATTTTTATCAAAATCTAAATGTTTTTAATCACGTTTAAATGTCAGAAATTGCTATTAGATGATCTTTGATAGGACGATTAAAATTATTCATTTCGATTTGTAGTGATACAATGATATCCTCAATAAATTAGGTAACGTTTTAATAAGATAAGTGTTGATGATTAAACTTACGTTTAATTTACTAATAATATATAATGTATTTCTTCGATTTTACCAATATATCTTCAGACAAGAAAAGAACTAGTACTTCCATGGTCTGACCGTCAAGCTTATCTTATTGATAATTCGATCAGTATGCTCTGTATTTGGACCGAGTGGGGCATCGTCATCGTTAATGATAAAATTGATTGAAATTCTGAAATAAAAAATTTAATATTAATTTTCCTTTGACCTTCCCTTAATTCAGTGAGACGAAAAGGTCAAAGTTCTGGCAAACTGTTTACTGATAAAATGCAAACATATACGAGAGGTACATAAAAAATAAACGGATTTTATTTTCAAATCACAACTTTAAAAAATAAACCGTGGGTTATTTCGAAATGGTCCCCCACCCCTTCAAATCATGAAACATTCCACAGATTGTTTGTTTTCGTCTTTAGAAACCGTCAACCAAAACTGCCATTAACATAGGATTTTTCAGTTTTCAAGTGAGTCTGGCTGGCAGTCTGGCTGGCTGGCTGGCTGGTTATCTATGTATGTGTCGTACCAACAAGCTGCACTAATAGAGGGCTGAAAAATTGAACATTTCCTCTTTTTCATATCAAGGGAAACGTTTGGGGTTTTTTAAGTACCCACCCCAACTTTTCTGTTGGCGGGGGTGGGGGGTTCAATTTACAATGTGAGTTTATGCAAAATTATTTCATTAGTTTGTATCCGGCAACGTTCGCGCTTGTTTTCTTAAAATTCGGACCTTTTTAGTGATCACCACCCAAAAAAGCTGACAAAAATTATTTATCCATTGATCACTCTGTTTCGGTTTTTGAGAGACCAACCGGATCTGATTTATTTTGTTCGGTGATTGGAGTGTTTTTAGATTTTGTTTTGTTTTTTTCCTCTTTGGAGGATGTTTTGCATCTTCTCTGAGCAAATGAGGCGGGTTTCATTTTCAAATTGTCATATACATTCGCTGAGACGAGCTCCAATACAGACCGGTCACCTAAGATATCGCATCAGTGGTCTGACAATGATATTCTTCGATTGTCTGACCAACTTTCGTAATTATTTTCATCATTTCGGCTTGCTGAAGGTCGGTCAGATCTTGGTTGGTCTTCAAGTAACACTTCAGCACGTTTGAGACACGAATATCGTTTATACACGTGTGTTTTACCTAAAATGTTTTCCTTCTAATTTTCTCGAATCGTTTCGTCAGTTTTAGCCGCGGCTCCACCTAAAAGAAATCAAAGTCCCCTGTACACTCCCTGTCTGTTATTATCAGACGTTGCGAAAATTGCCAAACGTGCTTGCAAACAACAGAACAAAAGCCATGAGAAACAAATCAATCTATAAAACCATGTCACGTGGTTAACCGACCAAGAATTGTGTCGATAATGATAACTAGTTTTCAGACCACATTTAAATTACACTCATTCATCAGGGCGGAGATGTGAAATGTCCTTAGAGCCACCAAAACTTTGGTATGTCATATTCATAGACTACCAAGTGATGAATTAACCACTTTTGAACGTTTAACTGTACCAGCACGTAAAGTCTAAAGCAAAGTTCAGAAAAACATTTTTTTGTTCAATATAACGATGAGGCTATTTATACAAGTTTATGTCCGTATGAACCAAGACCTTTGTCAAAAAAATTGCGCTTTCACGGAGAGCAAGGAGTGCAGGAGCAGATGGACTTTTTGTGTCGTTCTTTTTTTTTTTTTTTTTTGTTATATGCTTTTTTTTAGATTTTGTGAGTCCAGTGTTGACATTATCATTATTATTTTAATTTTCTTCTTGTTTTCAAGTTCAGTTTGATTTGGTTGAAGATGTGAGCATGTACAGAAGCCAGTTCCAGTTACTAAAAAGGGCGCAATGATAAAAAAAAAAAAAGTTTAAAAACCATTATTAGATATTTAGTTTAGATTATTTTTGACAGGCAAAAGACCAACAGTGTGGAGTATCAAGGGGTCTTGGAATTTTTAATCGTCACTCTACGACAGGCATTGAATGCAGCCGTTGAATAGGCTTAGATCACTTTGTAAAAGAGCTACAAAGAGGAGCAATCTGCCAGGATTGAACGTTCTTCACTAAATAATGAAAGTGGAACCCTCTAACCTACTCTCTATGGCAAGCATCCCGTGCATATATTTATTATGCTTACTGTGTTTTGAAGAAGTCCTCAAAATGAAACAACAAATAAAGATTGAACGCTCAACAAGAGCTGAAAACTTGCAAGACAGGCTTTTTAGTCGTCATCCTACGACAGGCATACCATGTACACACACACACACATATATATATATATATATATATATATATATATATATATATATATATATATATATATATATATATATATATATATATATATATATATATATATATATATATATATATATATATATTTATATATATATATATATATATATATATATATAAAGGAAGCTTGGGTAAATTCTAGCAAATATAAAGTCAACACCTAGCAGCCGCCATTAGCTACAAAAAACATCAATGTCGACAAAATAATTATTCTATTGGATTATATATCCATTTTATATATACATATATATATATATATATATATATATATATATATATATATATATATATATATATATATATATACATATATTTATATATATGTGTATATGTGTGTGTGCGTATGTATGTACATATATATATATATATATATATTCATATATATATATATATATGTATATATATATATATATATATATATACATATATATATATCAGAAGTGAAAAATGGCAAGTTTACATTTTATATATATATATATATATATATATATATATATATATATATATATATATATATATATATGTATGTATGTAATTATGTATGTGTGTGTGTGTGTTTACTTGTGCGTATGTGAGAATGTATATATTTATGGAAGGCTGAGTAAATTATGCCGAATATAAAGTCAATATCTAACAGCCGTTATTAAATAGGCTACAAAAAACATCAATGACAACAAAAGATCAAAGTTCCTTTCATGGTTGAAACGACATTCTTTACAGCAATTGTATTTTGCCTTTTTTTTTCTTTTTTTCCTAAATTAGCTATTTCACTGAGATATCAACTTTTGTAAGCTTAAATAATGCAATTCTTGT
>OY735210.1:26028440-26068440 GCA_963457665.1 Thysanoteuthis rhombus | reverse complement strand
CATTGGTTCTTTTCCATTCATTTCTTACTCTAATCAAAATCTTCAGCTTCACCCCCTTGTGATGTAATATTCCTTTTTCTTCGATGGGGTTCGGTTTTTGTAATCTTAAAACGGCAAAACTCTATGAGAAATTCAAATCTATCCGTGAATTCCTTTCGTGGGTATTCACTGGTAAACTTTAATTTTAGCTTTCAGAGATGAGGCAATTTAAACTAATACTCAGGGCTCATTTACCCACGCTTTAAAATGGAGTGAGATTCTCCGTTGGATTTTTAAATCCACTCTCTCCCAGGGTAAATTCCTCCCTGGTTGGGAACCACTGCTCTGGACAAAGATATACGAGAAAACATTAAGATTGAGATTAGACTGGCACGTAAACAATCTGAGCTAAAAAGAAAGATTTAAAAGATGGGGAAGTGCGGGCCTTACAGAGGAAGTATGCTCTGGCAAGAGGAACTAAATGAGAAAAATGACTAGAGATACGAGAAAAGGTATGGAAATGAAGATATCTGAGGAGGGGAAAAACTTACCCGAAGGCAGCATACACATTTATGAACTTGAAAAAACCGAGGTAAGGCCCGGGCTGGCAAGCTTGATGATAAAACCAAAGAATGCAGTCACTCAACCGATGATAATAGAGAAAACATTCTGACAGCACAGCTCAACATCGTAGAGACTTGGGAAAATACAAGTAATACCTTCAAGCTGGAATCACTACTTATAAACAACCGTCTATAGGAAATGGTCATTACAAAAGGAAAAAAAGTCAGACGTTTTGAAAAAATTTAAAGTCGACAAATCAACGATAATTGATGACATACCATCTGAATCCCCGGAGAAAGTAGCAGAGGAGATCACTTTATCAGTTGCTTAAAAGAACTGGGAATCCCTTGAAAGATCTGCATTGCCACAGCACTGGGTATCAGCAATGAAAGTAGCTATTTACAAAAAAAGGGAAAAGAGTCTTCCTGAAAACTACAGACCAGTGAGTTTAATATGTATCCTATGCAAGTGTCTTGAAGATTGTTAGGGAACATATAACAACATATGAACAGAAATTATCAGTTTACAGACTACTTGTATGGTTCCATGAAAGGAAAATCTTCAACTATAGTTGGCTATTGAGGAATGGATACTTGATAATGGATACGAATTTTTCAAAAGCCTTTGATACTGTCCCTTGAGTTGATTATTTGAAAAGCTTTACATATTTGGAATATCTTATCAGATTATCAATAGGACAAAATCATTTTTGGTGAGAAGAAGTGGTCATGAATGGGTTGCATTCTAAGAGAGACGGTATTATTTGGAGTACAACAAGGATTAGTGTTTGGCCTGATATTGTTGGACATCTGTATCAATGACTTATCGTCACGGAGGTTCTCAAGACTCTACGTTGATGATGCTAAAATATATAGAATAATTAGGGAATTGAATGACCAGGTTATACAATCAAGTGATTACAACTGCACGCCATTATGGACTGATAAATGATGACTGAGAATTCTCTTGGACAAATTCAAATATGTGACATTGTCTAATAAAAGAGGAAATACCGAAAGGGGTTTACTGTGTTGGAATGAACAGAGTAGAGAAGTTAAGAAGTGAAAAAGACTTTGGAGTGGTTGTAGATGCAGATTTGAACTTTAAAACTCATATAATGAACAAAATGAAGAAGGCCGACAACAATCCGGAGGATATTTGATTTTCAAGGGGAAAAAAGTTTCTGCTCTTGTATAATAATGTTCGACCTCACCTGGGAACATTGGTAGGTGTATGGATCCGCCTATGCCCTGGAACCGATCAATGCTTTCGAATCAGAGCGATGGAGGTGGGTGATGGAAATTATCCCGGGGTATCGAGAGAAAACGTATGAAGGAAGATACAGATCACTTGACTCGCCACAACAGGGATTGAGGATGGACATGATTGACAAGATTATAATCATAAGCAAAATGTACGAAATGGCATGTACACCTGACGTTAAGTTGAATATAAACCAGACACAGGCGAGGGAAAACGAAAAATCACAAAAGATGAAGAGAAAAGTTCTGAGGAGAAACAGCTGCACAAAGCGCATAGTGCCAGATTTGTAACAGCCACCCTGAAAACATTCTTACAGTATCAAGTGTAGACAACTTTAAAGAAGGATGGATGAACCATGGAATAATCAGACAGTTTATTATAACCACGAAGCCACGATTACCGACGTCTCAAGTATAGGAGAAAGCCACCCAGTGCCAGAAACTGAAGTAAAATGTAATCTAATCTAAATCTAATCTAATCAAATGTAGGATTCATTCTAAATGAACACTTAGTATTATTTTTTAATCCTATGAGGTATTCCTCAAGGTTTCTTTCATGGTTTCTCAGAGTTGGGGTCGTGACCCTCAGGTGAGAGGTCGTGTAAAGATTAGCAAAAACATATGGAAATTTTTTTTTTTTTTTTTAAGTAATTAGATAGCCAGTTTTATGTCTTTTGAGTCTGTCCCAAATCGAGCTCCTTCTGGTGCTGATATATCTCAATGTTCTTCGATAATCTGATAAGTGAATTTGATTTTCGTACCGTTTTTCATAATGTGTATTATAATGATCTGATTTGTATATATTTCTATGTTTGATACTGTAACACAGCACAACGGCAAATCGTGGGGAGATATTTTTTGAAATGCTCCAAGTTTGAGAACAGAGCAGGTTTCAATCCAATTTGCAAATTGAAAATTACAGTGAGAGGTCAGCAATGGTCCGATTTTTCAAAAGATAAAAAAGCATGTTAAATGCTAATAATAATGAAGTTTTCCTTATTTGCTTATGTATTCATTTACAAATTATCATGATATAAATTCTATAAGTAGGATGAGACATGACATTGAAGTTGATGGCTGTCTCGTGCGACTCTTTTGAGAAAAGACAATATTTTCTCGTAATAAACGGCGTAAATCTTATGGATTAGATTGCACAACTTTTCAAAAACTTTCTTCTGTTCCTGGGTAATAAGCATTTTTTCTGTTCAACTTAGTCTAAAAAGTATAGAAAATGGCTATTATTCCCTTCAAATTCTGCTTTAGTGACCAGAACAGTGATAAGTTCATCCTGGCCATAAAAGCGAAGTTTGAAGGGAATGATAACCATTTTTCATATTTTCCACACATAAGCAATCAGAAAATAAGCCAATGAGGTTTATTTTCTGAATTTTTATGTGTAAAAAGTATGAAAATGGTTATCATTATTTCCAGGAACAAACTCGCATCGTACGAAGTCATAAATACGTTACAATTTTGGGTCAATTTCTTTGGTCTTTGTTGAGTTATTGTTCGATTACGAAGACTTGTTATATATATATATATAAATATATATATATAGAGAGAGAGAGAGGGAGAGGGGGGAAGGAGATTTATTATCTATTGCTTTTTTAACCCTGAACAATGTGCTGCAAAATATTTCTCCCTATCAAAAAAATGCAAGTAAAATATACCTTAAGAAAAATTCGTCTTAGAGAATATCTCTTATCTGGCTCGGGAGTAAACAGGCTCTGTCGCCTAATGGCTCTGACCAACCGGATCCCATTGTAAATTAGGGTTTACTGACGTGTGGTATGGCTCAACGTAAGTAATAGAAAGCTACGTCGAGTTGGCTCAGGACCTGCTCTGATATCTCTGCGACGCTAGTCGTGGGGATCACGGCCATTTTCTGGCCAGTCAGGATTTTAATCTGAACTCGACTTCATGTCTTTCTTGACACTGTGGGGAAGCGAGCAGACAACCTGATCTTAGTAAAGAAGTATACTATACAGAATTTAGCTTGCTATCATAAGTGATTTTCATAATAAACCTGTTATCATATGTTATCATGATGGATATAAAGAAAGTGTGATTGTACTTGCATAAATGTGTTCTCATTGTTTCCTACTGAACGCTATAAATTACTTGTTATGATTGATTCGTTCATTGTTATATTTCAAACGTTTGCATGTTCACACCAGATACTTGGTGGCCAATACTGGAAATTGGGTGATATCATCATCATCAGCCTTAGTTGTTAGACACAGACCTTCTCCAAGATTCGCCAGACCACTCGAGCATGGGCGTCGCAGAGCCAGTACTCTCTGAACTTGTCAAGTTCGTCGCTCTATCTCATCTGCTGTGCCCGATACATTCTCAATCCTCCCACAAATCTTTAGTTATCAAAAATCGACCAAAACTGCCGACATAGGTTTCTTTAGTTTTTAGGAGAGGCTAGCCTACTGGCTATGTATGTCCTAAGTGTTTAGGCCACACCAACATTTTTTTTTAAATCCCCCAAAAGTTATATGGAGGTACAATTTACGATGTGTGTACTAAATTGGTACCCTTAGTTTGTCTTTAGCAGCGTTCACACTTGTTTTTGTTTTTTTGTTTCTTTGTCTTTTAAATTCCGAACTTTTTAGTGATCACTGCCAAACAAAAGGTGAGAGGAAAGTATCATCCTTTCACATTTTTTCAACTGATCACAACATACTGCCAAAAGATGTTGATCAAGTGACGGTTTCTATCGAGTGACTCGCCAGACCTGTTATATTCAATCATGTTAACTGTTGGATTTAGAAGAAGATCAAGTGACAGCATTTTCTGGACTCTTCTTAGATATTTTTTTTTGATTTATCGATTCCATAAACCTCTTTTTGCGGTGTTCTTCGGGACTGTTCAAAGTGTTCTAATTATTATGGGCACTGATGTCACCTTTATGTTCCACAATATGTAAGTTCTCTCGCAGGTCCAGATATTGAGGCGGGTTATTGTTTTTCCTTTAATTTCAAACAGGGATCTGTATTTCATGTATTTTCATCTTCACACCAGATATCAGTTGGTCGTTACAGGATTTTGTGTGACCGCAAGTCTCCTTAAATCTCCAGTACCTTCCTCAGTATCCTAAAGAAACGCCAGTACGGATATAGTCTGAATACTCTCAATACTTCATTGAATTTCGAATTCATCCATATTTTTGGCACGATTCCAGATGTGCCAAACCTCGTATCCAACAGTGTTCTTGGTTCATAATTCTGATATCATTTCCTTATTAGTCCGAACCCAATTTACTTGCACACTTCCCAGTGAATAACTGTCCCACACTGCTACCTTTGTTATTATATTCTTTTCAAGCTAGCTTGCAGCATTTACTTATGTGATTTATCGCCTCATAGCTTTCTTTACACATAAGACATTATTATCCTGAATTTGTACTCGTTGAGTTTTCATACCAGTTGTAACAGTTGACTTTCGCTTGAGATCATAAAACAACAAGTCTCTCTAATACTCCAGTACGTCCCCAATATTCTACTTGATTAGAGAAATCTATAGTATTAGCATCTAAGGCCTTTTGATAAGACTATTATATACCGAAAAGCAAGATATTAGAAACTGTCAACCAAAACTGTCCATATAGTCATCATAAGTTTCTTCAGTTTTTAAGTGATTCTGTCTGGCTGTCATGTATGAGTCACGTATACGAACTACACCAAAGGAGCTAGAGGGCTGTAAATTTAAGCATTTACTCTCCAATAATGATGCGTACCACCATATCCTGCAATATGTTTAGACCTGCAACGAATGTTGTCAGGTTCTATGAATGCCGAAATCACTTTCCTTCAGACCAAACTGAAAAGAAAGTTTTCATAAGAAAGGAAGAGAAGAGAGTGTGAACGTAGAAAGGATAATATATATATATTTTTTTTTTTTTTACATAAGACTACGTTATGTTGTTCTTTTTTAAATCCTCGAAAAGAAAACGTGAAAATGCGTTGATAATTTTTAAGGAACTGACGTTTAAGATATCTGATATTGTTAGTAATTTAACAGCTAAACATGATTCTCTTTATTGCAAATCATTTGGGGACATAGTTTTATAAGATAAACAAATGTTGACAAATGTTGCTGAACGTCATAAAAGGTTGTGTAAGCAACGTGTAAACAATTCTGAAAGTCAGACCATAGATGCTCTATTTCTTGTCTTGTGTTAAGATTTCGCAGAATTATCCTGGTGGTGCGAAGTCATAGAAAGCAAGGGAAGATACATTAACGACTGAATGATTACGCTATGAATTTACATGGATAAAAAGTAAAAACTGTCGTAAACTTTTACAGCAACCCAATGAATTACTATTTACATACTAGCAACAAATAAATGATAACTTTAAAAGTAATCTCTATTTATTGAAAAGGTAATAAAAGGAAACCAATTCAGAGGCAGTTCACTCCAATACATAAATGTTTCTTCCACCAGATTCCGATAACAACTGTCGGGCCTTTCTTTTGTCATGAGGTTCATCTTCTTACTGTGAGTCGTCTGTTTTCGACGGCTGGTCAGCAGGTTCCTGCCACATGATGACATCTGTTTCATCCATAGCGTTCCTAATTCCATATTTATCAAAGCTGTGCTGGGCCGTTATAATCGACCACTCGGATATTCATCCTAGACTAAGTTTTATCCTTTCTTTATGACTAACTAGACTTCAAATCGATGGGCTGATTTTAGACTTTTCTTATTTAAAAAGAAAAAATAACTGAAGAGTACATAATTTCTTTAAGTATGGGTCGCATTCTGGCTTCAGGTGCTTTTTTAGGTAATAAAACAAATTCCTTGACGATATAAAGATGCCAATGTCTGTTCCTAGATCCTGGAGCACAAAAATCTAGAGTCTAACATCTAAAGCCTTTGATATAAGAGACACAGGCGAAAATTGAACCTTCTTTTTAAGGGATTAAAGTAAGCCTATTATACACCGAAAAGTAAAATATTACAAACTATCAACCCAAACTGTCAACTAAATCATCATAAGTTTCTTTAGTTTTTAAGTAATTCTGTTTGGCTGGTGTGTATTTGTCATGAGTAAAGCCACACCAAAGGAACTAGAGGGCTGGAAATTTGAGCATTTACTTATGTCTGGAAAATATTTTTTGAAAGGGTTCAATTCACAATGTAAGTTAATGCTAAGTTGGTTCTTTAATGCTGCAACACAAGGTTAGAGAAGTTTCTCATTCATTGATCACCTTTTTTTCCAATGTCAATTGATGTTGATCACATGACGTTTTTTATTTGATGACTTAGCAGATATGTTGAATTTCAATTTTGTATAAACATTCAAATCTCCCTCATATGATGACACTGACGATCATCTAACTTCTTGAGAACATGGCAATAAATGCATTTTAGCTGTTCGAATAGCTCTGTATATCATTCTGTTCACACACACACACACACACACACACATATATATATATATATATATATATATATATATATATAAATATATATATACATATCTATTTATTTTTATATATATATACATATTTATTTATTCATATATATATATATATATATATATTATTCTGTTTATATCTGTCTTGCGATAGTTAAAAAGAAACACAGACGTGTATAGATACAGGTACATGGGATGATCTTGGATTTCATGACTCATAGAGTTGCATTATTCACCTATACAGAGTTTTCTGGCTGAGTCGACCTCTGGAGAAAAAAAAAATTTCATTCAAAAATCTGTTACTCTTTGTTTTTGTTCTCAATTATATACGCAGATTCTGAATCTTCATTCGCTTTTTTACTCAATCGTTGCTTGTTTTAATAGTTTTTGAAAATAGTAATTTTCATATATATATATATATATATATATATATATATATATATATATATATCAGTGGCAGGTTTGATTCCTGCACCAGCCCCTTTTTTTTTAATTTTATTCTTCTTACGTTGTCCAAATTGAATGATATAATCATTAATGTCGGTATATCATTTCAGATTAGTTTCTATGTAATATAACGCAATTCATAATTCATTCAGTCAAACCAAAATGTCCATTTCTTCAAGATATATATATATATATATATATATATATATATATATATATATATATATATATATATAAGAACCGCTTCTACCACACGAATATAATCAGTAGCAGCCATCAATTCTTCTCCCTTCCTACACTCTTATTAAACTTTTCAAATTACCTTACCTTCTTTTCTCCCCTCTCCTTTCAAATCAACTTATTAAACTTACATACCCAACGGATGTATCCGAGACTGAGTCCACTGTTTTGACCTCATAACCTTGGCGATAAGCGTAGTGGATTTGTGGGACACTCTTACAGCCACTTTTTTTTTATATATCGAGGTATGGTCCTCCTGCCTTCACTCATCCAAAAGTCATCTACAAGTCAGCAGCTTTCATACCTTCTACCCTAATCACACAGCATGGGGTTTACCCAATTAGCTGCTGAATGCAATGTGAAATTTGTCCTATGAAGAGTTATCCACACCTATTGCTCCAGGTATGGTCCTCCAGCCTTTACTCACCCTTCACTTGTACCAAGAATCGAACTTGTGACAGTCCAAGTGCGAGGCAGACGTGCTAAATATCACAACACCGAGCAGACTTAAACTAACTTTTTTTCCTCCCTTCTCCATTCAAACCGTGTCTGTCACGCTTATAGTACCAGTGGCAGCCATCAGTCGAGCCTGTTGTTGCACAATTATGATAACTGTCAGAGAAGCGACAAGGTTTTAACAAATACATGAGTATCTTGGGATATTTTTTTTACGTGGAAAAGATGCACAGAATCATACGACTTTCATCTCGTTTTGTTTCCCACTTCCTGAATTAGTCTCCACTGGTTTTATTATATTAAAAAAAACCTTGAAGACTGATTAGATATAATAAATATTTTTTTTAATGGGTGATTTGTATATTTGGAAAATTTCATAAAACGTTGTGCAGGAGTAAATCCAGGATTTTTCTACTCTATCTATCTAATTACAAAATGGATATTACCATCTTTTTCATTTTCAAAGCTAATTTATGATTACTTGGCATTATTTATTCATAGAAAAAATATCATTATCTAGATGTTTATTTTGAAAATGCCAATCGGGCTTTGCTGAAGCCGGAAGAGAGATCAGGGCCCCTGGGTCCCCTTCGGATCCATGCCTGGGGTGCTGTTCACTAAGCTTCAATAGACAACCTGTTTTAGCTACAATATTTTAGCCAACACTACTCTATAGTTCCGTCAGATGTATCTATTTATCCATGATGTGTATGTTTATAGAAATATGTATATGATCGATAAAAAATAGACGGCAGGGTTGTTTGTATGATTGTATTCAAATATCTGAGATGAAAGAGTATATTTTTTATGTGTACATACATTTTTTGTAAATATCTACATTACGTCATTTGAGCTGTGTGTTATTGTGTGCATTAAATTGAAAGATTGTTTATAAATCTATTTTTGTTTTTTGTTTTTCAATCATGAAAATGACAATTCCTAAAAAAAGAATACAAAATTATTTTAAATATTTTTTTTTTAAAAACAGCTACAGTATCGGATCAGGAAGTACTGGCTCCGCGACGCCCATGATAGAGAAGTGTAGCAAATCCTGAGGAAGGTCTATGTCCAACGACGGACGTTAAAAGACTGATGATGATGATGATGATGATGATGATGTATGCGTGATGCATACAGTCCTACATACATAGTCAGCTGGACCAACTTGAAAACTGAATATATGATGATGATGATGATGATGATGATGATGATGATGATGACAGTATCGGACCGTTCATCTGGCAAGATTGTAACCTGCGATGATCAAAAATTTTCGATTTTTCCGGATTCCCAGAACAATACTAAATATATACTTGGAATAGAAAGTATACCGTGGAAAGTGATGAACAACATTATATTTAGTTGATACAAATCAATAAACTTCTAAAGAAGGGTCTGTTTGATCAATATTGAAAGTCAATCACTTGAAATTCTTAAACTGTGGAATATTAGATATACAGTTAAAAGTGAACCGAGAAAGTGAAGATAAAAACTGCTTATGTTATAACTGTTTAAAATTCATTGCATTATTCATCTGAAGGTATTATGCTTGGCTTTGCCGAGGATCAATTCTGGAAAAGGTATTTGTATTGCATGAAGAGGTGGAAATATTTTTTGAAAGAAAAATGAGGACGAATCGAATTTTTGTGATTCTGATCGGCTTGCTACCTTGGCATTTCTTGTGGATATTACATCTCATTTGAATGACTTGAATATACAACTTGAAGTAAAAAAAATCAGCTGGTTTATGATACGTTAGCTCATATTTTGATCCCTGAGAAAAAGCCACCATTGTGGAAAGGACAAAAAAAGGGAAATTTTGCACATTTTCCCCTTTTTTAAAAATGTTAAGAACAAGATCAGGACATTATTGTAAATGTGGTTCAAGAATTAAGATATTTTCACCTTGCATTAGTGAATCACCGTAGATCGCTCGTGAACTAAAACACATTTTCTGAAAAATTTTCGATAATTATCTTTAAGAAATAGATATTTATCTAAAATTATCAAAAATGAAAATACTGGCATTAGATTAGGGCACCGTAGGTCCCAGAATAACCGCAGAGACCCTAAAAGCATTTTTAAAAAATGTTTTTACATGATGCTGTGTGAATTTTCATCTTGTTTAGCTGATGCATTCGAGCTGTTTGCTACTCCGTTTGGACTCTGCACTAAAACACTTTTAAATAGAATTAATTGAGATGCAATGTGATGACTTATTTAAGTAGAAATTTCATTCTGAAAATGTGTTATTGCTTGACTTTCATGGACACTATGAAACCTAAGCAAGAGACAGATCCGCAAACTGAGAACTATGCAACTTGTGCATGAAAGAATTATGCTGGGCCTCACATGGATAGACCACATGACAGCACAGTACATCTGGAAGAAGACAGGAATCAAGGACATGATAGAATTCATTAAAAAGCTCAAATAGCAGTGGGCTGGCTATGTTGCACGAATGGCGGACAACCGATCGACATCGTGGCTCATGACATGGATCCCCAGATATCACATGCAAAACCAAGGCCGGCAGAATATTAGATAGAGAGACGAGCTAGGCAAATTCAGAAAGTACAGGCTCCATGGCACCCACGATAGAGAAGTTTGGCGAATCCAGGAGAGGGTTTATGTCCAACGACGGTAAAGGGATGATGATGATGATGATGATGATGATGATGATGATGATGATGATGATGATGATGATGATGATGATGATGATATTCAACACAGTGGGAAGTATCCTATGTGGACCTTGCAAAAAGATGGTATCATCGTTTGGCAGCACTTATCTATGTAAGCAGTTATTTTCAAAGACGAAGCACACGAAGAACTATCTGATAACAAGGTCGACTGATGTCCAGCTGGACAATGCTGGACAGCAACTCTGACAACCAACAAAGAGCAAAAGGTTTCTCATTAATTCATCGACTGCTCACATGAATATTAGATAACAGGCTTCCCTGTAATTTCATAATACTTGATCTTACTTTCTATATTTTAAAGATTCTTTGTCTTTTTGACGGATAGACATGATGCCTCAATTGAAATAAATTGCTACAAAAGTGACTCCTTTGATTATTAATTGGCTTTCTTGGTTAGTCACAAATGATTTCTAGCATGAATTACTGATTGATTTGAAGTAAATTATATTTATATGAATCTAAATAGATTGCTCCCATTTGTCAAACTTCAGTTTCGTAATAACAAAAATTGAGTTTTTAGTTGGCAAGAAAATATATGCAATTCAATATTTCCATTTCTTTTTCTCGCCTCCGTACTTTAGAATTGTGGACGTTAGTTGTTGATTGAAACTAACGAAAAAGACCTGAGGTTATATGATATAATTTGATGTTTTTTTGTATGGGTATTACTTTCATTTAAACTAACCAAGTTCTATTGCATAAAATTACCAAAAATAAAAGTTATTATATATTTTTTCTATTGCCATCACTGAACCATGATTTTCACTAATAGTGTGATTTCAATATCATAAAGGCGATAAATAAAATTCTTAAAAACTGTAGTTTCTGTCATCTTGGAAAGAATTTCAAATTAAATTAAAATTCGAAAGAAAAATTTCTCTGTTTAGTTGACGTAAGAAGAACAGAGACTACTTTGATGTCACAGAAGTCACGTTTCGATCACGACCAAAGAAATAAGATGGTGTCCCGAATCTTGATCTATTTTGATGACATTTATCTGACCCGCTGCCCACTCTTCAACTCTCGATCTGACCCATAAAAAATGTTGCCGACTCCTGGATTACAGCATATACAAATTAATCCGGGTTTGCTTAATCAGCATAAATCCTCGGTAATCTCCAGTTATACGTCGGCAAATTTCGGTTGGCTACAAAATAGCTACCACAATCGTAAATTGTATAGTTCCACACACTCGCTCACTCGATGTTAAAAACGATGTGCAACTTTTACGCACCATTTTTAACACTAGATGTTCGAGTGTATTGACTGTATAGATTATTTAATATGATTTATAAATTAACTTCTGTTTTTCTTTCATCAATTTTCCACATTAAGTGGGCTAGTGTAAGGTGTGTAACTTCACAATTTACAATTGAGGTAGCCATCTTGTAGCCACCCGAAATTTGGCCGCGTATTACCAATGATTCTTAATCCACTAATATTGATCTGAAGACAATCCAACTAAAATTAAATCAGACAGTGACCGCACGACGGACTACAACGAGACTCATCATCAAATTCAAAACAAGCTAGTTTCAAAAATAGCCGGTTTTATGGTAATCCCGGTATCTGGAAGCCGAATAAATGGTCCGATAATGTATGAAAAAAAATATCCAGAATAAACACACACACACACACACACACCCGTGCATGCGCACACATACCTTGGGAAATTAGATTTTTTCCCCAAATAAAAGAGGAAATCTCTAATTAAATTCATTCCTGGATCATGAACGCCGAATGAAATGAAATTATTTTGAAGACGAAAAAGTTATGATAATATTACGGAGAGAATATTGTTCATGATTTGATTTAGCAAGCATTACATTTGATTATACCGTTGGCCTTTTTTATCTCTTACTGTATCGTCTGCTGCATTGCAAGGCTTGGTAAGACGAAAAAGGTTTCTGGGAAGATGATTCTTAATAAAAAATTTAAAAAATAATTGAAGAAAAATGGGGTAAACAATGATAAGGAAATTAAATACGAGGTGCAGGAAGAACTCAAAAGGTGTAGCTAGAGATTTGAGGGGCCAGGGGGCTTGGCTTCTTGAGGGGTCCCCTCCCACATTTAATGAAATTTGATGAGAGAGGAAAAATTGTAATAAATATGCATATACTATCTTTTAACTGATGAAAAACAATCCCAGAGGCTAAATTATCATTTATGCAATTCATGTAAGTACAAATATAATCTAGTTACCGTAAAATGTCAGGAGAAAGCCAATAAAATAACATATTTATGAAGTTTCTAGGAGGCCTTCTCCATTAAGGGCCTGAGGCATTTTCAAAAAAAACCTCTTCTTCCACCTCTCTCAGTTACGCCTCTAAATGGAGAGAACAGAAGAAGAAGAAGAAGAAGAAGAAGAAGAAGAAGAAGAAGAAGAAGAAGAAGAAGAAGAAGAAGAAAGACGTGTTAGAAAATTAATTGAAAAAAAGAAATAAGAACAGACAGTCGGACAGAGGAAATGAAAGAGAGAATAAACTAAAAAACGGAGAGAGATACTTTTTTAAAAAGACAGTATCAAGAGAAGAATGATGAGGCATTCTTTTTGAAATTAAACGAGCCTGAAAATCAACCCAGGGATACGCTAGATTTTCTCTCGTTTGAAGATCTAGCAAGGAGATTGTTACCAATTTTATTTTGAAGTTTACATCGAGAATTGAGTCAAAAACATTGTAACACATGAAAACATGTAGATTATTGAGATATTTCTAAAATCAAGGACATATATTACATATTATCAATGAAGTAGGTGACTTTATTGTAACTGATCGTCAAAGCTTTATTTTTATTGAAGTAATTTTTAATTTTTTAAAACTATTACTAAGTTTATTGCTATGAATTATATATTTCGATTAAAAATAATCCAGATAGCAATTTCTGATATGCAGTCGCAACCAAAACATACATATTTGGATGAGAAGCATCAAAAGATTGACGCTCAAACTGAGAACCATGCAACGTGCACAGGAGAGAATGATGCTCAACCCCACATGGACAGATCATAAGAAAACAGTATATTTGAAAAAAAATTGACAGGAGTCTGAGATCTCATAGAAACAGTCGGAAAACGCAAATGACAATGGGCTGGACATGTTGCAAGAATTTTAGACAATCGCTCGACATCATGACTCACAACATGGATGCCCTGACATAAAAGTTAAGATGGCGTGACGATCTAGACATATTCAGAGAGTGCAGGATCCGCAACGTCCATGATAGAGTCGTCTGGCGAATCTCAGGGGAGGTCTATGTCAAATGGTGAACGCTGAAAGGCTGCTTGTCGTTGCTGCTGCTGATGATGACAATGATCATGATGATGAAAAAGGATCATAACTAACCTTTCAGTATGTCGGTCGGTGGTCGATGATGGAGATACTAACGCATCTATAAAGAGGACGAAAGAAAGAGAAAAATTTAAAAAAACTAAAAACAAAAAAAGAAACATGAACGAAGCACGTAGCTGTTGATGGACTCCTCGTGCGGCGAGACAGAACAAGTGTGTAACTGAGGGAGGTAGATAGACGATCAGAAAGAGGAGGTAGGCTAATGAAAAAATAATAATTAGGGGTAAAAGCAGGGAGGGCAAATGCGGTTCTTTCGAGAGAGAGAGAGAGAGACTGAGAGGATTGAGCAAGATATGTCAGACGATATATTTCAAATGTAGATAATTGGTTATCCAAGCGTTGAGAACAAATTGAAATGATCAAAGAACATTCAGAAATGGTAAAATCGTAGGTATATGGAAGCAGACAGAGCACTGGATGATGCGTCTCTGCGCATGCGTGTACGTATATGCATGTGGATGCTGGTGTTAGTGAATTTCTTGCAAGGGCCTCTTAGGAGTGGGTACAGCCAGTCTATTGCACCAGATCCGGAAGGCCAAGGGGTCCCAGAGGGCCAAAGAAGGGAGGGGAGCTAGCCTTTCATGGGTAGAGCTTTGGATCGAAACTCTCAAGTCGAAACAATATGTCCATTAATAAAATGCGCCTACTCTATCGCTTACCAGCGAGTGAATGTAGAATGGCGTGCTAAAAGGGCTATAGCTGATGGAAACAGGATGGTACAAGTACGAGGGTGTTTATGCAGTGTGTATGGGGGGTGTCAACTTTCCACCGTCTTATAAAGTTCCTCTTGGACACCCTGTTCCTGGGTGACTATAAAACAATACACTCATGAT
The DNA here is from genome assembly GCA_963457665.1 of Thysanoteuthis rhombus. NCBI lineage: Eukaryota > Metazoa > Mollusca > Cephalopoda > Oegopsida > Thysanoteuthidae > Thysanoteuthis > Thysanoteuthis major. The sequence goes on along the minus strand of OY735210.1, from coordinate 26,053,175 downwards.
CGAAAACACCTATAATACTTACAAGACCTGTGTGCTTACTAAGGCAAAGTAATCAATCATGCAATTTCTCTCTCTCTCTCTCTCTCTCTCTCTATATATATATATATATATATATATATATATATATATATATATGTATATATATGCGCACATATATATATATATATATATATATATGCGCACATATATATATATATATATATATATATATATATATATATATATATATATATATAGTTCATGTTTAGCAACTTGTAAGAATAACGGTTGGTAAGATTTTGGGTTATTGTTAGCTAAAAGGGTGAGCGTGTATGCACATGTGTATAAACTAACCTGCTCGGTATAAAATGGACAGATTTGGAAGTTATTGGTAATTCAAAGAGCTTAAAATGTTGGATATATATATATATATATATATATATATATATATATATATATATATATATATATATATATATATATATATATATATCAGCGAACAGGAAAAATCTAATCAGGAAAATTGTTACCAATAAATGGACTCTTCCATAGTTACTGTCGGAGAGAACAAAATGTTTTGATTATATGAGTATACAATAAGATGAATATCTATGTATGACGCGTACAGGCAATTGGACCTAGAGGACTGAATATTTGAAAATTATTTCCCATTATGTTTAGAAAAGAAAACAATTTCTGTAATTTCTTCCCCGGATAGGTTTTCAGTGAGAGGTTCAATTTCACACTAAATTGAAACTGTAGATTGAGTCTGATTGTTTTTTGAAAATCCAGACCATTTAGAGATCACTGCACGACAAAACACGAGAGAAGCCACCTATTCATCGCCTCTTTTTTCAATGTTTCAATTGATCAACCCCAACACAACAAGCTGCCAGAAGACATTAGTCACGTAATGGTTCTCATTTAGTGACTAACCTGCAATATATATATATATATATATATATATATATATATATATATATATATATATATATTGCATTATATTGTATTGAAACTTCATTTTAAATTATCTCCCATTATAATGCGGTAAATGTATTGTTTGGCCTAGACAACATAAATAGAATAAACAACCAAATTACGTTGGAGCAGCTACCCTATTGCTCACAGGTTCATGTAGCAGCTCCAATTCTTTTAATTGTTTATTCTATTTACGTTGTCTAAGCCAAATGATACATTCACTTTGTAATAACGGGGGGTCATCACATATAGAGTTTCAATATGATACAACGCAATTCATAATCATTTTTGTCGGATCATTCATATATATATATATATATATATATATATATATATATATATATATACATATATATATATATATATATATATATATAGAGAGAGAGAGAGAGAGATAGATAACGACTTGTTTTTCCTTACTTCCTTTTCTTTTTCTTCCTGACTAGAGGCCATGTATCAAGGTACGTAAACAATATTCTGAAATGCAGAGAAAAAAATGAAAGAATAAGGAAAGAAAGAAAGCAAGAAAGTAAGTAACTAAATAAGAAAGTAAGTAAGGAAATAAGTAAGTAAGGAAGGAAGGTAGGTAGAAGATGGTTGATGAATACAAATGGTAGACAATTTTGTTCTGTACATGCAAAATAGATAAAATGGTAGAACAATTATCAAGACAGAGTTGAAACAAAGATTTACGGGATTTTTTCGCGCTTTTATCGACAATGGTGACATTAGTCTTTTGACCGTTGGGACAGAGGATTATCCTTTCGCTGATCCTGCTACAAGCAGCGTTGTCAACTGGTTCAGTGACGTAGATAGCGGGGGCGGAGGTCATCGGAGCAGCCGCTTTTCCTTTGAGCACATTTGTCAGTAGAGGCGCACTTTTCAACTCCTCAGATGCCTTTTGCAATAAAAGTTAAGGCACATCATTTTAATTGATATATTTTTTACTATATCGCATAGCCTTTGTAGAACTTATTGCAATCATTCGACGAACCTCCTATATCGAATTGTGTGTTTCATACATTTTCGATATTATTGGGTTTTACTTTTATGAGTAAGTAACACATGTTTTCAATATGTTTTGATTTTTGGTGCAAGGTAAATTTGATGATGTCCGTGAAGTTGTTTTGTTTTTTTTTGTTATTTTATGATACCAAGTGAAAAAAATAAAAATATAGAATGATTTTTGGATCATCTGGTACGTATCCTGGCGCCCTTTTATATGCTCACTTCCCCGAACTTCAGAACCTTGGCTACGTCCCTAGTTCAGTGATCTGTATCTTTATTTCAAAACACACTCTAAATGTTGTGTATGGCAAACCGCTCTTCTTTTGAGCAGGCATGGGCTCAAAATCTTTCTTCAAAGATCGTGAGGTTTTGCATATACTTGTCCCTACATCATCAACGGAATTTTTTTGTGTTGAGCCTGGTTCATACTTCATCATAAATATTGTCTATTTCGTCTTCTGTAATCTAAAAGGAAAAAAAAAGAGAGATAGCCGGAATTACTTAAAGAGCAATTGTTGGATCTCCGTGCGAAAGATTTTGACCATGTTTGATGATTTTTATGACTCCGAAATATTCTTTGCCTTATGTACATTTCCGTGCTTCTAAAATTACTGACATTCATAAAAAAATTTTTTTTAAACATACATTGAACAATTAACTTAGAATCGGCTCAGTTAGTGACCATCATGACTGATTTGAGAATTTAATATATTGACTAAAAGAAATAAAATTCTTGTTGAATGATAAACGAGAAAATTTTGTAAAATGATGAAGTTGGTATTTGTTATAAAATTCCGTTTATTTATTGACGTTTCTGTTGTTTGGCTATTATTTTCCTTTATTATGATTTTTGCTAGTGTTCCTGTGATTATGGACACGACTGTCATATTTTTATGATCCACTATTATTTAGTTCTCACACAAGATCTTGGTAGTTCTCACCTTTCTAATGCCTCTATTTTTCATTCTCCTTCACTCTTATTATTAATGAGTTTTCACACTATAAAAGGTAACAATTGCTTGGAATCAAGTGACAGCAATTATCCAACACCCCTCAGCATTCTTGTCGATTCCGATAATACTGTTGTCTAAATCGCACAATTGAAGAATTAGTATGTCCATTTCAATTACACAACAACTAGCCATTTTACAAAGTTAATATCCGCCATAAATATTAGGACACAAAACATTGTAATGTCGAAGTTGTTTTAATCAGCAGTTCTCGAGAAATTTAATAAGGATGAATAGAATGAGTGAAAGATTATGAATCTTTCTTCAGAGTTTCTATAGATTATTTCCCTTCACTTATGCTCTTTAGAATAATTCTAATTTAGATTTATTATTATAATTTAGAATTGGTAACCCTGAAAAAAGCAGCTGAAATATTTCGAAACTGTAGTTCTGTAAGATTGACAGATCATTATTTTAAATGATAATTATTGAAGGCAGCTCCATCCACACCATAAAGGCCTTTTCATCTGATTTTGACCGACCACCACCAGCAATTTGGTTTTGTAGTCATCTCCTCCGACATTAAAATAAACGGGGTACTTGATAATGAAAAGGTTGGAAACCACTGATTTAGTGAGATTTGATGAAACCAGTGACGCTTGAGAGGCTAATTGCATATATAAAACGAAAATTATCAAAGGTAGTGACGTAGTAAACAGTTTGATGTCTGGGTGGGGCTTTGGGTTCCTCCAACATTTAGTGAGATGTGTAGTTGTAAACGGAATAGGTGAACTTCGCCTTCAACCTCCCCCCCTGGACTATCCCCCTGAATCGTAGCTATGATTATCGGAACCATAATGATAGGCATCTTCTTATTCTACAATTTGTCAATTTTTCATAGCTTTTAGACAAGATCTAGATACTTATCTAGCTACATCCAACTTTCACTCTTAGATCTACTGGAACAGTGTCGTTTTGTTTTTGATTAGTTTTTTTTTTTGTTTTTGTTTTTTTCCAACTACAATCTGACAGATCTTTTTCTATCCACACGATGTCTAGAGCTTGTCTCCTGACTTGGATTTAGTGATCCATTCGAATTTCCATGACACAGAGCAGGGGTCGACAAAATATAGCCCGCGGGCCAAATCCGACTCGCGGTCAATTTCCATCCGAGTTGCCAACTCCATCGAATATACACTGTTGCATACAACAGGCTTTTGGTTTTTCTCATTCATCATGGGTAAGCGAACAATAAGATTCGGTTTTGAAAAATAGAGCAAAAGTCTTACTTGCAAAGTGGATTCAAATGAATCCTTCTTTTCCAGCTGAAATGTTTTGACATTACGTATTTCTATGGTTCTCTTAATTCATTGGCTATACAAAGGCTTTCCCGATTGTAAATGACTATAAAATGGCTACTTCATGTGATGTTTAAAAATGGCCCTCAATTCATGAGTGTGTATGTGGAAAATTAAGGAAAGGATTTATTTCATAGATTATACTTGATAATCCATATCGTTGTTCACTTGATGTTAAAAACAGCGCGCAGCTCTTGTACCTTGTTTCAACATCGTTTTCATTAAATCAGTCTACATGACACTGGGCACTAACTGCTGACAAAGTCAATTGCAAATATCATCTTCATATATTCAGCGGAAGGTCAGTTGACATTCAACAGTCAAACATGGAGAAACAGATTGGATCGAGGCATACCTAAAGACGATTAAGACGTAATATCCCTACAAGAAATGAGAATCCCAAAGGGAATTGATATCAAAGAGACTGGCAGATGGCTTTATGAGAGCAGGAAGGACATCGTCTTCTGTCGATGACGATGCAGGACTCTACTAGCATGAACAGAGGAAGTCCCTCATTGTGGTCACCTGGGGACAGGTCCCTTTGTATAAGAATAACCACCTTATTGAATAGAACAATCTACATTCATTTGTAAAAAAATAAATACATTGTAAACTTCCACATAGGCTTTTTTTCAGTTTTTAAGTGGGTCTAGATTACTACCTATGTATTTTTAGTGCGTACAGACAGCACCAATGGAGCTAGAGGGCTGGTATTTTCTCTTTATCATGTCTAGATAGAACGTTTTTAGTGGGGTTTTCTAATTTCCTACTAAAATGTGTAGTGAAGTGTTCAATTTACAATGTAATTCTCTGCTAAATTAGTCCCTTAGTTTGTGTCTGGTATTTTTCAAGCTTGTATTTTTTTAAAAAGGTACTTTTCAGTGACCATCATCATCATCATCATCACCCTTTTAGCACCCGTCGTTTAACATAGACCTTCCCAAAGATTCACCAGATTTTCCTACCGCGGGCATCACTGAGTCATTGCTTTCTGAACTTTTTAGTTTGTCTTGCCATCAAAAATTTTTGTCGGACCCAGTTTTGCTTGTGATCTCTGGGGATTCACGTTATGATTCTTGATGTCCAGCAGTTGTCAGCAATTCTTGAAACATGACCACTCCATTGCCATTAAAGTTCTCTCATGGATTCTATGATCCTAGGTTCCTGTTTTTCCTTTAATATAATGTGCTGTCTTGTGATCTCTCCGTATTATGTTGAGCATGATTCTGTCTTGCGCACGTTGCATGGTTTTTAGTTTAAGGGTCAGTCTTTTGGTGAGGTTCCATGTGTTAGCTCCATTGATGACTATCGGGAGAATGAATTGGTTGTACACACTTCTTTTTAGCACTAGTAGGATTTCTTTATTTTTGAAGGTGGAGTTTGTCCTGTCGAAATCTTGCCAACCTAAAGTGATTCTTCGCTTTATTTCTTCTTCTTCTGTTGATTTCATAGAGATTCTTTGTCCCTGGTAGATGTTGAGGTCTACTTTCTCCAGTTCTGCATCTTCGATTTTGATTGTTGTTTTTATTTTTACTGCCCAACAAAAGGCGAAAGAAGTATCTTACCTATTGATGACAGCTTTCTCCAATTCTCTAAGTGATTGCCCACCCTCCACAAGGCATATTGCCAAGATACGTTGGTCGCGTGACAATTTCTATTGGGTGACCAACCAGACCTGTCTGGCTTTTTGCCAGAGGAGGCTAAGCTTGGGAAATATCAATATTTGTCTTACTTCCACTATGTAAATTAAACTGATACAAAGCACCTACCGTGGCGTGATAGAATTTATTCATCGTGCCACGAGGGCAGAATGTGACCAGAGGTCGGGTTCACTGTTCATATAGCTGGTACCAGAAGTTGTCCAGTTCCCACGAAACTTACATTTTGGCACGCCCAAAGGGATTAATCCCCAACCTACCGTTTTTAGTGCAATGGAAAAAGTGCAGCCTGTGTGAGTTGGTACTCTTGAACCAGATATTCATAGTTTCACTCGGAATAATGCCATGATGCTGTTCTTAACGAGCTAGACTCGCAGACCGATTCGCTTGTGAAGTGAGTTCGATCCCGATAACTGTCCCTGCTATAAAAAATTGGAACGATTACATAACCAAACAACTTAGAAATGGAATCAAACAAATTCAAGGACAAAAAAAAAGGACTAGCATATCAAGGACGGTGATGAATGGCCATTTCGTTGGGTTCAAGACATTCCCATTGAAGTGTGTTGGTCAGATATCATATCTTAGTTTATTGGCATTTCTTTGTGAAAAGTTTGTTTTGATTTGGGGAGGATGACAAATGTACAATCAAAAAATGTTGTAAACTGATAGTGTAGAGTGATCAGCAGATCACTGTTGGACGGTGATCAAAAATACCATAAACATGAAATGGATTGAAAGTTCTGAACAAATCAAAGAAGGGGTGATCAATGAAAAAGTACTCATATCGCTTTTTGTTGCTTCATTAACAAGTTCAAATTTTCAAAAACTAAGCATGAATTCTGCTTGACACAAAATAAAGGACCAATTTAGCATGAAATAACATTGTGATTCGAAAACCCTGTTTTGGTGGATGGGCTCGCAAGAACAAAAAGCTGTTGTTTTTTTTTTACTCATTAAGAGGAGTGTACGTGCAAAATTACAATTTTCTTCTATGGACAGTTCGGGCTGCACGAAGTCTGCATATGTAGATACATATGTGTCAGAAAACGTGAACAGTCTAAACCCAGCAATTGGATTTAAACAGGTCTATGGTGGGTAGCGGCGAATATCAAAATCATCTGCAACAACTATTCTAGTCGATGCCAGGCTTCTTTAAAAAAAACATTACCTTCCATTGTATCTTTGAAAAGAACTTATACTGTTGCTTCCCTCCCACTACTCCCTCACACGCGACCGATTCAAATTTCTATTTTGATCAAACAGTCGAATTCTCACCAAATGAATCAACTGATAATTCTGGGAACCGCGTCTCGAGACCTTTGATCCCTTTGCTGTGGAAAACCAGTGACTGGGAAGAGAAGTTGCACAAATAAATATCCAGAGTTCCAAATTTAGATGAATTTTGACAAGCAAATTGCAGGGTAGAAAATTTTCCAGACGAATTATGCCCGGTGCCTTTTTTTCCTCATAATAGCGTCCCAGTTCGTTTGGAAAAAAATTAACAACAATTTTTTCTTTCTTCAAAAACTCTTTGCCTAACCGTTGATAATAAAGAAAAATAACATTGAACGCTGGCCCTAGCGTGACAGTTTTCAAGCTCTCGGTAAGATTGAGTAAAGTTGTAATAAAAAGATTTTTAAAAAACGAGCAACTAAAAAATTCAGAAGTAGAAAAATAGTCAACAAGACTGGTTGCTGCTGGGTCAAACTCCTCTCAACTTCTATTCCAAGTTAGGATTATTATTTAGACTTTTGTATTCGATAGAGAATAAATTAAGAAAATATTAAAAAATATATATTGTATTCTTTTATTAGGATGAAACAAGCCCTTGCATACCTGTGTAAGACCCCGTTTATATTTAAGACTTGTCGATTTAGCTCAAAACAACCATTTGGCAATCAGTTGGTCGTGGTATCGAATCACAGTAGGGGAATGTGAATTTTACAAATCAAATTTACATCCCAAGTATTAGTGAGAATTGTTGTTGTTCTTGTTTCAATAGAAAAATTAAGTCAGCTCAAGTTTTGGAATTAGGCAAAAGGATAATTGCTTTACCGCTACTGCTTGTTCAGATGGAAATGCCACCGATGGATTGGAAGACCGTGACTAGCACTAATGAGCTCTTCCACTTGCTGTGAGTGGAAAAGAGCATGGAGAAGTTGGTGATGTCATTTCGAGTACTTGTTGCCACTTAGTCTATTCCAAACCTCGAAAAACTTGCAGACAGAGAAACCAGGCAGAAACTTATTGAACTTGCTAGCGCCAAAGGAATCCAGATAAAGAATAGGTTGGGGGGGGGGGTCAAGATTTGAGCTTCTGCACAGCATTCAAGGTTTCTGTGGCTTAGATGGCTAAACAGCTGGTGCGTTTAACTAAGCTTCCCTGAAAGAAGGGATATGAGTCTTACCGGTCATTCTTTATTTCCGGTCTGTGGTATTAACTCATCGACGTAGGTCGACAGTCTGAATAAGTTGTGATGAAAAAGTTAAGAAGAAAACAAAAAACAAACAGATTAGAAGCAGCAGTACTCAGGTTTCTTTAAGAATAATTAACCAACTTTAAAATAAAATAAAAACGTTCAGGAAAAACAGTTGAACCCGACCCAAGCAAGTTTGGAACTCCTAAACAATGGTCGAGACCAGGCTAAACTTCTTCAATATCTGTGTAATAGAAAACTTACCATGGTTCAGTGGATAGCAAACTACTCTCATGGGCTTTTGTTGGTAAGTTCCGTTTTCACTGCGGACTTTTCGAGTGCATGCTGAAATCGAAATTGAACGAGTCCAACCAATATCTTATGTATGAGAAAAGCCGGTTTTCCACGCGAAAAAAGTATTTAAAGATAATCGTTTCGGCTGGATTTGAACACCGACTTAGAATTACAATGAAACACTCTCTACCAAGCCACTAAACGATGAAAGTCGTATTATTGTTGTTTAATGGAGAGATTCACGAAAATTTTGATTAAGACAAATTGGATTCGATTTCTTCCAGAATTGTGTTGAGCCGACCTGAGAGATTCAGAAGGGCCGGGGGTACTCCACAAAATTGGTCTTTGCCTTTTATGTGAATATTGACTCCGACAAGCGAGTCAATAATCGATGAAAAGAACTTGGCTAATAGCCAGCGATTAACCCGGGGGTGATTTTTGCGAATCAGAGATGACCAAATGATTGTTAGAATAGTGGTCAGTTTGGAGAGTGAAAGCAAAAATGGTAGGTGGAATGATCAAGTGGAATAAAAGAAAAAGTTTCGTGGTTCTTTGCATCAGAGAGAGGGTATTATGAGCGGACGGGTAAAACGGCTGTTGCAGAACTAGATAAAGGATGTTGTGGAAGGAAACAAAGAGAAAATCATCGTGTGCACCAGTCACGATAATGGTAGGGAGGAAGAAAAAATAGGGAGGAAGGAAGGAAGGAAGGGAGTGAATACAAAAGGAAGGGAGTGAATACAAAAGGAAGGGAAGAAAGGAAGGAAGGAAGGAGGAAAGATGGAAGGAAGGAAGGAAGGGAGTGAATACAAAAGGAAGGGAAGAAAGGAAGGAAGGAAAGAGGAAAGATGGAAGGAAGGGAGTGAATACAAAAGGAAGGGAGTAAGGGTGGAAGGAAAGAATTATGGAAAAAACGTAATGACGAACGGAGTGAGGAACGAGAAGGAAAAAAAAGGAAAAGAGGAAAAAGAAAGGAAGGAAGGAAAGAAAGGAAGGAAGAAATGAGAAAAGAGTATAGGGAAGGAGTAAGAAAAGGAGAGGAAGGAAATTAGACGAAGGAAGAGTGAAAGATATAAGACAGAAAAAAGAAAGAAAGAAAGGGATTTTTCAAAAAATGGGAACGACATCTGTGAATTGTGTGAAAATTTGTAGAATGTACAGAACGGTAGAATATAAACGTGGGTAAAAAAAATGAGCTTGAAAGACGGAAAAAAAAGAAGAGAGAAGATGGAGAGGGAAAAAAGAAAGAAAGAAAATACCTAGAAAAGAGAAAAGGGAGGTTTCTAAAAGAAAGCTGAGAATGAAATGTGCAAAAGAGAACGAGAGAAGCTGAAGGAGAGAAATGAAACACGAAAGAAATTATGATGGCAGCAAACAGGGGAAATATTTTTTTAGAGGAAAGAGAAATCGAATCGAAAGGAAAGACTGTATGAATTGAATGTTGAAGGAAAGAAAAGGCGAAAAACACTATAATAGGAAGGGAGGAAAAAAGGTGAGAAGGGTGGATGCAAGAGTGGAAGGAATGGTGGAAGGAAGGAGAATCGGTGAAAGGAAGAAAGAGAGGAAGGGGAAGAAAGAAAGAGAGAAAGGAAGTGAAATATTGGAGAAAGAAGTTTATAAATAAAAAGGAAAAAATGAAGAAGAAGAAGAAGAAGAAGGAGAAGAAGAAGAAGAAGAAGAAGAAAAAAAAACTCTAGGAAGACTTGAGCGTTAAAAGACAAAAGAATGGAAACCTGCATCCTGAAAGAAAAGATGGATGATATCTTTTTGAGGGAAAGTATCGAAAAGCGCTGGCATTTTATCATATTCAATAACTTTAGGCTAAACTCACCGTAAATCACAATCAATATAATATTTTCAGAACAAAAAAATTCTTGTCTCCTGACCCAGACGGGGTAATCATCTGAATCTCAAAGTCACCAAAATATATTATAATTTTCATTCTCATTGACATCATCTGGCTGATATGCATACTGATTTAATGAATAGTCAAACCCGTGTTGTTTGCGCGATTACCAGCGAGCTACTGTTCTTATCCAGTCGTATCTGTTTTTCATTTAAAACTCTTATTAAGATTACCATCCCTATTTAATACCAACTGGCATATGCCCCCTTCTTTACCTCCCTCTCAGACTTCTCGTAATCGGAAAATGCGTAAAGCAAAAAAGGAATTATAATTAATTCATACGGGATTTTTTCTAGCATTCTCAAAACCTTTTTCTGTGTCTGTCAGTTTTACGCTTGGCCTACGAGCTCACCAGGGTGTTTTCGATCCCTTGGGATGCAACTTACGGAGAGAAGCACAAACCAAATCGAAATGGTGCATAGATGATCACAGACTTAGTTCAAAGCTATGGTGGCTTGAATCAGATGATGCCAATACATGCATTCACATACATGCACATACACACACACACACACACACACACATATATATATATATATATATATAATGTTAACAATAGGAAGTGAGACTGGAGTAAAAGTGTATGGAAACTTTATTCATTAATTGGTTAATCCATAAATGTATTAATTAGTTAGCTAAACATGTTTCGAGAGGTATTCCCATCTTCAGTGGCGTGTGCTCTATGTGTGTGTGTGTATACCGTTCGATGGTTGGAATTTTTCAGCAGAAAATAAATTTACCATCAGATGTTTCGCTTTGGAAAAATTAGAAACCAATCTTTTTAGGGCATCGTGATGTTTGGGACTTGGTTCAGTCTGTAATGAAGTCTGTGTTTATCTGTGGCAAGATGTGGTAGTAGTAGCAGCAGCGGGTCTTGGAGAAGTCATAGAGTGTCATGGTTGAAGGATAGTGGTTTAGTATTGGATTGTGTGGGTAGGTTCGGAATAGTATAGATGATAGGGTGATGAGGTCAAGGAACTTCATATGTATCATCCTTACAGGTCATTGAAAGTTCGTTGGCTCTGATTAGTACAAATGGAATACCATGCAAAAGTTTTATAAGGTATGGGTCTGAGTAACTGTGAAGTTCCTAATATTAGGTATACCAAAGGGTGGGTAAAGAGATGATGTGAGGTTGTTATTAGTGGGCGGATTATGATTTAGTAATCTGTGTGGTTAAGGTGGTTAAGTTTGGTGTCAAGTCCATTAGGGGAGAGAGTTTTATGTTTGTTGATCCACATATCTCCATGTCTTTCTAGAATTTTAGTTATGTCAGTGGGTGTATTTTTTCTATTCTTTCAATGATTGTGAATCTTCCGTCTGTGGCAAAATTGTATCCGGGGTGCAGAAGTGTAGTTATACGAGGAATGAACCGGGATGGTTTGGTGATTTATTTCTGTGTCTATCGTTTTCAAGTTTAATATTGAATAGCCACTCGGACTTGCCTATGTATTTTAAATTGCATCTATTACATTCTAGGAATTATATGATATTTTTGTTACGACAGTTAGTGCAATGGTATATGTCGAGACTTTCGTTAGTGGTGGGGCTAGAGAAGGTATTTGTGTACTTAAGGTGGTTGCACCATAGAGTATTTCTCTTATCGCACAGTTGACAGAATTTAATGATTTGGGGAATGTTCTTATGGGAGACTTTATTGTTTATCATATTGTTGCTGCTAATCATGTCTTCGATGTTTTTGGGTCTGCGGTAGGCGATGACACATGGTTCTGTGAATATTTCTTTTAGATCTATTTTAAGTGTGAGGATATTCCATCTCTTATTGATAACATGTGCTAAGGGTGCGAGTGTGTTGTTGAAGGTGGTTATAAGTGGTATGCGGTCAGGTTTATTATTGTTAGAGAGCGTAAAGTTTTCTTTGAGTATTGTAGTTGCCTTTTTTATTTGGTTATTTTGTATTCTCTAGTGAATATCTTCGTTTTGTGAAATGTTGTCGTATGTTGAGTTCACTATCTGTAGAGCAAATTCTTCTAATTCCAAGAGCTTGTGAAAATGGTAGACTTTTTCCAGGTGTTGGGGGTGGGCTGCAACGTTGGAATGGAGCACTCTGGTAAACGGGAAATTATACGTAAGTATATATATATATATATATATATATATATATATATATATATATATATATATATATATATATATATATATATATATATACATAAAATATATATATATTGCTTGATTAGGTCTCACTGGAGAGTTCGAATACAACGAAACAGCTGTCTGTGGATGACACAACTATATATATAATTCTTTTAGTATTGAGAATGCCAAAAATGGAATTTATATACATATATATATATATATATATATATATATATATATATATATATATATATATATATGTTTAATGCCAAAAATGGAAATGTGAAGCCCTAACATACGGAACCAAATTCAGAAAAAAATCTTCCAAAATTACTTAGGCTACCTCACACCAACATTTCGAAACATTAACTTGGGGAGAAAGTTATCACTGTAACGCCATGATAACTTTTAAACGCGCATCCACATTACATAATGTGTTTTATCGATTCAGAAAAGTTGATCTCAGTGACCCATCTTTGAACAGCCTTACTAAAGTGTGCAGTTCAAATAGGCCTTCTTTAGGTAATTGCTCATTATTTTTTATTTTTTCTTCAGATTTGAATTTCTCCCCCAATACCCGGAACTTGCCCTTTCCGCTAGGGGGCAACTCTTTGCTTAAGACGCCAGTAATGTTCGTGGTTATGGTAAACAGCCTGATTCTTCCATTGCTTATCTATCCACCAATTAAAAATGTTTACACTTTAGGAAGGCAATTTTAAATTGGCACAATACGATGTTTAGAGCTGTCTCATCTCAGCTCTTTTTTACATCGTTTCATCGTTTAATCCTACCTTCAATGTTCATGCTGTTTTGTTAATGAAGTTTATGATTTTATATGTCTGTTCTCAGTCTTCTGTATCTGAATGGAGGTAAGTCTAATAATCTATCTATCTTTTCATTACGTGAATACTGTAAACATTATTACGGTTTTTCAATGGAATCAAGAACCAGCACCATCAAGTCTGATAAGGTTATAGAAGTTGACTTTTATCAGCACCTAATCTGCTGTAATTTCGGTGTTTATGCCATTTTTTTTAACCCAACTACATGCACATGACAAACTAAGAATATATTTCGCATCGCAAAAATTGTAAGAATTACGACTGATCCAGACAAATCGACGGTGTAACTCTCTTGAAATATTATACGAATAAACTCTCAGTTCTAGAGCTTCACAAAGCTTTCAAGGTAACATTCTTGGAAAGAATGTGCCGTCGAGAACATTGATTTATGATAGGTTATGCAAATTTATTCTCGAAGATAATAGAACTGTTTTGCTCTTATACGTATGAACATATAAATATCTAAATATGAATATATTACAATATGTGTGTGTGTGTGTGTGTGTGTGTGTGTGTGTGTGTGTGTGTGTGTGTGAATATATGAATGAATATGTATAGATGTATATATAAGTATAGGTATATAAAATATATACGTAGATGAATATATATGCATATGAATATATGTATACAAATATATATGAATAAATATATATATACATGAATATACACATTAACAATTATCAATATGAATCTATATATATGTATATATCGATATATACATATATATTATATATAATAATATATATGTAAATATATATAGATAAACATATATATGTATATTAATATATATGTATATGAATCTATATATGAAATACATATATATATATGTAAATGAATATATAAAGGAATATATAAATATTTGTAAGTATATAAGCACAGATGTATATAAATATATTTATAAACATATATATATATATATATATATATGTGTGTGTGTGTGTGTGTGTGTGTGAATATATGAATTTACATATATATATATGTGTGCGTGAATACATATACTTATAGATATATGGATATGAATGTATAAAAACATATACATGAATATGTAAATATGTATATACATATATATGTATAAATATATAGATATTCATACAAATATATAAATATGTATATATTACAATATACATATATGCAAATACATAAATGAATATATGAATATATATATCCAAAAATATGTGCATATATATATATATATATATATATATACATATATATATATATATATATATATATATATATATATATATATATATATATATATATATATATATATATATATATATATATATATATATATATATATATATATATATATATATATTGCTCCTAAGAAATGGATACATGATCCAACAGAATTGCGTTATACCATATTGGAACTCCTTTTGAAATCATTTCCTGTTACTACACGGAGAATATATCGTTTGGTCTAGAAAACGTAATTATTAATAAACAATTAATATGCATTAATACATATTACACATCAATGCATTAAAAATACACACGCACGCGTGCACACACACACGCACACACACACACACACACAGAGGAACATATATATATATATATATTTACGAAAGTAAAAATCAGTAATTCAATATCTGATGTGTGATGGGTTTACTTTACAAATTGCTCAATACATCCACTAATAATTCCCCTTGAGCTCTAAATATGATGAAATAATGGATTTGCTACATAAACACATCTTTTTTTCTGTTCTATTTTGTTTTTTGTTGTTTTTTTTCCAGGTGAATTATGCGATTTATCTTGGATCTTCTTTTAAGAATATACTGGGAGTGCCAGTATTCCTGGGTAGAAAACGTTCTTATTGTATTCATATTTATATTTTTCCTTAATAAGACAAAGATATATAAATAGAAAGAAGAAAGAAGATTTGTGATGCACCTTGAAATCTTTCAAATTATGTATTTCATATTTCTCCTCAGTTTTGACATATTCAAATGAAATATTGATTTTTAGTTCTTTAATTCACCAAATATGGTTGGCTCCAGACATTCACCATAATTTGATTGAATCTGCAATGCTGTCTAAAACTGTAAAAAGGAACTTTTTTTTTTCCTTTGGTTTCCCTAATTTTTAGAATTATTTGGTTGAAAGCATTTTCTTTCTCAAGTCTGCTGATTCTGCCAAAATTCGTGCGAATCTAAAATAACACAAATCCCAACTCACTCGATCAATTTTTTAAACAAAAACTGTCAACCAAGACTGACAACTTCGGTTTCCTCAGTTTCTGATAGAGTATGGCTAACTATCAATTGTATGCATTGCACGCACTGGTCGCGCCAATGGAGCTGGAGGAAAGATGATTTGAGCATTTACTCCTTATTATGTCTATAAAACGTTTTTCTATCGTTAACACCCCTCATAGTTGATGGGGGGTTCCAATTTACAATGTAAGTTCATGGTAAATTGGTCCCTTAGTGTCTGGCAACATTTGTGCTCCACCACTCAACGTAAAGTGAAAGAAGTATCTTATCCATTGGACACCAATTTTTTCAATTGATCATCCCCAAAACAGAATATTACCAAAAGAAGTTGTCATGCGACAGTTTATATTTGTTGAATGATCTGACTTTTTTTCATTCTCATTGTGATTATTTAATCGAAGTTCATTATCAGACATTTAAAGCCCGCTGTGTGACAGAGGGTTTTTCCCCATAGGTCTATCAGATTTTGTTTGTTTTGGGGGGTTTTTTTTCTTATTCAGAATTTGTCCAGATTACCTTGCAATCTTACTTTTGGCTGATCACAATTTTGCCCAAGGTCTCGAACGTTCCATGTTGTGATTAGTGTCGTTCAGTGGTTATCTTCCATCCTTGCAATATGATTTTAAAAAGTTTTCCTTCAGCTGAAAAAGATCAATAAATTTGGCCATGAAGAGAAACCAGTAAATAGTATCTAGATATTACTCTCGATAAATAACACGAAAATATGGATAATCCTAGGTATAATTTGAAGTAATCCAAGATATGAACTGAACAGATGAAGTGGCCTGCGGAGAAATGGAGATGGGATGACCACAATAAATCTTTTAGTGTGGTTGAATCAAGGTTGCATGCCAAATTTGAGCATCCGCAATTGTCTTGAAGGGTTCTTTCCTTGGTGAGGGTTGTTATAGATGTCATTGTGCGACAGTGTTTGTTTTTTCCATTGGGATAATTTTTTCTCATTCAGAATTTGTCCACATTATCTTGCCATCTAACATCTGGCCGCTCATAATTTTGTCTAAGGTCTAGGAGGATCCACATTATGAGTTGCGATGCCAATCGATTGTCTGCCATCCTTACCATGTGACCTGTTTGTTTATTGAGATATATCTGTATGCAAGTATGCAGTCTGATTTATATATATATATATATATATATATATATATATATATATATATATATATATATATATATATATATTGTTGTTGTGTCATCCATAGACAGCTGTTTCGTTGTATTATAACTCTCCAATGTGGCTATAGACTATCCATTACCCCATCTAGCACCACGAGGTAGGATTGAAACCTTTTGCTTCAGACCCGGAGGCCGGTATCCTACCTCTGCTCCACGGAACTGGACGGTCAGTAAAGTTGAATTTAAGTGATATATTTATTTAGCATATATTCTCCATCCACCAGACTGCTCTACTCCTATGGAAGGGCATTGCATAAGCTTACAATGTATGTTACCTCACTTAAAGAGTGATCAACCCTGAATAGGGAAGCGTTAATCATTGCGTCATCCACAGACAGCTGTTTCGATATATATATATATATATATATATATATATATATATATATATATATATATATATATATATATATATATATATATATAAACAGGGCAAAATAAAGTTAACTCCACAGTTGGATTGGTTGACTTTCCACGTTTTCTGAAAAATCAACTTTGGTTGAGTCAAAATATCGAGGTCTTATAAGATACGAACTGACACTAAAACAAGGATTTCCAGCTTTTACCATCATTAGTGGAAGAATGTTCAAATATTTCAATCACTGAAGTAGTTTTCTCAAATGACGGCAAAAGCAAGGAATAAAATATTTTGAGTTAGTTTTCATGATATCTAGTCCCAACTATTTTGACCTGTCCTAGACAACAGTTCTAAAATCGACAAATCCAATTCAAAAATACTCTCTCATTGTTGAAATCTTGAGTAGCTCTCAAAATAGTTTCATCCGAATTCCGATATTCTCCGATTAATGTTTACGTATTTTTCAGTCAATGGGTCGTTTGAGAAGAGGAATTTTCTTAGAGAATTTTATGCCATGTCTCTTTTGTCATTTTCCCAAAGGGTAGAATGGAATGGGTTACATATATTTAGCAATAATCGATGAAATCATTCATGGTTAGTTGCTGTATCAGATGACTGACTCACAAACGCGCATGCACGAACTTCAAAAACAGAAGCAGGCGCAGCCAACATTTCGAATGCTCACTTTCTAGGTAAGGGAGCCTCTAACAGAGACAGATTGAACTAGTGAGAGGCCTATAACTTATGTTATAAAGAGACCCTAAATTTAAAAAAAAAATACACATATATATTCTTACATATTTTTTTTTTATTTACAAAGTAATTGTTTTGTTTTTTTATGGGCTATACAGCCAGATAATACAAAAAATATGTCTGATATTTGGGGTTTGAATTACATTGATTTCATTTTTATCTTTGTGCAGTGGCTATGACTTGAGTTTCCAATACCTTTATTTATGCATCATATGTATCAGATAGATCAACATCATTAACTTTTGGGCGTCAGTCGTTGGACATAGACTTTAGCGAGATCGCCAAACATCTCTGGGCATCGCACCGCCAATACATTCTGAACCTTCCTAATTCGTCACACACCTCATATTTTGCCGGTCACAGTTTTGCAGATGATCTTTAGTGATCCACGTTGTGAGTCGCGATGTTAAGCAGTTATCTGACATTCTTGCAACACGGCCAGCCCAGAGAGCATTTGAATTTTTTATGATAGATTTTGTGATATCTCTGACTCCTTTTTTTTCTAATATACTGTGCTGTTGAGATCACTCCACGTGAAGTTTAGCATTATTCTTCCTTGGGCACATTGCATGATTCTAAGTTTTCGGGGATCGATCTCTTGGTTGAATTTTATGTTTCAGTTCCATAAGTGTCGATCGGGAGGATACATGGTTGTGCAGATTTCATTATTCTTGAAGGTTTACCTGGATTTACCGTATGCTCGCCCATCTTGATAGATAGTACTCTCGAACTGGCTAAAATCGCTCACCTTAATCATCCACTGGTTCATAAAAATTGAAACCAGTATAGAACTGTCGTAATAGTGAATGCAGAATCTCCGAGTCAGAACTGATATATTCCAAGCATTTAGCTCGGAATCCTTGAAGTTGTGGAGTCCATAGCAAATACAACTTTAGCTACATTATTAATCCCGCATTAAGTGACACAATATTTCTCCTTGCCCACAGTACAATATTTCCAAAAGTCCTCGATTAACTTCAGAGTAATGTTGTGGAAGAGTGGGCAATGAGCTAAGGAAGAATGTTTTCATTCTGGGGTGGATCGAGATATTTCCAACAATTACCTCCCCTACATGTAGCAATATGAACACAGCAGGATATCTTCAAAAGTTATCAATGAATTTCAGTGAAATATTTTTGGACAGTTGGGCAGTGGACCAAGGACAATTTAGGGTGAACCCAGGAATGTTTAAGATTCTGATGAATAGCAATAAAATCGAGAGTAACAGTTATTAAAGAAAAATGTGATTTTTAACCCAATACAGTCCTTGGCGCCTTTAACGTAGACAAGTTAAAAGTGGGAGCTTAGAGTTAATAAATGATTTGTTTTGAAACTGTTTTTTATGTTATGTGGTAGTTTCCTATTTTCCAAATAGGGTGTCTCCTATTTCCCCTACGTTAAGCCCGACCTTGTGTCAAATTCCGCTGTGGTGGGACAATATATAAATAGAGCCCGAGGAGCCAGTACTGACACTTGCCTGCCGAGTGGGCCGGGGAGAGTGTGTCAAAGACCGAGTGCGCCGGTGCAATGCGTTAGCCAATGAGGTTATACTGAGGCTGCCCTTTGCTAAGCGTATTGAAGGCCTTTGGACTCGTCCTTGGGCTCTCTTATTATGACTCGGCCCAGCTGCGAGGGATCCGTTGCCCCAGGGCAGCACTGCTCCATTACACTTAGAGGAGCATGTCCCAAAGTGGACGCTTTTGTTACGGAGGTTGTTTTACGGTCGTTTGGCAACCAAAGTCGTGTCGGCTGGGGCCATTTTTAGAAGGGTGTCTCCTTTCTTACCCTCGTTAAGCCTCGACATTTTGCTATGGTGGGACAGTAAATAAATAGTACAGATGCACCCCTTTTTCTGGCCTTTTCAGCATGGATCAAAATGTAGTATGTGTTCCCAGCAGATCCTGAGGCGCTGGTACTAACACTTGCCTGTCGAATGGGCCGGAGTTGGTATGTGTCAAAGACCGAGTGCGCCGGTGCAATGCGTCAGCCAATGAGGTTATACTGAGGCTGCGTATTGCTACACGCATTGGGAACTTTCGGGTTCCCTTTCTATTACTCGGCCCAGAGATACGGCGCCCCGGGGCAGCACAGTTCCGTTGCACTTAACGAAACAGGTCGGGCTCGTACTTGACGCTTTCGTGGCGGCGGTTGCTTTGGTTGCTTAGCAAACCAAAGTCGCTTCGGCTTGAGCTATTTTTCCAGAGTGTCTCCTATTTTCCCCACGTAAAGCCCCGACCTTGTATCACATTTTTCTCTGGTGGGTGAGTGAATAAATAGCCCACACAAACACTGAGCAAGAGGAGGATAATCTGTAGCCCACTTGGCTGATTGGTCGGACGATTTATTGGCCTACGATGATTTGACAGCTTAGTCGTTCATGGTGACTTAGGGTGGCTAAGTTGACAAGGAAACTTTACAGTTGGTTCCCACCTGAACCTATCGTCCATAATTTCAAAGCAGAGAAGTTAAAAAGAAAAAAAAAGTTCTTTTTCTGCCCTAATAGAAATCAAATTCTTGGTGTTCGTTTGGGACCATATTTGAACACTAATTTGAGCTTGGAGATATATTTGAAACTTCCTCCCGAATGACCAGTCTTGTAATCTCTTCAGTTTGGTTCCAGATCAGTCAAAATGTCAGTAATGGAATTGCATTCGGGGAAACTAGGTAAAAGATAAAGTGTAGGGTTTGGGGAACAAGATATATGATAATGTCTCTCTTAGTACATACAAAAATATCTGCACCTTGCGCAAATGAATCAATGTAGCTCTTGCATGTTCCAAAGCTTATGATTTAAAAATATTGATCTATAGTTTACTCTGCTTATCGTTCATGTGAAATTATGACATTACTGTTCGTTACCACGGATGAAATAACTTGTTTTCACAAGTCGCCTGTTTAGTTTTACGGACGAGACGACTTGTTTTAAAATAGTGTAAAGTATGTAACCAGCCATTAGCCATTTTATAGCATGTAGGTGTGTTGTTCAGTTGGCATGTGCAGTTTTGTCCACAGCACTACCTCACGACGGCACACCGGAATCTCCAAGAGGTTATCTCCGGAAAAGAGCCAGTAACAATAAGTGTTATGGAACAAAGCACAGTATCACGACGTGGGTATGTTTTTCATAAACAAGTGTGTTTTCAATTTGTTATGTGCACAGTACTCAGCCCTCAGTTTAATCTCTCTCTCTCTCTCTCTCTCTCTCTCTCTCTCTCTCTCTCTCTCTCTCTCTCTCTCTCTCTCTCTCTCTCTCTCTCTCTCTCTCTCTCTCTCTCTCTCTCTCTCTCTCTCTCTGTTTCGAAGCTGAATCTTCTACCAAAGCATAAATGATATCCATGCAATAATACACGTGCCTGAAAAGGAATTTGAAAACGCCTCCGCCTCGGCCCCAACTGAGAGATAGCCAAAGGCTTTATAAATAGTACTTCACTGCTGCCTTTCTACTAATATTAATGAATTGGTACAAGGCCACAAGGGAATTGCGAAGAATGTTGGTCATCGGTAGTGTGTTGATAAGTGAACTTGGTTATCTCCCCTCGGCGGAATTCTCTGAATCGAGCTATAAATATCTGTCTCCAGTGTAGACCTCAATGATAATAAAGTAAAATAAAGCTCCCTTCTGTTCCTTGGGTCCTGTACGTCATTACAAGTTGCCTATCTTACTCTTAACAAGATTCATTCGCGATTTATTCATGTTACAAATTCCTTTTTACCGAAAGCAATCGTTTTTCTTTCCTCGCATTACATCTACTACGATACCACAATTACTCTATGGTTTTTAAAGTACGATCCCATGATTTCTACTGACATTATATGGTAACAAGGAATTTTTCATAAATGATTGGGTCAGACTTGAGTCGGGGATTGTTTTCAACCAGTTAAGTAATAGTGCATGTATATTTAGTGCAAATCTTCCCCTTTCATCAAATCTCAACTAAATTTTGGAGAAGGCCCTTTGAAGAGCCAAGCTGCCAGGCCCCAAAATTCCTCGGGACGTCTCTGAAAATAATATCTAAAAACATTTTATATGCAAAAATTCATTGATGAAAAAACTGATTTTTCATTTTCCTTCTATGCTTCTTCTTTTAGTCGATCTTTCTGTTATCAAATGCTAATTTTCCTTACATTATCGTCCAATTCATTTAATTGTGTGTTTTATGCTTTTAAAATATTTGGACCTAAAAGGTCGGATTAATTACGTCTGGTCACTCATGCCTGACATTTATCGCAGACGAAAAGACTGTCACATAACAAATTCATTAGTTTATGAAAGATGGATTTTCCAAGAACAAAAAGGCATAAAATAATAATACAGAAAAATTAAATTATGAATTTAGATTGAACAGTAATTTCAGAATAATAAAGAAATAACCAGAAGATACAAAATGTCACGCGAGAATTCGTCGTAAAAATTAACGGAAAAAATAATTAAGAAACATTTTACTCGATAAAGATGAAATATATCAGAAAGAAAAGGCTATGATAAAATAAGAAAGAGAATTTTCGAGAATGAATGCAGAAATGTTAATAAGGAAGAAAAAAACAGATTTGGTTAGTTACTCAATAGAAACCATCACGTGACCAATATCGTGTTGGGGGTGATGATTGGAGAAAAGGGGTGATCAATGAATGATTTACTTCACTCGTCTTTTGTTAGATCATTAAAATGCCTTAATTTTTAAAAAAACGAACAAGTAGACACAAATTAGTGACTAATTTAGCATAAACTTACACTGCAAAAAGCAGTTTTGCAAGACATAATATGGAGTAAATATTGATATTTTCAGTCCTTTTGCTCCATTGGGGCGGCCTGTATGCGTGATCTTATAATTTTTGAAGGTTGAGCTAGCTCTGCCAAAGGCTTGCCATCCTAGTGTGATTCTTCGCTTGATTTCTTCTTCTTTTGAGGGTCTCATGGAGATTCGTTGCCTTAGGTAGATGTAGTGGTCTACTTTCTCAAGTTCTGTGTCCTCGATTTCGATCTTAGTGCTTTTATCTCCAATGTGGTTGTTGCACATGATCTTCGTTTTGCTGAAGTTCATGTGTAGGCCGACTTTCTTGCTCTCTTCATTTAGTTCATCTATCATTAGTTGGAGGTCGTGTAGGCTCTCTTCGAAAAGGGCTATGTCGTCTGCAAATCTGAGGTTGCTCAGATACTCGCCGTCTATTTTAATTCCTTTATTCTCCCAGTCTAGCCTTCTGAAAATCATCTCGAGGCAGGCTGTGAAGAGTTTAGGTGAGCTGGTATCACCTTGTCTTACTCCTTTCTGGAGCTGGAAGGGGTTTGAGTCTTTATGTAGCCTGATAAATGAGCTGCCGTGATTGTATATATGTTTCAACACTTCAACATATACTGGATCTACACCTTGCCGACTGATGGCCTCCATGAGCTTAGGGATTTCTAGAAATCAAGCGAAAAATCACACTAGGATGGCAAGCCTTTGGCAGAGCTAGCTCAACTTTAAAAAATAACAAGATCCCATTAATCCTAAAGAGAAGGGTGTATAACCAGTACATCCTCCAAATAGTCACTTATGGAGCTGAAACATGGAACTTAACCAAGAGACAGACCCGTAAGCTGAGAACCATGCAACGTGCACATGAAAGAATAATGCTGGGCCTCACATGGAGATACCACAAAACAGCACAGTACATCCGGGAAAAGACAAGAGTTAGAGACATCATAGAATCCATAAAAATCTTACATGGCGGTGGGCTGGCCATGTTGCGAGAATGGCAGACAATCGATGGACATCACGACTCATGACATGGATTCCCCGAGACCACATGCGCAACCGAGGCCGGCAAAATGTTAGATGGAGAGACGAGCTAGACAAGTTCAGGAAGAACTGGCCCCGTGACGCCCATGATAGAGAAGTGTGGCAAATCCTGGGGAAGGTCTATGTCCAACGACGGATACTAAAAGACTGATGATGATGATGATGATGATGATGATGTATGCGTGAAGCGTACAGTCATACATACATAGTCAGCTGGACCAACTTGAAAACTGAATATATCTATTTTGACAATTTTGGTGACAACTCTGGTTAACGGTTTCTAATAGGCAGGTGGGTCACTCGATAGAAACCACCATGTGACCAACGTCATTTGGCAGCCAATTTTGTTAGGGGAGATCAATCAAAAAATTGGGAAAAGGAATGATCAATGAATAAGTTACTCCTCTTGCCTTTTGTTTTGCAGGACTCACTGAAAAAGGTCCGAATTATCGGGACAGAAACGCGTACGCTATCGAACACAACTTACGGGACCACTATAGCACCAACTCGCATTGTAAATTGAGCCCCTCCATAAAACTTTTTAATGGGTGAGGTAAACAATGTTTTTTTTTTATCTAGACACAATTTGGAGTAAATGTTTAAATTTTCATCTCTCTGGCTCCACGGGTGCAGTCTGTACGCGTGACGTATACATAGCCAGTCATCCAGAGCCATTTAAAAACCAAATAAACCTATGTTGACTGGTTTGATGAGCAGTTGATCGATCAAAAAATTGAAAAAAGGTATAATCAATGAATGAGTTACTTCTCAATCGTTTTGTTAGGCAAGGATCGCTAAAATTCCCGAATTTTCAAAAACGAAGCTTGAACGCTGCTGGCCACGAACTAAGGGATCAATTTAGCATAAATTCACATTGTAAGTTGAAACTGCAATGAATCCTTCTAATGGGGTAGACGGGTAAATAAACGCTTTTAC
>OY735210.1:25935940-26023440 GCA_963457665.1 Thysanoteuthis rhombus | reverse complement strand
CGAGGACCTATTTTCTTGTTTTCTCCATAAGCATTTTGTAGCTACGATCAGGGTGGGGGTACATATTGCAGTCACTGTTCCAAAAAGTTAATCATTTCTTTCATAGCTTATCGCCCGACCTTCCACAAAATTTCATTGGAATTGATTGACAATTTTTGGAGATACAAACGGAAAGACACTGGTGAATACATTTATATTTTCCAATCTCTATTTGTTCGCAATAATCGCAAACGACGGACCGTGATGAGTGAAAACTATTTGTGGGCAAAATAGCTCGGCTCCTTTGTATCGTAACGATTACGTGCCGATTGCTATTTTTACTTCTACGTTTTTACAAATTCAGAAAATCTCTATCTGCTCTCAAGATACACCAAAAAAGGGATTTAATGCTTATTTATACGGATGTATAATAGCATTCTTCACATGCTGTGTCTCGCTCCTACGTTTTATACCTGTACTCTAAAAAGTAATGTTATCCTTGCTTACATGTATGTAAAATAACTTGATCTGTGTACTGACTCTAGCTACCATATTTTACATCCGTAAAAATGTCTAAATACATGCTGTAGAAAAGCCAGCATAATTCACATACAACCCTCGAAATACACGGCTATTAATTGGGGAAAATCTCATTTTCCTATCGTCCTTAGTTTCTAGGTTAAAAACCTTTTACCCAGCACTTACCAAAACAAAGCTCTTTATCGGGGGATATTTCAAATTTTGAGTGATTTTGACCATTTGTAAGTAACAGCGAATTCTTCTGTTTTTGTTTTTTTTTACAAAATATAGGCATGATCCCGCATGAGAACGTTCTCAGATAACGTTAAACTCAAAAAATCGTGATGAGCTGTTCGGGTCGGGTCAGGTCGGGTCGGGTCAGGTCGGGTCAGGTCGGGTCGGGTCAGGTTGGGTCATTGTTGTTAAACCTCAACGAATCTCCAAAACACGGTTCATCGAATAATAGAAACTGCATGCTTCTATCATCAATAGTTTCAGAGATATGGGACATTTCTGAGACCAATAAATTTGATACAAGCATTTGATATATTTCAGAATTCAGAAGTAGGAGTTGATCCTCTTAACCTGCTAGATGTAACGATGCCAGACTGGATGCTTTAAAAATCATCTGCTTTTTTCTCCCTCAGCTCAAATACTATTCAAGAGGTTTTGCGCAGAAAGACTCAAAAGAATCTATGATAATATTCGCAAACGCAAAAAAAAAGTTTATTCATGCGTATGAAAAAAAAACAACACTTATATATATATAATTATTTTTGGAAAATTTGATTCTTGGGAAATTTTCGCCAAATTACATTTCATGCATGAGGAAACATTTGATTAAATGCACTGTATTCTCGGAAATTGAAAAAGAAAAAAAATTTTTTTCGTAGTTTCAATTCATTTATCTTAAAGAAATATGGATTTTTTTTTAATTTACCGAAATTATTACAGCACTCACCCACAAATTTGATGGAATCTTCTTTGACATTATTTCCAGTTTATCTTTAATCTTACTGGTTTCTTTTGTTTCCGTAATTTTTTATTGGATTTAATATTTTGGATTTAAGATATTTTTCTTCGTGCGCAAGTCGATTTTGTGATTGACAAACGGACGAATTGTGACTTCGTATCTACGTACTTGCAGTTTATATAAGCTGTCGTATCATCGGTATGATTCATTGAACATATACGATACTTGTTATAACTATTTGAACAAAGAGATATTTTACTTCTAATCGCTTGGTTTTGAGGATAAAACCAGGAACATCGCGCAAGAAAGATAAAACGTTATAGCAATCAACATAAGATGTGCAATTAGTTATGTTTTGTGGTTCCGAACGCTACATTTCTGGGAAATTTTATCTTTGTCGAATCAAATAACAAATTATCGTTTATGTTGAAAGTACTGATCTTAAGTATAAGCACCAAATCTGTTTTCATTGGGTGAGATGGCTTGGGTCATTAAGGACCTGGAGCATAGGGGGTCCAAGTTAACACTCTTACAAATAGCGATGTGAGTCGGCCTTTTCAATCTCGTTAATAGATCTTGAATAGGATTTTCGAAGGGTACAAATAAGCTTTTAGCTAGTCTTAAATCCAATGAGAGTATGCAAAAGTATTCTTTACGGCTAACTTTGTGCTATTTCATTGCAATTATTACCAAAATTGAACTTTCAAAAAAGATATTCAATTGTTGCAATACGTTTGAAAAGATCGTCAATAAGAGCTACTGTACACACACACACACACACACACACACACACACACACACACACACACACACACACCTATATATATATATATATATATATCACACAATACGAAACAGGGACGCAATGTGATATGATGTGATATCCGATATATGATGAGTTTATTGCATAAAGTAATCGATACATTCAACATTAAACATTAAGTTGATTCCGAGAAGAGCTTAGAATATAATAGCTGAAGGATTTGCGACAAAATACGTCTGATTGTCTGCAGAAGCCCAAAAAGGGCAGAAACATAAACGTGTTTGTGCAGCGAATCCTTATTTCAATATATATATATATATATGTGTGTGTGTGTGTGTGTGTGTGTGTGTGTAAAAGTTCACAACATTTTGAAGGGAAATAACTCTTCGAAAGAAAGTTTGGAGATGCTTCCTTAAATTTACTGTCAGATGATTGGCAGATTTGCTTAGCTGAGAATACACACACTATATATATATATATATATATATATATATATATATATATATATATATATTTAGGGGAAAAAACCTGTAAGTCAAAGGTTTCCAGTGAGAAAGGAAAAAGGAGTTTCTTCTGGAAGAAAAGTAAAAAAAAAAAAAAAAAAGTTACAAAAACGGGAGTGTTAATGGGGAAAGAAATAAATCAAGATGAAAAGGAAGAAGGAAAGGTTGAATCAACAATGAATGTAGGAATAGAAAGAAAGAAAGAAAGAAAGAGTGAGAGACAAGCCTGAATACTACAGGGCCAAACTCCACTCCTAATTCTATTCTGACTGAAGATGATTAGTGCAACTTTTCTACGGGGCATCTTCGTGCGTTTTTTTCCCACCAGAATACCATTGTTAATAACCTTTTTTGCATTGTCCATTGGTAGCAAAGTATGAGAGAGAGACTAGATTTTCTACGATCTCTGCGTGGGATTCCTCGATATCTTGCTGCGATTGCATTCTCCAGGCTCTTTAAAAGACCTCACTGAGACCAACAACTCTTTTCCCCTTTGGTATCTTGAATATGACATGAAATGACACGAGACAAATTTTGAAAATTACATTTTAGCAAGTACAGGGAACCCCTCGCTATAATGAATCGTGATATAATGAATTAAGCCTTTAGCGAACGCGTGGATCCGAATTGACTTCGTATAATAACACATGGACCAAAACGAAAATTCCATCTTATTTACCGAACGAAGTTTGTTAAATGCTGCAAACATACAAACCATTTAAATTCATATAATTGTTCTTATTTGATATCAGCTGGAAATATGTAATATTGTGTGTTTTTGAAATTGAATAGTTATCTTGACTTGCGCAAAAAAACTATAGCTGTTTGATCGTTCCGTACATCAAAATTCTTAACGTTTTTTTGTGGTTTTTTGTTGTTGTCTTTTTAGCTTAGTAAACTATTCAAATCTTACATCAGTTTTCATTGTTGGAGGGGTGCAATTGAGAGTAAAAATCGTAATTATGAGAGCTCTAATTTTCAGAATTTAGAAGAAGTAACAATTAAGATTCGGTTTAAACTCATTTCGTGTGTCCGTTCGTTCTGTAAAGACAAGAATCCGAATATTTGATTAGCTGAGGGCAATGAAACTCAAAGTTCACTTACGGAATGTCGAGAATTCTAAGCATGGGTCATCAACTGCTCACCTCTGCTAGCTTCACCTTTCCCTCCTTCTCCTCTCATCTCCTCTTTTACTATCGTTATTATCGCCCACTCTTACTTATACCCTCTGTTTATGTATGTGATTGATTAATCGATTTTGACGCCCTACAGAACCTTTTTCTGCAATGGTACCTCCACGCGTAACTTTCATCATCCTGCTGAGTATTCCAACAAAGTTTCATTTAAATCCATCCAGACATCTAAGGAGAAATAATGAACAAGATACACTATTTTTACCTGTGTATGCTAGTATAAGTATGATGGTTCTTGTATTGTGTGTGGAAAGAGAAGTAGTGATGACTGTTGGTTATGTGAAGCGATAAGATGATGCTGAGTACGAAGGATTTTGCTTCAAAGTTGTTTGATGTTGGCACCACGTGCTGACGTCAAACGTTGAAGGCTGAAGACGGGGCGGAAGACGGGAGAGTATGAATCGTGGACGCAGAGATTAAACAGAGTAAAGAAGGCACAATTATTTTGACGAACAAATAAAACGTGCATTCAATGCATAAACATTTATGACAATGCAGGACTAGAAACGGAATGCATATAAGAAAACATTGATAAGACCGTGAAGAGAAGACGATAAGAGATAGCTTCTAAGCGAAAGATGGGGGCTCTGTGCAAAGTAGTGACAACCGTTTCTTAATTGTGCAGAGTAAACTGAAATGCTTTGAATCCATGAGACTTGGAGCAGATAAAGGATGGCTATGGAGACTGGGTATCAGTGTGTATACCTAACTGCCAAGTTGTTGGCAATGTATTGTGCATGAGCAGCTTGGGAGTCATTTTTGAAAGCTGCAAAACACTCGACTGACACATTATTCATAACAGAAAATATATGGAGTTTAACGCATGTTCGTTTCCCGAAGTAAAAAGAATGAAGAGATAGATAAGTATTCGCAGACCCTGAAAAATACACGACAGACAGACTATTCAAGACAGAAAACACATGGAGTATAACCCATGTGTATTCCCGAAGTGAGGAGAATTAGAAGACAGATAACCGTGACTGTTGTGTAGTGGATGTGTTGCCATTTGATTTACGAGGGATGGGGGTGTATATGCGTTTTGAGCGTGTAGTGAGGACACGGTCGATTAGCTGAGCGTATGAGAGACGACTCAACATCAGTGAAATAAATCAGTTAATTACAGTAAAAAAAAGTTTGGATCGGCCAGGAGAGAAATAATACCGACCTTACAAAGAAGGAAAGAGAGAGAAAGAGTCACTGGCCAGAAGCAAGGGGGTAAAAGAGCAATTGAGCACGTGTGTTCAGGGCTTTCATTGGGAGTTGTTGTCAGAAGTAATGTTTTAGATATCCAGCAAGAGGTAGGGTTTTGTACTTGACCTTCACTAGCAGTAAAGGGGTTGCCAGACTAGATTTGTGTCGATTCTTTCATCTTGATAAATATTTTTTTTTTTTAAATTTATATATTTTTGGTATGAATGTATTTATTAGAATGAAATAAACCTTTGCATATTCGAAACATAATTTTTCGGAGATATGTATGACTTCTCAGTGTGGTAAGTCAGTTTTGACCAACTGAACACTTGATCAGGATTTCTAATCATGATAGGGAAATGTTTATTCTATAAATCGGTTTGGTTCAACGTGATGGAACAGACAAACAGTGATGAGTTTACTCTTCAAATATTGACGAGTATTGTTTTTGTTCTTGATGTTACGGTGGAAAAACAAAATTAACCCCAGCCATCGATTTGGATTGGAGTTTGACGAAAGAAAAAAAGAAAGACGAGGAAAACGCCAAGGAGAAGAGTGACGAAAGGAAGAACCAAGCCAATATAATGAGGAAGTATAGATAAAGAAAAGAGACGAAAAATCAAATAAAGAAGGAGAAAGTGGGGCATCAAAGATTCCCCGTAATCAATGTCTTGAACAATACCTTGAATCTCGGATTCAGTTGTCTTGAGTTTATTTCTTATAACGCAGAATACAATATATAAAGATTGCATTTCCGAAAAGAACAATGTGTTGATCTGACCAGCCAACCCAGTTTGACACCTCAAGCCCTCGTCTCGACTCATTGCAACCACTGTCCTGCTCCGGTTTTTCCGTTTAGTGTGCAGGAATAGTCGACAGCCGTTCAGTAAAGAACATCCTGTCAGATAGTCAGCCCCACGTTGTGTATTTTTTTATTCAACGTCTGTTCGCTCGGACAGGTGATAGAGCCAACACGAAGGGCTTCATAGTCTTTCTTATTGTTTCACTTCCTCCTGTCTGGATCATCCAGGAAGTGATTCTCAATTGAAGGAAAACACGTGAGAAATAACAGGAATTCTTTGGATACATCATTTTTCTGCGGGGAAGGTTTTTTTTTTAATTTGAATGCAGTGTTCGCGAACTCATGTGTTGCTAGTATAATCTGGTAGATAGTGCATATTGTGTTGCCAATATGGAAATATATTTTCACGCAAGTCTGACTGCCAAAAAGCAATGAGAAGCGCTAAATTTAAAAAGAAAATAGCTAAGAATGGTCATACACAAATGGTCAAAAACACGCCGAAAATGGCCAAAACTTTTAACATTGCCATGATTTGTAGGACTAAAACAAAAAATGTGCTGAATGTAACTAAATTGGCAACACTGATTTCGAAACGTGTAAGAAAAATATGGCTGGTTCTCTAACCGGGAACAGGAAAGCATTTTACGTGCCTTTGCCCAACCCTTTCTGTCCTAAAATTTGACATATTACCTTTCTAGGGTCATTTGTCAACCCCTTGTCATTTCCCCAAAACACCCGATAGTCGAACACTCTCCCATAATTTCTTTCATTGTTCTGAATTTTTCATCTTTTCTTTTTTTTATCTAACTCTCACCTACATTTGACATTCGCTATTTTTCTAAACTCTGGCCTACTTTGGGCTTTTTTTTTTCTTTAACTCTTACCTTCTTGGAGTGAGTGACGTCATCGCAGGTGCGCCTTCAAGTCTGTCTCACATATTGCCGAGTAAGCAGCAACGTGGTATGTGGGCCAGCGTCGGGGCACTACTTACTTACTTACTTACCTTCTTCCTTTCAGATTTGACACCTGTGTTTTTCTCCTTAAACCTAGGTGAGGGAATTCTAATGTTTAACATTTCCGTTCAGCTTGCGAACTGTGAGGCCAGAACAATCTAGAATTATTAATATTTTTCTTTCATTTTCCAACAAATCCCGGTGCTTGCCTCTCTCGTCTGACATTTTTCTTTGTACTATCTGGGTTAATGTAGGAAGTGTCATCCCACACCCTGGCTCAAGTCCCTGAAGACACACAGTCTCCTTCTTCGAATTCGGCTTTTTATTCATTTCATTTTTCTTTACTTCTGTCATTTTCTCTCCTCAGAGGAGATATTTTTTTCTTTCTAGTTGGGCCCGTGCCAGCAAGACCCATCTGCCAAACTTGCTTGGCACCGGGCGCCTGATGAAGGGCACGGGTGCTGTCACGAGTGGGCTACATCCATATCCTATAATTAACTATTCTGCTTACTAGAGATAGTAACTACCTCTCAGCTTGTAAGATCTGACCTGAGTATTTTTTTCTATCTCACCAAAAATGTAATACCGGCGATTCTATATTTTATATGCGGGGCTACTCTGTTGATATGATAGTAGTAACTGCCTTATAGCTCATAGCAGAAGTGAAAGGAAAAAAGATAACGAGATGGAATTAAGGATGACGAAAAAAGTAGTCAGAGACAAATTCTAAAAAAAAAAGTCAGAAGTCGAAAGAATACAGGTCTGGCTGCTGCAGGGTCATACTCCACCCCTACTTCTAGGCTGGCTGGAGATGATTACTGCAACTTTAGTATTGTATAGATGATAAACAAAGTCGTAGTTATTTAAGACTTGTCAATTTACCTCAGTTGGAGAGAAAGTTTTTGAATTTCAAAGTATCAGAGGAGTTTGTGCTTTATTCTTCAAGGTAGATCGTTGTTTGTGCATATAGCATTGGTTCCTATTTCATATCGTTAATTTCATATGTAGGTTTTAGTTTAATGTAAAGAGTTCACTCCTCTGAATAAGTGAGGATTGTTCTTGTTCTTCTTGTTGTTATAGTCGACAAACAAAGTCAACATCAGCCTCTGACTTGGACGAGTTCGAGAAAAAACGGAAAAATCTAAGAATGAGAATTAAATGAATCGGTACTGGAAGAAAATAAAATAAAAAGCTGAACCTCTAGACAGGGGGATAGTAGGAGGTTAGGAGGGGCTCAATCATGACGGGACAACAGTTGGCATTAGTTATTTTTACAGTTACCATGAAGCAGACCAGAATCCGTATCTTAGGCTATTTTTTCCTTTTTCTTTTCGGTTTTTTTTTTGTGGGGGAGGGGGTCTGGTTCACATCAGATTTTTTTTTCTTTATGTAAACCTAAAAGCTCTCGTTGTCACCGGCATTTTCAAGGTAAAAAAGAATCAACTATTTATTGGGGGCCCCAATCAGGTTATTTCTTCTTTTTTATGTCAATATTCCGATCACAGCTTCTCTGGTGGTCTCTTCTTGCCTTCTTTTAATAGATCTTGCCAGTTCTTTCTTAACTGCGCATGCACGTGCTTTTTAAAAGGTGGGTTTGTTAAAATTGGTAGATTATTGAAGCGAAAGTATTTTTTTTCATCCCAATTCTGATTGCTTTTCATCGCAACTTACTTGGACTGTTAGTCTACTTCAGTGAGTAAACAGTACATCATCGTCATCATCATCATCAGTCTTTTAGCGTCCGTCGTTGGACATAGACCTTCCCCAGGATTTGCCACACTTCTCTATCATGGGCGTCACGGAACCAGTACTTCCTGAACTTGTCTAGCTCGTCTCTCCATACAGGTCAGGAATAAAGCAAGATTCATCTTTCGGTGTAACTTGAACTCTGACCCCTTTACCTTGGAAAACCACCTTATTAAACCGTCGAATCCTTCATCTCTACCAATCACTATAGATGTCAGAATCTGAGATGAAAAACATTTAATTTGAAAAAAGATCAACATTTTCTTTCCCCTGTGTAAAATCCAATTTAGCATTTTTTTTTTTTTTTTTAAGATGAAAGTTCTTCAAGTGACTCATCTCAGAATGTCTGGGCAGTCAACAAAATGTGGTA
Source organism: Thysanoteuthis rhombus (assembly GCA_963457665.1). NCBI lineage: Eukaryota > Metazoa > Mollusca > Cephalopoda > Oegopsida > Thysanoteuthidae > Thysanoteuthis > Thysanoteuthis major. The sequence continues at coordinate 26,014,448 of OY735210.1, read as the reverse complement.
TGGAGTAAGTAAAAACAAAGCCAGTCAGAATGAGGAATACAAACTCAATCTGGATGTCATCAGTTTTCGTGACGAACATGACTTAAAAAGCTCCCGTAGTATGCACTGTGAGTTCAAGTTTTTTTTAATTTATTTTGTTCCGAATTCCAGTGATTCAAAGGCATAAAGAACGTATTGAGCAAAAAGTTTTTTGAAAAAGTGATGATATCCATTAAAATGTGCAGAATAATAAACAATACCCATTTCGTTAATAGAGATATCGGGCCGATGCTACCTGAGGGATGGATAGCCGGATGAATGAGTTGCTCTGAACCGTTTCAGCTCCAAAAAGGAGTAAGACAAGGTGATATCAGCTCACCCAAACTATTTACGGCCTGCCTTGAGATGATCTTCCGGAACATGGACTGGGAAAATATAGGAATCAAAATAGACGGCGGATACTTGAGCAACATTAGATTTGCAGACGACATCATCCTTTTCGCAGAGAACCTACACGACCTCCAACCAATGCTAGACGATCTAAACAAAGAAAACAAAAAAGTCGGCATACACATGAACTTTAGGAAAACGAAAATCATGTGCAATAATCATGTTGAGAATAAGAACATAACTGTCAAGATAGAAGATGCAAAACTCGGCAAGGTAGACCACTACATCTATCTAGGACAACGAATCCCAATGAGACACTCAAAAGAGGAGGAAATCAAGCAAAGAATCACTTTGGGATGGCAAGCCTTCGGCAGAGCAAACTCAACTTTCAAGAACCAGATGATCCTAATAATCCTAAAAAGAAGAGTATACAACTAATGCATTCTCCCGATAGTTACTTAAGGAGCTGAAACATGGAACCTAACCAAGAGACTGGCCTGCAAACTGAGAAGTATGCAATGTGCACATGAGAGAATCATGCTCGACCTTACATGGAAAGATCACAAGATAAGCACAGTATATAAGGAAGAAAACAGGTGTTCGTTACATCATAGAAACTATTAAAAGACTCAAAAGGCAATGGGCAGGCCACGTTGCAATAATGAAAGACAATCGATGGACATCACGTCTCACAACATGGATGCCCAGAGATCATATTAGAAACCGAGGCCAACAGAACACAAGATGAAGAGATGAACTTGACAAATTCAGAAAATACTGGCTCTGCGATGCCCATGATAGGGAATTGTGGCGAATCCTGGGGAACTTGTATGTCCAACGACGGACGTTAAAAGTCTGATGATGATGATGATGATGATATCAAATAGTTCAATATTTATGAAAAAACAACCTACCTAAGGCAATGACAGCATAGTTCCTTTCAAAGTGCTCCCTTGGGACCTCAAATACACATTTCTCAAAGTAGTTTACGATTCCCACTTCCTACCTACCAACATGAAATAAAAAGTTCACATGGTATGTAAATTCAAATTTGAATTTTTTTCGTACTTGGCTTTTTATCCCAGATTTTAGGGGTTCTATTCGAAGGCTGGAAGAAAGTATTAGCCACCTTTAAAATACTTATAATAATAAAAACAAGAAAAAGAATACATTCTGTTCAAAACCTGAAATGTTGTTTACACAATATTCAACAGCATTTGACAACATTTGTGTCTGTGATCGAACTATTTGTATCCAATTGATCTTTCATGTGAATCTCCATCGAAATGTCTGAAAAAATAATAATTGCATAAAATATAAAACAAAATATATCGTCCAAAATACAATATTTAGGTAAATGAAAAAGTCATATATATATCTTTCATAGGAATAGAGCACTCTGGTGGATGATGAATTTATATGTAAATAGATATATTGCTTAAATTCAGCCTTACTGACTGTCCAGTTCCGTAGTCCAGAGGTTGGATATCACCCTCCGGGGCTGTAGTGAAGTGTAGTGATTTCAATTCTACCTCACGGTACTGGATAGGATAGCCACACTGAAGAGATGTAATACATCGAAACAGTTGTCTGTGGATGACACATTATATATATATATATATATATATATATATATATGAAGTGTAAACATTAGTTTTAAACACTATATAGTTGACTTTCTTTCTTTCACACTATCTTCTTTCTTTCTTGTATTTTCTGTTTTTTGCTTAATCTTGAGAATTGATTTCTAAAAAAGAATAGTAGGACAATGAGGTCAAAAAGAAAAGAAAATATTCCTCTCCTTGCATATTCTCTTTTTTTTGATGAACACTTTGAATAATTCATAGATCTGCCACAGGTAAAATTTAGAAAAAAGACGGAGATACTCATAAGAAAATGTGGAATAATTGATAACATCCTTCTGGTCAACGGGGATGCGGATGACCAAATGGTTAACGGCACAGAGGATGGAATAGGTGTTCACTCCATGTTAATGAATCCACTTGGATAATGTAATGGTTAGCACGTCTGCCAGACACACAGGAGGTCTGGGGTTTGATTCCTGGTACAAAAGTTTGAGAAATTCTTCAAAAAGACAAATTTCCCAGTGCACACAGCAGCTAATTAAGTACACTCCAAGCTAGGTGTTTAGGGTAGAGGTATACCTTTGGTAGACTTGCATCTTCCCTAGGGGCTAGTCATAAACACACATAAGAATAAATTCCTTGTCTCGACCAGATCGGAAACTTGCAAGGATCACTAAGCTGATGCATAGAATAGAAACTAGAACCTTGTCACTTGCCTCCATATTCCATTAAGAGACGGAAGGCTTCCCTGCATTTTAACTCCATGTTAATGCTCTTAGGAAAGTTAGGAATACACTTCCTACCCAGCTATGGGGAAATAGCCGGACAGTTAGGGCCCTATACCCCAGTAAGACAGTCCGTTTTGGACATTGGGCTAGCATCCTGACCCCGTGAAAATACCTACAATTGCTACAAACATTGATTAGGTAGGTCTCAATAGATCGTTAGAGGAATGGATACAAAGATCGTGCCGCAACTTCGATTTTTTGGCATCAGTTAAATAAAGTTACATATCCTAGCTCAGGTAGTGAACACATCTTCCCTTTTTTTTTTAAACTTATTTTAAAGAAAACAAAAGAAAAAACACACATATACATCTATGTATTCCTGACTAGTATTTCATTGAGCTTTTACAGAAAATACATAGCCTTTCATATACTCTTCTAGTATTTGATGTTTTGGTTGTACCAACATCTTGGTTTTGTAAAGCCCACTTTGCGTTGGATTCAAGAAGCTTTTGCATAATGAATGTACTGCAACATTTGTGACGATACTGAATCTTTGGTATTTTACTCTCTCTCTCTCTCTCTCTCTCTCTCTGGCTCCTTCTAAGAGTGTAATGCATTTTTTTTATATTTCTGAAGCTAGAGTTTTCCTTCTTTTTAACAGGGCTTTCCTAGACATCAGAACTTGAAACGTCATTAGATCTTAATCATCGTGCAGTGCAGTGCAGTGCAGTGAACGATACATCTCATTTGTTTTTGCGATGCAGGATCCAGATCATGACTAGGGTTGCCAACTGGAAAATATGGGAATGGAAATATAGGATCGGGAGGGAAGATCGCGAAATGCCCTGGTCTTTTGGGGGAATCCGGATAATGACTTTGAAAAAATGCTTTGAATAGAAAAAGAAATTTTCGAGCAAACTTAAGTAATAAGGAATTTGTGAACCTATCTGAAAAACTGCCTTTTTGAAAAAAACTTTGTTGATTGAGGTACCTTGTGACTTGAAAACTGTTTACAAAATAATAAGATTAGCAAATTAGTAAAAAAAAAATGATGCACATCATAATAAAAACATGCATTAACTAGTCAGTATAGGACAAGTTATTGGAATAGAGAGCATTTACAAATTAATGTATGATACAGGACAGTGTCGAAATATAGGATTGTCCTATTAGATATAAGGCAGTTGGTAGCACTATTCATAAATTGGTAGATCATTTGAAGAAATCTCACTTCACTAATCTACCAATTACACCCACACACACAAAGCACGATACATCTCATTTAGTATTTACAAGTCAAAATATTTAATATCAAAAATTTCAAACCTTTTAAGGCTTATCAAATGTCTAAACGATGCTTGAGTTCTAATACACTGGAAATAATGTGCGTGATTGGAGTCTGTTGCAATATCACTCATAGCAACGGTAATAATCAATGTATTCACGTAGTATCCGAATAATCACACCATTACATACGGAAATCCATCAATCAACAACAAGGCTGACAAAGAGCAAAGATGCAGGTGTTGTAAGCTGGGAATTGTTTTTTGATAATCGGCAATATGTACGGAAGGACAGAATCACTTGAATATTATAGTAAAACAGGAAAGACAAAACGTCTTGATTTTCGGGACAGTATCACTATCATCAGTCTATCGTTAGATATAGACCTTCCCCAGACCTCTCTATCATAGGCATCGCGGAGCCAATAGTTTCTGAACTTGTTTAGTTAGTCTCTCCATCTTGTATTCTGCCGGCCTCGATTGCGTTCATCTTAGACCAAGGCTAAATATGAGCCAGTATCTTTTTTTTTTTTTTAGGTATTAGATTGCTCCACATATTTCACCAAGATTCTACCATTTTCATCCAGGAATTTTTCAAGAAAGGATGGTAAAGGTAATTCTTGAAAGAAAAAACACAAATATATTTGTTGGATATTTTTTTATTTAATGAATAAAGATGATATGCATTATAAATATTAGAAATCCTCTGCAGCTGGCTACAAGAATATTTTTTAATCAAATGACCATATCCCCACAAAGGCCCAACCAACCAACCAGCCAGGTAGGCTACAGATTCTTCTCTCTTTGTTCGTCTGTGTCTGTGAGTGTCTCCAAGCAGTTCTGGTCACATTTTGGGGGCTACAACCATGGAACTTTGTATGAGTGTACCACTGGGCATCAACTAAATTTTTTTTTTCAAATAAGTACTTTTTGGGTTCTCTATGCCCCAATCTTGTGATGGTATTTTTTAGATAATTTCAGATAAAAGATCTTTCTTTTTTTTTTTAGATAACTAGTTCTGGCAGACAAACAGGCTACGATGATTCATTAATGTGAGATATGGATATTAAGTTTACTTTTTTTCTAAGCAATTGGTTATGAGCAATTGTTTTTTTTTTAACCATCAAAATGTAATTACAGATAAACCTTGATGATCTGAATGGGACGGGTGATTGTTCTGATTATAAAAAAAGGAAGCCATATTGAACACAATTACAGGACCTTGAAATCTTGTTCGCATAATCTGAAATATGGATAACTGATGTTTGGATAATCAAGATAATCAATCTGTACCAATTGTTTTGTTTTATTTTGTTTTTTATAACTTTTTATAAACTTTTGATAGCATTAATAGCACTCTGCAAGTCCATTGAAAATAAAAAGACATCTTACTTTTGGCAACATGAGATCTGTCTGAAGCACTCGTTAATGATATGCTGGAAAGAACAATCGTCTGGCTAAGTATTCGAACAAACGGACATTTTGTTTCTAATTGCTTGGTTTTGAAGGTTAAAAAACAGGAACATTATATAAGAAGATCCAAATTTCATTGCAATCAGTACAACAAGGTATGCACTTACTCATGTTTTGTGGTTGTGAATGCTAAATTTCTGAAAAATGTTTTTTAATAGAATTACATTGTTAATTTGGAAAAAAAGCTAGTTTTCTTCTTTATCCTTCCAAAATCTTGTTCAGAATCAATCAAGGAGATTGAAAAGGAAAACAAACATTGCTATTTGGAAGTGTTGCCAAACCATTGAGTTATTTCTCAAAGGTCCTTGCTATCTTAGGCAATAAGAAAACAGTTTTTGTGTTTGTTCAAATACTTATAAGAAGTACTTTTCATATACAGAATGGTTTATTTATCACTTACTGTAGCTTAGAAATATGAAAATCATTTCCTTAGGGATGTTGCAGACAAAATATGTAGACATGCATTTAGCATATGTAGATGTTGGATGGTTGGTCCCCAATTATTTGAGATCCATGGTGGAATTTTGCGTCTCAGAGGGTGGTACTCTTATCCTCTCTACATGAAAGATAGACTTGGTTTACATGTTACTAGCAGCACAGATATCTTCCCCATTAACCATAATGGCATGCCTAGTCTACATCCTTGCCAAAATATCTTGAGATAGGCAGAACACTGGGAAAGTTGGATTCATACCTTTTCCAAGGGCATTAGTGCAAAGTGAACAATGGCAGCCTCAGCTAGGATTTGAACTTGACACACCAATTCTGTTTTCTGTACTGATAACTGCTTTGGCACGTCATACCTCTGATATGTATTCAGGGGTCAAAAAAATGATTTTGATGGTTGTTTCTCAAGACAAAAAGTCACGTCTTAGTAAAATGGTCAAGAGCCTTCTGTTTACTAACCAGAAGTCACTTGTGATCACAGAAGATAGAACCTATAATGCAAGACTGGCAGCTTCAGAGTCAAACTTTACTTTGACTGAAGCTTAAATAACTTACCTTACAAGTTTAGAGAGAATTTCAACTTTTGTAAAAACAGTTTTCCTCAAACGGAAAAAGATCCTTTAAATTTGCCCATCAAAAGGAAATTGATGAAATAATATCAAGATATTTATCTAGATAAATGGCATGAAAATCTAGATAATTCTAGATATAATTTGAGGCATTTCTGGATATAAACTGGAAGAAAAATGAAGTGGCTTTTGGGGAAAAGAGGGCCAGGTGACCCCAACTGTTTGAAATAGGAAAGATGTGTTTTTATCAGCAATATTGTTACCGGTAAATGGAAAAGTTCATTGTAATGGAAAAAGAAACAAAAAGTCACACTGTTCAATATATACATTATATGCAAAAAAAAAAAACATTTGAAAAAGAAAATAACTCTTTAGAAGAAACTTTGGCGATGCTTCCTTAAATGTACAGTCAGCTAAATCGCTGATATGCTTAGCTGAGAACATACAAAACAAATGCTGGCTCAGTGTTACACAAAGCAAAATAAGGGGAAATTAGAAGCAGGAAGATTATGTAGCACCAACCTTCTGAGTGAGTAGGGTCTGTCTGCCTTGGAAATCAGCAATTAAAATCCTGACTTTAGCTTGGGTTTGAACACAGACCACTGGTAATGGTAGGAAATAGCCAACGATTAACCCAGGAGACAGACCAATACATGTTTGCTACAATACCAACTTTTGTTCGGATGATAAGTTCTTTTCTTTCTATCTTTGATTTTCCAGGAACAAAAAAAGTTCACCTCTTACTTTGAATTACAGTGTGTAACAAGATCTTTGTTCCAGGGTATTGAGTGTTATTTTCTAATCATTTATGTGTAAAAAATATAGAAAATGGTTATTATTCACTTCAAACTTTTCCTTCAATGGCAAGAATAGTGATATTCATATGTAATTGTTTTCCTTACTTCATGTTACTAAAAATGTACAAATTTGCCTGTTATCCAATTGTAAATAGGTAGATTTCAAATTATCACTCTCCTGGTTGCAAGAGCAAAGTCTGAAGGAAATAATTGGCTTTTTCTATACTTTTCAGACAAAATCAAGAAAATAACACGAATAACTCGAAACAGAAAAAAAAATAAGTTAAACTAATATACACCTGCTGGGGACTCAAGAATGGATCGTCCAAAATGTGGTGTTAACATCAGAGATAGTAAAAAGAGATTTGATTGTCTGAACAAAAGTTGAAATGTTAATGACTCTTCTCAAAGTTATAGAAAATGTTTTCTTCAACCTTGAAAAGTCACACCGTAATCAAAAAGTATTTTTTTTTTTTTTAAAGGGTACATACACAATATGAGACCTGATGAAAGTTTTGTCATAGGATTTTTAGATGTGTCCACGCATCTCTATGAGACATTTTTCAGTCAGTCAGTCTGTCAGTCTCTAATATGTCAAATATCCTTAATCACATTTATTTTTGTTCTTTGCTTATATATTCATATATAAAAAAAGTCACAAATTTTTATAGTTGCTGATTTTGGGGTATCAGTAAGAAGTCCCCAACTAGAAACTTTGTCACTAATTATTAGTAATTGAGGCAACCACATGGACAGATATGGAAGTACAGATGGTGGACGCATCATTGAACTTAGGGTTCTTGAGTTTCCAATTAAAAGTGGATATGAGGTCAGAAAGAAATCTTTTGATATGATATTTTTTTTTGCTATTTCAAAGTGGATACTGGAGCGTTGATGGTATTGCAGGTAAGGTTGGTGGTGTTGGTGGTGGTGGTGGTGGTGATGGTTGAGGTGTAGGTTGAGGTCAAAGCAGGAATTTTTTTTTTTTTTTTTTTTATCCAGTAAGCAGGTGCCTTTGGTCTGGCCTGTCTTGGGGGATCACAGCAGCATCACAAAGCTCTGGCAAACAAAACAGAGCAGCACAATGTCAGCAAAAGACAACAACAATATCATGCTCACAACAACAAACAATAATCAGAGCAATGTGCAACATTTTCGGGCAGAAAAGATCTAAATCTCATCAATAAGTTTAAATAATGATGAATAAAAACACTTTTTGCAAGAAGGATGATGTCTGAGATATTTCCTTCTTTACGCGCAAGGGAAACAGTTCTGAGACACTTCATACTTACATTGTCCTTACAACTTGAAAGCTGATATAAAAAGGGATAGATCTACGGAACATATGTATATATATATATATCCATTGAATAAAATTCAAAGAATTATATTTAAAACTTGAGAAAGTTTCTTCATTCTTGAGATTCAGTTAAAAAAAAACATTTTACTCGCAAACAAGAAAATACATTGTGTTTTATACATCTATGTCAAAGTCGAAGACTGTACTGTGTTGACAGTTGGAGATGACCTGAAGACTCCTCTTTCATTTCATTACTATCCTTTTGAATAGGGGAGAGCGTGCCTTCCGAATGTGTTCCATCCTAATCACACAATTTGGCACAAGTGTAAGTTAGCTGCTGAGTAAACAGGGAAATATATATATATATATATATATATATATATGTTGATGAAAGTGACAATTGGAAAGTGAAGAGAAAAACTTAAGACAAAGTAGGTATAAGTTTTTCCCAGAAAAAGATGGTTGTTATTCACCGAAATGCACCGAAACATGCCCACGGAATAATAGAAAAAATTTTTAGATGTATCACATACTTTCTCTTCACCTTCCAATTGTCACTTTCAACAACATTCTATCAAATCAGTTCACATCTACAATACAAAAAAAAAAATATATATATATATATATATATATAGTACTCAAACTGTTTTTCCTTATTTACATTGGTAGATATTGATATCTATTACTTACACTGTCAACCTAGGAGCAATGATATACATAGAAATATGTGAACACAAGTGGTTCTGAGACTAACAGAACTTGAAAACTGGCCAGCAAAGGGAGGGATGAGTTAAGGGTGGTATTTAGACCTCAGCCTACCTTGAGGGTCCCAGTGGCTCAATTAGTGCAGACCTAGACTAGATAGGTATCTCATGAAAAATGTTGTGGGGTTGAATACCACACAGGGACTCATTTCTTCAATTTCTGATCATCGTCAGAATTTCGCTCACTACCGTAAATAATTCAGTCTGAGCAAAATTTAGTCCCTAAACTGTTTTTCCTTATTCACACACACATATATATATATGTTTTTAAGAAGTGGATATATGATCAAACAGAATGATTATGAATTGCATTATTCTACATTGAAACTATATTTGAAATGATCTACCATTATAACACAGTGAATGTATCATTTGGCCTTGACAACGTGAACAGAATAAACAATCAAAGAAAATGGGGAAGCTGCAGGAATCAAATCTGAGACCGATAAGGTGGCCACATCTCTTGATAACATAACTTAATCAATTTATAATCATATACATATATAATCAAGAAAGCTTTACTGATTTAAGCACTAAATATAAAAAAACTATACATAGGTTTTTTTTTATACTTTTTGTTGTTGAAAATCTTGCACAATGCAATTAATATAAACATATAAGGAAAACCGCATAAAAGAACAAAACAATTAGGTGCATAATGAAAATGATTACACTGATAAGCACAAATGATCATAATAAACACAACATTGATCAAAGCAATACACAGAAAAGATATTGAAAACAACAACAATCACACAATGATAGAAAATTCTGAAATAAGGAAATTGTCATAATAAAAACCAATAGTAAATAAATAAATAAAATGATATGAAAAAAAACTACAAATAGACGGGTCTGGTTAGTCACTCAATAGAAACCATCACGTGACCAACATCTTTTGACAGCATGCTGTGTTGGGGTTGATCAATTAAAAAAAAAATGGAAAAAAGGGTGATTAATGAATAAGTTACTTCTCTCGCCTTTTGTTTGGCAGTGATCATTAGAAGTCCAAATTTTCAAAAAATAAACCTGAACACAGTCAGACAAAATCTTAAATTGAATATTCTACTTACGACTAAAAACTCATTGGGAGGGGGATTTTTAAAAAAAAGTTCTTTCCAGATATAATCAGGCATAAATGTTTAGATTTTCAGCCCTGTAGCTCCATTGGTATAGCATGGATGAACAACACATACATATGTAGCCAGAGAGGCCAGCAGAATCATTTAAAAACAGAAAAAAATTATGCAGGCATTTTTTTTAATACTACACTACAGCTATTAAGATCAAAGGATCTTTGATATCTTTAAACTCTTTTTTTGTAATCATTACAGGAAAAAATTATTTCTCCAGATTACTGCAATGCCCCCAGACAGGTTTTTCTTCGACCTACCAACAGTAATAATAAATCTATTCAGAATCTAACACCCCGCCCAGTAAAGAATTGAACTTAACGGTATCCAAATTTTTAAAAACTTAACAATCACAGTACTCCCTGCCCCACCTTTCCTCAAGCCAGGGTGGATAAAAATTTTGGACAATATTAACACATGCTAAATCCAGATGAACATTCTCTTGAACATAAACAAAGAGAGTTTACAAAAAAATTTAATAAAACATTCCTCATCTGTCATTTTCAATCAGACATATATTTATATATATATATATATATATATATATATATATATATATATATATATACATATATATACATATATATATGTATACGTGTAAATATATAAATATATCATGCTTGAAATTCTAATTTTTTTTTTACTTCTCTTTCTTTTCAATGCAAATTTTACTGCCAAAAAAATAAGATTGGCCAGAAAAAAAAACATTGAAGTCTAGACAAAATGTAAAAATACTACAACAGACCCCTCCCTCAACCCCCAACATTGATTACCTTCACATCAGACTTTCAACACTCAACATCATGGCAAGAATAATAAGCATTCTAGCCGACCATTGAAATAGTAGTCATTGTTTAAATTTCTTTAGACTCAGCCAACTGATAGTAGAAGAGAAGAAGAAAAAAAACATTGTTTTTTTTGTGTTTGCCCCTTTTTGGCTCTTTTATTTCTAACTTTAATCTGAATCCATTTCTGATTCACTTATCTTTAACACGAAGGAAAAATCCTAACACATATGTACAACTTGGTTGCCTGCTATAGAGTGATAAAGCCATCACCATCCCCGTTATACCACGGATGTGGGGGTATTGTTCCCTCTGAGCTGTGCGCGTATTAGCATGCACACCCATTTTGCAACTAGCACACAAGGAAATTAATGTGCTCACAAAAGATTTCAAATTCTGTAGATGGCTCACCAAGTTTTTGATGGGGAAATATTGATTCTCTATGTCTGATTCAAAAAAGCCAACCATATTATAACAGAGCCATGATAACCAGAGTTGCCAGTGCAGCTATTTTGGAGCTAGATTATGGGGTCCACCATCCAACCACGATATATAATGGTCTGTGTTATAATGAGAGGCTTGTAGTTGCCAAGCTAGTCCCACAGATCATTCATGATTGCAATGACTCCAGTCCTAATTGGATATCCAGCATTCTGGCCTTGTACCTAACTAAGCCTTGCTTTCCAGATGTTTGAATGACTGGTTTCATTCTTATAGTTGCTTTTGCTGTTACAAAGTTTCAGAAAAGATGACTAAAATATAGACCAAACAGACCCATCATACCAAACCACACACCAATTTGTCTAAAACATAGAAATAACTCTTGTAGATGTGATCTGCAATACCAAATTTTTCTACTCCACCTATGGATACGGCTTCCTTATATTCTTCAAGTCTGAATTTCAAACATCAGCAGATTTGTTCTTTGTAAACTGTTTCACAGTTCCATAGGATGTCTGCTATCTTTCACCATCTTCTCCTTTGAGGGACAATCTTTAGTAAGGAAGTTCTGAAGAATGGTTGTACTCCTGAAAAATACCCTGATGTAGTATAAAGTTCTATCCATGTAATTAATATTCACCACTGAATTATGCGCGTTGACAAGGAAGGAGATTATGTCGGAAAAAGTGAATATTTGTTGTGTTATGTGCTTTTCTCTTCAGAAGGCTATTGACTACATATGTACATCAAGGATTACTCCCCCCTACCCCGCTGGTGCTATGTAACCCAATACAATATGACACCTGATGAATAGATGGATGTGGACAGAGATCCAATAAAAGATGAGAACAAGGATATCAAGGTATATACATTGATTAATAGGTCCGAACAGAGATAGATAGATTGATAGGTAGATAGATAGATAGATAGATAGTAGATCTGGTTAGTCACTCAATAGAAACTGTCACATGACCAACGTTTTTTTTAAACATACTGTGTTAGGGGTGATCGATTGAAAAATTGGAAAAAGGGGTGATCAAGTTACTATTTGGCAGAGATCACTAAAAAGTCAAAATTTTCAAAAAAACAAAACAAACCTGAACACTGTCAGACACAAACTAAGGGACAAATTTAGCATAGATTTGCTCAGTGAATTCAACTACCAACCACCCCCTAGAAAACCTATTGAGGGAGGGAGATTTAAAGGAAAGAAAGGAAAGAAAGAAAAAAAACAAAAAAAAACGTTTTTCCAAGACATAATAATGATCAAATACTTGAATTTTCATGGTGACAGATTCGGTTGATGGTTTCAGATAGGTAGATAGATATGGACAGAGATCCGTTCATAGATATGAGCAACGATCAATAGATATCTGCATTGATACAGCAGTAAATCACTTTCTGCAGACACTTACACTAACAAGCACAGACTGTAAACAGTCTGGTTTGGGAAAAAACAATTTTTTAAAACCAAACTTAACAGATATATCAAGGACCACAACCACTGTACAATTCTACACCATAACAAAACATTAGTCATTATAGATTTCTTTTTTTTTAAAGTAAAATTCCAACTTCCTATACTTTTTTATATAAGTATTTTTATATAAGTACACAGAGTTTATGAAAAAACATTAAATCTATATAAAACTAGCTATGCTTATCAATATTTTTTTCTAAGAAACTGTCTTTCTTTCCTACTTTTTATAATAGATGTCCTTTGAGCAAGAGAAAAAAATAGAATAATTCAGAATGTTCACCAAAATATGTAGAAAACTATCTTCCTCTACACTTAAGAATACTGATAATTCTTTTTAGATTATGATACATAAGAATTTTTTAACACTCTGATGTATCGTCAAATGTACATAAAATGTTTTAATGCGGGGTTTCGTAGAGATATTAAAATTATTTCATAGGTTCCCCAAGTCAAAGAAGATTGAGAAGGTTGATACAAACAGTCAAATCAAAAATGTATAAGAAACAAATATTGTTTGTTGATATATATATATATATATATATATATATATATATATATATATATATATATTTATATATATTTATATATATGTATGTGTGTTTGTGTGTATGTGTGTGTATACATAGATCATATTTACTGGCCTATCAGTTTTATTCCACACTTCAATCTGAACCTGCCAACCAACATTTCAGTTTCTTCAGTTTTTAAGTGAGGCTGGCTGGATATATGTATCATGCATACAGGCTGCACCAGTGGTGCTCGAGCGCTGAAAAATTTTAACATTTTTTCTCATTATATCCAGAAAAAACATTTTTGGGGGGGAAAATTCCCCGCTGGATAGATTTCTAGTATGTGTGAGTGTTGGGGAGAGATCTATTACTAATGTAAGTTCATGCTAAATTGGCCCTCAAGTTTTTGTCCAGCAGTATTCACACTTGTCTTTTTGAAAAATTCAGACTTTCTTAACAATCACCAACCCAACAAAAAGTGAGAAAAATAATTCATTTCATTGATCACCCTTTATCTATGTTTCGGGGAGGGCTAATGATAATGTGTTACGCAATGTGTTCTTCTGATTAGCTCAGGCATATCCAGTGGTTATCTGACATAAAGTACTTTTTGTCATTTATTGCCTACATAAGAAATCTGCAAGAAAACGAGGTCAAAAAACAGTGTTGAAGTCATGTGCTTGCAAGAAAACTTAGGGGCAAAACAGGGAAAACCTACCAATTTCTATCACAGAATATACATTTTGAAAGAAAGACTTTTTTCAAGGGCATTATTTTTTTTTTTTTCTAACGTATTTATCTTTTACAGGTCAGACATACAGTTGATACGGACATTCATTGCTCAAAATGCCTGAATGAGAAAATGTTGACTTCATCTATCTGTAGTAAAAACAAAGGAAACAGTCATGAAGTACGAATTCAGACCTCCACTGGTGCAGCCAAAAAAATTGGGCGGCCAGAATAGCAAACGCATGGAACAACCTTAGTGAGGAGACAATATTTTCAAAAATAACCTTTATGATAGCCATCATACAAAATTTAACTACCAATTTTCTTATTAGTTTAATCCCACCCAACTCAACTGAGGCTGGCTTAATGATTGAATTACCTGTTAAAAAAAAGCGTATTTCAAGTACATTCAAGTACATATCTTTACTTCATCTTTATCCTTGTTATTTATCTGTCATAAGTTCCAGACATTTTATATCCCATGGTGATTTATTGTTTTTTTCCATACTAGATACTCTCCAGTTGTTTTCAGAGATCACACTTTTCAAAATTTGTCAAAGAAAATAAGAAGCATAGGTTCATCCAACTTTACACAAGTCCAGATCAACAATGCTTATTTGCTGAAATGTGGAAAATAACTATGTTTACCAATACTATACACACACACATACATACATTTGAACACACACACCAATACCTTAAATACTGCAGTTTTGAGTAACATTTTGATGATGTAGTAAGATTAAGATATTGCAATGAAAATTAATGTAACTAAGTGTAAACTGAAAAAAAGAACACATTTAATTATAATGAGATCTTGAGCAGAACAGATTTTTGGGGAATGAATAACTGTACTAATCAAGGTTTAACTATATACATACACATACACTTATACATATATATATATATATATATATATATATATATATATATATATATATATATATTTATGTATATATATATAGCATTTACAAGAGTTGATTTTGTTTTTTTCTATATTTTTTAAAACTCCTATAGAAACATCCTGTACACATGACAGATTGGGTTGTAAAGTCTAAGGTGGGAGATTAGGGTACCAAGACCGCATTGTACTCGAGTAAAGAGTTTACATATATCATCTCATACGTGTTCATATACATATACTTGTTTGGTTGGTATATTCTTCGGCCTCTTTCAAAACAAAATTTGACAAGTGGTTTTGAAAGACAATCAGATGCAACACACTTGTAAAGGACGACTGGAGAATAGTCACTCAAAAAAAATTTGGAAAGAGGGATGATCAATTAAAGAGTTACTTCTCTTATCTTTTTTTGGACACTAAAAAGTCTGAATTTTTGAAAAACGAATGTGTATGCAGCTGGACATAAACAAAGGACCAATTTACCATACACCTACATCATAAACTGAGCATCCTTATTAAAAGCCAATTTGGAGTGCAGAATTTTGAAAAGAAAAAAAAAGTTTTGGGGGGGGAACAAAATTAGGCCAGCCAGGCCAACTTAAAAACTGAAGAAATCTACATCAACAGTTTGGGTTGAGAGTTCCCAATATATCAAAAGCTGTGATATAATACTCATCAAAGAATCACAAAAAAAGCTGTGGTTAAAACAAGACTGAAGACAGGCAAAGTTTAATCAAAAATGGATCATTTGATTAGAACTGATTTTGACCAGTCACCGTCATCTTTTGGAGAAAACTTTCATACTTACTCTACTTACTCCTGTACAATGTGATCTTGAATATTATGTGACTCCCACTTTTAGTAGATAATTTCAATTTTCATATTGTTATGATTCATTACAGCTTGTTAATAGATAATAATATGATTAAATTATATTCTTGTAAATAGATAATTGATTAACTAAATTATAATACTACATTTGATATTGTCATGGTTCATTTTATCGAAATTCTAAAAATCCTTTTTTAACCAGAAGTTACTATACACACAAGTATACAATGCATAAAAAAATCATACTCAAGCATCAAAAAAATAACCTATAATACAGATTTGTACCAACAAAAAGTGTGGGTCACATTATTTTCGGGTTTGCATTGTATTCAAGTAAATACAGTAAGTATGAAAGTAACAAAAGTAAACAATATGGTGATTGATCAAAATCACTCCAAATCAAACAATCCATTTTTGACCACCAAAAGGTTAGACTTTGCCCACGGATATTTGTCTGAAGATCTTGTGGCAAGAAAAAAAATAATCATAGAATGTCAAACAACAGTTGCCCAAACTTTTGTCATTACTTCTATCATGATACTTTGGCTGCTCAAGTCACGAGATTTTTTTCAGATGAAATTTTGTCCTATTGTAGCTTATTATTGGTCAGCGCTACTTGAAATTCAACCTGCAGGCAATGTCTTCGTAATGGTGGCATCCTGCTGACTCACTGAATCTTACAATTGCAGATTTGAAAGCTTAATTTCCTGTTTTTTCTATTATTTGTGACTTCATGTCTGCCACTATAAGATCATTCAAAGACAGCACCGGGATGAAAGAACGAGAAAAAATAACAACAAAGATGAGGATAGTTTAACTCTCGAATTCATGGACCACTCGTAACCACCTGACAGAGGAGGAACACTATAGAATAGATTGTAAAATATTACAACTCTTTTAAGAATTGATAAGAAAAAACAAGACCCGTAAGATCAATGATA
Organism: Thysanoteuthis rhombus; assembly: GCA_963457665.1. Taxonomy (NCBI): domain Eukaryota; kingdom Metazoa; phylum Mollusca; class Cephalopoda; order Oegopsida; family Thysanoteuthidae; genus Thysanoteuthis; species Thysanoteuthis major. The sequence goes on along the minus strand of OY735210.1, from coordinate 25,997,382 downwards.
TGTCCGCTGTCCATGACAATAGAAGTAGGAGGACGAGGAGGAGGAGGAGGAGGAGGAGGAGGATGAAGAGCAAGTCATACTGTAATCAATTGATTCTCATACTTGTAAAATATTGCGGTACAGAAATATTCTTTTAATAAAAATCGCAAAGGATCATTTTGGGCTTTTCTTTTTAATTCAAAAATTCTCTTACACACCATTATGATATCAGATGATGTAATGGTTAGCACGTCTGACCCACACAAATGGTCCAGCGTTTGATTCCTGATATGAGTGGAGAATGTGGAAAACTCTACGTTAAGACAAATTTCCCCTATGTACTCAGCAGCTAATTAAGTACATCCTAAGCTACATTATTATCCTTTTGGTGGACTTGCATCCCGCCAAGAGGGGGGGTCATAAAAACGTGTCGGTATGAAATCCTGATCTCAACCAGATTAGAGACTTACAAGGCTCACAAAGCTGATGCATCGAACAGAAATTAGGACTTCAATGGCAGTAATACTCCAATGGGGATAGTCTCTCAGAAGACAGGTCTCCTCACCTAACCTATTATTTTCAATAAAAATCATAACCAGCAATTTTTAGGCCATTTTTGGCTCTCTTTAAATATAAAAATGCAGACTTTGTATATTCTATTATGACACTATAGCAACCAGTAAAAAAACTGATCGGACTAGATGTTCTTTTGATGATATCACAACTCTTCCCACTTCCCTTTTTCTGTTGATTAACATAATCAGAATCGACCAATAAGCTTCTCATGTGAGTTGTTTGGATACATGTAAGAATTTTAAAAATCACCAAATGGTCAAACGAAAATAATTCTACCTCAGAGTTATTTCCCTTGAAGATGTCAATCAAGCTTTTTTTTTTTATGAATTTAAGAGTTAAAACATTTTTTTAATTGAACATTGCAACCAATGAATTGCATACTTCAGTGGGAATATGTTACGAATGTCAAGACCGCAAAATAGCCAACAGACAAATGCCCTCAGTTTTGAAAATGTTGCAAGATGAATACTTTTCATCTGCATTCATCAGTGACTTTGCAAGAAAAGATAGACCATCATATTGCATGAATGGGCCACCAAAATTGAATTCTGCCCATACGATTAGATGGTTCTTTGTACTCCGGGTGATCAACATTTTTGGCGAAGTAGTTCAAAGTGGAAGAAATAGAAATGAGCCTTAAAGAGTTAAAAGAGGCATGGGATAAAAACGTAGTGATTTTTTCAGAAAAAGAACTGACATTTGAGTGACATTTACATAGATAATTGGTTCACCAAAACACTAATTCCTGTGTGGAATTGAGGTTAAAAAAAAACAAGATGATCACCTTCAACAGAATATATAAAAATGGTGGACAGATGGAGAAGGGAAATATTTTTTTTTCAATTTTGCAAAACTTTTCCAGTATATATATATATATATATATATATATATATATATATATATATAGGGAGAGAGAGAGAGAAAAAAGTGATTGAAGAGGAGATTTATACATAAATTTTTAGTATTTAGAGATTAAAGACCTTATAAATTTTTTTTTGTTGGGAGCTCAAATATATTATGCTTGAATTTCAAAATGGAGTTTTGGTGATTTTACAATACATATAAAAATGTACACACACACATATATATACAATATATATATACATACAAACACATATATATTCATGTGTTGACACACACACGTATACATACTTATTCATATATTGACACACACATATATATGTGAACATATTCATATACTGACATGCACACACATACATATATATATACATACATATTCATACATAGACACACACACATATATATACATACATATTCATACATAGACACACACACACACATATATATGTATATATTCATACATTGATATGCACACACACATACATATAAATATATATACATATACACATAAATATATATACAGATACATATACACCCACATACAACTATGTATATACATGCACATACAAAATTATATATATACATACATATATACATATGCACATACATACAAATATACATACATATATATATACACATAAATATATATAAATATACACATACATATATTTATACACATACATATAAATATATATGCATATATTTATACTCATGAATATAAATATATATACATATACATACATATATCTATACACATACACACATATATTCATACACATACATATAAATATATATATACATATACACATGCATATGAATTTGTATACATATATATATATACATATGAATTTATATACATATACTTATGCATATATTGACACACATATACACATATGTATATGTGTATGAATATGTACCTATATATATATATATATATATATATATATAGGTATCTACCACTTTTCAAAAGTTTACTTACCCCCACTTGTTCACTTTTACCAAAAAAAAGTAAAGCAAAAAATAGCATTCTGCTCCAGTTTTTTGTAATAGAGGCAGGACACACCTTATTCTTCTCTTTCCAATATCCCAGCGTCCTATTCCAGTCTCCATTCCAAGTTCTAATGAATCAACCTAACAAATCATCAGCACTATTTCAACCGCCTAAATCAAACTTATTGAAATAAATAGCAAAAGAAAAATTTTTTTGAGAAAATACTGAATTTATCACTTAGAACCATGAACTGCTTGAAACCGTTCCTAAATACGGTGGAACTCTTCAATGAACAGATTTTTTTTAAATAGAACTCATTTATGAATTGAATCTTGAAAAATTCTTGTTAAAAATACCTAAAGGTGCAAGGGAGACACCTCCGAACAAAAGTCATTCTGCTTGTTTTAAATTTTGAAATCTCAAATATGAATTTCTGAGTTAAATAATATAATCCAGCAAAGAAAGTAATGTTCTTATCATATCCTAGAGAAAGCGTTAATTTTTCAGATAAGACTAACCACTATCAATAAACAAGACAGATTCTTGCTCCCAAGTTTGTCTCAAATCAGATGTTTAACTCTTACATTCAAAGAAAATACAATTTCAATTTCAAGGGGAAATAACTTGATTAAAATTATCTCCATTTGAATACTTGGTAATTTTTTTAAATTCAATTTGCAGAGCTCTGCTATTTTTTTATGCAATTTATTGAAGAGTTCCACAGTCGATTACAAGTGGTTTCTAGATTTAAGACTTAACCTTTGAGCAACATTGTCACTATATGGCAGTGAAAAACCTATATAATTCCCAGATCATGCAATTTACAAATTGAGTACTTGAACAGAATTGTTAGTTCATAGTATTGAAGTTCGAAGTTTTAACCAATGCATTATTTTACATACATTTCTCTCAAAAAAAATTTGGACATTATTTTGCACAAATTTTTCAATTTTGTTAGTTTGGCGAATGAATATTCAAAATGGCTGCCAACCCACATTCAAAGTCATTGATTTTCAATACATTTTTTTTGTTCAGTTCTTATGGCAATTATTTTTAAAAGAGAAAGCTTTAAATGCAACATGGATGTTTTTATAGACATTACAGTACATCATGGAAAAAGTTCTGAACATTTAGAAAAAACAAAAACATTTTAGTTCCAAAAGGGTCAAATAAAAAATTGTTCTCTCCCTGAGTAAATTATTTTTTAGAAATTAAGAATTTGATTTATGAATCTCTTACCTTGAATGAACAAAGACATGAAATACAACTGGATTAATAACTTCTTCTTCTAGATAACTATTCTTCATACAACCAGATTTCTTAAAAATCAAATTATGTTTAACAACAGTAAGAAAATGGACTGGAAAATGTTTTTTTTCTCTACAAAATATTTTTTCAAACCCGAAGACAAAATCTATATTTGCTCATTTTATATATATGCTGTTTTAACACATTGATAAAACAAGTTAATGATTTCACAAATCAGTAGATATATATATATATATATATATATATATATATATATATATATATCAATTAAATGTGGAAATTTGGTCGGTAATGGCTAACTTTCATTTCGCTATTTCCAGTGTATCATGTATAGATTTATCTCATAAGATGAAAATAGCAAAATGAAGGTTAACCATTGTTATAGACAAAATTTCTACTTCTAATCAACATTTGAATCTCTACTCAAAGTATTAAGCACTATTGGAATTAATATATTTTGGATTAATGTATACAACTTGTGGTATATATTTTACCAATATATATATATATATATATATATATATATATATATATATGAAGAGTGTGGTTCCAAAATGTGATAAGCGCCATTTTTTAAAAAAACATGTTCAAATTAAAAATCAAATTCTGAATTTCAATTTTTTATCTTATTACAACCTTATAGGCTGCATATTTATATAAAAAAAAAAAAAAGGTTGTAATAATGGTGTTTATTACATTTTGGAACCAAGCTCTTCATATATATATATATATATATATATATATATATATATGTTCCTTTCAGCTAAACAGCATTTGGTGCTACCCTTCTTCTGGAATTGGTTGTTTATTAGGTGCAGACCAACAATGCACCCCTTGAAGAAAAGAAGGCACCAAGTTTGCTGTAAATAAGCAGCCCCACTTCAATTAACATTGTTTCTTAATCACATCACATCCAACAATTCAATTGGTAATTCTCCCAGTTTTCATCGGAAAAGTTTCGGTAATTCAAATCTGAACAATCCATTCTCATCTCCTTTCAATTATTTTGGACCGTCATGATTGAACAAAGTCTCAACCCTTTCACTGTGGAATTAACTTTTAAGGTCATTCCCATACTATAAATTGTTCATCAAAAAATATTTTCTGTTTCTGCAATCCTTTTTCTCTATCTCCTGTGGGTGTGTTTTTTTTCATACCCCGCACTAAAAGGGGATACATCAGTTTTCCATAGTCGATGGCAAAAGGGTTGAAGATTAAAGTCTTTCAATTTCATCGACACATGAATGACAGGACACTGTAGATTACCTTATTTGATGGTATGGAAGATCCTCTACACTCTGAAAGGGGTACGTTCATTTTCCATAGTTTTGTTCCCAGGTGAGAATCCCAGATTGTTATTTGCCTGATCACATGGGATCCATCACCTGGACGGCACTTCACTATATACCAAAGGAGAAAGTAAGGAAATTCTCCAGAGACTGCAGTTTTCATGGAAAAGTCTCAGGCATATTTCAAAAATCCTTCAGTAAAGAACCAACCTTGAGTCATCTTTCATGATTCAAATATGATTATCAAAAATTGATAACCATCCACATTAAATAATATAATGATATAAGGTTGTAATTTGATGCTAAAAAAATATCTATAAACACCTTTTGAAGGTTCAATTTTCAGCCAAAATTTCATGTTTGGAATGTTCTGTTAACAGACCAAAATGGCTTTAAATTAAAAAGGGATTTAAATCAATTAAAAAAACAGGGCTAGTTAGTCACTCAATAGAAACTGTCACATGACCAGCATCTTCAAGTATCATGCTGTGTTGGACATGATCAATTGAAAAAATTTAGAAAAAAGGGGTGATCAATGAATAAGTCACATCTTTCACATTTTGATGGGCAGTGATCACTAAAAGCATCTGAATTCTCGAAAAAAAGAGTGCAGACACATAAAAACAGATCAATTCAGGATAAAAACCTATTTTGAGGAGATTTTCAAGAAACAAAAATAGACTTCTTACAGACATAATAAGGAGTGGATGTTCAAATTTTCAGCCGTATAGCTCCGTTGACTCCTACTGTATGCATGATACATATAATATATAGCCAGCCAGACCAACTTACTGAAGAAAACTAAGTAGACAGTTTTGGCTTATGGTTTCTAATAAAAAGCAAAAAAAAAACAAAGATGGAAGCAGAACTAGTCAATAAGTTAATAATATGTGAAATAGTTTGTTTTGGTAGATTCCAAGAATGCATGCATAAAATGAAGATAACTCCTCTTAGCTGTGAAAAAAAAGAAAAACAGATTGTTATTGCTTTGAATAGATTTTATTGTTGAATTGTTTTTATTTGTGCACTGTTTTTGACATCAAATGAGCAAGTGTTTTCTGTTTTTTGTTGTTGAAAGAAGGGAGATAATTCTCAATTTATTTAGGGGCTAACAGGAGTTATGTCCATTTCAAGGATGGATTCTAGGAATCAACATTGATTACAAGAATCCTTTTTTCCGAAATAGTCTCCAATTCTCCAAATTTCTTCAATGAAGCATACCTATACAATAAAAAGCAATAAAAAAGATGAAAACAAAACTTTTCAAAAAGTTAATAATGGTGCACAATAGTTAATTTTGTTGTTTATACTACAGGTGTCCCGCTTTATAAAGTGGCTGATAGGATACAAAAAAGCCAATTCAACTAATTTTTAGCAAGATCTAGCTATTTTGGAGCTAAATTCGCCAGATATTGCTCTTTTGGTGCCAGGTTAATATTTGAGGGTCCAGCATTCAACCATGTTACATCGCAAACTGCAATAAAGTACATTATAATAGGGGAAGCCTGTACTATACAAATTTTTACAATGTTTTTTTTTCTCCTCCTCATTTCTTTCTCATTCTTCTTCTTCCAATTAAGTTACAGGGGATAACAAACCTTGATTAAGTGCCATATCAGTGGATAATCATCTTTGTTCTTTTTCTCATTTAAAATTACAATGCTACAAAATCCACTTTGTAGCCAAAATAAGTGACGTTTGTTTTGAGAAAACAAACATGGGCAGTTAATTTCTGATTTGTTTCTTTTGAACATTCTGAAACAAAGTTCAAAATTAGATTTTGATATTATTATTTCTATCAAATTTGATTTGTTTTTACCCTCATCTTAATTCTTTTCGTACAACTTTCAACTCGGGTCATTGTATCTATGGCAATGAATAACAAATAGAATTAGAATGAAGGTAGAAGAAAAGTCAAATTTAATCAAAAATAATGTGGTACAATACTTCATTCAATAATAATAATAATAATAAAGATTTTGATTTTGATAATCATATTTTGAAATCATTGATTTATTAGTCCCAATTTTCCTCCGTTTCAACTTCAATTTTTCCATTTTTTTTCATTTATTTTTGATGATTGGTGAAAAGGTCATTCATTTTCATTTTTACCTTTTTTAAAAATCATTTTTCCAAATAAGCCTACTGTGCACAGCCATCAAAACTCTTTTTTTTCTTCCCAGCCATTTTGTATACATAATGTTAATGCACAGCTAAACCAATCAGAGTTTATGAGATCAAGTGAATTTGCACACTAATTATTGAGAGTTCTCTCCCTTACTACAGTCATCTTCTGCTTGTATCACAGATACACAATCTCCTATCTCAGATCTTGACACCAAAGCTTGCGTTCGGCACAAGACATAACCCCACACAAAACCACACTCAAAAAATGTCATCTCATTTACTTGGGCAGCACTCAACCGGGCCTTGTAGAGCACAGTATAAGCTATCATTTCAAGACAACATTGCTCAACCCACATCACGCAGCTGTGTCTCAGTGCTCCTACTGGTCTGATATGCCTCTGCTACACACGGATATTTTTTATGTTTTTTGATGTTTTTTTTATTTTGAGGAAATGCTGAAAAGAACTGTAAATTCTCTTCTGAGCAACAGTGAGAAGCAGAAAACATAGCATGTCATTATCAATAACACATTCCAAAATCCGAAAAATTACGAATTTCCAAAAGAGTCTGGTCCCAAGGTTTCAGATGGGGGATTGTGTATCTGTAACAAATATTTTCCTTGCATATCCATCCAATGAATGAAGACATTTGTTGCTCTCAAACAAGGAATCAATGCACAGTTGCTTGATAGGAGCAGAAGGGGAGATAACTGTGTTTTATCCAAACTAGTACAGGCATTAGATTAGATATGGAGCGAGTCTAGAGGCATTTGTTCAATACAAGCCTCCAACACTTCTGTTGGGTACGTCTCTAAGATAAAGCTCAGATTATTTCTCCCTTCTTACCAAATCAAGCAACCTTGAACCAACCAGAATTGAGCATCAGATCAAGAAAAAGTAACTAACTCAAAAGATTTCTTTTCCTTGCTACGCAATTACTAGACAGTCATTTATATCTGTAATTTTTTTTCTTTCAATTTCTTTTGTTTTTTTTTCAGAAGTGCATGTGAATGTTGTATCTAGCAGATATCATTACCATTGACGCTAAAGTTGGAGAAACGTCGTCCGCCAGCTTTTCCAAGCACCTTACAGATGGGAACACAGCAGCAGCAGTAGGAGGAGGATGAAGAGGAGGAGGATGAAGATGAGCAATTCGTTTGTTGCGAAGACAGCACATCTCTGCCATCACTGGCACTGTTCGTGTCATGGTTCAACACCACTGAGTGAAGGACACATGCAAAATAGAAGGAAGCAGAACATTCTCATCAGGGGGTCAACAGTGAGTCGAATGTAACGGTGGGTTTTCGTTAGCATGCAGAGAAGAAAAACAGGGAATGAGATTAAAAAGGGAACATAAGACGAAACAGACAAAAATGGAAATAAAAATGAAAGGAATAAAGAAAGAAATATGGAGGAAATAATCCAACTCTTAAATTCATGGACCGCATGAAACTGCTTGTAATTTTTAGAAATAGGACTTTTCTCTGAATTGAAATTATCGTGCAATGTATAAATGATCCATTGTTGGGATCATCAGTTGTTTACCAGGTGACAGTTTCGGGTATTGTAAAAAATTAAACAGTTATATCAACATGGTGTTATATTAACATAGTGTTGAACAAAGACCATCTCCCTTTCTTACAATATAGTTTATGTCATACATGTAGTTTGTCATTTTATATAAGATTTCATGTGTATTGTTTATGGATGTAATTTTATACTACAAATTTATTTTTTTGAGCAGAACTTACTTACCTAGGTTACTCAAAAAAACAATATATATATATATATATATATATATATATATATATATATATAGAGAGAGAGAGAGAGAGAGACACACACACACACATAAATATATATATGTATATCATTAGATTGGATATTTTATGGCTGACAGATTGTGTTGATTGTTGAGTAATTTCTACCATGGAACATATTTCATTAGGCACTGGTGTTAAAATGCTCATTTTCTTGACTCATATACGAAGTTGGCTGTCCAATTTACGACCGGTTAACACCAGTGCCAGACAAAATATGTTCTCTAATAAGAATGTCTCAACAATTATCACATATATAATTATAAATGTGTTATATTATTTGAAACTCTACTTGGAAAGACATCCCCCCCCCCCGCATTGTTACACAGTGAATGTGTCATTCAGCCTAGACGGTCAAAATAGATTAAACAACTGGAAAACAACAAAGGAAGAAAGACAAAAAAATGAAGCAAAATAATTGGAAAATGAGAAGAAAAAAAAGAGATAAAAAAGGAAAGAAGAGAGAAAAAGAAAAAAGAAATTTTTAAAAAAGAGAAACAAAATTTAAAAGATGAAAGAAACATTTAAAAAACAAATAGAACAAGAAAAAAAAAGAAAAAGGGAAAAAATGAAATAAAAAAAGAATAACAAATGAAAAGAAACAAAGAAAAGGGAGAAAGAAGAAACAGACTGAAAAAATATCAAGAAATTCAAAAAGTCAGACGAAAGAGAAAAAACATGGAGAGAATTAGTGACAATAGTGAACCAAATAAAAACCTAGAAATTGAACATGAATGTTGTCAAGTCACTGTAAACCATGAACACTTTTGAAGGCAAGTCAAGCAGGATGGTTGAATGGGAATGTTTTCAATAAGTTTCAATCAAATCCAGAATACAAACCCAAAAACTGATTTGAGCCAGGGGCACAAATTTTCTGACACTGTATGACACAACTTTCTTTTCCATTTTTTTTGTTTCACCAGGATTTTTTTTTCCATGAATTCTCTTATTTCTACTAGTTTATGCACCATTTTCAATAAGTGTATGTGCAGATGTGAGTGTGAAAATTTTAAAATCAAAAATTAGTGAATCATCCATCTGTTCTATTCATAGAAATATTGAAGTACACACACAAACAATTGAAAGCTATTAGAATCGGCAAAAAAGTTTCAATCGATGCTCAGATCTAAGAGATCCTTGTTTTGACTAAATTGATTGAAATAAATTTTGATTAAATCAAAACTACTAAATAATGTATTTTTTTGGAAAAAAAATCAAACACAGTGTCAATCGGGAATTAGTATCCCTCACCTGAATCAGTTTTGTGATTTGGATTCCATATTTGATCCATAGCTTTTATTATCAAAATTCAATTTTTGTCACATCTGAGGAACCATTTTAGATTGAATCTGATGCAGTCAAGGGAGTGCCAGTGCTTTTCAATGCTAAAAGTACTTTTTATCCCTACCACTCCCTGCCACAAGAATTTTTATGCAGAGACTATTCCTGCCAATTCTTGATACTAGTAGTTTTCAAACAAAGAAATGTGTGGCAAGGAATGGCAGGAAGTTTGTTTATGTTTAAAAACTAGTCGTATTAAGAAGTGGTAGGAAATGGCAGGTAGTGGTAGGGATAGAATGTAATGCCCTTTAGTACTCAACATAGTCAAGCGCTCTCAGGTACAATGATTTATGCTAGGCAACATGAGCAAGTGTCTATACAATCTAAAATCAGTACCTACATACACATATGCACACATATATACATACACAAGCGTATGTGTGTGTGTGTATACATAGATATTATATATATTTATGTATTGACAGTTATACAAGGAAAGGAAGGGAACAAACATCCTTTCCTAGAATCATATATATATATATGTATATATATATACATAGTCTAGAAACCTTTACAGCTTCAAACACTACACATAAAAAAACTTTTTCAATAGATTTTTTTTGTGTCACTTCAGTCACCCATTTCTCAGTATCTGTCAATGCAATTTGTATAATTTTCAAAAGTGTTTTTTCCCCTGTTTCCCCTATACTTTATTATTGTATAACGTATAAATTGTCTCTTGTTGGGATCATCAATTGTTTACCATGTAACTGTTTAGGGGATTTTAAAAACAAAACTGTTATATTAACATGGCACTCCAGCAGTGTTGAACAAACACCACCTCCCTTTCTTACCATATACCTTATGTCATATATGTGCTTTGTAATTTTACGTAAGGTTTTATGTGTATTGTATATTGATATTGCATATTGATAATATTCCATACAACATAAATATGTGTATATATATATATATATACATATATATACAAATGGATGGATACATAACGCATGTGTAAGTATGTAAATGGATGTATATGTGTGTGTGTCTGTGTGCATGTACATATATGAATGTAAGAGATATGTAAGAAGTAAGGAAAAGTCACACTAATTGGAGATCATTTTAAATTTAATTACTTGGATATTTAGTAAAATAGTTCAATGTTCATAGTTGTATTTCTCAGCTCACAGAAAAAATTTCCTTGACCATTTTCAATAAGAGTATCCAGAGAGATAAATTTAAATATGTACATATATATATATATATATATATATATATATATATATATATATATATATATACATATATATATATATATTCATGTACATATTGGTAGCTATACAAGGAGAGGATGGAGAGCAAACATCCTCCTTTTCTAGAATTGTACACCTATGCGCCAGGAGTACTAAAGGATAACTCTTGCTATTTTAATACAAATACTGATCAATAGTATGAATGACAATGTTTCATTTTATTTATAGATCTTTTTGAAGTTTGGTTTGATACGAAGGCAGCTAGATTCTTATACTTGCTTTGGCATTCAGTCTATTACAACAATTAGTTTTTTATTGTTGTATTTGTAGGAAATCCTGCTTTACATAACAAATATGTTAAGAGAGGGGAGGTGTACTTTAAAAAATCATTTCATATAGTTTCAGATATTCTTTTTTGAAAAAATTGATAATTGATTCTTCATTGTTTTTCATTCCGTCATTTCCAAAATGATTTTCCTTTCAGGGAACCCTTAAATGGGTCTTAAAGACCTCTAGGCATCTATGGACCCCACTTTGGGATCTTCTGCACTGAACCACTAAGTTTCCATAGCAAAAAGCTCTACCGGCTCAGTTTGTTTATCAGTGCGATATATAGGCAGCTTCCTGGGATAAAAGGGGCACGGGTACGAGTCTCACAGAGAGTTAATACTTTATTTCGAATCTTATATAGACTAACAGTCTGAGTAAGTTATGAGGAAAAAAAAATGAAAAAAAAAAGTGAAAAAAAAATGCTAGTTAAAACAAGCCTTACTGCTGCAGGGTCAATCTCCTATTCCTATTCCAACTGAAGATGATTGCTGCAACTTTTGTATCATGTATAAAATGATTATTTAAATATATGACTTGTGATTTGGGCTCAGTTGGTAAGAGAGCCAGCAAGCTATCACTTGGTCATGAATTCAAATCACAGTAGGAAAATATCAGTTTTATTCATCTCTTTGATTTAATGTAATGGGATAGACAAACAGTGAAAAGTTTCCTCCCCGAAATTTGGTGAGGATTGTTCTTGTTCGTGTCATGGGGGAAAAAAACTAAGTCAGTTCTAACTTGTAATGGAGTTTGACGATTGATAATTTGAGGAATCCCTTTCTTTCCATGGAGATATTGCAACTGAAGAAGGCTGTAAATTGGCTCCGCCAAGAGAAATATAAAATGAATTTTGATAATCGATACAACACTTGGAACTTCATTGCATTGTTTATTTAAGATAAATAAAGGAGGAAGATTCCTAGAATCCACACATAAAATGGAGATAACTCCTGATAGCTCAAAACTAAATAAAGATTATCTCCCCTTTGAAAAAAAAACAGACTTCCACTGTTTTGAATAATCATCATTAATAAATTGTTTTTATCTGTGTGCGTTCTCTAACATCAAGTAGGTGAGAGTGAGTAAAGCAAAAGTCTAGTATTAAAAAAAGTTTTTAATTATTCTATTTATGCACTGCTAACATCGAGTGAGCGAGTGTAAGAAATGATGAAGGTTTGTAAGGAAATAGTGTTGTTTTCATTTATCTGTTTTGTGCTCTGTTTTTAAGATCAAGAGGGCGAGTGTGTGAAACATTGAAGGTTTATATAGAAATAAAGTCATTTATTCATTTCATTTGTGCCTTGAAAAAAAGGGAGACAATCCTTAGTTTATTTAAAGGCTAATGACAGTTACCTCCATTTTGCAGACAGATTCTAGGAATCAATCATAAAAAGGTATCATACCCTGCCAAACAGAATATATAGAGAGGGTAATCAATGAGTGTGCTTATGCCTAAGGGTGTGCAGAATCACTTACCTATATTGGCTTATCAATTTTTTTAACTGTGTATATAAAGAGAAAAAAAGAAACAAGAAATTCAATAGGAAATTGGATTCATTTGTCAGATTTTAAGGTCAACTCAATAAGTCCTGAGGGGTAAAACAAAATGAATCATTTATTTTTTTTGCTTTTTTTATTGTCTCAATAAAGTCATATTATTCTGTATACTATTCACTATTATTGATATTATGCTATAATGATTATCATCACTATATATATATAGACATATACATACTGGTTTCTGTGCTATCAAAAAGGAAAGCTAACTCATAAAAATCTTTTGTAAGCCAAAATTGTGTAAAAACGAAAAGTAATCACAATTTATTGATAAAGAGAATTTTTTGAGCGTTCCCAGATTCCAAAAATAGTGATGATGGTATGCAAAGCTGAATTCTTGGATGTTGCCGAATAATGTTTGAACTAAACCTAATTTCCATTTGTTAGGTTTAAAATCTAGACACAGTATCTAACGTACATAATTCTAAGTTATCCCCCTTACATTATAAGAATCTAACTCAGAGAACACGTATTTCTTTTTCAATGCTATACACTATTTGACCACAAAGTTGATTTTTCTTGTCACATTTCTGATGACACTCATGCTTAAAACCCTATATAATAACTTTTTGAAGAAATACGTAAATGGCAAATAGTGTTAGTGGCAGAACATTATCCTATATTTTCCATCCATATTTAAATCTGGCCCTCCAACCAAACACGCAAAGACACACATTGACTTATATTAGTTCAGATGGGTTTTGGGGGCAATGTTGATTCTCTTTTTAAATCCTCACAATGATGAGTAAAAATGCTCAATAGAGAACTATTATATTGTAACAAATGACTATGTATGTAAACTGAGTCACCCAATTTTGTTATAGTTTAAAAGGGGTGTACGAAGAGGGGCATGGGGAAGGCCACCCACAGCAAATTTCTTCCCTCATTCGGCCTGCAAACAAACATTGTCTGCAAAGTTGGAACAACAGAGGCTTGTGAAATTGAATCAGACAAAAAATAAACACACGCTAACACTAAACTCATAGATCAATATTTTGATACATTCTTTCCAGAAATATTCAATCAAATATTAATCTTGTCAAAGGCTTAAGGTTTATTTTCCTACATACATAAATTCACGCTTATTAACAAATACACATACAAAGGAAATCATATATATATATATATCACACAGGGAGTCATTTAATCATGGATAATTTCATCAAACAGATATTGTTATCAAGATCAGTCGGTCCCAAACACTGTTTTCAAAGTGATCACATGAGCAGCTTCCTCTATATAACCTTTGCTTAGTGCTATCAGCTGGTTATTGTCATCTAAAAGGCCTCGTCATAAAGTGATCATGATAAGTGGCTTCCCAATTATATTCAGGTATACCTTGATTAGTGCAAGTAATTCATTCCAAAATATTTTGTAATTTTCAAAATTGTACTGTTCAAGGTCTCATTTTAACTTAATTTGTTTTGTCAAGTTTATACTTAGTAATAAATTGCGTTATATTACTTTGAAACTGTTTAAAATGATCTCCCATTATTTGGCGGTGAATATATCATAAACGATTGAAGAAACTTTGGCTGCTGTAGGAATCATACCTATGACTGATAGGGTAGCGTTACTGTTCATCGTGTAATAATAGGAGATCATTTCAAATAGAGTTTCAAAATGATATAATGCAATCTATAATTATTTGTCGGATCACTTGATAGTAGTATTCAAATCGAGTCTATTATAGTCAAAGTAGTAATTTTGAATAAAATAATATTGAAAAGTTTGAGGGCTTTTTTCAAATAACTAACGTCATGTAATATCATAGTGTCAGAGCGCAAACACTAAGTATTTTGAATTGCAAAGAAACTGTGAAACGAAAAATGGATCCATACATCCAAAAAAATAGGATGACGTACTAACAAAGGTTAGAAGGGATTTTCAAGGTTTCGTTTTTTCTGCTATTAAATTCAATTCTATCATTTGAAAAAAAACATACACACATGCACGCAATAACTGAGCATTCAATTCTATTTTGTCAAAGCCGAACAGTAGAACATGCGTGTATAACAAACTCAATTTGAATATTGCTATTTTTACTGTCCACTTGATTAAATAAGTTGATGAAATTGACAGTTGGAAAGCAAAGAGAAAAAATGATGAGGAAAGCAGATGTTACATCTCAAAATCTTTCATAATTATACGAGTACGTTTCAATCTATTATCATGGATGCCAGACATCTTTTTTAGAGAAACTTTCGGTGGTGCAGAGAAAGATGTGTGTTGTTTTCTCTGTGATACAGCAAGTTTCTCTGATAAAGATGGCTAACATCCATCGAAATGAATCAAAACATGCACACATGATATAAAAAACTTACAAGATGTAACACCTGCTATTCCCTTGATTTTTTTTCTTTTCACCTTCCAATAGTCACTTTCATTAACATTTTTTTGGATCACCTCATATCCACAAAACAAAAATATATATATATATATATATATATATATATATATATATATATATATATATGTACAGACACACAATGATTTTTCTGAGGGCAAAAATGTTATTCAGCATGTGGTATACATTATGCAAATGAAGAAGGCCTCCATCAACTGGTGAAGATAAACACTAAACACAATATATAACAGTAGACAAACAGAGATATGAAAATTAGCAAACAGATAGAGACAATATATATAGGAAGATATATACACATGCAACAATATATTCTTTACATACGTGTATATGTACATAACACACAGGTAGAACGTATTTTTTTAAATATATCTTCGTAATCACGCATGCAATAAGTTATAATGAATAAGACAAAATTCGGTATTTGAAAAAAGGCTTTTCAACTTCATAACAATATCTGGAAACTCACTTTAGGATAAAGAATGAGAAATAAATATGAGCCAATGTTTGTGAAGTTATGTTTCATTTCAACCATTTCACTGCAGAATCGTTCAAAGCCTAGAATCCAACCATCGACGTACCCAAACCAGTGTTAAAATGGGTAATTTATCTGGGGCACAGCACGTCCGTCTGAATCACTTTGAACTAAAATCAGTTTTGTCTACACAGTATCTCCAAAGGTTTTTCATTGACATTTTGTCAAATGGTAGTCCTTGAGCTAAGGAGGGACTGATGAAGTTTTGGGGTGGATCCAGGATCCATACCAAAATTTAATCTAAAGATATCTTTCAATCAATAAAAATGCTTCCATTCGCATCCAAATTTTATCGATTCTCCTTTACTGCATGCCCCACCTCCATTTGACAAATTTATTGAGAACTTTTGGAGATATTGTATGGAAAAGAGTGATTAGGGAATGAAAGTGAACCCATTTATCCACCTCTCCATGAGAGCAGAATGTGTCACACAGTCAACTTTAGTGTGAAGTCCTTCACATGTACATGCAGGTGGTACTGGTTAAAATATAAGAATTTAACAGGTATGTGCAAAAATTTCCAATGCCATCTTTAGCACAATGTTAAAGAAATCTTAGAAGTGTTCTTGGAGTTTACTCAGGTGTTTATTGCTTCTGCAATCAGTGAAGTGTTAGAAATAATTCAGAGGCTAAACATGGATTTCGCATGTACTCAAAGAAAGGTATTCCGACCAGCATTAAAACAGAACTTTCCAAACTTTTTACATTTGTGACACCCTTTTAAAAAAGATGAAAACTTTTGTGATACATTACTTAAAGTTTGTTAGCCAACACAAATCTATAATTCAGAATGCTGCTATCAGTAAAAAAGAAATGAAATAATATTTGCAAAAAATCAATCAGTTTTCACTTCCACCTGGAGATCATCAGCGATATACCAAAGTGTCACAACACACAGTCTGGAGAGTTCTGATTGAAACACAAGTCTTTCTTTTTTTTGAACAACACAGAGAAAAATTGAAACATCAATTTTGGATAAGATAGTCACTGGTGACAAAAAATGGATTTATTACAAAAGTTCAAGATGAATAAGATATTGTCTAGATCAAGGACAGCCTTCAACATCTTACCCTAAAAGGGATCAACTCAGGCAGGAAAAAGTTCTCCTCTGCGTTTGGCAGGATTCAAAGGATATGCCTCATAAGGAATAGGTAGAACTTGACAAACTGTAACTGTGCAATGCTACATTGAGCAATAGGAACATTTGAATGACACATTGAAACAGAGAAGATGCTTATCTGGGCAAGGATATCAATCAGTGATTTTTCTGCAGGACAGCACTAGTTTTCCTATTTCAAATGGAATGCAACAAACGATCTCAAGCTGGGATAGGAAATTCTTCAACATGTTGCATATTTTTCAGACCTGTCAATTTCAGGCTATCAGTTGTTTTTGCACTCTGTGTCTGGTCAGAGGCTTGTTTTTCTCTTCTGATTGGCTGCTTGCCATTGAATACTTTTTCCTTTCTCTCTCTCTGATGGTCAGTCCTTTGGCTTTCTCTCCACAGACATATGTTGTCCATCACATGGCCCTTCTAACTCTTTCTCTTTAGGAAGGTCTATTCATGGAGAAACTACTTTCTTTCAGATATAATTAATAATATATCCCATTTTTGTCTTCTTACATTCCAAATTCAAGTGTTTTATCTGACCAATGGACTTCATGGCAGATGAAATTTCACCAATCTGCCACACAAACGCACATACACATACATACAGACTCAGTTACGATCAGTCTAGAATAAGGTTAGCAAAAAACAATGTTGATTGTCATACCTCTTGATAGAAATTTAAAATGATTTAGTGTATTTGATGGCATATAAGACAACTTTTCTATTTCAGCATGGACTAATCAACTCTTCAGTTCATGGACCACTTGTAACAGTGGAATTATTCAATGAATATAATTAAAAACAATGGAACTCTCCTGTGAAAAAAATAGGAAAAAAAATTAAGAATTCGCTAAATGGTCAAAGGAGATAATTTTTACTTTTGAGTTATTTCTCAACATAATGACATTCAATTGTTTTTAATGAATTTAAGAGTTAAGAAAATAATTTGTGAGTACTAATGGATAAGCATTTACTGTTATTGAAATACGTAGATATAGTATAATTTGAATCAAATCATAGAACAAGGTCAGCAGGAAACAAAATTTTTAATGATGATACCACAGTAATTTACTTCAAAGGCATTCAGGTAAACATTTGTTGACCAGATACCTGAACTTTGCTTATAAGACATGGGATAATTCTTCCAGGTAATTTGGGGAAAAAAAGTTGGTTTTATATGCCATTAGATATGGAGGTTTTGCATGACCACAATAGCCAATAATTAAAAAACTGTAAAGCATCTGAAAATGATGAAAAATGCTGGTAAATAAATCAAAATTTGATTAACAAGGATGATAAAATACAAATATACTTTCAATGTATAGGTTGTTTATAAAAAATGCAACATTTAAAGAGGGTTATAGCACTAAGGGAAACTGTATTCACATCCAAGCGTATCATCCAGTCAGCTGACTGTAAAATAAGGCACGCAACTGGAATCTCTTTCAAAGAGCTATTCCCTTTTTGAATGTAGCATATTTTTACAAACACCCTGTATTATCTGCTTCTTTGAACCAATATGAATCAATAATGAGAATATAATCCTAGATTTCAAAAGGCAGAATGCTTTTTTGAAATTAAATTAATAATCAATCAAAATAATGATAATGGTGGAGAAATATGTTTTTGATAGAAGGGAGGTAACTCACTCTTTGTTTCTAGAAATGAAAGACGAAGTGAATGCTTTTACCTAAATTGAAAAAATCAGAGTCTTTTTGCATTTATGTCACATACTCCTCCTTCATTTACATTTTATCGATATCATTTTGTTAAAAAACTTCATTGACAATAATAACTTCAAAATATTCAACATTTCATAATTCTAAGATTCATAGACTGTTTGTAACCCCGGTGGAACTTTTCAAGGAATATGATATTTTTTTAAAAATTTTTTGTGAATTGAATTAAAGAAAAAAAAAAATTTTGATTACCAAAAGATGCAAGGGAAATAACTATAATGAAAAACGTTACTCCTCTTGAATTTCTTTTTGGATTCCATAGAATGAATTTGAGAGTTAAAGAGACTAGCCATGGTAGCTGGGGACAAAATCAAAAGAAAAGATGAATACAGGTCTTGCAAGCAAGAAAATCTTCATTTCTCATCTCAGCAATCCCTGGAGACCCAGTCATCGACAGAGACTAAAGTGAGATAAAAAGTCCCATTTCTCGAGACACTTCTAATGGAGTATGGAGGTGGGTAACAAAGTCCTGGTTCCTGTTGCCCGTATCAGCTTTAGTGATCCTTACAATTCTTTAGTCTGATTGAGACCAGGACTTCATTCCTACAAGTTAGCAATAATGGTTATCAACAGGGTTTTGGTTACAGCCTGGTGCCAAAGATTGACTGCCTAACAGGCCTAAAGGGCTCCAAAGGCTGGGGGAGTTGATTCATGTCTTTCCCAAGGACTCAAAATTGAGAAGTCAACACCAACTACTTTGGCCAGGGTTAGAACCTGGTTCATCAATCTCATTCTCCATGCCATTAACATGTGCCAAGTTTCTTCAAGTTTATTTTCACCTTCTTTTAGCTTTAAAATACTCACTTCATCTTAGTTTTCATTTCTGTTTTTTCTAAATTGTTCATTTCCACATAAGCTGTGGATAAGTCATCATAATAATTATACTTCCTAAATTTTTTCAATCCAGATCTTCCTCGATCATTGAATTTCACATTGTATAAGATGCCCTCAGCTTAGGAAATACACCCTAATTTTTTAGCCAGGATCTATGAAAAATAAAAGCAATTAAAACAATTAAACAATTTTAAGTTAATTCTAATTCCAAAATTCACGGACAGTTTGTAATCATAGTTAAACTCTTCAATGAATAGGATTCTAAGGAAATGGAAAATTTTGTGAATTCAATTAAAGAAAAATTACCAAAAAAGAGGTACCTACAATTAATAGTTACTTCTCTTGAATTACTTTCTTTCATTAAAATGAATTTAAGAGTCAATTTTAATCGGTAATGTTGTCATGATAACACAATGCTGCACAAGATTACTTTGCGTGCAGCCAAGAATTTAACCGTCATATGTAAGACGCAAGTATCTATTTTGAATTGAGGATCTGCAAGCTATATAATGTGAAATGCAGTAATAATGTCCCCCTAAAAACATAGCATAACTCTCAATGGTTACTATAATGATTAACACTAAACATATATTTGTCTCATAGCTAGAGGTTCGGGGACGCCTGGGGATCCTGACTCCTTATAAGGCCCCCTCTAACATTTGATGAGATTTGTCAGTAGAAATGCTATTCATAAAGCAATTTAACTTCAGCTCTGATATAAATTCAAACATATATAAATAGACAAATATCCTTTTCTATTCATGAATACACAAATAAATATATATATATATATATTCATACAAATAATAAATATATATATATATATATTTATACAAACACACAAATATGTATTTAAATATATAAATACACAAATATGTATTTACATTCATTTGCATACATGCATACACAACAAACATACATTCATTCAGACACATACTAGTGGTAAGTAAAAACTTAAAAATAAAGCTTTTGTTTAATAAATTATTTTTTATTTAAATGAATTTTTTTGGCTTTTGCTTTTTTCCATTAAAACAAAAAAATTTTTTTTTTACATGTAACTTTTTCTTTTAATACACATGAACATATTTCATATACAAATATATACATAGATATGTACATATACATAAACACAAATATATGTGTGCATTTGACTGTGTATGAGTGTGTATGTACATGTCTTTGTTCTGTATGTGTGTATGTACATACATTTGTTGTCGTGTGTGTGAGTGTGTGTGTTTTTGCATACACATAGTTGAGCATTTAGTGTCCAAGTCTATATATTTATACAAAATTAAAAATTATAGGAAAACATTTTGATTTTGTTATTTTACAAAAAAAAAAATAGTGAAAAAAATTCAGGAAATTAAAAAAAAAGAATGTTTTTTTTAAATATTTTTTGTCTGTGACTCAAATAAAAAAAATTACTTGGAATTAATTTTTTTAACTCAAAATCTCACGCTTTTAGGAGTTTCCATTAAATAAAAATGAAAAAAATGCATAAACAAAAAATCGCATTTTTTTTTCAATTCCATGAGATCAGTGGACAGGTTCAAACCCACAGATAATTATTTGAACATACATATGTATATATATGTTCAAGTGATATAAGAATGATATATATATATATATATATATATATATATATATATATATATATATATATATATGAATTATTTCTGATTTCTCAGAATGTTGGAATTCAGACATATTCAGAAATATGATTTTGGATGGGAAATTCAATCTTTTCTTTTACAAACAAACAAAAAATAAACAAACTTCATTCAAAAATGCTCAACTCCACGTTTTTTCAAAGTGTGACCTGTGGCACAACACTGGACTTTTCTAAAAGTCAAGTAAAGAAGATCAGAATCATCTATGTAACTTAGACAGAACCAACCAATTTAACAGAAATCCAGAATCAAAGGAAAATCAGCAATTCATGAAACTGGGTAATTTTGAACCTGGTGGACTTCGTCA
The DNA here is from genome assembly GCA_963457665.1 of Thysanoteuthis rhombus. Taxonomy (NCBI): domain Eukaryota; kingdom Metazoa; phylum Mollusca; class Cephalopoda; order Oegopsida; family Thysanoteuthidae; genus Thysanoteuthis; species Thysanoteuthis major. The sequence continues at coordinate 25,975,489 of OY735210.1, read as the reverse complement.
CTCTCTATTTCAATTTTTATTGTGCAGTTGAATTGCCTTCATACAAAGATTAGCAGATTCATATTGATTGAACACACCTTTTTATCAAGTGGAATATTTTGTATATGTTATAAACTGTTTTGTTATTTACATGTTTCAATTCATTTTTCATTGTTCATTTTATATTGTAAGTATATATTGGGCTTTAGTCTAGGAATCCAGGTCACCTCTAGCTTGCAGGATAAATGGTCCAGTCCTGATTTAACTTTTTATCGATTTTGAAAAAATTTAATTTTCCAAAGAATTAGAGTGCTCACCCTATACAGAATGACTTCAAAACACAAATTTAACTCTTAAATTCATGAACCACACATGGAACTCTTAAAAAAAAAAAAAAAAAGAAAATGGAACGTAAAGTAAATTGATAAGAAAAAAATAATAAAAATCCACCAAATGATCACAGGGAAATAATTTCAATCAGGAGTTATTTCCCTTGACAATGACATTAAATCTTTTAAATGAATTTAAGAAATAAAAGAATAAGGGAATTTTCATGAAGATAAAAATTTGACTCCTAACATCAGCCAACTAGCATTTATTTCTATCAAGACGTTGGGAATTCAATGTTTGGATTATGACCTCAAAGGTAAAATACTGCTTCTGTGTTATTTATTATCATAATAGTATTATTCATTCGTAGAGTAATGTATATATATATATATATATATATATATATATATATATATATAAATACATATATATTGTTCGGAATTCAAGAGAATTCCCACATGATGATGCTTGCTAAAATAATCGAGAAATGTTTTCAATGAGCATGTGACAAAATCAAATCTTTGCTATAATGGAGAAGTTTATATATATATATATATATATAAACATATATCCTCAAAGTAAAGAGAAAACTCAAAAATATCTTGTATGATTAAAGGTGACTTATTTTCTTTGAAAAAATAGAAGAATTCATTTTTTCTATTAATTTATATCATTATGATTATAAGTAATTTATAATGAGATCTATATAAAAGGCCGCCCAAACAGAGATGATACTGCCTGAATTTTTTAGATGAAGCATTTATACAACTAATTTTGACTAGTCCCTTTCATCTTATTTTTGTTGTTCAGGTCATTTCACATTTTACAACAATCAAAAAAGTAGGGTCACTAAAAAACAGAAATATACTACAATGAGTTTTCAAACTCAATCTTGGTGCCCTGTTTTGGCAACAAGGACCCACCATCAGGTAAAATGCAAATGGTATGAGTCTAAACAATATGTTTCTATAGTGAGACCATGATTAATTTGTTTCTATAGTGAGACCACAAACAATGCATTTCTATAGTGAGACCACGATCAATACATTTCTATAGCGAGACCACAAACAATGTGTTTCTATAGCGAGACCACAAATAATGTGTTTCTATAGTGAGACTACAAACAATGAGTTTCTATGAAAAGATTGTAAGGAATGTGTTTCTGTGGTGAGACTATGTGCAAGGATTTTCTATGGTGAGATTACTAGCAATGTGTCTCTATGATAAGACTATTAGCAATGCATTTCTACAGTAAGACTATGAGCGATGTGTTTCTATAAAAAAATATCAGCACTACATTTCTATGGTGTGACTATAAGCGATGAATTTCTATAGTAAAAGCATCAGCAATACATTCCTTTGATGAGACCATGAGCAATGTATTTCTATGGTGAGACTATGTGAAATGTGCTTCTATGGTGAGACGATGTGAAATGTGCTTCTATGGTGAGATGATGTGAAATGTGCTTCTATGGTGAGACTGTATACAATGAATCTCTTCGATTAGACCATTAGCAATGCATTTCTATAGTAAGAATATTAGTAATACATTACTATGGTGATACTACGGGCAATGCTTTTCTATTGTGAGACTATAAGCAATGTATATCTATGGTGAGACAAAGTGCAATATGTTTCCACAGTAAGAATATCAGCAATGCATTTCTATTTTGAGACTATGGGCAATACGTTTTTCTATTGATAAGTCAAGGTCAGAAATTAGGTTTCTCTCTATTAAACCTATGATTCAAATCACGTCAGAGACAACTTTTTCATTGCCAATCATGCGGCTCAACAGTCACAGAATGAAAATTACCAGTGCATTGTGATAAAAACCAACAAATATATGATGAAAAATCGACTAGTCAGAATTATTGCACTGGATCTTCACAGTGAAAGAACACAGTCCCTTACAAATTGACTGAGAAAAACACCTACTATAAAAAGCAATACCTGCCAACTGAATTGTCATTTAGGAAGAATATATATATATATATATATATATATATATATATATATATATATATATATAAATGTGTATTTATGCACCAGTTTTGGTTTTTTTTTCTCTCTAACAGGCTTGTATTGCAGCAGATAAAATTTTGTCAATATTTTTACATGGTTTTTCTTTTTTGCAAATAGGCTGTGTTATCGCAGGATCAGAGTGAAAGGACCGCCTGAATTCTCAATAAGTTGAAAAAGACCATTGAAGTTCAAAAGCACTCAATGGACACATATATACATATATATATATGTATATTACTCACATGAACATATAAATAGCTAATTATTTATCAGTAAAGTTTCATGAATATTTTCCTTTTTATAAATATCATAAATAACCAGCACATGACCTTGATGAACTTTGTTAATATCTTTGAGTTTTCAAAATAACCTTTTATTATTCTCATTCAGTTTTGTGACAAAAATTAATTTTACAAGGAAAAGGTTATAAAAAAGAACTCTCTCAAAAAGAAGACAAATAAATGAGAAGCAAGATTTAAAAATCATCACACATAAACCAACTGCCCTTGCCAATTATCTCTTCCTATAAATCAAGCCAAATTGTTAATTTTTCACAGGCGCTGAACATCGACGACACTATGAATGCCAAAATTACTTTCTTTCAGACCAAACTGTAAAAATATTGGAAGTGTTCATTATAAAGAAAGGGAAGAGAGAATGGGTGAAGAAAGAAGATTTTTTTTCTTCACTTCACACTGCATCAGATTATTCTTTCTAAAAAATCAATCCTCCAATCAAATAAGAAAATGACATAAAAATACATTCTTAATTTGAGAGGCTAAGACATTTTTTAACAAATCAGTAAGTATCTCACCAGCTTCTTACTATTCTTTCTTTTAAAGAAAATCAATTTGAAACAAATAATGTTGCAGGTTTCGAACAGAGTGTGTTCCTTTTCTTGTTCAGAATATCAACAAGAGAAATTTTGGAGCTTTTCTGTTTGTCTAATACTCTTTGGATTTTATTCACAATTAGTTATTGATCGGACCGGAGAAAACTCACAGAGCCCAGTTCACTTTTTGGTACCATGTTTGCATTAAGCGTACATGTATGTGCACACATATGTACAAACAGTATTTCTACCCACACTCATAGAGGATGGAAGTCAGCTAAATACGCTTGTTAATAATCAATATTTAGATAACCCTCAAATTCATTGGACTGATTGTAACCGCTTGTCAGTGACTGTGGAACTCTTCAATGAAGAGAATTGAAAATAATCTCTTCTATGAATTGAAAAAACAAAATAAAAATTTCCATCTTTCAATTCAGTGAATGGTCAAAGGGAAGTTATTTCCCTTGATAATGACATTCATGTTTTTTTATGAATTTAAGACTTGAGTAAACAAAACTCGGAGGATTTGTAAGCCAATTATCGCTGAGGAATATGTCTTCATAATTAATTGCATCCTCTATTTTTATATATATATATATATATATATATTACTAATCCCACTAAGAACTTATTGGGGGAAAGAACTTTGAAAAAAACAGAACTGTTTTTTTTTCTAGATATAATAAAGAGTAAACGTTTCAATTTTTAACTTTCTAGCTTTAATGGTGAGGCTTATACAGGCAAAAAATAGAGAGAGAGAGAGAGAGAGAGAGAGAGTCAGCCAGATGTTGACAGATTTTGCGGACAGTTTCCAACTTAGCTGAAGAGTTGTGTAAGGTCATCGAATGCTAGGGGGAATTACTTTGATGATCAAATAATGATGCTTTGAATTTTTACGAATGAAAAAGAATCAACTAAACAAATGCTGCAAACTTTTGCATCAATCTAAAAGAAAAGTGAAAATACCAGTGGCATATGGTGCTTTGTATCCTGGGTGTGCTGTGAGATATGGATGCACAAAAAGGCAAAGATATTTTAGTGTCTTTAAAAACTTTTTAAAAAATGGGCAGTAACAACCTTTTTGTTGCAATGTAGGAAAGGTGGTCCCAATTGTAAATTGTTATATTTCACACCCTCAATCACTCAATGTTACTGACAGCAAACAAATAAAAAAGAAATAAGAGAATTGATGAAAGAAAAGAAAAATTCTGATTGGATACTATCATCTAATGATAACAGTGTCTAACACTTATTCTTTTTTCCTTCAATTTTCTAATATCTTCAGTCAGGACCACCTTCCATACATTCAGACAAAAAGGCTTCAAATTTAACTGTCCATTGCTTTTTATAGACACTAAAATACTTTTACATTTCTGTGCATCCATAACACACCTAAGATACAAAGCACCATACACTAGTGGAAAATACCCATCAGTTAATGGGTATTCAAATCAACAACTAAATCAACTAAGTTTTCAAATACTTTTCTGGTATTTGTAGGTGAAACAAATTATAAAGAGCTTCAATTTCAGCTCCTTTCTTCATTTTACCTAATTTCTTATTAATCTATCTCTCTTTGCTGAAATCTTCGATGAAATTTTATCAAATTCCAAGACTGAACCTTTTTGACAAACAACAACCAGAAAAATTCAATAAGAATGATAACTCCATATTTATTTTTCTCCTTTAAAGCTCCAGAGGCACATTTATTTTTTTTTTGTTTTTCTTCTTTGAACTACTCTGCCACCTGTTAATTAGCCTGAGTACTAAACAAAATGGTGGGAGAGAATATAAACATTTGCACTCCTAGATATATGAAGATAAAAAGGTGATATTAAAAATGACCCACCATGCAGATGTCAACACTTCAAACTTGGAATGAAATTCAACCTAGGATACTTCAAAGAGTGAATATTTTTCTTTTGTCTTTATTTTTATTTCAACATAAGATAATAGCTCTAAGAATTAGATTTTATTAAAATGCTATTTCTGAGTTACCAAGTTCTTCCCTTCCTTTAAAGGTAAAATCTGTCCCCTGGGGTAGAGGAATAGTTGAACACATTCGGCTGACACCCATAAGATCAACAGATTAATCTTTACTAACAGTCTTCTGTCTGATAGAAAACCAGTATCAAACTGATAGATAGATAATCTCTCAGCTTTATAAATTATCTCCTTGTACCAGAGAGGTCATAATGCAAAAAAAATAAAAAAATAAAAATAAAAATAAATAAAAATAATAATAATAATAATAATAATAATAATAATAATAATAATAATAATAGGTCTGGTTAGTCACTCAATAGAAACTGTCATGCGACCAACGTCTTGGCTACACGACATGCTCGAGGTGACTAATCCAAAAATTTGAATAGCGGGTGATCAATAAATATTTTACATCTCCCACTTTTACTATCACTAAAAAAGTATGGTTTAAAAATTAAGTGGGTACAAACTTCTGATCAATTTAGCATGAACTCACATTGTAAATTGAAGGGGGGGGCATTTTTTTTAGACATATCAAGGAGGATTTGTTGGAATTGTCAGCCCTGTAGCTTCATTGGTGCAGCAGGTATGCATGATACTTATATAAATACATAGCCAACCAGACAAGCTTAAAAAGTGAAGAAACCTATTACAGTTTCTAATGACACCCAATTAAACTTAATCCAGCTCTGGGTGAAGGACCCAATTATGTCCTATTCCATTGGCAAAGAAAAGGTTAAAGAAAAAACAGAGATTTACAAAGGAAATCAAAGCATCAATATCAAGCCTGAATTCAAAGATATATATATGTATGTATATATATTTATATATATATGCATATATATGTATATATGTGCAAGTCTGATAGAATATGATGGTTGGAGAAAGTCATTTTAATTTTTTTGATAGTTTTCTTGTTTTCACCCAAGAGAATGAATTTCAGGGTCATACTGATGGAAGAATGTAATTTCTGATAGAACACTTTTGACTGATCCGATAGTCAGTTTTCATTTTTTTATGATCCACTAATTGCAAGTTAGTGAAAGTGAGATGGTCAGGATTTTTTACAAGCAGGTTATTTTTTGCAGCAATCTTATTCTTCCTGGCAGAGAGAAGTCTTCTTGTAATCAAACATTAAAAACACATCCTGCCCATGTCTATAGGCAGTCTTATTAAGAGCAGGGTTTTCAATTTTATCAAAATAACTCCAAGTACAACGTGTCCTATCTATGCATATATATGTGTGTGTATGCGTAGGTAGCAGTCCTTTGTTACATATATATATATATATATATATATATATATACATAAAATTGGTTAAAAGTATCCAACAACAAACTTTTGTATACAAAAAAATGCAGGTCAGGATTCAAAATAATGTATATGTCAGTATATAAGATGGTCAATTAATTTTTGAAAAAAAATCTTTTTTAAATAGAAAAAATAACAGATCCAGATAGTCACTTAATTGAAACTGTCAAGTGACGTTGGGTGGATTAATTTTAAAAATTGGAAAAAAGGTTGATCAATGATCTTTTGTTGGGCAGTGATCACTAAAAACACCCGAATTTAAAAAAAACAATCAGGAATGACAAATTCAGTGATCACTTTAACATAAGCTTACATTGCAGTTTGAATCCCTACTAAAATTTTATTTGGAGGAAGGGTAAAAAAAAACAATGAAAAAAAAGAATTATTGTAGACTTAATCAAGAGTAAGAGTCCAAATTTTTAGCCCCTTAGCTCCATTAGCGCAGACTGTATGTGTGATGCACAGATACATAGCCAGCCAGCCAGACCAATTTGAAAACTGAAGAATCCTATTTTGATAGTTTTAGTTGACAGTTTCTCATAATACACTTTGCCCAATGTGCTGGTATTATGACTAGGTGGCCATCTATTGAAGCTTGATATGAACGGTTAAGGGCCTTGGATGAGTTGCAGTGAACAAATGTCCTCCAAATACCCTTGCAATCCATTTGTCTTATCGTCCAGCATGAACAGAGTGTAGTATCTGTTCAAACATTTTAGATCTGGATCAGTAGTGCTTATTCTTTTTACCATCCTTTGTAGTTGGACCTAGCCTCAACCCCCACCCCTGCCCACAATTTCCCACCAAATGATCAGTTGAGAATAGGTAAAATGCAAATCTGTGAATAATTGGATTTCAATAAGTCAATATTATACAAGCACCTCTTAGGAGAAAGCCTGAAATATTCGGAGAAATTTTCACATTTTCCTGTGGACTCATGCCCCTTTGTAACTTATTCACGCACCCCCAGGGCTCCCTTCTCTCTCTGCTCAAGAACCACCGATCTAGCTATTTTGTCTGGAATCTCGAAAGCTAGAGACAAAAATGATAGATGTTAAGTGTTTTTTTGTTTGTTTTTTTTTTCCTAAACATTCCACATCTGAGATCTTAAACAAAATATCTACAGGGTATGTGTAAAAGAAATGAAACATTTGAGAAGGGAAATATCCCTCTGAGAAAGAATCTTTCAAACATACCAGCTCATCAGTTGACTGTAAATATAAGGGAGGTAACTCCAAAATTTTTTATAAGGAGTTATTTTCCTTTTGAGTGTTGCATTTTTTCATGAACATCCTGTTCATGTACTAAAAAAAAATGTTTGGTGTGAATGGACGTTTTTTCTTTTTGTTTGTTTCTTGTAAAGAGGAAGAGAGAACCTATTCCAAATGACTATAAAGAAGAGTGGGCCGGGCCACGCCGGGCCATGAGTGTTGATGTACTTTTTGAAAGGAAAGGTAGGCATTGATGTACCTACATATAATACAGGAGACAGAAATGAAAAGACAAAAATGCACAATGGAATATTAATAAAACAGGAGGAATCCCAGCCCAAGGGATAGGGACGTAACTGCATATTGGTATCAGAGGGGATGAAAGTGGTTGTTCAAAAATGGAGATCACTTATGGATACAGTGTGAACACAACTATTCAAGAATAATCTTTTTCAAGTAAAAATAAACAAATTCTTTACGTTTATGATGTTTTTATAATCTGTTTAACCAGGAATACAAACGAGCTAGCAGTTTCACCAGTGGGTATCATCAGATGGAATTGTGGGAAGACTTCAGTGCTAATTCCATGATCAGTGTTCCAATAGTAGCACCCTTCTTTTGAAACAAAAAGTCATCCCTCTAACATTACTTGATGCCATATTATTATATTGAATTTTCATTAGATGAAGCACTTAACTATTATTCATTTTTGACTGATATTATTTTCATCTTAATCTTTGCTTGTTGGTTTTCATCACAGAGTGTCAGTCCACGCCCCTCAGTAAACAGCATAGATCAGACAACTAACTAAAATTAAGATGGAAGAAATACAAGTAAAAATTCAATAAAGTTTGACTATGCTTCATTGAATGTAAATGCAACTCAATATTACAACAACAAATATTACATGTGTATGTAGAAGTAGTAACATCAAACAGTGAGCAGGGAAGAATAAAGAGAAAGTTCAAATGGTCAGATTTTGTCTCTGCCAACCATAAAGCTCTTGTAGGTCAAGTGGTAGAGCAGCTGTTACAGAAAAACAAGCTCCCCAAAGAAAGAGAATATGAGTTTACACCTTTTTTTTTCTTTCTTTCTGTAGAGTTTTCTTGTGGCTGTAGACTGATAGTATGTGTAGTTGTGATGTAAGGCAACTAAAATTAAGATGAAAGAAATACAGGTAAAAAAATTAATGATGATTGCCTGATCCATTACCTTTGATTTTGATTTCAACGATGTCAAATCATTGCCGTTATCATTCTTATAATTTGTGTTATTTTTTCATTTCTGAGTTTTTTTCTAGTTCTTTTACAGTTGAATCGCATCTTGTATTTGTATAATTATTATTACAACCACTGTCATTATCATTATCATCATTGTAATTATTATTATCATTTCTATTATCATTTTTTCTGCTTTTTTATTCACTTCTTTTAATAACTTATGGACAGCATGTAATTAACAGTGGAACTCTTCAATGAAAAGATTTAAAAACGCCACCTGGGCCCACGCCTTCCAAAAGCTTTCTAAATAGAAGTTAACCTATTGCATTTCTACCGACATTATACAGCAACGACTAATGTAAGAAGGGGCCCATCAGGGAGCCAAGCCTTCCGGGCCCCCAAATCTCTAGTTACACCCCTACCTCCCTGTTAGATGGAAGACAGCTAAGTTCTATAAGTGGGAAGATTTTTTTACTTTTTATTTCGATAAGTTTGTTTGTTTTTTTTCAACTTATAAATTTGCCATTCCGCCATATCAGATGGGGGGGGGGATACTAACAAAAGATATCTCAAAAGAATACCCTGAAAGTCTTAATTGTTCCCAAGATGGATGCGTCCATAGTCCCAACAGAACTAGTTTCTGCACAGTATTTATTGATCTTATTAAATGCTCAGTGGAATTGAACATTAGTTTTTCAGCATTGGATATCATTTAGTACTGCTATACTTACTTTTATTCATTTTTATACTCTCAATGTTGTAGCAGTTATTCTAATTACTTACCTCTGCCAACTAAGTTGGAAGAAGTATATGTATTCGATACTGTCTGTCTGTGTCCACACAATATCTCCAAAAGTTCTCAATGAAATTTCAATTAAATTATATGGTAGGATGGGCCACTGGCTACATAAGAATTGATCTAGGGAGTCGTTTTTGATTAAGAGATATTTTTTTATTATTCTGCAAGACAAGAAGTTAAAAAAGAACAGCTAATAATAAAAGGTTTGATTCAAATTTCAAAGGAAGTAACTTAATATCTGTACATTGTAAGTTCTCTCCCTTGCTCGTTTTCAAGAAAAATCTTATTCAGTGTTTAGTAATTGGACAGCCTTGGTGCTGTTGTTATCACTGTTCTCTCCATAGAGAACAATAAACTGGTCTGGTTAGTCAATCAATAGAGACTGCCAACATCTTTTGGTATGCTGTGTTGGGGGTGATCAATTAGAACATGGGGGAAAATCAATAAGTTACTTCTCTCACATTTTGTTGGGTAGTAGTCTCTGATAAGTCTGAATTTTCAAAAAAAAAAAAACAACAAGCAGGCACAAACTAGGGACCAATCTAACAGAAACATACGTTGCAAATAGACACACCCCCCCTTAAAAAGCTACTTGGTGGGAATTTTTTTTTAGATTTTTTTGGCTGACATAATATGGGGTATATGCTGAAATTTTCAGTTTTTAAACTTCCCCCATAGATGCTGCCTGTACGCATGACACATACATTCATAGCCAGCCAGAACAACTTGAGAACTAAAGAAACCTATTTTGATAGTTCCATCTAATGATTTTTAATAATTTGGTGACAACAAATCTTCTTAAATCAAAATATTTTCTCATTCATGCAGTTCAATGACTCTATAACTCTGACTCTAATGTTAAAACAGATTCATTTCAACAGATCCTTTATCAATATCAACAACTTCAACAACAATTTTCAAACCTTTATATCATAATATTGCATAGTAAATACCTTCCAGAGTGAAAGAGTTAACAAATGAGTTACTATATCCTCACCCATTATATTCAAAAGTAATAGTAATGTCAGCACCATTGCCAATATCATTACTATTATTACCCGCAATCTCAACTCTTAAATCCATCAACTGATTAAACACAGTAGAACTCATCAATGAAAAGAATTATCTAAAAAAAAAAAAAGAAATTAAAATTTTTGTGGATTCAATTTTTTTTCAAGAATTTACCCAAAAGTGCAAGGGAAGAAACTTTGAACAGAAGTCATTCCCCTTGATACAAGATTTGAATATTGTACATGAATTTAAGAGTTGAATCAGTATGTTCAGAATCCTCAAGAAAAATATTTCTCTATTTAAAATGTCTTATTTTTATTCCTCTTGTCAACGGCTGGATCCTATAGAAAAAAATATTTCTTTTTTCTCCTAGTGAGATATGCACAATAACCAAGAGAGATAACCCAATGGCTTATTTCGAATCCATACATTAGTGCATGCATTTCTCAATGATGTCTTAATGTTTTTCATAACACAAAAGCAAATTAGTATCACAGTGGGAACTATTGAACAGGCAGATTCATGATGTACTAAATATATCTATAATAATGGAAGATAATTTCTGAATATCAGGGTCCGTTATGTAAACATTGAGTTGTCTGCAAATTCCCATTTGCCTTTCTAGTACTTTCAACAGCTGGCATTTTTTTTTTAGATTTATCTAAGCAAATATATATTTCAATTGAACATTTTGAGTACAGTGCCCAAAAGCGTTGGCTTATTTTCTCAGTTCATTACTTCAGAGTTAATGTTACAATAAATATTTTTAAAAAGGAGTATTGAATTTTTTCACGCTTAAATGAGGTATAATCTCAAGGGGTTCAAATTTGGAAAAAGTGTTTTTATATATATATATATATATATATATATATATATATATATATATTATAACTATGGCTGTTTTATATACACATAATTTAATTGATATGCAGAAAGGTACTGAATACAAAATGTTCAATTGAAATCTATATTTCCTTAGATCTTTTGGAAAATACTAGCTGTACTTCTATATCATTTTTTTTTTAAACACAAATGGAAATTTGCAGCTTTGAGAGTAAGAGCAAGGGAAATAAATCAATATTCACTGTGCTTAATGAATGTTCGGATCAAGGTATTTAAGAGAGTAATTAATGAAATAAAAACAAGTTTATAAGCTTTCATTTGTCCAAGTTTATAAGAAATCCCAAAATTACAGAAGGTAAAAGGCAAGTATGAGTAAAAGCTTTTAAAACCATAAGAGTGGTTATATCAGCAGGGTTACTTGTCTGTATACAGTGCCAGATAAGGAACGTGGGCCCCTAGGCTACAGATATTGTGAGGCCCCTCCAGTAATGTTTTCAATTGTTAAAAAGGTTACAGAAAAATTAGATTTATTGTTACAAGGCCAACAACAATATATATATATATATACAGTATATTAATTGAACCCTTTGTTGAACAGATGATTTGGAGCACTTATTATTTTATTTCAGAATGAAATAACTTTTTATTTAATCACTGGAGAACTTCCAGTTCGTGGAGGCCCCTAGGCTGCAACCATTCAAGTCAATACTTCAATCTAGCACTGTCTATATACGACGCATATGTAAATGAGAAACATACAGAAGCAAAGAGAAAAATGAATTCAAAAAAACATATTTGCATATCCCAAATCCCTGATACAACTCTCTAACTCTTGAATTCATGAACCACTAGAAACTGCTCTTGAACACAGTAGAACTCATCAATGAATAGAATTCTTTAAAATGGGACCCCTTTTAGGAATTCAATTTGAAAAAAAAATTTTAAGTTAATTAATATAATACCAGTGCATTTGACAGAGTTTTAATATTTGCATAGATTTTAAGAAATTAAAAGTCCATCTTATATACTGAAATATAAATTATGCACTTATCAAAGCTTACAAGAAAAATCATGGACTAGCCAATCTTAAGTGTGGCACAATATGTTTGCATGGGGACATATCTGCGCTACCAACAGTATTTATTAGTCCAAATGTGTTTAATGCATACTTCACTATCAGTTCGATTGACCCTATCAAACAATTTTTTAAGCAGAGAAACACTTATAGATAGATAGATAGATAGATTGATTGATAGATAATGGGGAGAGAGAAATAAAAGTTGAAACTGACTCCCAAAAAACATTCATGTTAATAAATATATGATTGATGGATCAAGCATAGAAACCAGACCCAAAAATCCATTCGGGTCAGGGGTGCGTATTTTTTGGTGACACCACGTATGACAAGGCATTTTTTTCTTTTTTTAGTTTTTGCTGACATTTAACAGAATTTTTCTTCCATGAATTCTTCTATTTCTTTTTATCTATGCACCATTTTTAACATCGAGTGAGGGTAGGTGTGAATATGAAAATTATTAAAGAATTAGTGAATGATTCACTTTGTTTTGTAAACAGAAATATTCTACACAATACATACACACAAACAATTGAAAGGTATCGGAATCGGCAAACATTTTATGTTGATAATTGTTTGGATGTAGATCCTTGTTTTCATTGAATTAAATTAAATTTTGATTAAATTAAAAGTATGTATTTATGTATTTAGTGCAAAAAGGAAAGGAAAATAAAATCTCCATTGAAAAAAAATCATTCAGTATCAAACAAGAATTTGCGTGCTTGACTTGTATCAATTTTGGTATCAGATTTTTACATTTGTTCCAGATCATGAACAAAACATGAGATCAATACTGTAAGTATCTTGCTGCTCAACATTGAAATGCTTATAAGATCACTCAATATTTTTGTTAATCAAGATTAGCTTCAAGGAATTTGATATATTCTTCTCATTGTATACATACTTCAATACTCTGTGTGTGTATGTGTGCATGTGTATGTGTCTGTGAAAATATATAAGTATATACAGAGAAATTTCAATTATGCTCACATAGATTATCTGAACTTTGGATAATCCAAAACAAATTTCAAGATCCCTTAATTAAACTCAGTAAAGCGTCTGTCTTTTTTTGTTTCGTTTTTTTTCCAATGATCAGAACAATTATCCAAACAAAATACCCCACACTGGTCTTGTTAAAATAATCAAGGTTCCTCTATGTTGAATTAACAAAGAGAAAAAGATACATTGTGTCTGTCAGTAATTATGAATTAAACTAGGTACAAAGTTTTCAATCATTGAAATCAATCATTAAAAACCAGAGGTATAGAAGTTTATTGAATCAGTGTCAATATTCAAGATGTACGTAGCTGTTATACTTGGCGCGAAGACTCACTAAACTACGAAGGGGGTAATCCAACTGAAGAGAGGTAAATTAGATAAGGGATATAACTCGTACATATTCACGAGAGTTATCCCCCCTGTTGATGATCCTCACTTTTCATTGGTCGTTCGTATTTTTATTGCTTGTTTTGCTATGAGATCGTATGTAATCTTTATAATGACATTTTAGATTAACAACATCGGCTGACACTGAGCTCCATGATATGCTTATTGTTTATATACATCAAGAAGAAAAAGAACTTTTCCCTCAAAGTAACTGAAATGAAAGACTTGTTTGATGGATGATAAAGAGTGAGAGTGAATAAAAGTTGTAAATGTTAATTGACGTTTGCTAACTTCTTATTTATTGCTTGAGATCATGAAGCAAGTAGAACAATGGAACCTTTATTTGCAGAATAGATTTCCGCAAAAAAATTATGAACCAAAAAACAATGGATATAAATACAGAATTTTTAATGTACGATATAAACAGCGTCATTTATGAATTTCTTTTTTTTTTTCTCAATAATTTAAAGGGAGTCTCTGTCAATGAAGAAGACAAAATTTCAATAGAACCATTTTCTTTTATTTTTGTGCATAGAAATTAAGAAAATTGTTTGATTATTGGGGATTTTCAAATGTTCCAATTTCTGAGAGTGTATATATATATATATATATATATATATATATATATATATATATATATATATATATATATATATACATATATATATGTATATATATTAAGCATGATTAAATTTATTATTAAACTTTTATATATTCAAACAGTAGATAATACTTGCAGTTACATGTAAGAGGCTATGAAAAAAAAAGAATCTATTGAAGTACATTTTCATATATGCTTTTTATGCACCTTTCTGTAAATATTTAGATATTATTTTATGTATGCAAAAATGGTTTCCAATGTGGTTGAAGGGTTTATGTCTTTATTATGAAGTGCTGAAATTCACTTGTATTCTAGGATGTTGAGGACTACACATCACAGAGGGAAAACAAAGGCATATTTGGTATAAGGAGGACCCAAGTTACATCTTTTCTAACAAAAAAAAACTCAATTTCAGTGGGGTCTGTGTTCATACCCCCAGGAAAAAGTATGTTGGAAATATTTTTTGTGTTTTTTCTTTTTTTTCATCTGGGATTTCCTCAAAAAATATTAGGGTTAAATCAATAAATAAATACCATACATGTGTATATTTTGAATGAGGATCATCTTGGGAAGGTTCGTTCTTTCTTTCATATATATATATATATATATTTATATGAAAAAAATATCAAGTATGTTTATTTTCTCCCCCACACAATAACTGTGTCTCTTTTGATTATGACTTTGTATTAATTGCCTTGACATTCACTCTTTTCAGAATGAAGGCTAAGTGATACACCACCATTTTGGTTAGTCTAAGAAAGCCTTTTAAGAAGTTATCCTGTCTTCACTCTCTTTATTACATTCATAAAGGGTTAGGAAGAGAAATTCATGTCTAAAGATCAATCTGGATTATTCAAAATGGAGATTCAGTTATTACGTTCTTGAAAGAAAACAATACCAGACATTCCAAGCTTTGTTCAGTCAAATAAATTTCTCCTTTGTATTATTGTGGATCTTGTTAAGTGAAAAAGAAATACCTTTATTTTCTAATGGAATATTCACATCAAGAGGGCTGTAGGATGCATTTTATTCATTATTTCTTAGAATCTTTTCACCTCAGTTTCAGTAGTTTGTGTGGTAATTTTCAAAGCTTAGTTTAGTTTGGCACAAGGCCAATTAATCAGTTTGTATGGTAAGGAAAAAGTAGGGGAAAAATCATAACTGTAAACCTTTGTAGAGTGTCCATGACCTGAGCATTCAATCTACTCAGGTCAGCCATACAGTCGGAATATTCCTTTGGAGGGGCAGCAGACCTGTACAGCCAGCTCAGACATCTGCCTAGGGGAAGTAAACTCAGAGAACCTATGACCATGGGATTTTACACCCATCTTCCCACCTTGGTTGGCCATGGCATGTAAAACCTTGGTTTAAATGGTGGGGTTGGTCACACACCTGCCAAACTTCACCTTATAACTTCATTGTGCAGGCCTGTGGGGTACTCCATGCTCTCCCGCATAGGCCTCGCTGGCCACCTGAGGGCCTGCAATAGACATGGAAAACCCTCCTAAATCTTTGTTTGTGAAGTCAAGCCATGATGACATGATATGATACTACTTTTTTAGGGTAACTGAATTCAAATATTTAACCCTTTCAGTCCTGATTTTTTTTATTCTTTCGAACTAAATATTCTTATATATATTTGAAAGCCAAATAAAGACAACTGGGACTGAATGATGAAGAATCTTTTGGGTAAACAATAATTTTGGCCGAAAAATACCAATTTGACAAGCACCATCAGGGACACGCAGGTCTCAAATCAATCAACAAAACATGTGGTACTTAAAAGTACTGTTAGTATATAAAGGGTTCAAAATGAAAATATAGTAAAATAATGCAAACATGTTCTTTTGAGATAATTTTACGATTGAGAAGATTTTAAAAAGACCCTGAGATCACTAATGGCAGAAAGAAGGCAATGTAAGACATTAAGTAAGCTAAGAGCACAACATTTAAATGAGTATGCATAATTCATATTAAATGGTTTACTTCTTTGTTATTCAAACCTTGATTTGTCTAAAAGTCAAAATGCCAGTTATCCGACCCAGTAAATTTTGCAATTGATAACATATGAAAATTTGAAAAATAAGTAAAAATGCATAAACTATGATTTAGTTATTTCAGGAAAAAAATTTTGAAGGATGAAAATCAGAAATTGATTAATTAATGTTTGTCGTCTTTGGACAAATTCTCCAAAATTAAACCAACCTCTACAGAGAAATCTCATTCTGGGAGACTCAGACAGCGCACATCTCACAAATAATTTTATTGAAAATCTTATTCTGGGACACTTGGACAGTGCAAATATCATAGTTTAGTAAGAAATGTAATTTTAGGAAACTCGCACAGTGCAAATATCACACATATAGTTTAGTTGAAAACCATACCAAGTGTTCCAGAGGAGCAGTCATAGACTGAAAACAGAAAGTCAGAAATATGACGGCTCTTCTTTCTCCAATATAACTAAATAAAACCACGTTCGATTTTTAGGGCTGCAATGAATATTTAGCTGATGAGGCTATTTTTTGAAAATGAAAGACATTTATACAGGCTGTCTCAAAAAAAAAATGTACACACAGTTTTACAAAGAAAATTTTGAGGGGATGTAAATTGAAGAAAATTCCAGAGACAGAACATATATATATATATATATATATATATATATATATATATATATATATATGCTTCATTTCTGAAAGAAATTCTCATTTACCTCCCTTGAATCAAATCTTGGTAAACGAGTTTACACATTTTTGAGACACCCGGTATGATTAACAAGAAAAATATGTTTGAATAATTCCCAGAGAAGATGAAAAAAACAATTCAAGATTTTCTGAACTAATGAAATAAGAGAAATTTTGAATCACCAACTATTCAGTATGAGACTTTGTTTATCAATAGATATATGTTTTTTTTTTGTCTATCTTTTGGAACTGTGCTTTAATTTGATTACCTTTAGTTGCTTTCAAATGATGATATGAAACGATGAATGCATAATTAGTGCCAGGCTAACCAGATATGGCTAGAAAGGGAGATAATTCAAGTTTTACTTCAGGGATTCACCAAACAGAGGCATCGGAACATCATGGAATTTGGAAATCAAGCAAGTCGGCAGGCAGAGGTTTAATACAAACTCTTGAGCTATGCCTGCAAGATTTCCAAATTTGACGCTATTCCAATGCCTATGTTGGGAGTCTCTAAGATAACACTCCGATTATCTCCCCTTCTGACCAAATCTAGCGACCCTGTTTAGTGCTCATATAAAAGCATTTTTTCAGCAGTAAGATATAAACAAAAAAAAAAAGATAAGACTGAATTATTCTGTTAGATATGGCTGCATGTGTCAGTACAAAACTAGTAACCATGAAAATATACAACAAATTATAAGTGGGTAAGTGTGTAACATTCAAGATCAAAGACAAATTATATGTGATACTTAATGAGGTATATAACCTATGTATGAGATGAATATATGTAGAGCATGGTTCCAAAACGCAATAAGCACCATTTGAAAAATGAATATGTTTAATGAAAGAATCTAATCAAATTCTGGATAGGAACTTCTATATCTAATCACAAACCTTTTATATATATATATATATATATATATATATATATATATATATATATATATATATGCAGTCTATAGGGTTTTAATAAGTTGAAAAGTTTGAATTCATAATTTGATTTTTAATTCAATTGAACACATTTATTTTTCAAATGGCAACTATCTCATTTTCGAATTACACTCTTCATATATTAGAACATGTTTATATGTAGGTATCAGTTTTATAATGATATGCAAGTACTTATAGGCTAAATAGATATACATATACACAAACACACACATACACATGAAAATGTATGTTTATGAGTACATATACCTAATTTACAATACTGTTGATGCACACTGTGTCATTGATATTTTTCCTATAAGATCAAATCGAGTCGTTAAGCCGATGACTGATGATTCAAACTATGTCCAACAGGTCACATGTTTTAAAAAAACAAAGGAAGTTGTGTAACTTGACTTTTTCAGACCCAATTGGAAATAATCAAAAAAAATCTGAAACGGGATAAATTACAGTATTTGATGGCAGCACGCTGGCAATAAAGGGCTCCAAATGTAACATGCATAAAAGAATAAGAGTTATTCCCCTTTATCTTTTTTTGAGATCTTATCTTTTATCAACAATAATCTGATAACTAGAATGTACCCGTCAAAAACGACAATGTTATTAATGTATTGATTGGCACTAAGGAGCCAAAAGCTAGGTAATTTATTCTTAATAATTCAAGTATCCCAATGTCTTAACTCGACTCAAACTGTTCTAAAACGTGAACAGACAATGTCTTGAGAGTTTCTATGACAGAATTTTCCTTGTTATTTCCAAATAGGGTGGCAAATTAACCAATGAGATCATTGCAAAAACAGAGAGAAAAAAATTTGCATAAATGCAAATATGTTTAGATATTTTATCTCTTGACAAAAACTTACCCAACTTTGTCAGCACAGATTTCTAGAAAACCAACATGAAAGTGTCAGTGGAAATTAATTGATTTCATTTTTTAGCAAATAAAATTATTCTGATCGCAAACTGTGAAATAGGAAGATACCAAACAACTTAAAAATCATTGGTTCTCAACAACAATCTCATAAATCCAAATCATTTTTAAATAGATAAAAAATATTATTTAAATGATAATGGGGAATAATTTTTAGTCTTCTACACATTATGTCCAGACCCTACCCTCCTATTATCATAATACTTTTGACATCATATAAGACAGTCCAGTTTTTTTCCAACAAAAAAAATTGTCTTGAAATGTGAGCGTAACCTTTGTTATTCAGCCCCATATTGACCAAAACTCAAGGAAGAGTTTAAAAAACTCGTAGGTAATTGGGAAGAAAAACAAGGAAAATGTGTTTCAGGTCTTAATATTCCCTGTTGAAATCAGGATGGCGTGGGGTTACATGCCATCAAATACAGTAATAAAAGGTTTAGTGGGATTTCTTTTTGAATTTCTGCAAACATGACCATAAAATTTGATTATTTATCCTGTTTAATAAAGAATTTAAGGCGTTTCGAAGCGGATGAAATCAAGAAATACTCTGACATCAAAACCAATACAATTGGGGTTCTTTAGCTTGGGATAATATCAGATCAGCAGTAATAACAGAAAATCACTGCAGTCGTATGTCCATAAGGACCACAGATATTAAATAGTAAATAAAAATAAAAAATAAAAAAGACGAGGACACTATAAGGTTACAAAGTGACCAGGGTAGACCTCATGATGAACAGCAAATAAGGTCAACATACCATTGAAGGTAAAAATAAACAAATAAATAAATAGATAATTTTTTTTCTCCGTTTTCACACAAACAAAGCAAACAAAATATTTTTTTTTTAATTTCGGTTCTCATATACGACTGAAGATAAGAATATATTTTACATATATTACGTCCATATGAAAGTAGTTTGTATAAATGAATCCTAGTAAAAATTTCTGTGCATTGATGTTTTTTTTTTCCAGTTTAATGATGTTTCGACAGTGTCCCCATCTAATGTATCCAGTCTTCGTTTGTTAAAAGCAACTCTGGTTATTACCCAGAAGTTAATTCAACACTCTCACAATAGAGAATAAAAGTTAAGATAAACCTTTAAGAAAAAAGCATTAGATATTCATGCCCAAATGAAGCAGATGGAAAAGCCAAGAATCACAGTCTTTCCATTGATAGCCGACAGACCGCTTATTTGGGATGCCATTTGCAATGATTCCTTTGCAAATGGCAACTTGATATTGTCAACCATTGAGCCAGGTGTGACATACAGAGGGCCAAGGTGCAGAAGCTCACCAGGTATCGTTCACTGACGGACAGGTACAAGTTTGTAACACTAGCGGTAGAGATGTCTGGCTTCATTGGCCCCGAAGCATTGGAATGTGTACGCCAAACAAATAAACTCCAAGATCACCCTACATTATGACGAATCGTGTAAAACCCATCATGCTATTCCAGATTATGTCAACAACGATTATCCATGGTAATCGTGATGGAAAGAATAATATCCGTTAAAAGAGAATATTTCTCTTCAAGTGGCCTGGCTTTCATCACCATTAGATCATTCGTAATATATTGTTCAACAAAATTCCCAAAATGCCACATTTTTAGCACCTTGGAGAAAAATGAAGCTTTATTTCAAGCGTTTGAGATGTTTTGGAAAGAAATGCATATCCCTTTGTTATTTGTATGCAACTCTCCATTTCGCCAACACCGATATCCGATCCATTTTTTGCATATAAACTCCAGTTAATGACAGTACCAATAATTATTTTTTTTTACATTTTATCATTCAATTTTTCTTTTCACATATTTACATTTTTAGTCCTGTTTGCGGTTGTCATGGGGGATCAAGTGACAGAAAGCCTCCAGCACCTTCTTCAGTTTTACCAACTCCAACACTGCCAGGGTCTATTAATCCCAACATTTGCTCATTTATTATTGTTGTTTTATTACTGTATAATCAGCAGGAGTTAACATACAAAAAGCGGAACAGATGTGAGATCGGCAAAAGTAGTGGATTACACTTAACGAAGAAGTACAAAGAGTGTCACAAATTTTGGAGCAGACAAATTCTGTATACACTGTTTTTTTTTACTCAAAGGGGGTTGTTATCACATAATTACAAGAGGTATGTTAGTCGATATTCATTAAAACATTTCTTCCTTATTAAGAAAGTTGTTAAGTCTTAAATTTATACAAGAAAATTCACATGGTGATATCTAGGAAAATATTTCCTGATAAAAGTCACCTCTCTTTTAGCTTTTTGTCGATTTTTTTTTTTTAAATTTGTTTTTTAGTCTATTTGACATGATTTCAACAAATTTTTGTTTCCGCCACATAAGAGTCCCACTGTAAATTTCGAGTGGTACCAAGTGGTTTATGAATCTAAAAGTTAATTAACTTCCAAGTAATAACATTTGATGCTATCAACAAAAGAAGTGTGTATACATTTCGCTGCAGACACCCTGTTGTATATATGTATGTTGATGCATATAAAATTTCATATTTTTGATATACAAAATGAATGCACAATACATAGTTTTCATGGAAAGATATCTTCCTTCATTTTCCTTCTCTTTGTCCCGTGTTTGCATTTCTCATTCCTTTCTTTCACTTATTTCTGAGTTGTCTTTCCATTGTCATAAAATGCAAACAGGTTGCAGCTAACAGCCAATCATCTAAATTCCTACGCCAATAACCACCAAATTCAGAACCCATCGAAATGATAATGATAATAATAATAATAATAGTGATAATAATAATAATATTGATGATAATTATGAAGATGATGATGACAATGATGATGATAGCAGTAATAATAATAATAATAATAATAATCATAATAATGATAATAATAATGTCAACTGATAATTAATTCCATCCTCGTTCTAGCCTCATTCTAGGACTAAGGCACTGTTTAAGAAACTGTTCATGGTGATCTCAGAATCAGCATCGTTACCTTTGTCTTCATCTGGCGGACAGCGGCGTCGGGGCAGCAGGAACACTATGGACATGGCTATGAGAATATGCCACACACTGTGAACGTATTTATAGTTGGTCTCTGTTTCAAAAAAGGTGAACAGAAGCAAACCGGCTAAGGCCAGAAGCACTCCAGGTAATAAGCAGTAGACGTAGCGCCGCCACGTAGGATAACACTGGTGCCGTGTCCGACATTGGTAACCCTGGAAGAAAGAAGGAAAAAAAAATTTTTTTTAAATATTATACTGACTGGTTGGGTTAGACACTCAATTACAAACCATTACATGAACAAAGTATTTTGGCAGCAATTTTGGGAAAAATGGTGATCGATGAATAAGCTACTCCTCTCATCTTTTCTTTGGTGGTGACACTTAAAAAGCCGTGTGTATATTGCCTGACCATCATTAAATTGCATTGTAAATTGAATCTCTACTAAAAACTTATTTGGGCGGAATTTTAATCAGGAAAAAATTTTCTAGACATAATAATGTGTAAATCTTTACAGTTTCATCCCTTTAGCTCCATTGGTGCAGCCTGTATACAAGATAGAAAGATAGCCAGCCAGCCAGCTAGAACCACTAAAAAACTGAAGAAACCCATGTTGATGGTTTCTAATATATTGACAGTGGCATGCCAGAACAGCTGGGGAAAAGAGATGGTATGTGAGTTCTTGGGCAGACCACTCTCCCATAACTATATTATCTGTGCAGATAGTCACAGATGAAAGCTGTAATTCTCACTGTCCAATCAACTAATAGAAACTTTGAGCTCACAAAAGAATCAGGTGTCAAAGAACCTCCTCTATCTTGTTCTCTCTTATTCTCTCTCTACACTGACTTTTTTGGGTAGTAGCTGCCTTTAATCCTCTCACAGCACTACACAGGCATCAATCCTTTGGCTGACAGTATGGTCCGCAAAGTCCACCTGCTAAGGAAAAATTACTGCATGTCACCAAAGTTTCTTTTGCTTAACCCCATTACAGAATAATTTTCATGTTAAATAGGTCAGGTAAGTCACCCGATAGAAGATATCACATGACCAATATCTCTTGGCAATATGCTGTGTTGGGGATGATTAATCAAAATATTTGAAAAAAAAGGAGGATCAATGAAGAAGTTACTTCTCTCACTTTTTTTTTCAGTGATCACTAATTAAAAGGTCTGAATTTACAAAGAACAAGTGTAAATCTCAGGCAAAAACTAAGGGACCAATTTAGCATATACTTATATTGCAAATTGATCTCATCACTATAAACAAGGGGGGGGGGATAAAAAAAAACAATTTTTCTCTCTAGACATGATAAAAAGTAACTGCTGAAATTTTCAGCCCTTTTGATCCATTGATGCTGCCTGTATGCACGATAGGTGTATAATCAGCAAGCCAGCTAAAACCCCAGCCAGACCAACTTAGAAATTAAGGTAATCTATGCTGAAAATCTTGGTTGATCGTTTAAAATCCAATTAAAAGTTCAAGTATTGTATTAGCAAAGCGCATGGTTCAAATGCTCATAGGACCAGAGTAAAGGTTGCCAACTGTTTGTGGACAAGACGCTACTTGTTTCCAATGAATATTTATTTGTATCCAATTGATCCTGTGATGCTACCACAGCAATGTAAGGGACATAACTCTATTTGCATTAGTCAGAGACATTTTCCAAAAATAGAGTATCCAATGTTATAGCAGATAGTCAGTGAGGGACACCACCTTGGTTTCAGGTAGTTGTTGAAGGTTTCATGCTCTGTATAAAAGTTGTCAAAGGAAAACATTCTCCATTTGTTTTTAGCCGATTGCCCAAATTTTCAATACAACAGATACTGCAACAATAAATTTCTTGTTATTTTGACCATAACTGTGCCATGATTTTGAGTTGACTCTCCAAATTGAACCTTATCAATGACATTCAACTGCCAACCACTTATACTCCCTGACCCTTAGCCAGACAGGAGTGGTTGAAAGTGACATTACAGAAATAGAAAGAATAATCTTGATTCAACTATGTAAAAATATAGAAAAACAATGAACTTTTTTTTTTTAAATTCCAGTTTCAAAATTAGAAATCCACGGGTTTATCAAGTTAAAAATGCCAGCTTGAAAAAAAATTCACTAAATATACATTGGAGGTTAAAAAAAAAAAAAGAAATTCACCCAATATATAATGGAGGTTCATTCATATTCCAGTGTCTTCTATTCTTAGAGCTTTGCCCTCAAAATATAAAGTAACAAAGAAGCATACATACCCAAGATAAGAACACCATTGTAGCTCCAAGCACCAAGGGAATGATATTTAAAAGTAGTCCGTGTTTATCATAGTCAACAGCCAAGGCCAAAAACAAGGCCCCCATGACAACAAAAATGGTCCGCAGTCTGTCAGGAAGGCGTGTCATGACCATAAGAGTCACCCACACAGCCATGTAGCTGCCAAGGAAGTCACTGAAGCTGAGAACTTCGTAACGCATCATGCAGTATTGATATAAATTGCTAGCATCACAAGCATGGTATATCTGGAAAGAAAAAAATCTTGAATGAAGAATTGTCTGCTTCAGCAAATACCATATTTGATGGTTATACAGTGTAAAATTATTGAATTTGGCTTCAATAACTTTCCTTTATGAAGATTATTTTTCTCACTGATATTTCTACCTCCTTTTAACGTTAAAAATAATTTTAATAAAGTATTATATTTGAAGCCAGATTCGCTGTTTTGTGGAATTTATTAATTTTGTTACCTAAAAATATGTCACTAAATGTCCATATTTGATGGCATATAAGACGGACTTTTTTTTTCCCCTAAAATATGGCTACAAAAAATAATAAAGAAAAATGGCCTATTTTCCATCTCTTGAAATTCAGTAGCTGGGAAGCTATTTCAATTTGAAAAAATTAAAAAAATTGGTTCACAGTTTATGATGCCAAATCAGGACCACAAATATCATTAACATAATAAAATAGAAGAAATATCTATCCATTTATTTTTTAAACATACAACAAAACAATGCAAAACATATAATCTAATAGCGCAGAAAAAGAGTCAAGATGAATACAGGGGGAGATAACTGCGATGACGTTTTTCATCTCTTCAAGAAAAAAATTGTAAATGCTATTTTCTCAATATTTCAACAACGACATTACACCTGAGAAAAACTCCTTTTTTTTTTTTCTTTGTCATTTTGATGGTTCCAGTCACAAAAGATTTTTTTTAAACAAAACATTCACTGGATGTTTTGGAAGACAGAAAACCATTGTTTTGCATGTCCGCACACACAATCAGAAAACACAAGTTTAAGTTTGTGAGCGTGTAATTTGCTCCAAAAAAATTTCATCGTAAGATTTGTTACTTTTAAGAGGATGAGTCGATGCTTATAGAGAGAAAAAGAAAATCAAATTGTTCATTGAATAAGTACAGTTATATGCTATAACATATAAGTCTAAGGTAATAAGTATAAATCTGATCAACAGGTAGGAACTTCATGGTCGAAATACTACACTCATGGCCATGTAAACATGGGAGACAACTGAAAAAGAGTTGCTTCCCTTCAGAGTAAAAAAAGTTGATTACGGCCATACGTATGCACAGGTTTATCCCGCTATCCGAAAGTAGTTTCTATAAAAACCGTTTCGTAAGCTGAAGTGGCGTGAAGTGAAGAATTTATATGGGGACATTTCTGAGTGTTTGCAGGCTTAAAATGTTGATGATGGTATGTTAGGCTGATTCGTTGGAGATTGGGGTAGTGTGAAGTAAGGGACTATGGGGTATAGGAGAGAGAGGAGGAGAGTGCATGCTGCTTCTATAAGGGCACACTACAAAACAAACACTGAATGCTATTTTACTTTTCACTATCTTTCTAAAACCAAAAAAATTGTTGTAAAACGATCTTTCAAAAAGCAGGGTATACCTGTGTGTATGTGAACTCAATTACATACCTAGTTCTCAACAAATGTGGCCACAAGTTAATTAGAAAAAACAAGTAGAAAATAACACCATGCAACACAATTTTTTTCTTCCTGGGTAGTGAGTGTTATTTTCAGATTGCTTCCGTGTAAAAAGCATAGAAAGCAGCTATTATTCCCTTCAAACGTTGCTTTTGTGTCCAGGATAGTGATAATCATAGATAATTTTTTTTTCACATTACATTGATAAAATGTGTAAATTTACCTGTTGTCCCATAGGAAATAAGTAGATTTCAATAAATTTGAAGAGAATAATTGATATTTTCGATACTTTTTAAACATAATCAATCAGAAAATAACAATTATTACACAGGATTGAAAAAAGTTTTCAAAATGTTGCACCATAATTGTCAGTCTTCAATGATTCACTGCGACTTGTGGCATAGGCAGATGAAGGAAGAAGGAAAGGAGAACTCACCGCAGAAAAAAACATGGTGAATGTGTAGACGGTTCCCTCCAAGAAGAAGCGTCTGTAAAAAGCCAAAACAATGGCAGGGATGAAGAAGCCATTGCTGATGGTCAGCAACAAAACTGCTACAAGTTCCAGACTGTCAGGGTTGGCGTTTGTGTCATCTGTGCAGGCATAACCTCTCCAGCCTGAAAAAAAACAAATAATCACATTTCATTGATCATCAGTTAAAGGGTGATAATAAGAGCAGCAGCTATTTTGCTAAGAGTGCTCGAGCAGGTGAGAAGTAGTTATGGAAGAGTAGTTTTCTAAAAGTGTTCACTCCCTGACATATTGATTTATTCAATCTATTTTTCTCTAGCAATATCCAGAAGACATCTGCTGTGATCGAGTAAACACAGGAAATATAAATAACTAGCACAGAACCCATAAAATATGACGGATGACATTTTTACTGTATTATCTTAACAAACCAAAACCTACAGAAATACAGAATTTGGATCTCTACGTAAATTCAAACCAAAATCAGGAGCCACGTCAGTTTTAGTGTTTGTATTTTAGTTTTTAAAGTGTTTTTAAATTTGCAGGATGATATTACCTATAACTTAAAGTGGAAGGTCACATCATAATTTAAGTTGCATTGCATTCACTCAAGTGAATAAGGTAATAAGCATTAAATATCAAATTAATTAATTGAATTAAATATTGAATATTATTTAACTGTAGCCCAATGTATGCTTTTTCAATCCATCCATGATTTGTTTGTCAAAATGAGCAACAATTTCCAGAGATATGTTTTTGTTTTTTCTTCTCAAATCAAACCGTCTTTGACTTTCACAGCTTTTATATCCACTTTCTCTAACCCGATCTGACTGACAGACAATACCCAGTTTGATGTCTCTAACAGTGACTCAAGTGTACGCCATCAGTCTACTAAAGACTATGTTAAGCAATTGAATCGCAGATGCAGTACTGTTTCATATTTTCATATTTCGCTTTGGAATAGCGTGAGACTAACAGACATCCAAACTAAAAAGTTTGCATTCATATAGTAAGATAATTGTAATAATAATGATAATAATAATAGATGCAATCATCACAGTATGTAAGCTATGGCTCACAGATTAATAAAAGGGTTGACA
Source organism: Thysanoteuthis rhombus (assembly GCA_963457665.1). Classification (NCBI taxonomy): domain Eukaryota; kingdom Metazoa; phylum Mollusca; class Cephalopoda; order Oegopsida; family Thysanoteuthidae; genus Thysanoteuthis; species Thysanoteuthis major. Next base: position 25,947,835 of record OY735210.1, on the reverse strand, counting down.
ATAATGAATATGATCTGCTAGTTACAAGTCATTCATAGATTACTTATGTTGAAGCAAAAAGTATCATTATTATCATCAGTCTTTCATCATCCATCATTGGACATAGACCTTCCTCAGGATTCATCACACCTCTTTATTATGAACGATGCGGAGTCAATACTTTCTGAACTTGTCTTGTTCATCTCGCCACCTTATACTCTGCTGGCCACGGTTCGCATATGATTTCTAGGATCCACGTTGTGAGTCGTGATGTCCAGCAGTTGTCTGACATATGTGCAACACAATCAGCCCACTTCCCATCAAATTATATGTAATGAAAGCAAGCAGTCTGTCCAGAAAGTATCCAGCCATTTTGGATATCTGAGGAACTTGTAATGTGGCCTTGATTGTAACATGGCAACAAAGATGAGGGGACCTTACTGCGCATGCATGAACATATATTCCCTGCAGTAGTGAGATACCATTGAGTGAGCTTGTGCACTATGAACTGCATATTTCCATTTTTCACATCTCACACAGGTGTTTTTTAGGCAGAAAATTGCACAGACCAGGCCTGTCAGTCCGCCACTCTCTACAATTCAGATTTGGTTCCCAGTTGAATTGAAAGTTATATCTGCTTAGATGAATCTTTTTAAATGCCAGAGGTTGTGGTATAAAAGAAATGGAAAACTGCAGCTTTCAGAGTAAATGTAAGAAAGATAATTCGATATTCACTGAGCCAAGGAAATTGGGATGGTACCAAAACAACTTACCTGCAAAACACCTGCAAGAGCTAAACACGAAGAGTCCACTGATGTATTCCGCACAATGGCCGTATCGTCCACATTTTTCATCTTTACACCGTGATTGGATAATGTTAAACATCACAGACGGTGGTAAGTCACACGCCTCTTTAGTGCTGGAAGAGACAAAAACATTTATATTACAAGATCATCAAATAACATTTTCGACTACCAATGAATAAGTCTACATGAGACGTGAAAAAAAATCTATTGCAATGCAGTCAACATTAAGTTTTAACCTGTATCCATAAAAAAAGGATCAATATCTCTCCTGATGTTATTTACAAAGAGGACCATTTAAAATATATCTTTTGAAAAGATAAATCAACACATTTTAAATCTTAAAAATTAAAAAGTTTGATACTGAATTACTAAAGTATAAAAACAACATCTTGGAGCTAAAAATAATAATTAATGACTCGAGTGCAATCTAGTTAATTGGGTCACTGGTTAATTGGAACATTCCTTTGTTTATTCTTGTAGACTTTAATGGTGTATAAGACCATTTTGTAATTTCAGTAGCTAGTAGGCGTTATAGGGTGGAGTTGCTACTTCCAGAAACCTTCTCTTAAAGAGACTGCTTTACAAGGCTAAAGAACTCCTCTGGCTCAACTGAAACCTCAGAATATATATCCCAGGAGTCCCGAAAGGGTTGACTGATTGAGCAAGGAAACACATTAATTTTATTTTCCCTATTATTCTTGTGTTGAGCCTGATCAGTATTTAGATAGGTGCCTGTTTGGAAACATCAGATATTGTAAGCATGTGCAGCTCTCACAATAAACCTGTACCTGTGTTCCATTAACTACTTCACAGACTTTAGACTAAAACTGAAAATGAATATATTTAATCATTGTGCAAGATATGATTGAACTATTTCTCATCGGCCTAAAATATAGACGTGTCTAGTCTATAACAAGCATGCATCCTGGGAAGATTTGGCCGGCAGCAATATTCTTTGTGGCCTACCACCAAACTAAGCATTTTTATAGAATCTTATGTAATCTTTTTCAGAAAGTCAATTTTATAATTAAAATTGTAAAATTACTACTGTTGTGGCTTCACAAATCAATGAAATAATAATTGTAATTCATATATTTGTCTAAATCAAAAGTTAAGACTGCTTTTTGTAATATAATTAACATTTTTTTAGTAAATATGTGCTGAACCGGGGCTGATGATTCAAAAATTTACTCCTTATTATGATTAGAAAGAACTTCTGTTTTAGTCTCTTTAAACCCCACCCCACACCAAATAAGTTTTTAGTAAAGAGTTGAATTTACAATGCAAGTTTATGCTAAATTGGTCTAAAGTTTGTGCTCAACTGTGTTCACATTTGTTTTTTGAAAATTCAGGCTTTTTAGTGATTTAACAAAAGGCAAGTAGAGTAACTTATTCATGGATCACCCCTTTTTCCGATGTTCTAATTGATCACTCCCAACACAGTAATACTGTCAAAAGACGTTGGTCATGCAAGTATTTATACTGATTGACTAACCAAACTAGAAACTAATCACAAATGACTTACTTGTTCCCACTAGTGGAGAAACAATTACTCCGGAATGCTACATAATAGTCCCCGAATTCAGGGTAAGGAATGTATATCTTCTGTCGGTGCCGGTGTCTGTGCGATGAGTTGAGGGTGAGCAGAGCACCATTGGAGCAATTGTCCAAATTGTTGATATCAGGGAAGCCATCTTTGACAATACACATCGACACGGTCGTAGTCTGGTTCTCTGAATGGAACTGCAGAAGAAAGAGAAAACAAAAACGATAACTCAGTCAACATTCAGAAGAGTCTCAATATGCAAACAGTGCCATCTTTACAATAGAATGGTATCAGATTTATAAAAGAGACAAATATCACTACAACCCAAACAACTATTAATTTTACTGGTATATTACAGAGACTTGTTATAATTTGAAGATCAAGTCCATGATTTTTCTCTTCTTCAAGGTTGACCCTCATAAATCATACAGAAATAAACAATCAGGGAGGAGGGAGGCTAATCTGGATATAAGACACAAATAGATATTGAAAAAAATCTTTATAGCGACCCATGTGAGACCAGGTTACATTTTGACTAAACTTAGATACATATGTAGCAAGTGCCAAGAAAAGGAGTTTGACAATACATTAGTTATCTTTTCAGCAGCATATGAAGAGGAGAGGGGCGATGAGTTTCATTTACTGACTACTTAAATGTTTTTGTCCAATTCATTTCCTTATTATAGTTTTTGTAACCTGATTTAGAAGAGATCTTCCTATTTTTGCATTAAGCTATTATTTTGAGAGTCAAATTTATCATTTCGTGAACTGGGCTCCATGATCAATCTGTGTTATAACCTATTCCAAAATGTATTCAGTCACGTTATAACAGGAAAATAATGTACTTAGATTTTACCACAAGAAAAAAATTTTAAAAAACTCGTCCAACTTACCATGTGAGGCTTATTGAAGATTAAAGAAACAGCAAGAGTTCCACCTGAGTTCGATAGATATCGGACGTTGAATCCAGTCACCAGACTGTACGTGTCAGGAACCATGATCGTATTGTTCCTCTCTGGCATGAGGAAGCCATTGGGGAACACATAAATGCTATTGAAATTCTCCGTCGAACTACTGAATTGACCCAGCATAGGCAGCATGATACAGCTGAAGACAGGGTTAGGATGTTGTCGGGACCGATTGATAAGAGACTCTCGGTCAGTCGTGTTGTCCATCAACCAAACATGTGGTGCTTTAGCCTCACAGCCTGGAAAGGAAGGGGAAAAAAAAAGCATTAAGATAAGCCAAAGATGAAAACAGCCTTTTCTATTGTTATGGTTCCTAATAACATGAAATTATTGAACATCCATAGCCATCAAAGATGGCTAAAGTTTCTATCCTTTTTTTATACGTGCCTTTGTTCATGTGTGTGTTTGTGTGTTCCAGGGCTCCTGGCCATACTGTTTTGTCAACAAACAAGAAAATTGGCATCAGTACTCCACTGGACCCTTTCTGAATTTTTTTCTCTTCTTTTTTGAAAAAAAAAAACTTTTTTTCACCTTATTGGGACCTTATCTTGATTGGTATACTGATAACATCCACATTATTTAGAATCTCTAGAATCTAGATGTTTCTAAATGTTTTCTTTTGTTTTTTTTTGCTTTATTTTAGATGTTTTCCAGTGGAAAATGCCAATGATGTCAGAAATAGGGTTTATTCGGTCCATATTTATCCTTCGATGGAATTTCTTTACATGACTTTACATGAAATTTGAACACAATATTTGTTCTATCACTGACTGCAATGGCGAGGGTACAATATACATAAGTGATAGTCTTAGTTCGTAACCTATCTTAACCACTGTGGAACTTTTCAATAAATAAGATTTTATTTAAAAAAGAAACCATTTTGTAAATTGAATCTTTTTTTTTTTTCAAATTTTTCATTACCAAAAAGTGCAACGGAGGTAAATTGAATCAGAAGTTACTCCCCTTGAATGACCTTTTTTACTAGAATGAATTTTTTTATAATTCACCATTATTTCACTCTTGAATTAATACAAAGAAAGCAGAATGTCAATTTCAAGTGAATAAACTTCTGATTTAGATTATCTCCCTTCGACTATTTGGTGAAATGAAAAAAAATTTTTTCAATTCAATTCAACGAAGAGATCCTCTATTTCTTATGCTATTCATTGAAGAGTTCTACAGTCAATTACGCACACACTCAAGTGGTTTATTAATCCAAGGGTTGAACCGAGCAAGAGAACAGGGCATGTGTCAAGTACTTACTTTGTGTCGTAGCCGTCCATGTGACGTCAACAGGAGCTGAGCTGTTTATGTCACGTAGGTAGAACCCTACAAAATTGAAGCCTCCAAGATTTGGTGACATCACATTCAGCCGACACTTCTCAGTTGAATTCGTGCAGTTGACAAGCAGATCATCAAGATCAAATGGCGGCATATTACCGTTCCCCACAGAAACGTAGATGGGACACCCACCCAAGTCAGTATTGTTAACTGTGCAGTTGATCACAGAAAATTCATACTCATATGTCAATGGAGGAAGTGCCACTCTGCAAAATAAAAATAAAAAAATGAAAATTAAATTAGGGTAAAAAACAGGTTTTCCTTAATTAATGCGGTTAATTCTTCCAAAATTTTCCAAACTGTCCAAAACCACATTGTTAAATTTAGTTGATTTGTTGGTTGGTTTAACGACACATCAACCTCTAATGGATTATTTCATACCAAAATCAGTGGTGAATGAAGAAGTTTATATGTTCAGAGGGGTTTTTTATCTTTGGGTTTTATTTTTTTACATGAAATAAAACTTGGAACATGGCTTTTTGTTTTATATGAAATAAAGTTGGGAATATGATTTTTTTTTTTACAAAAATTGGAAATGAAATTGGCGGCGGGGGGGGGGGGCAATGAATAAGGTTTGGCCGAGTTCTTTTCTTTTGACCAGTCTGACTTGGCTGGACCAACTAGGAATTGAATTCCTGCCAGCATAGCTCACCAGGTCACTGGAACATGCAAGCCACTCCATCACGCCAAGGTACTTATTTGGAGAACGGGTCACTGTTCAAGGTCGTATTATAATTTAATGTGTTTTTTTCCAGCCTGTACTTAGTTACATTGATCTGTGAGACTTGTAGGGTAAATTTTGAATCTTAAACAGTAACGCTATGTCATATGATGGCAATGAATAAAATTTTCAACTACTTCTGTTTTTGTAGATAGAGAAAAAAATTTCAAAATAAATAAAAATTAAAAGAGAGAAATTCAAATACAATTCATATTCAAGAAAACAGCTAATATTAAATCATAACTTTTAAATTTGAAAACAGAATTTTAACTGGTAAGAAACTATTCTCCACTAAGACCAGCTTATGATTTCCACAACTATTCCACTAGTAGGAGAGTGCCACGTTTCTTTTTTCTTATTTATGACAATTTCATTCGCCAGCCAGTTAGTCATCACTAGACTCCAAGATTGATGTGTGGCAGTCACTATTTGTCAGAGGATTTTGATCGAAGTTATGATTGGAGTTATCTCCCTTCGGCAGACATTGAATATGTCTGTGTACGTAATGTTTTGACTGGTAACAAATAGACAAAAAAATGAAACCAGTCTGCATTACAAAGAGCTTATTTCTGTAAGAACGAAGATAAACCAAGATGAATTATTACACGTATGTGACCAATGTATACTAACGTATGTCATTTCATAAGTGATATTGTTTTGAGGAATGAATATATTTGTACCAATAGAATGAATTATAAATTGCGTTATATTATATAGAAAATTATTTGAAATAATCTCCCAGTATTACACAGTTAAGCTCAATGGTAAGAGCATTGCTATGTTGAAGTGGCTACCCTATCTGTGGCAGGTTTGATTCCTGCAGCAGCCCCATTTTTTTCAATTCTTACATTTTCCAAACTGAGTTATATATTAGCCTTATAACGACAGGAGATCATTTCAAATAAGTTTCTATATAATATAACGCAATTTAAAATTCATAAGTAATATTATAGATACTCATAGTGAATTGTACATTACCTTAAGGTGTGCTTTTATATACAATGAAAATATGATTATTCAGTGACAATTCCCAAAGAAAAATATAAGTCTAGCTCGCTAACCATTGCAATATAGCGAAGTGCCCCAATCAACTCTGTTAGAGACCCTCAATCAAAACTGTCAACCTCAAATGAAAAGAATTAGTAATAAATGATCAAATGTATGAATCATCATTATAGAATCACCATAGCCCCACAAATGACCTGAACAACCTGCCAGGTGGGCTGTAGATTCTTCTCTCTTTCAGTGTCTGTGTGGGTGTGTGTCTCCTGGCATTCCTGGTTATATTTCTTAGGCTACAATCTTGAAAATTTGTGTAAGTACATTTTTTTTTTTTTTCACAAAAGTGTTTTTTAAAAAAAATAAAAAAATATAAAAAAATCTCAAATGGCGGTGGGCAGGCCATGTTGCAAGAATGGCAGACAATCGATGGACATCGCGACTCACAACATGGATCCCCCGAGACCACATACGCAACCGAGGCCGGCAAAGTGTTAGACGGAGAGACAAACTAGACAAGTTCAGGAAATACTGGCTCCGTGACGCCTATGATAGGGAAGTGTGGCAAATCCTGGGGAAGGTCTATGTCCAACGACGGACGCTAAAAAACTGATGATGATGATGATGATGATGATGATGTCCATTTCGGGGCCAACAATGCCAAAATCTAGAACTGATAATTCTAGATAAAAGACTGATTGCTTTTTTTCAGATGATTTTAGAGAAAAGATCAATTTTTTTAGATAATTGTTCTGGAAGCCAGGATGACTATTATTTTAATCATACTAGAAACCATCAACCAAAACTTTATCATATTTTTTTTTGATAATTAGTTTTGGTACACGCATGGGCTACGATGATTCACTTATGAAAGGGCCAGCTATTCAGCTCACTAATGATGGTTTGCCTCCCTATAGATTCAAAAACAAGGTCAGCTTTTCCTTCATAGAGGTGACCAACCAAGCCATTGATTGCCATATCTACCTCCCCAATGACACAACAGAACACGTAGAAGATAAAATAAATAATTTATTTCCCCGCCAAAAAAGAGATAGTCCAAGAAGTAGTCTGTGCAAGCTGTCATCGAGTAGACAAGAAAGTAGAAATAGACACTGAATGGCGATTAGCTAGAAATAGGATTTCTAAAGGTTGGGTTTTTAGTGATATTCAATATTTCTGACTTATGATGAATTTACTACACATCAATTTTTTAATTATTGAAAATCATATCTATTTATACAAAACAACTGGCTCTTTCAGTTAGTCACCGTGTCCAAACCCACTTAACATTGAAACACCTTAACCAAATTTGGTATGCATACTTAGTGGATCTGGGGGAACACTTGCACTATTTGTTTGTTTTTTTTTAAATTTCAAGTCTTAGAGAGGGATTTTTTTACATACATGTAAGTATAATGCAAAACTGCACTCTTACTTTCCATGCCTTGGCATAGCTCAACTAAATTTGGTATGCACACTTATTGGACCTGGGAGAGGAACTTGGACTATTTGTTTTTTCCCAGAAAATATTTTTCAAGAGTTTTAGAGATTTTTAGGTGTCATTGATGGCAACTTAGTCGCACATCATGAAGGTGGTCCTGATTTCAAAGTTTCACACCCTTGCACACTCAATGTGAAAAACAGCACACAAATAAAAGGAAATAAAAGAATTCATAAATGCCAAACATTGTCTAATATATGGACTATATTGTTAAGGCTTTGAATAAATTGAACTATAAAATCGTTTCTATTAGTGCACCATTTTCAACATCAAGGGGGGGAAACTTAGGAATCAAGACCATTTTCCTTATATTGTACCACAATTTAAGTAACAGACTTTATCAACAATCCAACAAGCCACAAAGCAACACGTGTGGAGTGACTAGTGAGAATCAAACGAAAAATAGTAATAACGGTCTGTAAGATTAGCTTGCTCCATAGTGAAGTGCCCCCATTAATTCTGCATGTTAATCAACGCTACCTACAACAGACTGGTTTAAACACTGTTATTCTTGTGTTCTAACAATTATATGTAGCTATAAGTCCAGACTTTGCCTAGCTCTAACTGTTCATAGTACAAACTTGAAATTTAGAATACAAACTATCCCCTCAATGAATAGGATGACTTGTTTATTTTTATTTTGGGAATTCCCCTGCAAAATAAATTTTTAGTATGTCTAGGGGGGGGGGCAATGTAGGTTTAAGTTAAGTTGGTATCTTTGTTTGTGTTCAGCAGCATTCATACTTGCTTTTTTGAAATACAGTCTTTTCTAGCAATCATCACCAAACAAAGGGGAGGGGGTAATTTAGTGATTGATCATCCCCAAACACAACTTGTGGCAAAAAGATGATTCAAGTTTGATAGATTCATGCCGATAGCAAACAGATCTCAACCAGAGTGTCGTTCAAAAAAAAAAGGGCATTGCTTGTCCCAAGGGTGCATCTTAGGAAGGATCCAGACTTTATGCTGTGTTGAGCACCCTGCCATAATAATCATATAAAATAAATTTCCGCCAGTCATATGAACCTACAAGCTTCAAAGTATTTCGGTTACTTATGCTGGCCATGGCAACAGCCGTCTCTGCCCAGGATTCACGTATCTCCTTCAAGTTTCTCCTTGTCTTGACTGTTCTCCAAGGTTTTTGCAACAGAATGAGATAGACTTAGAAGTGACAAGCATCCAAAGTGATGCCACTCACTTCACCCTATGCTATTTAACCCACAGTTAACGAGAGGAGTTGGACTCGTGACTTTCTCAAGGGCATTAGTGCCATTCCAAGTCTCAGTTGGAGTTTGAACTCGACTCACTCAGGGCATTTTCCATGCGGTTAACTGATCAGCCATCATTATTCTATATCTTAATTTGGATGATTCCCAAGAGCTGAAGTCAAGGTAGATAATTCATAGAAAAGGAAGATCTATTTATCTGATTTCTTATTAGATTTTTCGAGAACCACTGATCGAAAAAAATTCAAATATGACACTGCACTGCCTTGTTTCCTGACTAATATATCAGACAAATGACAACTTTGTACAATGGCCAGTTGTCTAGAAACTTCAATGAATATGTTTACTTGTTCAACACCGACAGAGATTCCTTCAATAGCAGTTAGACTTCCCAGAGCCTTTTCTAATCAAATCTTGAAATAAATAAAAAAAAGGTAAATTCATTGTTTGTATAAAATGCTATTCCATTCCAGACATCACACACACTTTTTGCGTTTAATCATCTTGAAAATATTCAAAGTGTTAAATGTACACTTTACATATTATACAGTCTGTTACACATGAGTGGATTTAGTATCAAAAGAATCAGGCAATTTAAGCAGACAGGTTTTCATGAATCAGCAGATTTACAGCCAGATATTCCAGATTGTTTTCACACTTGTGCGCCCATCGCACGCACATACATGTAAAAGCATTATATCTACAACATATATATGTGTAGGAATATTATTATATAAAGTGCACATAGTGTGTATAATGTGATGATTAGTTTATCTGCCTCACACACAGAAGGTCCCCGGTTCGATTCCCAGTACGAGCAAAGAGTGTGGAAAACTTTTCATTAAGATAAATTTCCCTGTGCACTCAGCAGCAAATATATTTGATCAGGGTGGAGGTATCTTTTCGGTGGACTTGCATCCAGCCAAGGGAGTATTCATAAAAATTTATGAATGAAGTCTTAGTCTCGACCAGACTTGAAACACGCAAGGATCACCTAGTAAATATAAAAGGAAACTGAGACTTCATCACTAGCCATATAAACTCTAATGAGAGTTGTGGCCCAAGAGACGGGCACTTTCACTAAAAAGAGATGTATCCATGCCTTTCTAATGGGCATCAGCACAAATTGAACGCAAACAGTCTAAACCACTGTTTGGACTTGATCAGTTGATTCCATTTTACATGCTGCTAACTGTTAGGTCACCCGTACCTCCATATATATATATATATATATATATATATATATATATATATATATATATATTTATCCATGTTTGCTCAAAATATTTGCTTATAAGATCGACCATAAGGGATGCAAAATAACAAATGACCTCAACAACTGCTGATGAAAAGTCTTTTATCCATTCCTAAAAACAACGATCAAAACAGAGATAAAAGAAAACTGGAAATGAAAGGTCAGGATGAGAGTATGTATTTTCTCTTTCCCTTTCCTCTACCCCCAACAGGGATATTTGTGCATCTTTCTTAAGTGCGGCTTGAAAACTACGCAAGCACTTTTATTAATATGTACTGAACAACATTCAGCCAGAGATAGCAAGAGATTTGAACATTTTTTCTTTTCTAACTATTAGTCACCCCAAACAAGGCCTCTCAGACACTTTTCACATCAAAGGGTTAGTAAGGAGGGAGTGATTTATACCATGAAATAAAAAACAGTAAAACGTTAAAATATTTTATTAATGTAAAAATTGTGAAGTTGGAAGCACCAAAATATGTTTAAAATGAAGACGAAAAACACTAACATTGTTTAAGGCACTTATTCGTTTGTCAAGATTGTACTCATACAGTCTATACTCTCAAGAAGGGTCACTGAGATTCAAAGAGTTTTTTGGCCAATTGAACTCCTTATTGTTCATGTTATAAACACAATGTTTCAGCCGATTCATTGTATCGCCCTTTTCAGGTGTGATATTGAAATATAATGGGGGTAAACAGAATTTTCCAAAGATGGTACTAAACCGAATATTCCAATGGTAGCTACATTACAACATAGGATTCGGGTAATATCGATCGCCAGGGAAACATTCAGAAGGGTGTTAATTCCAACAAGCAGATGTTCTTGAGGAGAAACTATTTGCCTGGAACTTGCAACGAGTTCTTGATATGTCTAACAAGTACGGATGTGCCTTGATTGTAGACTGAGTTCAACTGAAAATTCTCAGACAAGAGGGACTAAAGAATCTAGTTCTTCTGAGCAATTTCCGTGGAATTAACGGTAGAAAAATGCCAATCTTACAACATTACAACAATGAGACAGCAGTTGAAGTGTGGGTCAAAAAGCTCATCACCCACAAGTTCACACATTTGCTTCTGTACTCTAGTGAGGGTGGAAAGTGTCTGGTCTACTCTGATGTGCAGGCAGTACTGCATTTTTTGATGAATTTAGCTCTCAGCGAGGCACAATAGTACTTTGGGTGATAGGAACTTTCTTCATTAACAATGAGATCCTAATATTTTAGCAGTGGCAACAGCAGTAATGTAAGAGTTCCATTTTAAATCAGGTTAGAATTTGAGAGACAGAAGTTCATCCAGTCAGGTTGAATCCTCCAAAATAGTGCCATCCATCAAGATATCAGAAGAAGTCAGGTTTTGCACAGCAATGGTGAGGAGTATTTCTTTCATCTTAATTTTAGTAAATTTTAATTAATAAATACATTAAATTATAATGAGAACCTGAACATTGCAATTTTGAACAGTACAGAAAATTTTGGAACAAATTATCTGCACTGAACAAGGTATAACTGTACATAACGGCCAGTCGATGACAGAGAGAGCTAATCAGAAATA
>OY735210.1:25890940-25930940 GCA_963457665.1 Thysanoteuthis rhombus | reverse complement strand
TAGAGGGCTGGGAATTTAACCATTTACTCCTGGACAAAAAAAATTTTTTTTTTCTTTTAAAACAACTTTTCTCCAATAGGTTATTAGTACGATGGGGGTAATTTGCAGTATAAGTTTATGGTAAATCAGTTCCTTAGTTTGCGCCCAGCAAATCTTTGGCTTGTTTTTTCTTGAAAATTTGGACTTTTTAGTGATTTATTCATTGATCACTTCTTCTTCCAATTTTTCAATTGATCACTCTCAACATGCTGCCAAAAGACATTGGTCACATGACAGGTTCCCTAAAGTGACTGACCATACTAGTACTCATTATAATCACTCTTGTTAAACTTGTCTGCAGAGATTCAAGTACTTTAGGGGGTCAGGTGTAAGTGATGGATATTATAGACTACCAAACTGTAAATTCTTTCATTTATAACATCTGGTGATGATGGTAAGAATAAATACAATTAAACCTTGATTAGAGTAGTTAATTCATTTCCAAATCTCCCATAACTTTCAAAGGCGCACTGTTCAAGGTCTCATCACAATTAAATGTTGTTTTTTTTTTAGTTTATTCTTAGTTATATTGATTTCTGTGTATTTCTCGTGTCTTCAGATGTGAAATAATCTCTAAAATATATCTTTGCCTGGAAACATTTGAATACATGGCATTATACAATTCCGGATAATGCTGATGTAGCAGAAAGTCGTCTTCTTTCCATATTGAATTGGTTAGGTAAATGAATGGCATTACAAGACTCGGCTCATGTAAGCCGAACCCCAGTGCACATACATCAACCATGTGGTTCAAATTTCAGCTGAGGCAGCTCCTGATAACATGTCCTTTCTAGTCAAATATGACCATGGCTCTGGTTCTGAGTGGCACGGCAGCCGAAGTAATTCTGGACATGGATGAAGCTTATTTATGCTCTGAAGTCTCTTTGGCCTCTGGGCCATGTGATTGTAGATGTTGTGGATAGATCAATGGCAGCCAAGGCCTTGTGCATTTCCTCTCAGCTTTGGTAATTCTGTTTGCATCTACTGCAATAGAATTGCATTTGTGATCTTATTCCGCTGCATACGGTAGTTCTGCTTTCCCAGGTGTTGACATTAATGTCTTCTTTTTTTTTACATTTCTGCCTACATTCTGCTTTGTTGTCTCTGGTACTGGAGGCCCTGGCTATATCAAAAGAATCATGGATTCAAAGGACTGCTTCAGGATTTTAGAGCAAATATGCACTACCAGGCGTAAGAAAACTAGGTTTGGTCCAAAGATCAAAAAGTTCATATACGTCAGTGCATGCTAGCTACAAAATCACAGCAGGTCACGGTACTGGTCAGCGTTATCAACATATAGTACTTATACCAGGGTGCCTTTGTATTGAAAAATGGTGGATATTTTAATCTCACAAGTCACTACTAGCAAGTTTTATCTTAGCTTGACTTGGGAAGCCTTAACAGAGATTTGTAAATATTTTAAGAAAAGTGTAAATGAGTATATAATGATAATTCTTTAAAATGCGAGCACCAATGCCAAATAGTACTCAAATACACACACATATATATCATCATCAATTATAAGTCCATCGCTGGACAAAGACCATTTCCATCTCTTTCCATGACAAACGCAATTGCACTATTCTTTGCAATGTCTTACCAGCAAACCTTTCTATGTCATCCCTCTATCGATTCTTGTTTCTTAATCATTTGAATAAAATCGTTCACCCTAGTCTGCCCTTGGATCTATCTTGGTCTTTTTCTATCCGTTAAGATTTATCCCTCTCATTGCTCTTCCCACGGCTCTCGATGCAATTCCAAGATGGTTCATTTTCAGTTCATCTTTGTTAATTAACATGTTTTACAACGATAAGACCATAAGACATAGCAGGTATTCGGTATTGTATACTTTACGCTCTAAGCACATCATGAAATTGAAATAAAATAATGCATAACAATTGGCTGGAAAGCATTTGGTATGAATAAAGACGTATAAAATATTGATATTTAATAAGCTTAGTTCATACGGTACAAGGCTATTATATCATAGTAGGACCACCAGTGAGGGAGGATCAATGTCACTGGATTGTGAGAATCACCTGCCAATTTTCCCTCTAAAACATCTGCACTGTATGATTTTATATATATATATATATATATATATATATATATATATATATATATATATATATATATATATATATAAAATTTGAACTATAGAGAGTGTGACAGACTCAGGAGTGAAAGTGTATGGAAGTTAGGTTTATTTATCTGCAAATGTTTTCATTAATGGTCTCGACATATTTCCATCTTCAGTAGTGTGTGCTGTGTGTGTGTGTGTGTGTGTGTGTGTGTGTGTACCTTTAGAGGTTATAAGTTTGATGTGGAATAGGGGTCCACCATCAGGAGCTTTGCTTTGTAAGCAAAAAATGGTATCCCATCTGCTAGGGGCATCCTGTTGTGTAAGACAAAGTTCAGTCTGTGATGAAGTCTGAGGCGTTAGCAGCTGTAGTGGGTCTTGGAGAGGACATAGGGTGTCAGAGTAGGAAGGAAGTGCTTTGTTGTTAGATTGTGTGGACAGGTTAGGGATAGTATAAATGGAGGGGTGATGAGGTTAAGGAACTACAGAGGTTTTAACTTTTCAGGTCATCGAAATATGTTGGCTCTGATTTGTACAAGTGAGATGACTAACTAAGGTAGTAGTTCCAGAATTAGATGTATCTGAGGTGGGGGGTAGATGTGGATGTGAGGCTATTATTAGTAGGATGTTTATGATTTAGAGATCTGTGTGATTAGGGTTGTTAAATTTGGTGTTAAGTCCATTAGAAGAGAGAGTTTTGGGTTTGTTGATCAACATATCCTCATGTCTTTTCTAGACGTATTTATATATATATATATATATATATATATATATATGTATGAATGATTATAAATTGCCCTATGGACAAGATGATAATTTGGGTTGGAAGCAGTTATTTGGGCATTTCCATTGTTGGGGGGGAGGGGGCATTCAGCTCAATGGTAAGAGCATCGCTATGTTGAATCGGCTACCCTATCGGTTGTGGGTACGATTCCTACAGCAGCCCTTTTTTTCTTTAATTGTTTATTCTATTTACGTAGTCTAAGTCGATTTATACATTGAGCGTGCAATGACAGGAGATCATTCCAAATAAGTTTCTCTATAATATAACACAATTAATAATTCATACTCTCGGATCACACATATCCATTTATATATATAAATATATAAATATATATATATATATATATATATATATATATATATATGAGAGAGGGAGAGAGAGGGAGAGAGAGAGATGCACACATATATGAATATAGGTGTCCTCCACAAAACATTCAGAACATCCATCTTACAGACCAACTCACAAGTGTAGTGTGTTTAATTCTGAGCAGGGCCAAATAAAGACCCTAATAAGCCCTACAGCACCTATAATGTTTGGACCCATCATACTAAAATTATATGAACTCTAGATTTATAGACTTACTATTCAATTAATTAAAATTTCTAATTTCGAATAAATAAGACATTGTTAAAATAACACAGATATTTCTCAAAAACGTTACAGGAAGAGAAAAGGCAAAAAGATACTTTCAAAATTTAAAAGTTTGTATTTAGACATAGGAAAGAATGTAAAAAGTCCACAAGAAATTAGAAAGAGAGTAATAACAATTATTTACTAATTTTGAAAAAAGGCATATCATGGTATAAACTAAAAACGGTATTTTTTTACGTATGATATATTTTTATTAACATGCTAAATGCATAAAGTGATTAGTTTAATTATCATTGATCTTTTTCTCCAGGGAAAACTGATAAAGTTTTATATCACTATTTATACGTGGGCTCCCTCAACATCTTTGGCTCTACACCATTACATCGTTTGCATATTTCACTTATATGACCCTGATCCTCAGCACCCAAGTACTTTGACCTTGTGCCAGACTAAGCTGAGCTTAGTAAATGAATATATGAATGTGTTTATATGAGAAAGTGAAAATATGCATACACAAAAAAGAACATATATGTGTGCGTGTATGAGTGCATATGTCTTTGTGTCAAATGAAGAATGTGATAAAATATGAGATAGAAAGAAGTCCACGTGTGTGGATATGAGTGTGCTCCTGATAACATAATTCAAATGAGATTATACATATATGTATATGACAGAAAATGAGATTAAGTGTACCTTTAAGCCATACGGAGAGGAAGGATGAAGATTCTCCATATCATAGTTTTAAAAAGATATTAAAAAGAACTATGATTAAATTTCCACATAGGATGGAAATTTGCAGAGAAAAGGTTTTTGCAAAATAAACAAATAAAACTCTTGAAAATCATGTTGAATACCACCTCCGGGAAGATTTACGAGTGTTCTGAAAGGGAGAAAAACTGATTGGATTCTAACTCCAATTCGAGAAATTTTTAATTTGAAATTTTACGAGCTTTTAAAACATTTACTTTTCTCTTTTTTCTTTTTCCTCATTTCTTTTTGTTTCTCCACAGATCGACTATAGAAATCAACACTCTTCTGCTTGCCAAGGAAGCCCTAAAAATGTCATCAAGTCCAAGATTTGATTTTTTTTTTTTTTCCATTCTCTCATAACTGCTTTACCTGCACGTGCAGTAGCAGCAAAAGTCTGTAACCTCCGTTGTCAACTTTGACAGAGGTTGATAAGATAAAAGTTTTGATAAAACATTGCGCAATTTTTATCCAGCCCAATTAATCACGTAGTCAAAAAAAAGAGTCGAACAGAAATGAGTAGAGAAAGAAAAATACTAAGAACTTGCCATCACATTCGATAACTGAACATTTGAAATTTGAAGTCATAAAAAAAAAATTCCATTGAAGAATCATTATGGTCATAAAAAAATTCTATTAATGACTTCACTTTAAAATAGTGTGAAAAAAACATCTAGAAATATCTAGATTCTGGAGAATTTAGGTATTGTTTCCACAGCAAAACATCTAAAATAGAATTTTAAAAATATCTAGGAATATTTAGATTCTGGAGAATCTATATGTTGTAAATAAATTTTTTAGAAGAGGTCTTATGGAGTACCGATGCCAATTTTCAAGTTGGTAGACAAAACGGTATGGCCAGGAGTGCAGAAACACACACACACACACACACACATACATATATATAAAGAGAGATAGAACTCTTTGCCATCTGTGGCTACGGTTGCTCAATAGGAAAAGAGGTGATAATCAGGGAAAGAAATGTATGAGAGATGGATTGTTTTAAATCAGTACTCCAAAATATTTAGTTTTCTTTTTGGTAAAAAAAGCTTTTGGGGGTCTTAGTTTAATAGGTTTATTAAAAAGATGATGTTTTTTACTTAATCACTGTATTTTAGATGTTTTCCAGTGGAAAATGCCAGGTATCATGAAGAGAATTTTCCTTGATTATATACATTCTTTGGTGGAATAATTTTACCTGACTTCAAATTTTGCCGCTACAATTGTTCAATTATTGACTGTGATGGTGAGTTAGATTTTTTCTAAACCATGCTATTTTCATGGGTTACTGCAGGTAATAAAATGAAATTTAAAAAAACAGACATAAAGAAAGATGAATACTGTAAGTTGGAACATGAACAAAAATGTTACCATTTACAGGTGTCCAAAAGATACGCTTGCTCTATAATAAGGATAGGGGTTCACTTGGTGGTTGAGGTAGTTAGTTATACCAGTGGTCAGTGTTATAACCCAAGTGAAAACCTGGATTCTGAATGGTCAGTGTTATAACCCAAGTGAAAACGTAGATTTTGAATGCTGATTTTCAAGGCAGGCAAATCCTTCCAAACTTGAGAGATTGGCAAGACACAATCTTCCTGCCCTAATTTTCATCCCATTGTCCTAAATTTAGTAAATACCCGAGGATAGGGTCATCCATGAATGAAGAGTGCTCAATATTGGAAACAGAGCATACGTAAATAGGTGCACAAAGGAAATTCAGTTCTTCACGGTGACTGAGTTCCATGCCAATAGTGCAGTCGTCAGATCGTCTGACAATTGCATCAGCGACATGAAACTAAGAGACACCTTAAAGAACTGAATTTTATACAAAGACCTATAATATACATATATATATATATATATATATATATAGATAGATAGATACGTAGGTAGATAGACAGATAGATAGATATAGATACAGATATATGTATGGGGCCTTATATATATGTGAGGCCTGTCTGAAAAATAACCAATATCTTGAGAACCATCTCTTCGTCAATGGAAACCAATTCAGCAATCCTCATGATGACGAGTTGTCGATCATTTTGAACGATTTCTCTGATTCATAAACATTCTCAGCCGTTCTCACCCCATAGAGCTCCCCCACCTCATCCGCATTAGGGTTTATTCTATTCTTCTCAAATGTACACAACAATACATTGCAACACACACCTCACACCACATTGCAGGTTTTACAGGAATCAGCAGCAATGTTTTCTTCTGAATTCTCAAAGATTCAATAGAGTCTCTTCAAACTCTGCATACTTTGATTTCTTTTACAATACTTGAATTAAATAATGTCAATCATTAAAGAACAGAGTAAAAATGTGTCTGAAATTTTCGACCATATGTTTTGATTGCTTTCCGATCTGCTATAGAGATACAGAGTCTTTATTTATACCTTTAAGATTCTGCAGACCTTAACTGTTAACCAGGGGACCCCGCAAAGGGTCTTTAGAATTGGGCCTCATAGCTCCTAAGGCTGGCCCTCTGTAAGCTACATGGTTCACGCATACTGATTGTGGTTCGACTCACACAAACCGAGTCTTGCAATGCCACTCATTTACCCAACCAATTCAATATGAAAGGAAGATGACTTTCTGCTACATCAGGAATCATAGAATTCTATGCATTCAAATGTTTCCAGGCAAAGATTTATTTAAGGGTTCATTTTACATTAAAAGACAAGAGAAGTACACAAATACTGTGAATAGTTAGGTTTTGATGCAGTATGGTTAAGTATTGTTTTATAACTGAGTATAAACTGAAAAAGCAAAGACATAAAATCATAATAAGACCTTGAACAATGCAGTTTCAAACTGTATGGAAAATTTGGGAACAAATTAACCACTCTAATCAAGGTTTATCGGAATTTATTCTTGCCATCATTGCCAGATGCTATAAATGATTGAATGGACGGTTTGGTTATATACAATATCCATCACTTATATATCATCATCATCATGATTATCACAAAAATCATCACCAATCAGATCATTTATACCAGACTCCCTAAAGTACTTGAATCTCTGCAGACAAGTTCAACTAGAGTGATCGCAAGGATGATATCAGTACCTCACGTAGATGAATCACTGTGGCCCACACTTGTACCAGAACTAATTATCTGAAAAAAATTAACAAAAATTATCTAAAAAAAAAAATCTTATCTAATGTTGAAATTTTCCACCTTCCATCTCCATTGGGGTAGCCTGTACGCATCATACATAGCAAGGCAGTCAAACGATTGTTTTGCATCGGGGGATAAGAAAAATAACTACCAAGAATCAGTGGACAAGATGAAATGATTCAATTTCAATCTACACTCGACAAAGGGAGAGAAAACAAACAGATAGACATCTTGTTAGCTACTTAATAGAAACAGTCATGTGACAAATGTATTTACAACATACTTACAACATTGCTACAATGAGACTGGTCAGAGCGCAGAAATAAAAGCTCATTACCCACCAGTCAACGTATATGCCTCTGAATTCTATCGAGTGTGGAAAGTGTCCGGTGAGAGGAGCCTGTCAACAAGTGTACGCTGTACTCCGTTTTTGGACAGATTTATAGCTATCGTGCGCCGAGTAATCCTGGTGTGGAGTTGTCGGCACTGGGTAGTCTTGCTTGGAGAAGTTGCTGAACCTCTCCAAACACATCCCGGTCCCCTCACCAGCATTCTCACACGCTTCATCTCTGTGTCAACAGAAAACTCAAAACAATACACGAAGCATTCAAGGGGAAGTAATCTTCCGCAATCAGTCATGCTTGACTGGACTCTTGTCCAGTCATGCCTGACTCTCAAGTGGGAAGAAGGGAAATAGGGAGGTGAGGTCATGTGCTGAAGGACGCTCTCTAAGACTGAAGATAAAGAAAGCACCACTGACCTTTCCCCAGCGGATGGAGGAAAAAAAAAAGAATTAGGTAAAACAAAAAGTCTAAACAACTGGCAGGTGATAAAAGAATCAAACTTTGAAGAAAATAGAAAATGACAAGCCTGGCTGCTGCAGGATCACACTCTATTCCTACTTCTATTCCAATTGAAGACGATCACTGCAACCCTTGTAACGTATATATAAGGAATAAATAAACTGTAAAGATTTATATTTATCTAGTATAGATGTATTCATTTATTAGAACGTAATAAGGCCTTGCGTACTTGTAACTTTAATTTTTGTGGATATGTAAGACTTGTTACTCTGGCTTAAAGAGCTGCCTATCAATCACTCAGTCATGATCTCGAATCACGGTAGGGAAATGTTAATTCTATATATCGGTTTGGTTTACCATGATGAGACAGACAAACAATAAAGAATTTTCTCCCCCGAATTAGAATTGTTATTCTTATTTTCATGACGGAAAAACTAAATCAACTCAAGTCTCTGACTTGGACTGAAGTTTAACTAAAGCTCTACAACAATATTTTTTCATTTTTTCTATTTTATGGATGAAGTATTGTCCGATTACTCTCGTCCAGTTCAAAGTTGCGTTTAATTTATAAATAATATGTAACACATACATACATATTCAGTCAGCCATAATCACTTAAGGACTGAAGAAACTTATGTTGACCTATGTTGCAAGATCAAGTTTACGATTTCTAATAAACTGTCATTTTTACGGCAAACTTTGTATTGATTAAAAATTCCCTACAATAGTAGACCGGCCATTATAGACTGAACACATCGCACTAGCAAAGTCTGTGGCACATAGTGAGGATCTCACTCATTACAGTTGTACCAGTCTGTGAGACTAGCTTGCTAAACATTCATTCATAACTAGACGTCCCGGTTTATATTCAAGCTTAGCCTAGAACGACACAAGGCCATAAATGTGGGGCATTCAGAATCAAGAATAAGTCCATGGGAAGAATCTAACTCATATCCTCTAGTTGGAAGGAGTCTAGAGTACGCTCAAGTGTATGAGTTAGATTCTCACAAAACTTAATGCAACTGGATGTTAGGATTAAGGTAAAAAAACAAATCAAAGACAAAGTTTTCAGAACAAAAAAATTCAGTATGTGACAAAGGCATGAAACTTCAACAAAAAAAAGAAAATGAAAGTGTAAACAAGCCTTAAAAAAACAGAAGTCAGACCATAGATGCACAAGTTCACTTCTTGTGAGAAGATCTAGCAGGAGACAGTGTTGCTGACTTTATTTCCATGTTTACATTGAAGAGAAAAAAAATCAAAAAACATTCTCCAGATATACCTATAATTGAAATCTAGGAAATATATTACATATTATTTATAAATTAAACGCAACTTTGAACTTCAACATTTATTTGATTAAAATATCACTTATTTTATTAAATATTGCTCATATTATCAACATGAATCAAAAAAAGGTATTACTTAATTTATTGAAAATCTCCTCAATAGAAATTTATGACTTCTAAAAGTAACAAAAAACATTTAAACAATCAAAATGGCAATACTTAATAAGGGACATAACTCATATTGTGGTATGTCAGTCAGTGGAAATAAAATGCACTTCTTTTGTCCTCAATACATGCTACCTACCTCTCATTTATTGATATTCCATAGACTTAGCTGAGTGGAGGCATAAAGTTGTGTAACGGTTACTTCAATGGAAAACTGAATCAATCAGAGGACAAAGTTCAGTCAAGTCTATCCACATCCTCTTTGCAATAATGCCCTTAGGTGAGACATAAATCTACACCTCCTCTTAGCTATGGATAAATGCCAGGGCAGTCCATCTAACACAAGGTTTCTCAACCTGGGGTACGGAAAGCTAATTCTGGAGGTATGGGACGCAATGAGAGAAAAATTAAAAAATTATTATTATAACGAATTATACATACATACTGCTAATATTGAATGTTGGTGAGAGATGAAAATTTTTTTGTTGTATTATTTCTTTTTTTAAAAGAATAATGATGATGATGATAATGATGATGATGATGATGATGATGATGATGATTTCAATGGCCATGTGATGAAGGTACGGGGTGTCCTTGGGTCTGGAGCCATGAAAACGGCCAAGAATCCCTTGATCTAGTAAGGTTACTCTGACTGAAATAAATCTAGGCACCAAATCTGGTTTCAAACCCAGGTAAAGGAGAAGGGCTGGACAAGGAACAAGCAACTCCAGCAACCTAGTTTACTGGTCATGGCCCTATGCTCCACAATGAGTCTACAGGAATAACTGATACAGAAAGAAAAAAAAAAATTAGCTGTGTATAGCTCAAAGTCGAATTTTGAATCGGGGGATACTGATGGCGGTGGGAAGTGAGAATATTGTGTTATGTCAACTAAGGGTTTCTCAAGCTTTTTTTTCCACCTATCGCTACCTTTTGGTTATTCTTGAAAATCATAGACCCCCACCCAGCTCAAATTTCACCTGGAAGGGTACGATGCAGATCTCATCAACCTCTAATGACGTACATATTTAATACCTTTAGCCAGATGAATAGCTAGACTGTACATCTTTCAAAGAGAACATGGTTTTCTATCTCACAATGCCTTATCATGGCTAAAACAAGTAAATTTTGTATTGAATTGTTTACTGCGGATATTTGGAGCTTGAGGAGCCTGTTTGTATAATGAAATAAAATGATCATGTCGAGCAATGTTCTCGGCGAGAATGACTGTTGTGCATTATCTAATGCCTTTAGCCAATTAAATACTCACATCAAGTTGCTTGACTGAACATCTTTGAAAAAGAACACGGCTCTCCGTTATGCTATGCCTTATCTTGGCTAAGCCATGCAAATTTCATATCAAATTATGTTCAGCGAATATTTGGAGCTTCAGTACGACCTACGCATGCTTCCCTAATGAAATAACAGGATAACGGAAACAGAAATTGATAATCGGAACATTTTTTTTCGTACATAAGTATTTTGTTATTCCTTATTTCTTTACTTCATTTACATAGAAAGAAAGATCGTCTTTTTTAAAGGAAACATTCATTTGTGTGTGACAATCAATGGCCCCAACCCCTTTCAGGTCAGCTTTTGCTCCTTCGGTGGGGGGTGATATTGACTATTTCGACTGTGCTAAGCTTTCAAGTTGAAAGTGTTGACTGCTTTGAAAATTGGCATTTAAAATCCAGGCTTTTACCTAGGCTTGAACACCAACCTCTTGTACTAGAGGATAAAATGCAACCAATCTAGCCAAAAGATCTGGTTGGTGCCCTGTGTTAATACCTAGTAAACTTACCCTGGCCAAGACTGAAATTCAGTGTTGCCAATTCAAAAAACATTTTGGTGCTAGTCTGATTGTAATAAAACGTTAAGTTTTTAATGAATGGCCAAAAAAGCCAAAAATAAGCCTTAAATGGTCAAAAATGGCCAAAATGTTCAGAGATTTCTGCACTGCCTATCTTTTTATCTATCAGAGATAGAATTCATTTTGAAGATGAAGATTTAGCACCCATGCTTATGGTCATAAAAAAAATTGTGTTCCAATAATTTTCAAATCAGTTGGTGAAGGTGTGCTGCATCCAGGCTTTTACCAAGATTTGAACACTAACTTCTGGCATCTGTGGAAGAGATATGCAACTATGTCAGCCACAAAGCCAGTCTTTCTGTCATATTTGTTTCGACCATCTTAATTCTTTATTTCCATCTCTTGCTCTTTTTTTTCTTGGTTTTTATCTCCTTGCTCTTTTCTCTTTCTCATCTTCTCTTTCCTTTTTTTTTTTCCTTATCTCACGATTTCAACCTCTACATCTTTTCATTTCTCCATTCCCTCACCTTCCTTTCCTCACTATTGCAGATATCCTTTTTTCTCTTTTCCTACTTATCCATTTTGCATCAGAAGAAACATTGAGGAAGGGAGATTTACTGAGATAAATTATTAAATCTAATTCAAACCTCCTGGGAATCTGTACGTGCAGACTGGCACCCATCACAAGATAGAAACTGATTTTTTCTTTTTTTTTTTTAAACCCAGTTTTGAGATTTTTCTTACAGAAATAATTGACAAACAAAATTTAAACACTGAAAAAGCTAAACAAGAAAAAACTAAATTACTGATGCAATTTCTTAATCCAATGTTGTTTTGTTTTTTGCATGGCAGAGATACTAACCGTGACCAACCATCATCTTTTTCTCCAATTTGTCAGAAACAATATTATCCTGATTTATTTTTTTTCAATTAGATGAAGCATTGTCAGCCATTTTTAATTTTTAGTTAGTATTTTCTTTTATCTATTTCTTCAGTGGAAGCCGCAATAAAAAAGATGAAAGAAAATAAAAAGTGAAAAATTAATAATGGTTGTCAGAAATAGTTGTAGAAAAGAGTTACAAAAGCAGTTTTAGTTTTTTGCTTATATCAGTTGATATTTTTCCAAACGCTCAAACAGCTCAAATGATTTCTTGTACACTGCATATTCAGGGAATATTTCTTATGAAAAATAAGCAGACAGATCAGATTCAAAACAAGCCAGAAAGTCAGACCATAGATGCACTAGTTCATTTCTTGTGTGAAGATCTAGTAGAGGCAGGGTTGACAAATTTATTTTCAAGTTTACACCTAAAGTTGAGTCAAAAAACACAGAAATAACTACATTCTCCAGATATATATAAAAAATTTTGTAAATATATTATTGATAAATTAAAAATGACAATATTCATTTCATCAAAAACATTACTTATCTTATATGTATGAATTTATAAAAGTATTATTTATTTTACTGAAATCGATATATAGGAATTTCTGACACATAGATTCAATCAAAAACATCTAGATTACATGACAAACACCTTAATTGGCAACACTGAACAAGATACGTAACTCACATTACAGCTATTAGTGGTAAAGATGCCAGAGCATCTATAAAACCTGCAGATAACTGGAGCAAATTGTCTCATGCTTTTGGGTGAGGGGTACCTCTGCCTACCATAAAAAGAGAGATTAAAAAGAAAGGTTATTAATTTTTTTACATGATGGTCTCTATTGTATGTAACCAAGAATTTGTTTTGGGTGGCTAATACATTCTCCGTTCGACAACATATTCTTCACGACAGTTTGAGGGAAATCTCAAGCAGATGCTAACGAAAGAGTCCCACAGTTTCATTACAGGGCGTAGGGGCTCCAGATCAGGAAACGTCATCGGTTTCACAATATTGGTTAAAAGATGCATGTTTCAAATTGGAAACAGATTTCCATTTCACAACAGGTATGCAGTGATCGTTTCTCCCTCTTCTCATTATCATCATATCGCTATTTTGTTTCCCCTTTCCTTCATTTGGTCTCCCCATGTTTCATAGCCGATACCTGAGCAACCACAAACAAATGATCAATGATGCAGAAACGCAGAGGAAATAACATTATATAATACCATCATTATTAGATATATACATATATGTATATATATATTCGATTTTCTGCAGCAAACCCATGTTCTTCAATTGTTTATTCTACTTACATTGTCTACGCCAAATAATACATTCACCGTGTAATAACGAAGATCATTTCAAACAGAGTTTCAATATAATATAACACAATTTATAGTTATATATATATACATATATATATATATACATATACATACACACACATATATATATACATACACATACATACACACACATATATATATACATACACATACATACACACACATATATATATACATGCACATACATACACACACATATATATATACATACACATACATACTCACACATATATATACATACACATACATACTCACACATATATATACATACACATACACATATATAAACATACATACACACATATATATGTATACACGTACATACACATATATATATATACATACATACATACATGTGTGTGTATATATATATATATATATATATATATATATATATATATATATATATATATATATATATATTTAAGCACATTAATGCCCATTGATAAAGATCCACTAATATCTTTGTAACAAAAATGGCAGCTTATCTACACACACATAAGCATATGTGTTTAATTAGATTCACATTTATAGGTGTGTTTTCATGTTATTAGTATTTATGCTCATTATTCTTTAAATGCAAATTACTTGTGAGAAACTGTCGCCAAACTGTCAACATAGGTTCCTTCAGTTTTCAAGTGATTTTAGCTGGCTGACTGGCTATGTATGTGTCACACACACAGGCTGCACCAGTTTAAAAATTTAGTCTTTGTTATATCCAGAAGAAAATGGTTTGTTTTTTGAAAAACCCAGCTGAAAACAAGTTTTTAATGAGGGGACTCAATTTACAATAGAATTTTATGCTAAAATCGATCCCTTAGGATTCGGACCATACCGTGATCTAACAAAAGGCGAAAGAAGTAACTCATTCATTGATAAACTCTTTTCCAAGTATTTTGATTGATTACCCCGAACATGGCCTGCTTCCAACAGACATGGGTCTCTTTACTAACCAGACTTGTTTAATGTTTCTTTATAAGCACATTACTTGTTCCTTATTCTGTTCATGTTTTTCCAATGGAAGACCCATACGAGATGACACTTCGTTGAAAATAGAAGCAAAAGGTATCTTTTTTTTATCCTTATTATTGGATTACATATTGTAACACATTATTCTTATTAAATTTGACTGGTTTTTACCTGCATCTTATTCTTACCTTAGGCTTACTCTTTATTTCCGATCGAGCCGTTATCCGTTGCCATGGAAACGATGGCCTGAATTGAAAGTTGTATAAGAAGCGCTAAAAATCAAGATGGAGGTAAAAACGACTCAAATTTAATAAAAATGATGGGAAGGTAAGGTCGTTTGGTTTATTAAAAATGAACGGAGTCCATTGCATTGAAAATGCACACACTTCGGGCTGCCATCAATTTGAGAAAAGGAGAAAAAAAAGCGTTAGACGGCAGTTTTGTGAGTTAACAGGACATTAATCGATTGAGTTCCCATCTTGGGGAGAAACACTTATTTATTATTAAACAAATGCACATATACATAATTTGAGCTAAGAATTGAAAAAGATGCCCAGAGCTGCTGGCAATAAAAAGTAGCTCTATCAAAAACTTTCAAGGCTAAATACACACAAACTTTTTGGTCTAGTATTAAAACAGGTAATATATATATATATATATATACATATATATATATATTTATATTTATATAAGAATTAATATTTCTAACCAAGAGGGAAACAATCGGTTGATGTCCTGTTAACTCACAAATTGCAGTCAAATTTTTTATTTCTCACACTGATGGCAGCCCATAGTGAGAGCATTTTCAATGCGACAGATTCTATGAATTTTTGATAAACCAAAAAACTTTCCTTTCCTCGTGATTTTGTCGTTATCTTTTTGTAAAATTCACGAGTTGCTCTTGTACACAATTTTGCAGCCCATATGGTACATCCACGTGGGAGTCGATAAAACTCAAAGCTAGAATCGAACAAAGAAACATTTGTCATTTCGAAAATATTCCCTCTCTCTCATACATACATATATTTATATATATATATATATATATATATATATATATATATAAATATATACACACTCATACATATACATTTATATGCATACATGTATATACATAGATATGTATATATATACATATGTATATATAAGCATCCATGTATATGTGTATATATGCATACATATACATGTATATGTATGCACATATATATATATATATATACATATATCCATATATGTTTTTATATATATATATATATATATATATATATATATATATATATATAAAAACATATATGGATATATGTATATATATATATATAAAAACATATATGGATATATGTATATGTCTATATGTACATGTAAAATCATGCATATATACAGATATATGTAGAGTAAGAGGGATACATAAGCAAATATGCACAGAAGTATGTACATATACATATATATGTGCAAGGATACATATATATATATATAGTTTGATAGATAGATAGATATATACATATAAATATATACACACACATACAGATGTACACACATATATACATAAATACCCTTAGACACCCATAGAGCAACACATATATATATATAAACAGTTATATATACACCCATGAATACACACATACATGTACATATATGCACATAACCACATAAGAGATAAAAACACTGACATCAAAATCGAGGATACAAAACTGAAGAAAGTAGATCACAACATCTACCCAGGACAATGAATCTCCATGAAACCCTCAGAAGGAGAAAAAATTAAGCGAAAAACCACCCTTGGATGGCAAAACCTTTGTCAGACCAAGCTCAACCTTCAAAAACAACGAGATCCCATTAATCCTAATAAGAAGAGTACACAACCAATGCATCCTCCCAATAGTCACTTATGGAGCTGAAACATGGAACCTAACCAAGAGACAGATCCAAAAATTGAGGACCATACAAAATGCACATGAAAGAATTATGCTGGGCCTCACATAGAGAGACCACATGACAGCACAGTACATCCGGAAGAAGACAAAAATCAGGGACATGATAGAATCCATTAAAGCTCTCAAATAGCAGTGGACTGATCATGTTGCAAAAATGACGGACAACCGATGGATATCTTGACTCATGCCATTGATCCAAAGAAATCAAATGCAAGACCGAAGCCAGTAGAATATTTGATGGATAGACGAGCAGGACAAAACAGGCATATACACACACACATATATATATATATTAACAGGCATATATACGCACACACACACATATATATATATATATATATATATATATATATGTATAAAAACAGGCTTATATATATATATATATATATATATATATATATATAAAAACAGGCTTATATATATATATATATATATATATATATATATATATACATATATATATAAAAATAGGCTTATATATATATATATATATATATATATATATATATATATATATATATACATATATATATAAAAATAGGCTTATATATATATATATATATATATATATATAAACAGGTTTATATATATATATATATATATATATATATATATAAACAGGTTTATATATATATATATATATATATATATATAAACAGGTTTATATATATATATATATATATATATATATATATATATATATATATATATATATATATATATATATAAACAGGTTTATATATATATATATATATATATATATATATATATACAAACAAACATATATACATGTAAAGTTTCTGTATGATACGATGCGATTTCTAATTCCTTCCTTAGGACCATATATGTCCATTCCTTATATATATATATATATATTATATATACATATACACCCATGCACACACACAAGCATATACATATGCATATAGGCATATATAAATATATATTATATTGGCACAAACACACACACATATATATATATATATATATATATATATATATATATATATATATATACACACACATAGAGGGATATACAAATTCACACATAAATATGTATATATGTGTACATATATGCATACAGGGGCATATGTATGTGTATATATATATGCCCATACAATCAAAATCACTGACCTCTGTCTGACATCTCTATGCCCTTCCTATGAACAGCTCTACATTGGTTGTTTAAGGGTTAGATTCCTTCTCATCTTATCATACTAGTACCAAATGGGAGTAACCCTTACGTGGTTTATCCAGAAGCCCTTTCACACTAAGAGAGGGCATCATTTGATTTTTCTCAAGCATCTGAATATTTCTTCTGTTACAGCAACTTTTTTATGTCAACAGTGTGATTAATTGTTTCTTTTATTTGCTGAGTTATGTAAGAAGAAATATATCAAAGAATATATTTCTCCGGTTTGGTTATATTTCAAGTCACTTTCCCCTCGGGCAACACCAGGTATTCCTGCATACTCACACATTTATATATATGCAATGCTCTTCCATAGGAATGGAGCACCCTGGTGGATGGGGAACATAAACTAGATAAATATATCGCATAAATTCGGCCTTACTGACCATCCAGTTCTGTGGAGCAGAGACAGGATATTGGCCTCCGGGTCTGAGGCGAAGGATGGAGAATGGATAGTCTTTAGCCACACTGAAGTGTTGTAATACAACGAAATAGCTGTCTGTGGATGACACAATAATATATATATATATATATATATATATATGTATTTCGAATTCTGTTCTAAAATTATGTACACACACACACACATATACATATGTGTATATTTATCTTTAATTTTGTGTCACACACGCATATATATATTTCTCTCAATCCTCACATAGAATCATATAAGTACACACACACACACACGGATTCTGAGTTGAATACATGTCATAGAATCACACTCATACACACACACACATATATATAAGTACATATAGTAAAAATCAGGTATGCAATATAGCCTAACATAATGTAATATGAAGCAATGTCTCATGTGATGGATTCATTTTATAGAGTACTCGATACGTTCAAGTTCATACTCCAAGTGTCAAGTTGTTTTAGAGTAGAGCTGGAAATATAATAGGAAGTGGATTTGCTACACAAACAAGTTATTGTTTTTGATCTCCCAGAGCGAATCCTCTTCCTATCATATATATATATATATATATATAAAGATTTCTTCAATGGTTCATTACAGATTGTACATTCTGTTTCACTAGAAGATTTCAAATGAAATTTCAAATATATAACTGCTCTACTGATGGTATTGAGCACTTTTTTCTCACTAAGATCTACTTTATATAATAATATATATGTACACGTTTGTTGTATATTTTATCATTGTTTTCTTATTATATATATACATATAAATATAAAATTCCCTCTCATGAATATAAACAAATTTTTTTAACAACAAATATTAAAATTTATTCATTAAGACGTATGGAAATAGAAAAAAAAGTCATTTTGTGGAGTTCTGTAGATTGATTAAAATTTCTGTCGGCGTTTGATGCCAAATTTGGCAGATTTTCTTCAAAAAAACATCAATTCTTCACAAAAAAATATCAAAATAAAAAAGGAAACTGTGGAAAAAAATTTTTTTTATTGATTATTTGTCTGAATTCCTGCTGCTTGTACCAGCCAAAACATGACAAATGTTACAGAAAGTATTCAAATTCATGAGAGGTTTTAGAAACTGTACAAGGCAATATTCCTTCCAATTTTTTCGTAACCAGACTTTAAGCATTAGTCATTGGACAGAAACCTTCCCCAAGATTCACTAGACTTTTCTATCATGGACATCGCAGAGCTAATACTCTCTAAACTTGTCCAGTTTGTCAAGTCATCTCACACATTTTTACAAATGGTCTCTGAGGATCAGCATAGTGAATCAGGATACCCAACAGTTGTTCGCCATTCTTGTAACACGACCAAACCAAACCAATTTGAGTTTTCTAGAGGGTTTCCATGATATATCTGACCCTAGCCTTTCCACTAAAATACTGTGCTGTCTTGTGATCTCTTTATGTGAGATTCAGCATGATTCTTTCTTGTGCATGTTGCATGCTTCTCAGCTCGAGGATCCAACTTTTGGTAAGGTTCCATCGGTGCAAAAATCTTATTTTGTGCCGATCTTCTTCTCTGGGACAAATGTTCATACATACCTTTAAATTTGACATAATGAATCAATATCTTTTCAAAAAAACTCAGTCATACACAGAAATCTTCTGTGCACACATTAATTTTCTTTGTGCCCTGGTTACAATATGTGAGTGTATGTGTGCATGTGTGTGTGTAAGCATATGCTCACATCTGAAAGGTTACTAGGGTCCTGGGTCTTCTATATCAATCATATCCAGTTGGTTGAAAGGATAGTTTTTTAAATCTATATATGTGCAATTGTATTTTTCGTATTAGATGGGTTTAGTGGTGGCAGTGACACCTAATTGAGCTACGCAATAGCATGGACTTAATTTCATGTCCACAAACATCATGAACATGGAATGGCACGTCGAAATGCTTGAGAACCACCCTCTCACTTTTGTGTAAATTCTAGGCTGCACTGTGATCTAGCAGGACAGTGCCTCAGTACACAAATCAAAGATGGTCAAAAAATGGTCAATCGACCTCAGTATCCAAGTCTTGGACTGGCCCAGAAACCGTCCAGATTTAAACCCTATTCATAACATGCAGGTTATTACAGGCATCACCTTTTTTTAACACACATGGGGGTCTTGGAAGGGAAACCATGTTATAACCTAGCCATGATCAGTTTAGCTATTTACGTAACCTATTTTGAGGCTATTTTAGAGCTATATTGATATTTTCAGAATCCTGATTCACTCATGCTATGATGCAAACCGAGCTATAAAGAACAACATTATGATGATGGAGGTCTGTAAGGAAGAGTTGCCAAGAAACACTCCAGGGGCATCGAAGAACTGAAAAAGTCTCTAATGAACATTTGGCTCACTGGAATGACTCCTTAACAGTGTTGGAATCTTGCTGCCACTTTGCCTCACTGAATTGAGGCAGTGATCAAGAACAACAGCTACACTCTTAAATATTGAATATTTTCAGCGAATTTGTTATGCAAAGTATTTTGCTTGATTTAATAAATATTCCAGTACATAGATTCAATTTCTCTTTATCTTTGGATTGTCATGGTGATTCTAGTCGTTTCTGATAGTGCAATGGTTAGTACATCTGCTTTACACGCAGAAAGTCCAAAGTTTGATTCTTGATATCATTAATCCGACGTGTGCAACAGTAACCGAGACATCATCATCTGCCGTAAACTCTGAAGAAACACTCCGCTATGGTGATTTTAGGTAATAATTGAGAACTTTTTCCCACAAATATAATACACATGAGATATGATTGCCTCTGATAAGTTTAATGATGGGTGTAGCAATATTTAAAACAGCCTAAGTATTAATCTTTGTAGAATGGTTTGCACAAGAAGTCAACCTCTCCTCCATCGACCATTGCGGGGTTCCAGAGGCAAGATATCTTTTCTGCCAAGATATTTGGCAAAAGGACAGAGTGCAGGGACAGGTAGATTCATGCCTTTCCAAAGGGAAATAAGCAAGAGCAGCCTCAGCCAAAATTTGAACTCTCTTGTCAATCCCATTATTTTCCGTGCTGTAAATGTTATGCCAACCCCACATCTCCGAAAGAGAAGCGTGTGGAATGTTCTAGACCAGTGATTTCTGAAGAGGAAGACTTGAAAGAGGTGCTGGAAGGCAAGGGGTTGGTAGGGGTTGTTTGAAACAAGGGGGAAAGGTCAAAGAATAAAAATCAATGCTTCTTACGCATCAAGTCCTATGTCGGGGAATAAATGCTTGAATGTAGAAAATGAATGTTTAGATTTAAGAAATTTATCAAAATTTAATTTTCTGAGCATAATGCTTCACCGACTTTACAAGGGTGGGGCTGATGGAATATATGCTCTAAAAGAAGGCGGTAGTCTTCAGAAGCTTTCAGGCTCAACTGGTATCAAGGGGAAGATATAAAGCAAGGCTTCAAGCACAACAGTAAGCAATTTGCTCTGAGTTTTTTAGAACATAAGTGAAGAACAGACGAGAGCTCAAAGCTGGATGTAAACCCCAGATTGTGATGGATGGATTGTTGTCAGAAATGGTATTTAATTGTAAAACTTATAGTGAAAAGATAAGAAAAAAAAAGTCCCTTCCCCAACACCTTTCCCTCTTAAGTCTATGGATTATAAAATTCATGTAGAATTCTCAAGCAGAATATATTTTTCAGCTTGCAATGGATGAGGTGGTGTCAGAGAGGTCCAGAAAGAAAAATAAAATAGATCTGGTTAAGTTGCTCAATAGAAACCATCATGTAACTAACATCTTTTGGCAGCATGCCATGTTGAGGGGTGGGGTGATCCATAAAAAAAATTGGAAAAGGGGATGATCAGTGAATGAGCTATTTCTCTCACTTTTTGTAGGGCAATGATCACCAAGTTGAGCAGATATATACATGAATATATATGTAAACTAGTTATGCTATTCAAAAATGAGTTATGTATTGATCGGCACTAGGGAGCCTAAAGTTATGTTATTAGGTCATTCTTTTTCAATTATTTAAATATCCTGATTTTAGATTTTTTTTTCCAAATCTCATGCTGTTTTGATGAGTGATCAGACAAAGAATAAAAGAGTTTCTATGATGTGTAAATCCCATTGTTATGTCATAATACAAAAGTAAATCAACCAATCAGAGTATCCCATTTGAACAGAGAAGAAATTTGCATACATGCTCATTATATCCATCTCTCTCTCTCTCTCTCTCTACATATATATATATATATATATATATATATACACAGATATCTCCATCTCTCAATACATATATACATAGATATCTCCATCTCTTAATACATATATACATAATCTCCATCTCTCAATACATATATACATAGATATCTCCATCTCTCAATACATATATACATAGATATCTCCATCTCTTGATACACATATACATAGATATCTCCATCTCTCAATACATATATACATAGATATCTCCATCTCTTAATACATATATACATAATCTCCATCTCTCAATACATATATACATAGATATCTCCATCTCTCAATACATATATACATAGATATCTCCATCTCTTGATACACATATACATAGATATCTCCATCTCTCAATACATATATACATAGATATCTCCATCTCTTAATACATATATACATAATCTCCATCTCTCAATACATATATACATAGATATCTCCATCTCTTGATACACATATACATAGATATCTCCATCTCTCAATACATATATACATAGATATCTCCATCTCTTAATACATATATACATAATCTCCATCTCTCAATACATATATACATAGATATCTCCATCTCTCAATACATATATACATAGATATCTCCATCTCTTGATACACATATACATATATATCTCCATCTCTCAATACATATATATATCTCCATCCATCACTTAATACATATATATATATATATATATATATGTATATATATATATATATATATATATATAATGTGTACTTTAGAGAGTGAGACAGACTCGGGAGTGAAGTTGTTGGTGGTAAGGTTTATTAATCCTTATATGTCAATAGTCCATACATGTTTCGGGATTTCTCCCATCATCAGTGGCGTATGTTGTGTGAGTGTGAATTAAAATGTACCATGTGGAACCAGAGTCCACTGCAAGGGGCTATGCATTGTGGGTAAGTTTTTTTTTTGTCAGGGCTACTAGAGGCCTCCTGCTGAATGTAAGAATGACCAGCAGGTATTGGGATTTTGGTAAAGCTGCAGCAGTTGGTCTTTGGGAGGGCAGAGTGTGTCAAGGTAGGGGGTAGTGTTGTGGAGGTGGATTTTTTGGTATGTTTGGGATAGTGTAGAAGGGGGTGGGGTGGGGTCAAGGAGCTACATAGGTATCAACCTTAAAAGTTATTGAAAATGTTTTGGCTATGATTTGGACAGGGGTTATAACAGGCTAAGGTGAAGTTTTTCCTATGGGTCTAGGTGACTTTGAAGCTTCCATTATTGAATGTGTCTAAGATGTGGGTGTGAGGATATTAATGGTAGGAGTTGTGTGTATTAGTGTTCTGTGTGGTGAGGGTTGTTCAGTTTAGTATTTAATCCATTAGGATATAGGGTTTTAAGTTTGTTGATCCACATGTCTTCGTGTTTTTCTAGAACTTTAGTTATGTCAATTGGAGTAGTTTTTTCTATTTTTTCTATGATGGTGAAGCTAGCGTCAGTGGCAAAATTGTGGTCAGGTGTGCGAAAGTGTAGTTCTACAGGAAGTGGGCTACGATTATTTTTTGACTTAATCCTATGTCTATAATTGTTGAGTCTAATATTAAATTGCCACTCCGACTTGCCTATGTACTGTAACTTACATCTATTGCACTCTAGAAGGTATATAATGTTCTTACTGCGGCAGTTGCTATTGTGATATATGTGGTAGCTCTCTTTTGTGGTGGTGCTTGTGAATGTGTTGGTGTACTTGAGGTGGTTGCAACATAGACTGTTTCTTATGTTGCAAGGTGTGCAGAATTTAATTGTTCTAGGTGTATTTTTGTGTTCGACTTTATTGTTAGCGATATTATTGCTACTGATCATGTCTCTGATGTTTTTGGGTCTGCGGTAGGAGATAACACATGGGTCTGTGAATGTTTCTTTTAGATCTGTTTTGATCGTGAGAATGTTCCATCTATTATTGATGATGTGTGCTATATATATATATATATCCATCTTTTAATACATATATACATACATATATATATGTATATATATCCATCACTTAATACATAACTTTTTAATTATTATATATATATATATATATATATATATACATACACACATCTCTCTCTATATGTATATATATATACACATCTCTTAATATATATATATATATATATATATATATATACACACATCTCTCAATATATATACATACACACATCATCTCTCTTTCTCTCTCTCTATATATATATATATACACACATCTCTCAACATGTATATGTATATATATACACACACACACACACACACACACACATCTCTTAATATATATACATATATATAGAGAGAGAAAGAGCGAGAGAGAGAGATAGACAGACAGACAGACAGGGGGGGGTGAGAAAGTCAAAGATAACTTACTTATAATATTGTACTTTGCTCCCGGAATCCAACATTAAGGTAGTCCTTATGACGGTGTCAGAGTGGACTTCATGATAGCCTGTTCGTGTCTGGGTAACCAGCATGCCCCGTACTGAATATTTGCATTTTGACAGGATGCCCTTCAAAGATAGACGGAAAAAACAGCAGTGAAAACATCAGCGGTAAATATCAAAAGGTGAAACACATTAACTCTTATTCATATTAAACTAAAAAGCGCTCAGAGAGTGCGTACCTCTGCCAGAGCCATTGTCAGAGAAAGTAATTGGGGAGGGATTTGCCTTGAAATTCTATCGTTTCTAGCATAGCTTATTGTCCACACTATTTCATAAATTTATGGAGAACTTTTGGAGATATTGTGTGGACAGACATGAAATTTTGGCAATATTACACTGGGGTGGACAGATAAGTACGGCGCACAAGAGATAATTATCTACTGATCAGCCTCAAAATTTAATCATTCCTTTCGAAGCCTATTGTCGACCTTTCCTGAAAATTTCCTCAGGAGATTCCGTGTGGACTGACCTGAGAGGATACGTAAATATATGAAAAACAAAAATCAAAAATATTCCTGTGTCCAGCTCAAAATTCAACTACTTTTTTACCCTTCAATCATATTTCATTAAAATCCATCAAGTACTTTCAGAGATATCTGGTGAACAGACAGATGGAAAGATGAAAAGATACGTATACCTCTCTAACTTAAAGATAAAAAAATTGAATGTCACTATCAAGAGAAATAACTTTTGATTGAAATTATCTTCCTTTGACCATGTGAATTTTTTAAAATAATTTTTCATTCAATTCTCAGAAGAGTTCAATTATGTCTTATTCTATGCAATAAACAGTTCTGCAGTCAATAACAAACGGTTTTAACCATTTCATGGATTTAAGAGTTGAAACAGAAATTAACTCTAATCCTAATACGCCCTCTAATGCAACAAGGTATGTTACGCAAAGATTTTATCCCCGTTTGCATCTGTATTTGAGATTTTATCCATTCTTAGGAACCATAAACAGTAAACACAGCTTTCTTTCAGTTTTTTAGTTGGTCTGGCTGGCTAGGTATGTACATATCATGTGTACATGCCACACCAATGGACTGAGAGGGCTGAAAATTTAAACATTTACTCCTCATTATATTTTTGTTTTTTCAAATTCCCCCAATACTTTTTAGAAGGGGTTCATTTTGCAATGTAATTTCAGGCAAAATTGATCACTCTTCTAATGTTTGCTTGTTATTTGACTTTTCTAGTGATCACTATCCAACAAAAAGGCAGATGAAGTGATTTATTCACTGATACCCTTTTCCAATGTTTCTAATTGATTACCGCCAACAAAGTATGCCACCAAAAGACATCGCTAGCATCACGGTTTCTACTGAGTGACTAACCAGACTTGTTTCTGTAGCAATTCTTACGGGCCTGGTGTGTTGGCCTCACCCAGAACCAAAGAACTCCAGATGCACTGCTATTTACACCGTAGCTGGGGGAACAAGTGGATTCATGCCTTTCCAAAGGCTATTGATTGAACCACAATGCCACTTCACATCTCCTCAAAAGATGATCTGAAATGATTTCGGTCGGTCACACAATAGAGACCATCACATGAGCAACATCTTTTGGCAACATTCAATGTTGGGGGTGGTGATCAATGAATAAGCTATCTCCCTCGCCTTTTGTTGGGCAGTGATCACTAAAAAAATCTAAATTTTCAAAAAACAAACGTAAACACTGCTGGACACAAACTGAGGCATAAACTTACCTTGTAAGTTACACACACACTTTTAAAAACTGGTTTTAAGGAAGAATTTTCAAAAATTAACATAGGCATGATAAGAAGTAAATGTTCAAATTTTCAGCCCTCTAGCTCCACGAAAGTACTTTGTAAGCATGATAGATCAATAGGTAGCCAGACCCACTTAAAAACCAAAGAAACTTACGCTCACAGTTCAGTCTGACTGTTTCCAATTGATTTTAATCTTAACACAGGGTACTTGATCCAGAATCTATGAATATACTCATATGTAAGGGGTTTTTTTTCTCTTCATTTTTTTTCTGTGTGGCATGTGGCACTAGAAGTCTAGACATAATTCAATTTCAAGTTAAATTCATTGCTTTGAGCAAATTAATTGGCATTGGGAAGTTGATTTTTACAACAAAAATTCACACTGTATCGATTGCAATTTACTAAATTCAAATTCCTCAGATATTCACCAACTTGAGCGGAGAACGACAGAAGAACAGAAGTGTGAAGCACTTAGTGAGAATTGAACTCACAGACGTAATAATGATCTGCTAGACTTGATTGCTGATAATTAATCTACAGTGAGATATCAAAATAAGGAGCAGCACTTGATGACATGTGAGACGTTCATATTTCTTTCCAAAAAATATGGATCAAAAGGTAAATGTTAACTTCATTATCCAGTCCTATGATGGACAAATGGACAAAACTAGGGGAGTATTAGAAAAGACACTTGGTGATAGAATAAGAAAAACTCAGGGAAATACTTTTTTCTTCTCTTTCAAATATTCCCTGCTGAAATAAATGATGTCACGTAAGATCTTCTCCTTCCTATCTTATATGCGATCAAATACTGTAGCTAATTAATGAAAATTTTTATATTTTCCGTCTTCTCTAGTATTTAGTTATTGTTTTTTCACATTTCTCTTGCATTCAAGTTTTTCTTTTCTGTTTCATAGGAATACCTTGATAGGTTCAGTTCTGATTAGTGCAGGTTTCGATGTTGTATTGCTGTACAAATTAATGCAACTAAGTATAAGCAAAAAAAAAAACCCAACATATCAATGTATTTGAAATAGGCTTTTTTGACAGTAGTTAATCATGTCATCAAGCCAGCTTCACTCCAATAGCAGTGGTATTAAACCAATAAGAAAACCAGTATTCAATTTGGTATGACTGATATCCAAATGAAGATTATTTTTTCTAAACATTGATATTCTCAGATGTGACTGTCTATTCACTTATGCTGCTCCGTGCGTTTGCTACTCTTGTTTGGAAGAAATTCCTACCAACACTAGTGGAGGTCTGAGTTTGTAGTTTATGTAGGAGTCCTCCGGCAATTTTCATCCACTCTTTGTACGCTGCTCCTAATTCTATAGACTTTCAATAGGTCAGAATGTTTTCTCGTGTATTCAAGGGTCTTCAGATTGAGTAGTTTTAATCTTACGATTTAAGTTAGATCTCCCAACCTCAAAATGGTCTTGGTGCCTTATCAATGTGCTCTCTCTACTGCATCTGAATTGTACTTATACTTAAACAGTGCAGTTTTAGAAAGTACAGTATATATAATGCTATAATGTGGGCTGGTTGTAATGGGCTGTTCTCAGCAAAACTGGACACCACTTGCTTCCAATCTAAGTATTTGAGCTTGATTGATATTGTAACAAAAAACATCTGGTTCTTTAAACCATAATGTCTGTCTTTCACCATGAATCGATTTTAATTTTGCTCCCAAAATCAATATTTATACACCTTGACCTTCATCCAAACTGAAGTGTCAGTATATGGGGTCACAGTAGTAGTTAATAGTCTTAATTCAATTATCCAACATATTTAATAGTAAAAAAAATCAGCTGAAAAAGCAAGTGGCATGATCCAGAAAAACTACATAACCACTGACTGATATTCCACAATGCATCTGACTACAATCTACAATCAAAGAAAGCTGTGAGTTTGTGTGTGAGAGCATGTACGCAGATATATTAGTTTGCATACAAGGCAGTGCAGTGTCAAGTATAAATTTTCCAGATCAGTGGTTCTCAAGAAATCTAATGAAATATATAATTGATTAAAGATTAACAGATCTTTCTCCATAGTTTTCTTAATTATCTCCCTTGACTTGCACTCTCAATAACTATCTAAATTCAGAAATAAAATATCTAAAGTGGCAACACTTGATGTAAAAGCAACAATACAAATGGGAATTCATTAAGAATCAAACTCACTACAGTAGTAATGGTTTTCGAGACTAACTTACAAATCATTTCTCCATGAACAGGTGCCCACCTCCATTGAATATTTACAATACATCTCAATAACTCAGACGTAAGCCTTAAGCTTACAAAGCCACAAATATTCATAAGTCTATAATTTATTTCATCTTATTTTTATTACTTGATTACTTATATTCTTGATATAGAATTCCAAGCATTATGAGAGGAATATTATAACAAAATAATTATACACATCAAAACTTTATGGCCTGAAATAAAGAGTCTGATGCTTCGAATTCAAAGAGTTACAAGTTGTGGCGCCAATGAAACCTATTGTGTTTACCAACTGTCTGCAAAGAATTCATTATTTTCCCAGTTTAACTTTCCGAACATTCATATTGTTTTTATTGAATTTTGCCAACATTATTCCCAAAGAGGCCATGAAATGGATACAGAATTAAATTAGCATCCGTTCTGATTTGATGATTTATCATACACTATTTCCTTTGTATTTGTAGGTTGAAAAAGAAAATCAAGAATGTCATAGAAAGAAAGGGAAATAATGATAATCATTCCAATGAAGACAGAAATGGATGCGATGTACCTAAAATAAGACAACTTTTATTTGCAGATTTCGCTCAGCTTGTATTCAAGAGATCCTGTAGAGAGAGAAGATAATTTATAAAAAAAACTGATTTTTAGGCAAACAACCAAGTCTTCTTAACTCTTATTCCGTGAGATAATACAATGTTAAAGGAGGATTATTCCAATAGAAAAAAAACCTGTCACTTGACAGTAACCATAGCTAGCCCAAAGCCCACTAAAATATGGAGAGGGTTCTCTGTTGGGCCAGCACGCCTGCTCCATAAAAACATACAATTGCAACAGAAATAATGAATAAATATCTCATGAACAAATCCCATGTCGTGAATAAAAATTAAATCTTTGCCATAAACAATGGCTTCACTTCACTTGAAAATAGCACATAAGAAATTAGAAAAATCAGTTTGTGCTTTTGTATCCTATGGGTAGACATATTGGATTATTCCATAACTTCCACCTGGAGATCAACAAAGGAAGATAGTTTAGTAAAGTTTAACTAAAGCAAGCTAATTTTGCTGACCATTGAGAGTGGGTTCAATCCTCATTGGATCTCCCAGTATAGGTAATAGGTGACACAATATATGCAACATCTTATACAATTCGAAATGGAGACTGATTATGTTTACTAGTTTGATTATTGACTCTTATTTTTATCCATTCGACAAAATATTATTGATGAAATGAAAAAACAAACATTATACATAGGCTTTTTCTGATTGCTGTCCTCATCTTGGTTGTTTCTTTTTAAAACACAACATTTCGGCCATTATACACAACGGCTTTCTTAAGAAGGATGCCATAAAGGGGTAGGTGCAGAACGTTTAGATGAGGAGTCCCCTTTGAAGCATTGGAGCAGAATGTTCTCATTCTACTATCTATATCTGGGTAGGAGGCTTTCCTTAAGTGGAGATGTCTATTCCTGAAATTGTCCCGGGGGGGGGGGGTTGAAAGATTATTCAAACCTCACAGAGTCATGAACAGAAGGACAACAGTCCTATAAAAATCTATGTATATTGATGATTCCTAACCCGAAAATTCAGACAAGAAAGAAAAAAAAAGTTATTTTCAACATCTTCACTAAAGTCGACATTCTTCGTGAAAGATATTCTTTGCTTACGGCAGTGCTGTTCTTCACTGCTTAATTCTATTGCTTCATCTCTTACATGATGCAGTAACCTGGCTGTGGGAAGAGCAATATAAAGATGTCAATGGCAGGCTTTGGCAAGTATCAGCTTAGACATATATAGACAGATACAATGAGAGCTTAATATGCATACCCAGGAACAAACAAAGAAAAGAACAAAAATATTAGAGAGAGAATGATTTATCTTTTTTATTTGCTAAAGGAAGCTTGCTTTCAATTCAATAAAAAAAAAAATGGCTGAAAAAAAAAACAAAAAAAAACTAGTCATTTTTCAAGAAAATTCTTCACGATGGAAATGAATTTGAGGTAATTTATATGCCAGAGGTTTTTCTTTGTAGGAGGCTGAATGGTCAATTTAATTGAAAAAAAAAAAAATTAAGAGAGAGAGAAATTACCTTATCATGAATTGAAAAGAAATGGAGAGGGTATTAAAAAGAGAAATCCATTAAACCATACCTTCTGTTGTATTTTTTGATTGGGTGTCGGTAAAAATGCTGCCGCAAACCATGGACCCGGTCTGGGAGCATCCATATTGATGACTGTCGTCCTGTTGTCTGATCGCAGAATGAACCGTTCAGAAAAAGTGCGCTTGAGATAAAAATTTTCTGGGAATGTTTTATTGTTGACTTTGATGATCGGGAAGCTGCCATATTGAAGGAAGCTGCAAAGAAAAGGAAAAAAAATTCAAGTAAAAAAAAAGATCATCTTTTATAAATAGACCCTCGATCATTACGGTTCACTTTGCCTGAAAAAAAAATGTCATACAGATCAAATTTTATATAAAATATGTAGAGAGGATTTGTTATTCATGACATTTTGTTTTAATACTGGAAAAATATTGAAAAGGTGTTGCTTTGATTGTGAATTCCTCCATCTATTTTTATAAATATTTTTACAGCTTGAAATGGCTTCTGCCATTTTTACTGGACAAGCTTCTTCTTTTAAAGTTTGGATTGTAATAAGTAATAAAAAGTAGTGCCCTTACGCTGGCTAGAGCATCGGCCATCCCTCTCCAGATTTCACAAATCAAAAGTTTCTGTCATAGATAGTTCTCAGTGGTTTGATACATGAAATAGACTGAGTGGTATCACTCACTCCATCATACTCTACTTTAAGCATAGCCGGGAGTGAGGGAATTCATGCCATTCCCTAGGGCATCAATGCTGAATTCAGTCCCGGTCAGAGTTTGAACTCTGATTACAAGTCAATTTTCCAAACTGCTGACCGATTGGCTACTGAAACTTCTCTGATTATCAGAAGTTTGTAATAAAGATTTTTTTCAATATGATGATATAGTTACTATTTTGAAGCAACACTGAAAAAAAGCCATAGGTTATCTACTTTAGAGCAATCAGTCTCAC
Source organism: Thysanoteuthis rhombus (assembly GCA_963457665.1). Classification (NCBI taxonomy): domain Eukaryota; kingdom Metazoa; phylum Mollusca; class Cephalopoda; order Oegopsida; family Thysanoteuthidae; genus Thysanoteuthis; species Thysanoteuthis major. The sequence goes on along the minus strand of OY735210.1, from coordinate 25,899,096 downwards.
AAGCCATTGCCAGTGAGTTAGATGTAACACTATTGGTATGGCAGCCAAATATTATGATCAAAAACAAAGACGAGGATCTAGGCCTGATTAAATCAACATATGATAAAAAAGGTCTAGTTAATTGCTGGCTATCAGTATTTGTGCATACAGGATACACCAATAGAGCTAGAGGGCTAAAAGTTTAAGCATTAACTCCTCACTATTGTACTTTTTTGTTCTTTGAAAATTCCCCACTTAAAATAGGATTTCTAGTGCTTGTAGGGTCCCCTTGGTTTGTGTCTGGCAGAGTCTGAATTTGTTTTTTGAAAAATTTGGATTTTTTCACTGATCACTGTCCAACAAGAAGCATGAACAGTGAGTTATTCATTGATCGCCCTTACCCCTCTCCAATTTTTCTATCAATCACCCCAAACATGGCATGTAACTAAAAGATGTTTCTCTTGATAGTTTCTATTGTTCGACTAACCAGACCTGCTTTTCTTGAGTGTAAGCTTTGGGAAAAATCTATCAAAATTGAAATTTGAAAAACAACTCCTGTCAACGGATTCAGAGACTGGGAATAAAGTATGAGAAAGTGAAAGACGTATAATAATGCAGCAGAATTGATAATAGGCCACAAGTCACAGAGAGAAATACTTGTCAGAAATATAATACATAAGGGCATTTCCGCTTATAAATACACTGTACACCTGTTATGTCACTCGATATAACACAGAAAATCTTGTTACTCAGTTTGGGTATGGACCACAATTTATTCTTTTTTCGAAACTCTAAAAAGCATCAAAAACTCAAAAAAACAGTGAAAATCATCGTCAGCCATTTTATGGCCATTTAAATCGCTGAATATAGTTTGAGTAGCCCTAAAATAGCTGAAAAATAGCAATAAGTAAATAGTTTGAATAGCCCTAAAATAGTTGAAAAATAGCTATGAATAAATAGTTTGAGTGGCCCTAAAATAGCTAAAAGTAAATAGTTGAATAGCCATAAAATAGCTAAAAAATAGCCATAATTGGCAAGTTTGAGTAGTCCCAGAATAGCTGAAAGTTAGCAACAAAAATAAGAAAAGAAATGGCACTACAAATTTGAAGTACATTATACTCTGGACTTTTTTTTTTCTCATATCCTTGTATCTCAATAGTCAGCAATTAGTCTACAATAACTATATATGTAACTAAGTTTTGAGAAAACATAACCTGGTGAGAGTTAAAAACAGAAAGATAATACAAGGAAAACCAAATATTTAGCTATCAACATAACAAGGCATGCATTTAGTCATGTTTTGTGATTCTGAATGATTTTTTTTTGATCCTTGAAAAATCTTGTTCGGAATAATTCGATCAAGGAGATCTAAAAAAGGGATTCACATTGCAACAAGGAAGAGTTGCCAAACTAGTAAATTAATTTGGGCCCCTGCAATCTGGGGATATAAAAGCAGATTTTATACTAGTTCAAATACCTACGAACAATACATTTTTTATGACTAAATTATTATTGATAAAAAAAGTATGAATCATAAGTATTTGGAGAAGTTAAAAATCTGTTTCAACTCTTAAGATTGCAGAGAACAATACAGAATTTGAGCGGAGGGGGGGGGGGGACAAAATTTATTTACTAGCTCGGCAACTCTTCCATATAGCAATGTGAGTTCACTCTTTCAATCTCCTTGCTCAATTCTAAACAAGGTTTCCGTAGGATAGAAACATCAAACAATGTTCATGAAAATAACAATTAGAAGGTGAAGAGAAAAACTCAAGACGTAGGCGTTACATCTAAAAACTTTTTTCATTATTCTGTGGTTATGTTTTGATGCATTTCAACAGGAGCCAGCCATCTTTTTCAGAGTAAAATATTTGCAGCAGATCACAGGTAAAATTCAGCATCAAAATTTATAAACAGCAAATTTTTCAATGTATAGACCTTTTCCATCTCTTCATTTTTCTTTTTAAGTTTTTTTTAGTTTTCTGATGTTTTTCTGTTATTGTAAGTTCAAAAGAATGCCAGAATTTTTTGGAATTCATGTTCATGTAGTATTATCTTATTATCTTTGTCTGGAGTGCTTTCGACCATTACTGATCTTTTTCAAGTTTCGTTTTAGCGTCAGTGTGCTTCTCTCAATTTTCAATTTTTCATGGACTTATTGATATTGTTAGTTATATCATTTCACGTTGTTTTAAGTTGTAATACTATTTGGTTTGTTATGTTAATGGAAATCTTATTTCATTGTTTTCTAATATTATTATCATTATCATTATTACTACTACTCCAGCTAATGCTAATTTGCATATGTATTGATCGATAATTTTAAAAATTTTTGATATTCTATACACCTTCGTCCTTATTTAAATGAAAGTATTTCTCAACTCCAACAAGACTCTTAAATCATAAATAAATCAAGATCATCTGATTCAATTTTCTTTTAATTATTCTACATTATTAATTAATATTATCAAGATTATAAAAAGCAAATAGGATTCATTTTTAGAAAACATTTACCAAAACTCTTTACAAAAGTTTCTTCAATTTTTCGATAGCCCGCCCACAACCTGGTTGAACCTACGTACAGTATTGCCCATAAATAAGTATACCCCTACCAATTTTATTTTTTTTTTATAAAGGGTAAATTTTCTTCCAGGATTTTATCATTTCTATTGAAGCATTGTACAATCAAAATGGATATTATCAGGTTTTATTTATTACCAAACTGTACAGTATTGAAATTCTGTTATCAAAAGTATGAAAAAATAGCCGTCAAAAAATAAGTACCCTCTATACAGAATAAGTGAGAGTAGACAATATGCTTCCTCCAATATATCGATGTCACCTTGAGCACTCAACATCCTGTCGATGAAATGCATCTGTTGATACCAATCACTTTCCCCTATACACTTCCTTATGACAATACTAAACTCGTTAGAAACTATCAGATCCAAATAAGTCGATTTCTTGATATATCAAGCATACAGGTAGCACCAATGGAGACCTGAAAATTCTAACATTTACTCTTTATTATGTCTAGAAAAAAATGTTCTTTTTGTTTTTTGAAAATTCCCCCACCTTATAGATTTTTAGTGGGGATTCAACTTGCAATTTAAAATAAAGCTAAATTGGTACGTTAGTTTGTGTCCGGCAGTCTTCACACTTCTTTTTAAAAATTCAGTCTGAGCTCCAACATGCAATGTGCACATGAGTGAATCATGCTCAACATTCACATGGAGGGATCATAAGACAGCGCAGTATATTAGAGGATAAACAGATGATGAAGTCTTACAGATTTCCCTCGGATACAAATGTACTGACATCTATGGTATAAAGATCATACTGTACCAATCTTTCTGTTTGCCTCAGAAATCAGGATTCAAAAGGTGAAAATTTTTCCCATGTGAATTAACGCTAATGGCTCCTTAGCTCAACGTCATTTTGACATACAAAAGGTTAGTCTGCATATAAATATCAACTTGGTTACCAACATCGAACTATCTCGGCTACTCAGTTGATTTAACTTGGCATCATATCATCATCATCATCATCTATTATAAGCCTATTGCAGGATGAAGGCCTTTCCCATCTCTTTTAGTATCAAATAAAGAGATATGAATAGGTTTGCAAGAATACATTGTAGGGTAAATATTTGGTTCAGGTTTGTGAACTCTATCATACTCTAATCATTTGGAATATCAGAGGGAGATAACCATTAACACTGATTTATGTGGCTGTTTGCTCACCTATTCCAGGTATTTCAATTATATTCTTTAACAAACTTACTCAATATAATCTAGGTTTATGGGTAAGAGGTTTGGCTCAGGGTTGGATTTGCAATTAATCATAAAATAGATTAAACATTTTTGTCATATCTATATGTACAGCATCTCTTCTGGTTATCTCCCTTTAAAAGATCTAACAGGTTTAGTATAATTGAGTTAACAAACATAAATCAAACATTCACCCATTAGGAATATAGCAGTTCTATTCTACCTACCAGTATTGCTTACCACAATTTCTGATCATTGACAATTCGCTTTTCCTTCTCCATACCAATAGAGAAGAGAAACTTGCTATAACAAATTTTCAAGTGAAAAAACTGCAAAATTCCAGTGTTTAATCCTCAAATTTTTCTCCTCTACCAGTAAAAATATTTAGTTTATTTAGTACAGAAAATGACTAAAACAAAATACGATTGTGGTGGAGTATAGGTGAAGTCAGTCAGCAATAGTAAGAAAAGTCAAAGCTTTGTGTACATATCCCGAGATCAAATGCAGTTGGTACCAAAATACAAACGTGATTATTGCTTCAATTTTTTCAAACTCAGCCGTCAGATCTTGCTGTTCCACAGAGTAATGATTAAATCAAATTATGTATTTTTAAGAACATACAATTCAATGACATGTGAGATAGCAAGGGGTGTAGCAGGAGATTCACGGGGCAGAGGGGGCGTAGATTCTTGACCCCCTCGCCAACCTAAAAAATTTCAATGCAGTGGTTCTCAATTATTATTAAGGTCAGCAATATTGTTTAGTAGGCAGACCTTTCAAAAAGCCTGGTCAGGCTTGGCTCATAGACAAACTCCTTCGAACACTAGAGAGAGTTTGTTATTGTATAACGTCAGTAGAAACTACAATTCATGAAGTTTTTATGGGTCCTTCTCATTTGGAGATTTGAAACTACAACCATACCCACCCCTTCCCATAGTTACGCCCCCCCCCCGAAGATCCCCCTTATTTTAGCAGTTTATATCAAGAAAGAGCTCATTTTCTTTTCATGAGTTATTCTCGTTTATCACCCAGGTTTTTAATATTTCCTCAAGTTTTGGCCAATGTTGGGCAGGAAAAAAAATTTACGTATACCTCTTGAGAGAGAGAGAGACACACAGAGACAGAGAGTGCAGAAAAAATGAAACTTCAAGGCAGCGGGGCTGATGAACAATTACTTTAGCAGCATATATTTTAGACAACAGGTCTGGTTAGTCACTCAATGAAAACTGCCACATGACCAACATCCTATAATAGCATGCAATATTAGGAGTGATCAATTGAAAAATTGGGAAAGGTGTATTCAATGAAAAGGTTACTTCTCTCGCTTTTTGTTGGATCACTGAGATGCTCAAATTTTCAAAAACAAAAGTGTGGATACTGCCAGACCAATTTAGCATAAAATTACATTGCTTATCTCAATATTTTGGAGTGGATCCCCTCACAAAAAAACAACTTTTCTATAGATATAGTAAGGAGTGAATTTCTAAATTTTCAGCCTCACACCTCAATTAGTGCAGCCTGTACAGGCAACACATATATAGCTAACCAGCAAGCCAGAATCACTTAAAAACTGAAGAAGGATACTCAGTAGTTTTGGTTGACAGTTATTTTAATAGTGATTTTTGCCTTGGGTTTGCCATTACCCAATGAATATAAAACTAAATAGTCTTCTCTCCTCCAGGCAAGTTTTTAGTCACTAGAGTAAGCAGCTTTATTTACACTTACCCAGGATTACAAAAAAATAAACAGATAGAATTAACACAAGTCTGGTTAGTCACTCAATAGAAACTGTCATGTGACCAATATCTTTCAAGCACTGAGCCATGTTGGGAGAGCTAAATTAAAAAATAGAAAAAATGGAATGTTCAATGAATAAGTTACTTCTCTCGGATTTCATAGGATCATTATGAAGTCTGAATTTTCATACACTAAGCATGAACGCAAACAAAAGACTGATTTAGCATAAACTTAGAATGCAAATTGCAACATCCCTCCCCCCAACAACTGAAAATCCATTTTTTAATCAATAATGAAAAATATACCAAAAAATACTTTTTTGTAGACTATAGGAGTAAATGTTCAAATTTTCAGCCCTCTAGCTCAATCAGTGCAGCCTGAATAGGTGATGCAAACATACATAGCCGATCAGTCCTAAAGAAAAGGGTCTACAACCAATAAATCCTACCGATAGTCACTTATGGAACTCTTTAACTGAGAACCATACTAAGAGAACAGGGGAGAATCATATCCAATGTTACATGGAGAGATCACAAGACAGCACAGTATACTAAAAAAAAGACAGAAGTCAGAGATATCATTGAATCCATTATAAAACTAAAATAGCAATGAACTGGTCATGAAGCTAGAATGTTACACAACAACTGAACATCACAACTCACAACATGGAACCCCACAGATCACATGCGAAACTGTGCCTGGCAGAAAATAAGTTTAGAAAGTGCTGGTTCTGTAATGCCCACGATAGAGAAGTCTGGTGAATCCTGGGGAAGTTCCAAGTCCAACAACAGATGTTAAACAGGGCTGATGATAATGATGATGATGATGTTGATGTTGATAGTTTTGACTGCCAGTTTCAATAAAGAGTGAGACAAAGGAGGAGAGAGAGTGAGAGAGAGAGAGAGCACAATTTTACCCTCAAAGTAAATAAACCAATGAGGGGGAGGGAGAAGGCGCGAGGGAAAAAAAAAAAGCAGTAACATAAGATAGATAAGCTGATAGACAGAAACATTACAACATTGACAAATAACCCTATTTACCATGCAATGAACCTAAACCCTGATCAGGTCAATGATAAAGGTGAATCCTATTTAGAAATGATAAAAAAAATCATTTTGCTGGGCCACAAAACAATATCTTTTATTTCTTTATGGTTCTGATTCAATTTAATCCGCCCGTTATTAATACCAAGCAAAAGGCCATCAATTTACGGTCCTCTGAAAAGCCCTTGCGGTAAATTAAAGCAGAAGTGGAGCAGAATTAATTCACATCGAGCCTCAACTATCAGAGATGACATTTTCACAAAATTGCCCGCTTGGTAACATTTATAACTGCCTTTGGCTAAAGATGACTAAGCAGCCAATAGGCTTCCAGTTGTAGACTTAGTGAAAAATTGCTTTCTAAATGATTCCAAAAGTGAATCAAGGCCCAGATCCATAGTATTAAACAGATAGCAATCAATTTTCACACATTAAATTATCCTAATAACTAGTTTCTGCCATCTCTTTTGAAGTAGTCTCCTCCTCGGGCCATTCAAACTCTGGTTAACTAAGTGAACTGCATGGGGTAGTGGCAAAAGTCTGTACTACATTTCATAAAGAGTGTTCCCACAAAACAGGGCAATGGTGAAAGAGCTGATGAACTGCATGATAAAGACTAAAATCATGATTACAAATAAAAATTAACTAGGTGCAACAAGAATCTTAATTTATATGATAAACAGTTATAAGACAAATATGTTGAAATAACACAGATTGGATAATAAGTGGCTTGTGTGACAAAGGATCATGGATACTTTGGGACTATTTGTTCTTTTCCAGCATTACTATATATATATATATATATATATATATATATATATATATATATATACACATAAATATATGCATGTATGTTATTAAGAAGTGAAAATACAATCTCCTATCATTACACAGTAAATGTATCATTAGGCCTAGACAACACATATAGAACAAACAATGAAAGAGAATGGGGCTGCTGAAGGAATCAAACCACATTTTCTTCAATTGTTTATTCTATTTACATTGTCTGGAGCCAAATCATACATTCACCGCATAATAACAAGATCATTTGAAATAAGAGTTTCAATGTAATGTAACACAATTTATAATCACATATATATAGAGAGAGATAGATATAGATATAGATATAGACGAGAAAGTTTCACAACTTTAAACCCCAAAGATGTAATAGAATTTTGCTTAAATAAATGTCATTTCAGTCAATTATTTCCTAACACCTGTTAAAGCAATTAATGTAAGATTTCCAAAGGGTTTTATCTTTTGCACAAACCCGTGGGTAAATTGTCCAGGGGATATTGTCAAAAGTAATTCATCTCGGTGGCAGTTATCTTCTGGAGGCGATCGGTCGGAAGTCGATTGTCCTGGTATCTAAGTAATGGATCAATTCTTGTTTGTGAATAATTTTTAATAGTGTGGTATGCAACATGACGAAATCAAAGAAGATCATTGCAGATATGATCCAAGGCAACATCTCTCATATTCAGTAACATGACAAAATTAAAGAAATCAAGAAAGCACACATCATGATCTAAAATGAATTTGGCCAGGGAACGCAGTTAAAAACAGACTAGCAAATATCATCCCCGCTAGAATGCAGGTGTTGGGATGAAAAAAATCCAACCATATTATA
>OY735210.1:25868440-25885940 GCA_963457665.1 Thysanoteuthis rhombus | reverse complement strand
GAATTAAGATTTGTTGAGCTTTGGCATTTAGCTGAGGATATTCATCTTTCATTGATATCCAAAACTCAGTAATCCCACGATGGCAAATTTGGTTTTCAATATATTGTTGGAAGATAGCTGAATGAGATTTTCTTCCTCCGCAGAGTGCAGGCATAAAGTCAGATTGTGATAGGGCCCTGAATAGGTCTTGAATCCACATGAATTTCTCCATCTTATATCCTTGAAAATATCTTTGAAACTAGTCGCTAAATGGGAAACACTCTTTGCTGCCATCTTCATTCATTTCTTCTCTCCATAATAATGATATTTTCCTCAAGGCCAAAATCTTCTCAGCTATTTCAAAATGGGTGTATGTTCTGTCCTTGCGGGGAGAGATTCTGCGCATTTAGCTTCTCAAAGATATCCGACATATACACTGATTCGATTAAAAAAATCTGTATCCACAAAGTATTTGGCATCCACGTATCCCTTGTCCAAGATATGTATTAAGTTCCTGCTGTAATTCGAACATACAGGGCAGCACATTTCCACACGATACACTTCCACAGTTTCCAATGACTGACAAAGATGTGTGTTCAGGTCAGATATTTTCGCAGAAATTTTTCTAAGAAACAGTGCTTTTAATGGTTGACTGTTTCCAGTACGCATTACAGGACCAGATTCACAGGTGGACTTAGATGCCTCAATGTAAGTACTTCCCTGTGAATTATATTATAGGTTCACAGTGCATCAGAACTTTGCTTCAAATGAGTGTTTGCAAACCTCCATAAGCTCTGGACATAGAATGATCACCATCTGTTCAGATACGAACGCACTTTGTCCACTCTAGATTATTTTCATTGATAAATGTGTCTAGTATCTCAAACAAATCTCGAGCCTTTGTACCTGCAGTTATAATTTTGCAAAATAGAAGATCTATAATTATATCACCGTCAATGAATCCTGCATAATAGATGAGATACGTATCCTTATTACTGTCAGTGGCCTAGTCCAGCTGCAACCCGAGTTCCTTCCCTTTCATTTTTTTCAATCAATTGTTCATTCAGCTTTTCCGCCATGTGCTGGATTCTGCGACAAATCATTTTATCTGATAAAGACACCTTAGAAAGTAGTTTCCCGGCAGATTCACTAATCATAATATGTACCATATCCACAGCAGCCAGTAAAATCAGATCTTCTGCTATGGTAGGCAGTTTAGCCTTTGCAACTTTTTATGGTTCTTTATGATCCTAGCAAAGCATTGCTTGGAATTGACACATGCTTAGAAAAAGTATGTTTATGGTTTTATAAATCTTGTAACTTTCTGCCAAAATTGTCACAAGGTTTACGAATCGTGTTTCGATGAGTTGTTCTGAAGTGGCATTTTGATTTACTTTGGAGCTCGCATTCTGGTGCCAAAACTTTCAAACACAAAAGACACTGCGGTCTCTCTTCATTGTTGATATATGTGTCAGGGAACTCTGAGTTCAAAATATCTATTGTCATATTAACAATCTTTCCTCCTCTGGTTTGTGTTGCATCATCACTCTCCCAATGTTTATCAATGTTTGATACAAAAAACTTTTCCTATTACAACCTAGAAATACTTAATTTAGATAAACTACTATTTATTTCAACTTACTTGTATCAATTAAACTTATTATTTCAGCTAAACACTTGATCCATTTATCACACTACCAATGAGTATATTCATCCTCCAAAGAGTTGCAAGGAATCTGCAGATAATGTTGAACACACTTCAGAATAATTCCAAAAACCTTATCTATAGGAAGAGCATAAACTAGTGTTGAAATTGTCAAGTTCAAGACTAGATGAGCTGGATACACGAATATATCAGAATGTGAAACATGACTTTTCTATTGGATTCATGCAAGAAAATTCTATGATACAGAAGTTGATGCTGCTTATTTGACAACATGGGAGGAAATGAATTTTACGAAACATTTTTTTCCAATTGAACAAACATTTTTGGGTATATAAAATAAAGACAAAACTTGTTTCCGGTTGTTATTTGACAGACCCTTTTGCGTATGCCTGCCATACACTGACTACCATTATTTATTTTCAACCATTTTTTTAAAACTACAATTGATGTTTTTAATTTCTCAAAGTGGCAATTACATATTCTAACTAGTTGGGCAGACAACTTTTCTCACTTGATCTCTACCGTTCCCTCTACCTTTCATATTCAAGGCATGGCAAGGTTGCCAAATTAAAACTTCTCTGTGAAGCCGAACAATGAATGAAAGCCAAAGAAAAAGGCCAAACAAATTTAGATATGGTTCTGATCTTCATGTTATATCAGAATGTAGCACAGTTTCATTCACCCCAGACCATGACAACAAAGAATAAAAAGAGAGGATAAAACAAAAGACAAAGAGAAGAATAAGAGATAAAAGAGAATAATGACAGACAGAAGAAAATTACCGGAGGTCCACAGCCAAGTGAAATTCCTGTCAAGTTAATAGGAATTAAGCGCTTATGAACCATCATACTCAACCTTACATGGAGAGATCACAAGACAGCACAGTACATAAGGAAGAAAACGGGAGTCCAAGACATCATAGAACTATTAAAAAAACTCAAATAGCAATGGGCAGGCCATGTTGCTAGAATGAAAGACAACCCATGGACATCATGACTCACAACATGAATCCCCTGAGATCACATGAGAAACCGGGGACGACAGAACACAAGATGGAGAGATGAACTGGATAAATTCAGGAAATACTGGCTCTGCAACGCCCATGATAGAGAATTGTGGCAAATCCTGGGGAAGGCCTTTGTCCAACGTCGGACGTTAAAAGACTGATGAAGATGATGAAGCCTTTATGGGGATATATTAGCAATCAGACATTAGTTGGTCAGGTGTAAATCAGTATATGACTGAATCAAAATTTCTGAATATCCCACGGTGCACATTTTGAAAACCTTTATCCTAAATACTATATTTCATCTCTCTCACATACAAGATGCTACCCTAAAGTTTGGGGAATTTTAGCAGCATGCAACACAAACCAAATATATACAGACTTCTGCCAACACATTTCGTGAGCTGGTGTGTACATAGCTCCTAGATATTAGGGTAATTTCTTTCCATTGTCGAATTCCCTTAAGTTTTGGATATCACCTTCATGAGCATCTCGAGACTAAAAGAAATGAAGAGACTAGGGTACAGAAGAAAAGGAAAGGTACGCACTACCTCTATAATACCTCATTGCAAAACAAGTAAAAGTAAGAAAGTGTGTACAAAAAAGTTTTGAAAAGCTGGAGATGCCTGTGTATACATGCAAAAATATTATACAGTTCTGATTGGTCACATAATAGAAACCGTCACACGATGTATGTCTTTTGGCAGCGTGTCGCGTTGGGAGTGATCAACTAAAAAATTAGAAAAAAGAGTGATTGATGAATAAGTTACTTTTTTATGCCCTTTGATGGTTGGTGATCACAAAAAAGGCCAAATTACAAGCATGAACACTACCAGACACAAATTAAGGGATAAATTTAGTCTACACTGAGAGTGTCAATTGAACCTCTCAGTTAGAAGCTTCTTCTTTGAAGGGATGGACTTTCTAAAATGAAATGAAAGTGTTTTTTGTAGACATAATGAGTAAATGTTTACATTTTCAGCCCTCTAGCTCCATTGATACAGACTGTTAGCACAACAGTAACATAGATAGAAATTTTGGAGATATCATGTGGTAGACATGAAATCAGGGTAAAATAAAGAAAGCAAGAAAGTTGGCCTATACATAAACTTCAGCAAAACGAAGGTTATGTGCAACAACCATTTCAAAGATGGGGACGCAGCCATCAGGATCGAGCCTCCATGAAAATCACAAAAGAAGACAAAATCAAGCGAAGAATCGCCCTAGGATAGCAAGCCTTTGGTAAAGCAAGCTCAACCCTCAAAAACAAAAAGATCGCATTTATCCTGAAAAGAAAGGTATACACAACTAATGCATCCTCCCAATAGTCACCTATGGAGCTGAAACATGAAACCTAACCAAGTGACTAACCCGCAGACTGAAAACCATGCAACATGCACAGGAGAGAATCATGCACAACACAGCACAGTATATCAGGGACATCATAGAATCCATTAAAAAACTCAAATGGCAATGGGCTGGTCATGTTGCAAGAATGGCAGTCAACCAATAGACATTATGACACATAACATGGATACCCAGAGATCATAAGCACAACCAAATCTGACAGAATACAAGTTGGAGAGATGAACCAGACAAATTCAGAAAATACTGGCTTCTTGACGCCCACAATAGAGAAGTGTGACACATCCTAGGAAGGTCTATATCCAAAAAATGGACAATAAAAGACTGATGATGATGATGTCACATGGATATGACACTACAATCTAGGGGAGGTAATTGTGCATGGATCTGCCCCAAAATTTGATCAGGTCTTCTGTAGCCTCTTGTCCACCTGCCCACATTGGAATTCATTGAGAACTTTTAGAGATACTGTGTCAATGATAAGACAGATAATCAAGACTGAATATATATACCACTCTAACTTAGTTGCCAGAGGAAGATTAAGTATGGGAAAAATCCAATGATGACTGATATAAGGTGATTTGTTTCTTGGAGAAAATTATTCAATGTCATCTTCAGAATTGAGGGCCTCTCTCTCTCTCTCTCTCTCCCTATCTCTATCATATAAGTATGAAATAGAGCAAAAATAAAATATACAACAAACATGTGTATACATATGAATATATGAAGTAGATCTTATTTTCAAAAAAGTGCTCAATACCACCAGTGGAGCAGTAATAAAATGAGTTAAGATTTTTTTCAATGGCTCATTACAGATAGTACATAATGTTTCACTCGAAAAAGATTTTCAAATGATCTTTATCTGGCATGAGCCTATTTAGAAATTTCTTCAAGTCAAACAGAAAGTGCAGTTTTTAATGAGTCATTCAAAAAGTCTATACTCATTTTGCTACCTGTTGGTGCAACACATATATAGCCAGACAGACAGACCCAGGTAAAAAAATGATCAAACCTATGTTGATGTTACAGTTTTGATTGGTTTCTAATTTATAAATGTTTTCTATGCTAGACAGCAAAATCATTAAGATATCTTTCACTCAAACTGAACTTCTCATTTTTTTTCCTTCAATCTTAGAACTTTTCAAAACCAGATTCATTTTTGTCTCTTCCTCTAGTTTTTTAGCCTAGCTGCTCTTTTATCTCTGTACAATCTTAACTTTTGTTTTTTTCTCGGAAGAGGTAATAATAAAAACAAGAAATTCTCACGCAACCTCATCGGAGGAGGAAAAAAATAAATAAAGCAAAAGAGCGTTATCTCAAAACAACCAAACCTATTCATTATAACCCACAATGGAACACTGCTAACAAAGGAAGATCACCCAAGTAAACAAAGCTTACGCAAAAAGGAGGAAAAAATTCACTATATCTGGCATGAGCTTATAGTAGCAGACACGGAACCAAAAAAAAAAAAATATCGAATTAAGGTGGAATTATAAACTGCGGGACTCTGCAAGTTGGCACGACAACACCATTTCAACATGATTTAGAATACAGAATAAGTTATGTACATCTGTACAGATTATAAAAGCAAAACTGACCATTCTTGGAAAGACTAAATTCCACCCGCAAAAGGCCAAAGAATGGACAATTCAAAACATTAGAGAAAAAAAAATGAGAATGGTTTATATAAAACCAAAGTCAAAACAGTCTAGTCAGTCATTCAATAGAAACCATCAACATCTTTTGGCAGCATGTTGTGCAGAGGGAGTTCAATTAAAACATAGTTAAAAAGGGTTATCAATGAATAAATAACTTTTCTTGTCTTTTGTTGGGCTGTGAATACTAAAAAAGTATGAATTTTCAAATAACAAGCATGAATACTATTGTATATAAACTAAGATATTTAGCAGAAACTTATATGGTAAATTCAACTCCCCACTAGAGACCTATTGGGAGAGGTTTTGAAAATCATTTCTGGACATAATATGCAGTAAATGTTTAGATTCTCAGCCCTCTATTCTCCATTGGTGTGGCCTGTGCGTATACATAGCCAGCAAGACTGGCATAAAAACTAAAGAAAACTGTGTTAATATTGACAGTTTTAGTAAACAGTTTCTTAAAAAACCTGAAATTCGATCTAATCTATGCTTGCATGGTTCCTTCTTCAAAAGTAAATTTGACGCTCACCACAAATCATCCGAGACCCATAACTGTCCATATCAAGCTCCGGTAAATGGCGTCCTTCATTATACTATCACACTTGATGCAGTATGATATTAGCTTAGTTTTTTTTCCTAATTAATTGTCCATCTTAATACTTTATCATCCATAAAATTTCACACCTCTTCTTTACTAATCAGTTCTCTTGAAAGAACAAATGACCACATTGTAAGTCAACTAAACGGACATTTAATTAAATTCAAATAATTAAGACAGACATTTAATTGAAAAAAACAAAGCAAACATCACGCCACAACAACTGTGCTGGTATTATGACTAGAAGGCTAATACTGAAGCTCAATATAGACAGTTACAGGGGCTGGATTGATTGTAATAAGGGATTGTCCACCAAATACTCTTGTGATTGTCCTCTCGTTCTGCATTCATGGTAAGAAGGAACCATGCAGGCCTATATCAGACAGAACATGAGGATTTTGATCTTGTTTTTGTTGACAATTCTCACTTGATGCTTTGATTTGACCATTCTCAGCCTTTTGCAGGTAAAATTTTGTCTATTATAGTATTGTCATTTAACAGCAAATCTATGTAATTGCTAGCGTTATAAAACTTGTCGGTATGTTGGCTTATTTGTCAGTTTATGTCAAAGAGACACGGTGAAAATAGGAGAATAATGCTAACACCAAGTTTCAAATCTTTCCACATTTTTTGTGACTTCCGTTCTGCCTCTCTAGCTACCTACTGCTGTGTGTTGCCCCCTTTCTCTACTGGCTCAGTCGTCCCTAATCCACCCAATACACAAGCTTGTGCATATTGGGTGGGTTAGGGTTGACAGTGCTGATGGAGACTGGACAATATGCAGCAGTGACTGACTGGAGAAAAGAAAAACATCCGTTTGAAAAAGGAAAACTAATTTTATTATCACTCAATCCAGTTAAATCTGAATAAATAACTTTCGTGGGGTGTAAAATCTTGATCACAAATTATTGAAAATAAAAAAATAGATAGAATTATTTATGCATCCATAATCCATACAAATACATATATTTGTCTATAGTTCTGAGTACAAGAAAATTGGACCTAAACTCAAGGAATCACACTTCTTTATAAAGAAGTGTCTTCCTCGGAGTATTTTACAATAAATAAATTTCTACTGAAGTACATATCTGCATAATTTATCCATGCTTGAATGAACCTTTCATTTTTGACAGGTACTACGCTAATTACCAAATAAATCTGTGAAGGAAGGAGAGAAAAAGAAAAGCATTCATGCTCTTCTTACTTTCTTGTAACTCTTTACGTCTTCAATTCGGTTGCTGAAAGCTCAACAAATGCAAGAAACAATCTCAAATACTGTGTTGTCTGAATTGGTGTGCAATTATCTAATATTTAACAAGAGTAAGCAGTTAACCTCCGGACAGTGAATAAACTATTTATTTACCACAGAGAGTAGAGATGCTGAAAGCTGGTGAACATAGGAGGAAAAGGGTAAACGAGGGAGGTTATATTACCGAGAATAGCGGTGCCAGGAGGTTGCACAGCGTGTTCAGCATCAGAGGTTACCAAATACATAGTAAGTGCTGAATTAAATGAATACAACAAAAGTTCAATTATCTCCAGAATTCCCGAACTGCTTGATACCACTCCTATTGACAGTGGAACTCTTTTGTGAATGAAATATAAAACAGGGCAGGTTAGTCAATCATTTGAAACTGTCATGTGACAAACGTCTCTAGAGAGTGATCGAATGAAAAATCTGAAAAAAAAGGTGATCAATGAATAAGTTACTTCTCTTGGCTTTTGATGGGCAGTGATCACTAAAAAACTCTGAATTTTCAGAAAAACAAGCATGAATGCTGCAGGACACAAATTAAGGGACCAAATTAGCATAAACTAAATTTTCAGCCTTCTAGCTACATTGGCACAGCCTGTACACCTGATATATAAAAACATAGCCAGCCAGACAGACAAACCAACTTGAAAACTGAAGATATCGATGTTGACAGTTTTGTTTGACAATTTCTAATCGAACTAATACATATATATATATATATATATATATATTTTTTTTTTTTTTAAATAAAAAATCTACTTGAAGGTCAAAAGAGGTAACTTTAATCAGCAGTTTTTTTCTTTAAAATTTGCATTCAAATATTTTTCATATGAATAAAAGAGTTAAAGTTGTTGAAAGCATTCATCTAAAATCCAGAGTTCTATGAGAAGTATGATAAAGTTTTTAGAAGTTGACTTACTAGAGTGTTTTTCTTTATATACAGGCCTCCCGTTAAAATGCTGTATGTTGAAGCACAGTTTTATCATATAACGTGTGTAGATGATGAATTTCAAAATATTAATCTTTTTCAAAAAGAACTACATCCAACCTCAATATGAATAGATCTAGCCTCAAAAAATGGCTAAATTGGCAATCCTGGTTAGTATGACTTGATGATAATGCAGTTAACTTTCTTGGACTTCCAAAAACCACATTATAACAGGGGATGCCTGTTTAATGCTCTTTGTTATATAGTGTGTAGAAAGTTCCATAATTTAGCACCTTGTAAATGTTCTTCCTTGTGCAAGTACTGTCGAGATCTGTTGAATGGTGAGACAGGAACCGAGTGGTGAGTACTGTTGTAAGTAACAATACGCCACTAAAAAAGGACACATGCTTACCGGCGAATTGCTTTTTATTGTCATCTTTTATTGAATACAGACGGCTACTGAGAAGATTTGTTCAAAATGTACATTCTTACTTTGCCGTCGGTTGAAAATTGTTTAATTGTATTACGGCACGGATTTTGGTGTTCAGTCAAAAGAGGCCGTTTTGATCCCCTGCATGAAAGAAACCTGATTTTGTCATTTGACTTCTGGTCGTCACGTTTAAAAACATTGCAGCTACCATCTGGCATAAGCCTAGGGTGGCAGTAATTAAATCACAAAAAAAGATTAGATTATGGCGACATTAAAAATTGCAAGACTCTACAAGTCAGCCAGACAACACCATTTGAACATGATGTAGAAGACAGAAAAGATTTCTTCACAGGTTTGATTAATCACTCAACGGAAACATTTGCATGACCAACATCTTTTAGCAGCACACTGTTGATCAATGACTAAATTATTCCTCCCGCCATTTGTTGGATTACTAAAAAGTCCAAATTTTCAGGAAAAACAAAACAAGCTACGTTAACTGTTTTAGTGATAGTTTTAGTCAATCGTTTCTAACGTTCATTTGTTTTGGCTTTTTTGTTAAAGTAGATATCCTCAGTTTGATGACTGTTTGAAAACGCTTCCCTGGGGTCTCAAAAGCTTTTCAAATAGTCATTAACCAACTGCATTTTCACTGACTAATCCCAGTAAAGGTTAAAGGAGGTCCCTCAAAGCACCAAATTTCTAGCTACACCTCTAATTTAGCGAGTAGAAATCCACGAAAATGCAAGCAACAATTTCAAATACTGTGTGAATTAGTGTGCAATTATCCAATATTTGATAAGAGTAAGCAGTTAATCTCCGGGTAGTGAACAAACTATCTATTTGCCACAAATGTTGCAGACAGATGTACATTAGGGAAGAAAGGCAAATGTTAAATTATCTTGTGTGTTCATCTCTTATGAGACAAGTCTGAATGGAGTAAGCAGCCAGTGATAAAGTTCTGGTTTCCTTTGCATGTGTCAGCTTAAGGATCCTTCCAGGTTCAAGTCTGGTTGAGACAAAGATTTTATTCTTATAGGCTTTTATGACCATGGCCTTCGCAGGACGCATGTCCGACAAACGGATACTTTCTGCCTCATCACACCACTTAAAGTATACACCATTAGATGCTGAGTGTATAGGGAAATTCCCAATGTCCTGATGAAAAGTTGTCTACACTCTGTGTTTATACTGGGAATCTAACGGGGGACCTTCTGCATATGAAACAGACTTGCTAATCATTGCACGATCTGAGCCAGCTTACAAGTGTTGTCTGAATTGGTGTGCAATCATCCAATATTTGATAAGAGTAAGCATTTAACCTCCCCACAGTGAACAAACTATTCATTTGCCACAGAGGGAGGAGACGCTGGAGGCTGAGAGGAGAAGAGCAAATGAAGAAGGTTATACTGCCAGATCAGCCCTATTTAGAAAGTCTTTTGGCAGGTTATCATTGAATGAAGACTAATAGAACAGGTCAGGTTAGTCACTTAAGAGTCACTCGAATGGTCACATGACTAACATCTTTTGACAGCATGTTGTGCTTGGGGTGATCAATTAAAAAATTGTGAAAATGGCTGATCAATAAATAAATCACATCTCTCATTTCACCAACCAGTGATCACTGAAAAAAGTCGAAATAAATAAACATGCGCTGGACACAAACTGAAGCACCAATTTAGCATAAACTTACAATGTAAATTAGTCCATCTACTAAAAAAACGATTTTTTGGAAGGAATTTAAAAAAAAAAAAAAAATGTTTTCCTTCCAAGCATAATAGGGAGTAAATGTTTAAATTTCCAGCCCTATGGCTCTATAGGTGCATCCTGTATGCACATACATAAACAGCCAGAACTGCTTAAAAACTGGTGGTATCCTTTGGTGACAGATTTGGTGAACAGTTTCTAACAGTATAGATTTCTACACATAGATCATAGAAGCAGAACTGACCAATCTATTGAAGACAAAGTTTCACCAGCAAGGACACGGCAGCGTCAAGTTATATCTAATCTATGCTTTCATCGCTCTTCCATACTAAGCAGTTCTCTTAACTCATCCAGGCCTGGCGTTTTTCTTCAGAGATACGAAGCGAGGATTAAAAGGATGGATTTAAGTTCTCTCATTTTCTAAGCAATGTTGGGAAGTCATATATCATTTTGAAGGTTATAAGATATGGATTCAACTTATGGCAAAATAATACCAATATGATGGTCATGTAACCTCATCATGTATTCAAAATGGCAATGAAATTTAAAGGCAACCCAGCGTGCACTCTCAGCCTGAATGAGTTAAAACATCAAGTGACCAAATTATAAATCAACTAAACAGGATATCAACAAATAATCAGCAAAGAAAGGAATGAAAAAAGAAAAACAAACATTAATAGCTTTCTGTCTTTCTTGTAACAGTCGACTTCCTTAATTTTGCAAAAAGGATAGCATGGAGAGGAAGGGGAGATGGTTACTTGAAAAACACCCCCTCGGCCACCAATAGAGATGTACCTCCTAAAGTTTTTTAAATAGTAAATAACCTACTGCATTTCTACTGACTAATCTAACTAAAAGAGCCAAGCCCCCTGGGCCCCCTAATGTCAAACTACAGCTTTGATTTGGCTGGTAGAAATCCAACAAAATGCAAGCAACAATTCCAAATACTGTGTTGTCTCAAATGGTGTGCAATTATCTAATATTTGATAAGAGTAAGCAGTTAATCTCCGGGTAGTGAACAAACTATCTATTTGCCACGAATGGTAGATATATAGGAGACAGATGCACATTAGAGGAGAAGAGTAAAGAAAGGTAAGATTATCTTAAGCTTTCAACTTGATGATCTTTTCAAGTTTCAAGTCTGGTTGAGACTCGGACTTGATTCTTTCAGTTTTCATGATCACTCCCTAGGTAGAACGCAAGTCCGACAAACGGATACTTCCGGCTTAATGACACCGCTTAAAGTGGGCACAGATGGCTGCTGAATGCACAGGGGAATTTGTCCTAATCGAGATATTTCCACACACTTCATTCATATTGGGAATCTAACAGGGAACCTCCTGCGTGTGAGACAGACGTGCTAATCATTGCACTATCCAAGCCGACTTACAAATGTTGTCTGAATTGGTGTGCAATCATCCAATATTTGATAAGAGTAAGCATTTAACCTCTCCACAGTGAACAAACTATTTATTTGCCACAGAGGGAGGAGACGCTGGAGGCTGAGAGGAGAAGAGCAAATGAGGGAGGTTACACTGCCAGATCAGCCCTATTTAGACAGTCTTTTGGCAGATTATCATTGAATGAAGACTAATAGAACAGGTCTGGTTAGTCAACCAGTAGACACTGTCACGTGACTAACGTCTTTAGACAGCATAGGGCTGATCAACTGAAAAATTTGAAGAAACTGATCAATGAAGAAGTTACTTCTCTTACCTTTTATTGGGGATTTTCAAAAAATGGAAAAAATGTTTTATCAAGACGCAAGGAGTAAATGTCTGAATTTCCAGCCATATAGCACCATTGGTGCAGAAGGCCTGCTGCATGACTTATACACACTTAAATCCGATCCACTTAAAAACTGAAGAAACCTATGTTGACAGTTTTCTTACATTTTATTGGGCAGAGATCACGGAGAAGGATCATTTTAAAGAATATCAAAAAAATGTCATTTTCAATGTTTAAATTTTCAACCCTGTAGCACCTATGTTGACGATTATGGTTAACTATTTTGAACATCTTCAAATTTCATCCTTGAAGAATCCTTTTTATCATAAATGATTTCCTGATGGGGTTCCGAGATAGAGAAAGGCAGGGAAAGAGGAAGATATATACCATGCAGCAAGAGAGTTTCAGTTTATTCAAACAAAAAGGTGAATGATTTTATACCTATATCAATAACCTAATGCTTGTTAGTACCTTATACATAGTACATTGGAATTCGTATATTCATAGGTATTTACTGAGCTTACTTAGTTTGGCTTGAAGCCACACGTGAGGAAGAAGAATTACGTCTCTCCAATCTTTCACAGAGGGAAGTTTGGTCATAACCATGAATACAGACACACATACACTGAAATATATATAGCAATTGTGCTTCTGACTGTAATGTCTTACTGGCAAACTTTGCTATCTCATCCCCCTATTTTTTTGTCTGGTCTCTGCCTATTATGTTGACTGTCTCATGAGCACTAAGCGGTTAGCTATTTGCTCCATCTATTGTCATTTCTACGTGGTAATTGTCCAGCCAATCTCCATTGTTGTTGCCTAATTATTTGCATGATATCGTTCAACTGATTCTTCCTCAGATCCATGTTGATGCTATTCTATACAAACTGGGAACCAGCTTCAAATCGCACAGAGAGCCATGGAAAGAGCAATAAAACCTCAACTCTTCCCTGTATCTAACACATCACCAAAACACTCTCATTTCCCACTCCAAAACAACCTTATCTGCTCAAATGGACATCCACTTTTCTAGAGACGAAACTTACACAAATCAGAAAAAACTCATTTCCTCTAATACATAGTAATACAAAAAATTTTTTTTCTCAAATCGTTTCAACGTATAGTCAAAATTTCTCAAACCCAACTACCATGCAAGCATTTCAGTGATTTTCACCATTTCTCTCAAACCACCTTTCCTTTTCAAAGCTCTGACAACACCAGGGACAATGAGTGAAATGTACGTAAGCTATTATATTCTTCAGTAAAATAAGTCTGAGAGGACCTAAGTAATTTCATACCTTTTTCCTTTTTACATAATGTCAAATTTTCCTCAACATTCTGTTGGATCAACATCTTTCCCCCTCTTATATATGAATGGTTTGTTTTCGCAAGTGAGAATTCTTTTGGGATGATATCCACAGCTGTGGGACTGAAGAGGGCGGGGCCTGTGTGCAAAATATTCTTCCAGCACTGAGCAATGGATATTTAAGTTATAGCCAGCTTACCCAGGGCAAATCCCTCCCTTTGAACCGAGAATTAGCTTCCTATAGTCCACCGAGGTGGCACAGATATGAGCCAGATCCATAGGTCATAGGTTCAACAGGAGACTCATTCTTCAGGCAGAAACAAGCCAGCTATGGAGGTCTACCGCCCCTTTGCAGGTGTGTTCTGATAATAAGATTTACCTGTGGTTGTAATACAAGATGTGAACGGTCAACAGTTATTAGATGCCAATGAGGCTATAAAGGAGAATTAGGACGGAACAGCTGCGCTTCAAGCACAGAACCTCACAGAAAGTACAGCTTTGTATTTTTAAGCACAAATATACAAGATAGTACAGCTTCCTACAACCTTGAGCAAGGAATTCAGGTGCTCAACAATAGCAAATGGACACTGACAATAGAGGTCTGCTTCCCCTGAAGATAGCAACCCAATGGTATATCTGCCTATATATATGTACATATATGTATGCACAGACATTTATCAACACATATATATACATATACATATATATATAAGGACATATATATACATATATATAGACACATATATATACATATATATATATATAAATACATACACACAAATATAAACACATATATATACATATATTTATATATATAAATACTAACACATAAATATAAATACATATACATATATATATATATACATATATATATAAATACTTACATATAAATATAAACACATATATATATATAAATACTTACATACAAATACATATACATATATATTTATATATATGGATACTTACATATAGATATAAACACACATATATATACATATATATATATAAATACATACACATAAATATACATATATAAATATATATATATATAAATACATACACATAAATATACATATATATATATGTATAAATACATTCACATAAATATACATATATATATATGTATAAATACATACACATAAATATACATATATATATATATACATAAACATAAATATACATATATATATATACATACACATAAATATACATATATATATATATACATACACATAAATATACATATATATATATATACATACACATAAATATACATATATATATATATATACATACACATAAATATACATATATATATATAAATACATACACATAAATATACATATATATATATAAATACATACACATAAATATAAATATATATATATATATAAATACACACATATAAATATACATATATATATATAAATACATAAACATAAATATACATATATAAATATATATATATATAGATACATACACATAAATATACATATATATATATATATATATAAATACATACGCATGAATATACATATATATATATACATACACATAAATATACATATATATATACATACACATAAATATACATATATAAATATATAAATACATACATATAAATATACATAGATATATAAATAAATATACATATATATATAAATACATATAAATGAATATATACATATATTTATGAATAAATATACATAAATATACATACATATATAAATACATATACATAAATATGCACATATATATAAATACATATACATAAATATATATATATATGAATATAAACACATAAATATATATATATATGAATATATACACATAAATATATATATATAAATATATACACATAAATATATATATATATAAATATATACACATAAATATATATATATATAAATATATACACATAAATATATATATATATATAAATATATACACATAAATATATATATATATAAATATATACACATAAATATATATGTATATAAATATATACACATAAATATATATATATATAAATATATACACATGGATATACATATATATAAATATATACACATGAATATATATATATATAAATATATACACATAAATATACATATATATAAATATATACACATAAATATATATATATATAAATATATACACATAAATATATATATACATAAATATATATATATATAAATATATACACATAAATATACATATATATAAATATATACACATGAATATACATATATATAAATATATACACATAAATATACATATATATATAAATACGTACACATAAATTTATATATATATAAATATATACACATAAATGTATATATATATAAATATATACACATAAATATATATATATATAAATATATACACATAAATATACATATGTATAAATATATACAAATAAATATATATATATATAAATACATACACATAAATACACATATATATATGAATACATATACATAAATATATATAAATACATACACATGAATATACATATATATATAAATAGATACACATGAATATACAAATATATATATATATATATATATATACATACACATAAATATGCATATATATATATAAATACATACACATAGATATGCATAGATATATAAATACATACACATAGATATGCATAGATATATAAATACATACACATAAATATGCATATATATATATAAATACATACACATAAATATGCATAATATATATATATATATATATATATATATATATATCCATGCACATAAATATACATATGTATATAAATATATACACATAAATATACATATATATATATATGTATATATACATACACGAAAATATGCATATATATATAAATACATACACATAAATATGCGTATATATATAAATACATACACATAAATATGCATATATATATAAATACATACACATATATATGCATATATATATAGATATATATATCCATACACATAAATATATATGTATATAAATACATTCACATAAATATATATATGTATATAAATACATCCACATAAATATATATATGTATATAAATACATCCACATTAATATATATATACGTATATAAATACATCCACATAAATATATATATATATAAATACATCCACATGAATATATATATATATAAATACATCAACATAAATATATATATATATATATAAATACATACACATAAATATACATATATATGAATACATACACATAAATATACATATATATAGATACATCCACATAAATATACATATATATAAATACATCCACATAGATATACATATATATATATATGAATACATCCACGTAAATATACATATAAATACATCCACATAAATATACATATATATATATATATATATATATAGATATATAAATACATCTACATAAATATCACACATATATAAAAACATCCACATGAATATACATATATTCATATATATAAAAACATCCACATAAATATACATATACATATATAAATAAATCCGCATAAATGTACATATACATAAATATACATATATATATATAAATACACTACATAAATATACATACATATATATAAATGCACTACACAAATATACATATATATATATATAAATACATCCACATAAATATACATATATACATATATAAATACATACACATGGATATACATTTATATATATATATATATATAAATACATAGACATAAATATACATATATATATACATATATATATATATAAATACATACACATAAATATACATATATATAGATACATGGACATAAATATATATATATATAAATACATAGACACAAATATATATATATATATATATATATATATAAATACATACAAATAAATATACATATATAT
>OY735210.1:25703440-25863440 GCA_963457665.1 Thysanoteuthis rhombus | reverse complement strand
ATATATATATATATATATGATTATGAATTGTGTACTATTCTATAGAAACTTATTTGAAATGATCTCTCATCATTACACGATAAGTTTATCACTCAAACTAGACAACTTAAATAGAATAGACTATTGAAGAAAATGGGGCTGCTCCAGAAATCAAACCTGCAACTGATAGGGTAGCCACTTCAATATAGCTTTGCTCTCAACATAGAGGTATAAAGTCACAGGTAATACAAAGGCCCAAATAACCATTCAAGCTCTAAATTCTCATCTCATTCAGATTTGGATTTGGATCATTTTTTTGTTTAATTGCAAACATTTTATCAGGTATGGTAGTGCATTACTGAATGAGGATATAGTACTTAATCTATCTTTACATAGGCATGAGGTGAGTTGAACGGCATTTTGGATATTAGAAAAAAAAGTTGCCAATTCACTGTTCTGTAGTTTTATGGAATTCATAATTCTCATTTATTAAATAGATTTTCATTATATGCATTCGAATATTGGACATTTACAATTTGGAAATGGTAATGATGAAGTGGTTTTTAATGAAAAGGTTTATCAAATAAGATTTATGGTTTTAGGGCAACTGAAACGTTTTTTTCTAGGGGGGATTCAGCAAAAAATATTTGAAGATTGAGTCGATTAGCGCAAACAGCAAGGGATAACTTTACATCATTGAATATACGAGTCGAAGCAAATATGGGAATTCTGATTAAACTGATGCATTTAAAGACAAAACCAAAAAGGGATACAGACGTAAAAACAAAGTGTTGTAGATATAAAATCAAAGAGATGGGCAGACAGGCACAAAAACCAAGAAAACAGACAGACAGATGAAGAAAAATTTTATAAAAATAGAATAAGCAAAAAATCTCCAAGAAACAGACAGATAAAAAATTCCAAAGAAATAGACAGACAGGTAGAAAAATCCAAAAGAAACAGACAAGCAGGCAAAAATTTTGAGAGACACAGACATATAGGTAAGAAATCCCAAAGAAACAGACAGACAGGCAAAAATTCCCAAAGAAATAGACAGGCGAAAATCCCAAAGCAACAGACAGACTGTCTCCTTGGGATTTTTTGCCTGACAGACAAAAAAACCTAGGAGAAAGAAAAACAGTGAAAAAAACAAAGAAACACAAAGAGTCAGAAAACCAAGAAGGTTGAATAAGAGAGATAGAAAGACAACGCAATAAGAGATGGACAGTCAAACAACTATATAGTATATATAGAAAGATAAATTAAATGCAATAACCTGATAGATATGTGGTTGTAATATCCAGTTACAGATATTTCACATGAGTGGGGTTAAAAAAAAATATTCCCCTTTATTGTGTGTGAACCATTAAAAAAAGCATACGCAGAAGATGATTTTTCTGGTAACTGAATATTAAGAAAAATTCTGAACTCCTGTGGTTAGGGTGATGGGATGAAGGTTCAAGATTTCTGAGAAGCCAGTATTTTCTTTGAAGTAGGACAGGCAGACATCAAAGCTCTAACCATCATCTTGGAGTGTATCTGAGGCGATAAATGTTTCCCGAGGCGAAACTTACACTCCATTCCCATGGTAACACAACTACTATGCCTAGATGTTGAATGATGATCAGAAAAACAGAAAAACACAAAATAACATAGAATCGGTTTTTGTTTGGGTTTTTTTTTAGTTTTCTTCAAAGCAATTTACCAAGATACACGAAGTGCAAAAAGTATCCGATACATTTTGAAAAGTTCATTCCAACATACTTATACATCTTCAAAATTGGCAGAATTAGGACCAAAGATTCTTGATTTTTGTGCATGACATTTCAATGTTCAATCTTATTTCAATATTTTTTTTAATATACATTTTTCAATTTTTTATCCAAATTTTGTCAATTTTGAAGCTGTACAAGGATGTTAGCGTGAACTTTCTGGAATGTATCGGACACTTTTTGAGAGGGTTGTTTTGTGTTTTTTTCTCCCAGAGTGATAGCAGCATGGTTGAAGGTTAAATCAAATCATCGTAGCCCTACAAATGGCCCAACCAGCCAGCCAAGCAGGCTACAGATTTTCCTCCCTCAGTGTCTGTGTGTGTCTCCAGGCACTCTTAGTCACATTTGGGGCTATAGCTTGAAAATTTACATGGGTACACCATTATCCACCATCTAAAAACTTTTTTCTTATGCTGGTATTTTCTACACGACTTTAAATCAATAATCTCTCATCTTTTGGATGACTACATATTCATATAGTATTTTAAATAAATAGTTATGGTACATGTATGGGCTATGGTGATTCATTTATGCAAGCTACAGATATTTTAGTACCAGTCATTTCATCAACTATTCAGACTTGTAGAAGCATTTCAGCCAATGCACTCTTTGGCTTTACTATTGTAGCCTGAAATTCTAAGATAAAGAATTGTCAATACTATTATTATTCCCACCAGTATCATCATCTTTGTTTTTCTGATCAGTACATTTTGGCCAGACCCTCTCCAAACATTGACCGCAGTTCTGAGATTAGATATTGTTAACTTTTAAATTCATACAAAGAAAATAGAATGCTAATTTCAAGGGAAATAACTTTTGATTGAAATTAACCCAGACTATTCAAGGACTTTTTCATTCTAAATTTTTTTTTAACCCAACAGAAAAGTCCCATTATTTACTATTTTATTCATTGAAGAGTTCCACTATCAACAAGCGGTTTATGAACTTGAGAGTTAATATCCCACGATATGAATTAGTATCCTCATCTTTGTGGTTTTGATCATTACATTCAAACTATGTTTTTTTCATTTTTTTTTTAATTCTTTTTCTCAAACTCCTCACAGATCCAAGCGTTAAAATTGAATCATTTCGATCAGTGAGGAAGCAAAAGCAGGGAAAAAAAAATTTTTTAATAATTTTTGATTGATTATTTCTATTGGCATATAACTGAGGAAAGTAAAAAAGCCTACCAGTCAAAACGTGTTGAAGCTGGATCTATAAAACCAAACAGAAATTACCACTGTTGCCAAAGTCTGATTTCACTAATACAACCTGTTGGAAGAGGTACAGCAATTTTTATTTTATAAAATTTTGGATTGTTTTCTTCACATTAGTTCATAAGAGATCTAAAAAATTTGATCTCTTTAAGCAATCATTCCTTTAAAACAGACTAGCAAGAAAGTTTGCGATTATTACTTATTTTTTATTCTGTTCTCGCAGAATTGTTCCAACCAAATGGCTATTTCTCGTAACTGGTTCCATTAAACAAGAATCTACCTTATATATATAAATACATATATGTATAGAAAAACAACTTAATACAAAATATAATGACTTAACCCAGAAAACATTAATATCAGTGAATATTGAAAAATTGATACAAACCCAGTGATGATAAAAGAAAACAGTGATGGTCAAATGTACTTGGAATACATAAAGATAGTACAAGTTGAATTTTGGAAATTTCTTTCACTCATTCATACTGACTATGAGAAAAAATATTAGACAACTAGAAAAACTCTCCGGAAAAATGTCAGACAAAACATTTCTATACTTTTTAATTACTTGTTTCAAAGAAGGAATGATATCTATTTGTGCATATACATATGTATATCATTGTTAATCTACTATATCATAATGGTTAGCAAGCTAGTCTTACAGACTAATTACAATTCACTAGTGTAGTGATCCATACATGAGTCTGGTTTAGTGTACATATATATGTCAGACTTTGATGCCAAATTTGCTTTTTTAAGAAAATCTTGGGGAGGAGCCAAAAGATTATGAAGAAAAAAGGATCAATGAGATACAAAGTGTTCTTTCTTTTCAGTGACAATGGCTGAACTTCAAGAACAAAAGCTTCTTATCATTGAAATGATACGAATTAAACAGGTGTAGGAGAACTCTTTCTTTTATGCCCAAATTTTACAAAAATTTTAAAAAAACACTCCTTGATCCCTTAATGCGTACACTTATAGAGTGAAAAAAAAATTTCTCCTCTGTTACACACACTCCTATAATTTCTTTTCATTCTCTCTCTCTCTCTCTCTCTCACATTCTTTCTACCAACTTAGCCTCTACTCTCCTCTTCCACATCCTCTCACTCTCCCCTCCTCTCTATCCTCCTACTGTCTCCCCTCTCTATCCCCGCCTCACTTTATCCTTCTACTCCTTCTACTCCCACCTCTATCTCTCTTACTCTTTCTTCACTTGTTCTCAACTCATTTTTTCACTTACTCTCTTCTTTCTCTCTTTACAACCTTTTCCTCAGCCCCAACCCCCAAAACTGCATTATAGTCCTCACTGTTGGTGTAACTACTTCTGCCAGAAAGTGTCAACCAAAACTGTCAACATAAATTTCTTCAGTTTCCAAAGGGTCCGTCTGCCTATCTATCACGTATACAGGCCACATCAATAGAGCTAGACCACTGAAAATATCAACTTTCACTCCTTGTTATATCTAGGGAGAAAGTTGTTCTGTTTTTTTCTATTCTCCACCAATATACATTTTCAGTGGTGGTTTAATTTACAATGTAAGTTTATACTAGATTGATACAGCATTTGCATCTTGTTTTTATGAGAATTTAGACTTTTTTTTGATGACCATTGCCTAACAAAATGTGAGTGAGAGAATTAACTTATCCAGTGATCACTCTTTTCCTAATTCTTTAATTGATTACCACCAAGATAGCATGCTGCCAAAATAATTTGTGACAGGATAGTTTCTATTGAGTGACTAACCTATCTGTTTTTCACCTTTTATTATTCAAAGCTTGGATGAATGGTTTTTCCCTTTGAATACACAGATTAGTTCAGTCTGTCTACTTTATGAGTTACAAAGAAATGTAAAAAGTTTTTTTCTAATTCAAATTTACGATTTATCATCCAGTTTTTTTTCCCTCCTCAGATTTACAATTTAAATTTAAAGGTGGCATAAAGTCATAGCAAGCCAGATAAAAAACTTCAGTGACTGAATAACGATGCCATGAATTTATGGAAATAGAAGATTCTGGCAAAAAAATGTTGAAAAACTCTTGCATAAACTCAATACTTTGATTCGAGATTTAGACAGAATAACATTTCTAGCGATCACTTTTAAGGTAATGTATTCACTAGTTGTAGTATTTTACTTGAATATGACAAGGAAAAGGCATGAACTCTCAAGATTACATTCCTCAAAACACAAAAGCACTCACTAAAGTACGAACGTTTGGCAAGATTCGTTTCAAACCTGAAGTAGAAAGTAGAAGGTAGAAAAAACTGTCAAAGAAATTATTAACTTCAGCATCGCTGACCATACGTGATGTGACACACAAGGTCAGATGCAAACAGCTAATCTAATTCCGATTTTTTACCTTCTTGGCTCTTTTTCTTCTTTCAATCCTCTTTCAGAAACAATCAAACAAAAACTGTCAACATAGGTTTCTCCAGTTTCTGAGTGGTTCTGACTGGCTATCTATCTATCTATCTATGCATCGTGAGTATAAGCAACACCAATGCAGTTAGAGGGTTGAAAATTTCAACATTTACCCCTCATTAGAGTTTTTCTGTTTTGGGAAAAATTCCCACCCAAATAGTTTTTAGTGCGAGGGTTCAATTTACAATGCAAGTTTATGCTAAATATGTCCCTCAGCTAGTGTCAAACTAATGATCACCCCCTTATCCAAATTTTTAATTGATCACCAAGCCAACACAGAATGCAGTTAGGTGACAGTTTCCATTGAGTGACCAACCAGATTGGTCTTTCTTTTTCTCATGACATTTAGGTCTTCCTTTTTTTTCTCTTTCTATCTCCACACATTTTTGTAATTCACTCTCCTCCCTCTTTCAACCATTCTCTCACTCTCACCCATCCAACCATTTCCTTATCTTTTTACCTCCCTCTATTTTAGCTGCTTCCTCCTCTCACTCTCCTCCCGATCAATCACCTTTCTCTCCCTGCTTTCTCCTTCTCACTCACCCTGCCACTTCCTCTCCTTCCCTATCTGATGTTTCTTCTCACTCCTCTCTCTCATCTTTTTACCTCTCTATTTTCACTGTTTCTTCCTTTCGCTCTCCTCACTATCTATCGCTTATCTCTCTCTTTTTTCTCCTTTTCACTTACTCACTCACTCACTCACCCTGCCACTTCCTCTTCTTCCCTATTTGGTGTTTCCTCTCACTCTTCTCTCTCGTCTATTTTACCTTTCCCTTTTTTAACTTTTCCTTTCCCTCACTCCTCCTTCTTAACCCTTTGGTGTCCTGAATTATTTTGGGGAAAAAAAATCACGATTTTGGCAGTCATTGGTTCGTTTTTTTTATTTTGAACGCCTTACTGTTGTTTGAACTCTATATGTATACAAGTCTGGATAGTCACTCAATAGAAACGTGATCAGGTTTTTTGATAGCATACCACGTTGAAGGTGACCAATTAAAAATTAGAAAAAAGGGTGATCAATTAAGTGACTTCACTTGCCTTTTGTTGGAGAGTGATCACAAGAAAGTCCGAATTTTCAAAAGAATAAAATAAAATAAGCATGAACACTGCTGGACACAAATAGAGGGACAAATTTAGGCATGAAGTTTGATTGTACGTCGACCACGCACTGAAAACTCTTTTAGGGTTGGGGTATATCTGAAAAATAAAAAAAAAGGTTTTTTTTCTGGATGCAATATGGAGTAAATGCTTGAATGTTCTACCCCCCAAGATCCATTGGTGTCATCTGTGTATGTGATACATAGATAGCCAGACTACATTAAAGACTGAAGAAACCTATGTTGTCAGTTTTAGTGACAGTTTTGGTGGACAGTTTGTTATAGAAAAATTATTTACAAGAGATTTTAGGGAAAAAAAATTAAGTCCAGAAATAACCCCAGAGGATACTATTAACCAAAAATCAATGACCGCACATGACCGCACTATTTGGTGCAGTTGGGCATTATAGGGTCAATTCCTGACTTTTTGGTTTTGTCCCTTTCCCTTCTTCTCGTCTTTCTGCTTCTCTGGGATTTTTTTTTTCATCACTTACACCTCATAAGACACAACGGTTCAATATTCTACAATTTACATGAAAATTAATGTAAAACTCCACAATTTTGCATTCCCCTTTTTTCTTCCCTAATACTAAACCACACCCTCTTCTCTCTCTCACCAGTTTCTCTCTTTTTCATTGCTTTCTTACTTTCATTTTCTCTCATTTCTCCTACAACGCTTTCTGTAACAACTTCCCCCTCCCTCCACTATTAATCACTGCTACCCACGACAAATTGGTTCAGGTTATTCACGTGTTCTGGCAATTATATCTATCTATCTATCCAGTTCTAATCATCCATGGTAGAAACTTGTAATTTTCCTAACACCACAACACTCAATGAATAGGGGAAATGTTTTGTTTTTTTTCCTTTGTTTTTTCTTAAATATCCTCCCTTAATAGGATTTTAAAAGCATTTTCATCAAGGTAACTCAACTTCAAGACCAACAAATTTACAATGTAAAAATCTATATATATGGAGGGTGGTGATTCATAATTTCCCTTGGAATGCTAGTCTGCTTTGTTTCTTCCCTGCATCTAATTTACCACTGTCAATAAAGTTTGAAGAGGTATACATACATATATATATATATATATATATATTCACTTCTAACAGTCCATCTATCCACACAATATCTCCAACATTACTAAATGGAATTCAATGAATTTTGGAGCAATGATAGGCCATGGAATAAGAAAAAAGTGATTAAGTTTCAAGGGAGATAATAATATTTGTACACAGTTTTGTCTCTCATTTTCTTCAATATTTTATCAAATCACTGAGGTCCCACAAATAGCCTGACCAACCAGCTACATGTTTATGGGTGCTTCCAGGTGCTCCTGGTCAGATTTTCAAAGCTACAACCTTGAGTATTAGCACAAGTACACTAGGCAGTATCTTTTTCTCAAAAATGTGGGTTTTTTGAGTCTTTGTGGTAATTTTAGATCAACAATACCCAATTTTGAGCTGGTATTTTTTTTTTTACATAATTTCAAATAAAAGATCTACTTTTTTTAAATAATCTTATTGTCTATTATTTTATTTCATTCAGTTTTTTTAGTTAGTGCACAGCATTGTTAAAAATATAGGCTCGCCCGAGTGTTTTCTAGTTTCTTCTTGTCTTCTTCCTCTTCACTTACAGTCTGTCTCTCACTCCATATATCTCTCTCTCAAGTTTCTTCCACTACCTATAATTCAAAATACTTGACTCCCAGGGGCTAAATCGGACATTTGGACCAAACCAAAATTTATATTAACTCAAAAGAAAAATGTCACCATTTTCCCAACGTGGGTTGAAATCTAAGAAGCGCCAAAGAGTCTTTGGAGAAAAGTCTTCAACCTTTCTTGGCTCATTGCTCCCAATTATGCGTCTGATCTCTTGGTCCACGGATAAGAATTCTCCTAAGGAGCTTTCTTCTTTGAAGTCCACTGACAAATCCTCAGTTGGAATCGGTAAATGTCTTCTACACAGTGTCTTATTATTCATACAACAGGAAGGTCTATATAGCTTCTATGCAGAATAGAGCATAAGTGAACATATCTAAATAAGAGTATGTATGCTGCTCACAACTGATTGTGTATGAATATATACACACACACATAGAACTATATACATGTCTCTCTTTTTCTCTCTCTCTCTCTGTACACATTGCTTACGTGAGAATATATATGTATGCATACACATTTGTCCTATTTCTATCTACATATGCACACATGAATACCAAACTACATATATAGACATACAAGTCTCTACACATATATAGATCTCAAATATATATATATATATATATATATATACACACACACAAACACACACTGAAAGAAAAAAAATATAATCCACATCCACAAAAACATATATATATATATATATATATATATATATATACACATACATACATACATACACGCACAAACATGACAGAAATATATATATATATATATATATATATATATATAAAAACACGGACAGAAAAATATACATAATCCACATCCACAAAAACATATATATATATATATATATATACACACACACACAAACATGACAGAAATATATACATAGATATATACATACACACACACACAAATATGATATATATATATATATATATATATATATGTATGTATTTGATAGAAACACAGAAGCAAATAAATAGTTCAGGGAATTTCCCCATGAAGAAAAGAATTAAAAAGATAATTACTTTCTCAAACACCTAGTGTTATGTCAAAGGAGACTTGGAATCTAAGTGTTACCAAAGTATGGCCCAAGAAGGGAAGCTATAGTTCATACATGTTTTACATGTCCTTCTCAAATTCCCCAAACAATTTGATAGTATCTCATGTATATAAACGACCTCACTCACACACACACTTACACATACAGATATATATCTGTAGATGCCTAATATTATTTGAAACTATTTGAAATGATCTCCCGTTGTCACACAGAAAATGAGTCACTTGGCCTGGACAGTGAATAGAGAGAACAATAAAGAAAAAGAGCGATGCCATATCCAAGTGGCTACCTTATGAGTTGCAGATTTGATTCCTGCAGCAGCTCCATTTTTCTTCAATTGTTTATTCTATTTATGCTGTCTAGGCCAGGAGACTGATTCCCCATGTAATAACCACAGATCATTTCAAATAGAGTTAATATAATATTACACATTCATGAATATGCTGTCAGATTATATATCCATTTATTAATGATATATATATATATATATATATATATATATATATATATATATATATATATATATACACACACACACACTTTTAAATCAAAACCTGCCAGATGAATTTTGAGAAATATACAAGCATCCTCTGTTATAATACGGGTGTTAGGGTCCAAGAAAGCCTAGATGTGATGGATCCAAATTAGCTAAATTTGATCTATTTGACTAGATTTATCTATTTCGGAGCTATTTCAAAATTATATATCCTGAAATTAAATTGAAAATTTTCTTCCATTAATTTTTTTCTCAACACACCAACAATATTAATCATTTATGCATTTTATCAAAGGTCATGAATACTTTTTTTTTTCAGATACCACAACCAGTGGCTTAGTTCAAGAGGGCTAGAGATTTGAGGGTGTGGGGGCATCAAGGCTTGGCTCCTTGTTGTAGTATAATGCAATAGTTGTACTACTATTTATAAAGCTATCAGCCACTCTCCATTGGAGGCTTTATGGGTACTTTTAAAGAGCCCCTTCCACCTCCTCCCTCAGCTACGCCTCCTCATCTCACCACCGCACGGGATTAAGTGGATTTGGACTTCCATGACTATATCCCGAGTTTCAGGCCCTAGTCAGAGTTGCATTTTTATTAGCTTATGATAAGCAGTAATAAATTCTGTTTATCATGGTGCCATTCATCTAACTCAAATGTTAGATCCCTGCCATTGTGTTTGACTAGGTCTGTTATTATCTGCCAATGATCAGCGTGTGCTAAACAGTATTATCAGTTGATTGATACTAACTTGATCCGCTATTTGAGCCTAAATTTTGAGGAACAGTTGACAGGAAACACCATCATATCTGCTTCCATCAGAAGAGATCTGATCGAGACAATCCAAAGAATTATTATCTTAGGTTTTTGTTAGATGAAGCACTGTAAATAATTATTATTGATTTTTGACTAGTATTTTCTTTCCTCTGAGAAACTTAGAAATTAAAAGCCACTAAAAACTAAAAAGAGAGAAAATACTAGTCAAAAATTAATAATGATGTTTGACAATGTTTTATCTTTTAGTGATAAAAAAAAAATGATATTGCTTGTACTAATACTATTATTGTTAAAACAATCATGATATGGCATTGGGGAAATTGATAGATAGTTTTCAAGGTCAGATTTGATTTTTTGCTGTCCGTACAGTTGATTAGAGCAACTAGTATGTTTACCCAAGATTCCCGAAGGCAAAAGGTACGTGAATTTCAATCTCACTGAGAGCATATCATTCATTTCCCTTCAATATTTCAGGGCATGTAAAAAAAAAATTCCATTTAAGAATGGATAAGGTCAGAATAAATTCTATTCATGACATCACTAACTTTTTCCACTAGAAAACATCTGCTAACACAATTAAAAAAATCATCTAGGTTTGGTGAGGAGTATCGGAACACGCATATTCAAAAAGGGATCAAACTCTTTGCCACATTTGGTGGCTATTGTTGTTCAATAGTTGACAATGCCTCATCTAATAGTAATAAAATGATATTGCTGCTACTAATACAATTAGTTTTGAAACAATAAAAATATGGTGCCGAGAAAGATCTGAGGAAAATAAAAGATGAGTTTAAAGGTTACATTTGATCATTAGCCATCCGTAAGGTTCTCATAGCTGAGTTGGTTAGAGCAGCTAGTATGTTTACAAAGGCTTCCAAGCCAAGAATGTATTTCATTTCCCGATCTGCATTGTTAACTCACTGATAGCGTGAGTAAGTTGCAATAAAAAGCTACCAAAAATTAAGATAAAAGAAAATATTAGACATAAATCAATACTAATAATGGTTGACAATGCTCCTTCTATTAAGAAAAAAAAAAAAAAATGATATCGCATCCACTAATATTAGTAAAAAACTAACAATAATGATTTCAAGGAAACCTCAGTATGAAGAAACGCCGTTCACTGAACCTAAAGTTGAATGTTTCTCTTAAATCTACCAGAATATTCATATTAAGAAATACTGTAAGATATATGAAAGAGAAAAAGAAGCGACTGACTTCTTTCTTACAAATAATTTTAATGGCAAACGTGTAATTTTTATTACAATTTATGATATGTCCTGATAACAGTTGCAAGCAAAACAGAAAGAACTCAACAATAACAAAGCAGACATTTTGCAAATTACTTCTACGATAAAATCATATCGAAAACTTTTATTTGTAAGTATGAAAAATTGATGAGTTTCACCGGGAAAACCGGATTTGCTGAACCAAACAAGCTTGGAATCGTTAGATGCACAAAACCACCCAGTAAGTAGTAATGGATGTCAGAATAAAGACGATGGCTGACAAGTGCCTTGCTGTCCAGCACGAAGATAAAGATTTTTAATCAATCTTTTGTCAGAGTTAGAGTTTATTGCGGATATCTGATGGATTTATTCATGCTGGCCAGAAAATCTGTCCAAGGGACCAATTATTCAAGAAGGGCAAATTTATTGCTGATTGCAGATTAGGGAAAGTAGTTTTGATTTTGGACATACATACACACTTATATCCATATCTGTTTCTGCGTAATTATACCTCCCTCCATCCAATCTCTCTCCCTCTCTCCCTCACACACACACATGTATGTGCGTACAGACAAGCTCTATCTGGAAACTATCCAGCCATTTCGAATACTTCAAGTATCAGTTATACAGCCAAGATGTAGTAGTAATAGCTTGATTTTACGACTTTTTTCCTTTTAAACCAAGTATTGTTGACCATGGTTTCAAGAAATTAAGACATTGAATACTATTGATACAACTAGTACATGGAAAAACAATAACAAATATGGTATCAAATGATCAGCTAAAACAAATAAGTAGATTCAAGTGTTAGATTTGATTTTTTGCAAACCGTTCTCGTAGCTCAGGCAGCAAAAAAGTTGGTACAGATAACCAGGCCTTCAGAGGCAAAGGGATACAAGTTCAAGTCTCACTGACCTCATGTTTTATTTCTGATCTGTACTGGCAGCTGACAGCCTGACTACTTGCAGTAAAAAGCAAGTGAAATTAAAATGAAAGAAAGTACAGATCAATAATTAATAATGGATGAACATCATCAGCTTTTTAGCATCCATCCTTGGACGTAGATCTTCTCAAAGATTCTCTAAATCTCTCTATCATGGGTGTCACAGAGCCAATACTTTCCTCATGCAATCCCATATTTTGCAAGCTATATTTTTGCATATGATCTCTAAGGATGTTGTGAGATGAGATGACCATCAATGGTCCAACATTCTGGGGATATGGCCAGCCACAGCCATCTGAGATTTCTAGCGATTTCCATGAAATCTCTGACTGTTTTTCCTCTACTGTACTGTTCTGTCGTGATTTCTCCATGTGATGTTCAGCATTACTTTCTTGTGCATGTTGCATGCTTCTCAGATTGAGTGTTAATCTTTTGGTCATGTTCCATGTTTCAGCTCCATCGGTGACTATTGGGAGGATGCTTGGTCGTATACCCTTCTTCATAGGACTAAAAGGATTTTCTTATTCTTGAAGGTTGAGCTGGCTCTACTAAAAGCTTGCAAACCTAGAAGGATATTTAGATTGATTTCTTCCTCTTTGAGACTTCCATGGAGATTTGTTGGGCTAAATAAATAGAGTGGTCGACTTTGTTCAGCTAGAATCAAAAATGAGTGGAATAAACAAATTTCAGGGTTTTCAAATCTTGTCATTACAGAAGCCATAATTCTTGCAAATGTTGTTTGATATAAAAATGAATCATTGAAGTTGTTGACAAAGAAGAATGTGACCTTTAGAAATGTTAGAAACCAGTAACCAAAACTGTCAAAAACAGTCAACACCGGTTTTTTTTCAGTTTTCAAGTGATTCTGGTAGGCTGAGTTTGGGTCACAATTACAGGCTGAACCAATGGAGGTAGGGTAATTTACTATGTGTCCTGCAGTGTACATGCTGACTTTACAAAAATCCATTCTTTTCTCGTGATCATCCCCAGACAAAAAGCGAGAGAAGTATCTTATTCATTGATCACTCCTTCTTCCGATTCTTTTTTTTAATTGATCACCCATAACACAGTATACACCCCAAAAGAGGTTGGTCATGAGCCAGTTTCTGTTGAGTGACTAATCGGACCTGTTTGATATGAAAAAAGAATTTTTGAAGTGGTTGACAAAGAAGACATGTGACCTTTAAAGATATCTGAATTTGCTTTGTTTTTGTACAGCGGCTACAGTTCATTCAACAATGGAGGGAAAGGAGAAAACAAGACAACGAATATATTTGTTTGAAGAGTCAAATTGTTCCAGGGACATGAGAGACAATAACAATTTCTAAATGACTCCAAAAATCTTAATGTCACCTTTTATTTCTCAACTAGCTGTTTTTATTACCAATGATATCACAGGTAGGATTTATTAAACTAACACATCAGAACTTTCATTCATTCTCATCATTACATAAAACATAGATTACCTTAACGTAGTGATACAGCAAATACTAAAAGAATATGGGAATATCTTGTGGTATGATTTTGATTAGTATCAGTTTTGATGCATTACAGTTGAAGTATTACATTACAAATTAAAGTAACTTTCCAAGTTTCTTTAACTCTCCTTGGATTATGATGGTTCACAATTGAACATTCCCTCCCTTAGATTCCTCTAGGAGCAGGGGAATGTTCAATAGACAAAATTAGAAGGGGTGACATTCAAATAGTCACTCTAGAAAGGGCCGGGATGTTTAAGTGACTCCAGCAAATTTACTTTCGACATCAACCTGCATTTCCTTAAAATCGTCAACCAAAACTGTTAGTGCAAGTTTCTCCAGTTTTCAAGTTGGGCTGGCTGGCAGGCCGGCTATGTATATATCCTGCATACAGGCCGCCCCAATCAAGCTAGAAGGCTGAAAATTTAAGCATTTACTCCTTATTATGTTGAGAAAGAAGATTTTTTTTAATTCTCTCTTAAAAAAATGATTATAGAGAAGGTTTCAATTTGCAATGTAAATTATAATAAGACTTTAAACAGTGCAGTTTTGAACAGTACAGTAGATTCTGTAATTGATTAACTGCACTAATCAAGATATACTTGTATATTTTACAACAAAACTGCTTTGTAAATTACTCACTACAGGTGTCCCTTGATTTAACACTGTTTGTTTTCGTGCAATTCCTAATATAAGGCACGGGGTGTTGGACCCCAACATTATTGCTTACATAATCACTCACTCATCCATAAAATCACAAATAAAAACAGAATTTCATCAAAAGACTCCATATAATTAAAATATTGAATTTCTTCACAATTTGCAATCAATTTACATATAATTACTTTGTGTTTTAGACATTTTCTTTGATTTTGTGATGAAAACAACGCCATTGTTTATCAGTAAACTTGTTTTGGCACTAGTAATTGACTTCTGATTATCTGCAGTTCAGTGATAATGAAGTTGTCTTTCTTGGACTCAACCAACCACATTATAGAGGGAAGAATACTGTACTGTCTACTTGCTAAGATACTTGCATACTTGCCACTACTATCAGAGGTCAGTGTTCAAGCCCTGATAAAAAGATTAAGACTGAATGCTAATTTCTAAGGCATGAACAACACCTCAACTTGTGAAATTGGTACAATGCAATCCACAGTTTCCCCCCTGCCATTTGCCCTTATGCCAAAACAAACCAAACTTAACAAATAGCCAGGATGGTACATAATGATTTATGAGGGATGGGTGAGGGGGTGGGGGTTGGTGTGGGCTTCCTAAATGCTATCAAATCCGGCATGTCCAAAAATCCTTACTGGCCTCTAATTTGCCGACAAAGTAGGTATTTTCATCAAGAAAAGATGATGAACTTGGACATGATCCAAGGAAGTATACAAAAGATTCATCTATTTTATAGCTCTAACAAAATTTATTGGATTTTTCAAATTGATTATCTTGAATGAAATTTGCCAACAGAAAGAGCCTTAAGTAGATGCGGCACCCCCCCCCTGCGACCCTCATTAAGTATGCCCCAGCGAATAACAAAAAAATGCCTTTTTGTTACAATTCCTATTTTACTGTGAAGCAAATTCCTGATGAGACGGATAGGTTTGAGCAAGTGATACCATTTTTTTCTTTTGTGTCTAGTGCAATGTCTCTTTGCAAAAGTTTTATGTCAGTACATATTGATTTCTTTTACTGCAACACAAGATAAAAGACAAAAACCATTTTTTGCAAAATATCATGTTGTAAATGCAAATGAAATATTTTTTGTTTTTATCAGAAAAACAAAGAATTTAATGATTGGAATTTAAATAATGTTATATCAATGACTTTGAAAGAAAAGCATTTATGGGCGGAAACTTTTCTTGCCAGCGATTCCAGCTAGTCATTTGCATTTATGTCGCTATCGAAAAAACTTTTTAAAAAGTGCAGGTAGCCCAACAGTCAATGTCATAGAGAATTGAATCAGCAAATTTTGAACTTCGACTGGGACAGTTTGCATTCACTCGACACTAATATCTATGGGGAAGCCATGAATCCACTTCTTCCCCAGAGCTATCAGTATAGCAATGCAGTTGGAGCTCTTTAGCCCTGTGAGGTAGTCAATCTCAGATGTCAGTCTGGCATTTGGACCCCATAAAAACCTACAATCACTACAAATGGTGATTGGGTCACCATGGATCATACATGAAATAGTGACGAAATCATTGCCTCATGTCATACTACATGGGAAGTAACTCTCCTTGGCTTGGCTAATATCTTCATTAACTTCCAAAAGACAGTACCAATCACTTTGGGAATTACTAATCTAAACCTTTTCACTAGTTGCCAAGTATTCAGTGATGACTAATTTACTCAAAAGCAGCTGCTACTTCACACAGATGGAGCTTCATAATACACAGAGAAACTTAAAAACAAGCCTGGTTAGTCACTCAATAGAAGCAGTCACTTGACCAGCATCTTTAGGCAGGATGCTGTGCTGTGGGTGCTGTGATCACAAAAAAAAACCCGTCTGAACATTCAAAAACAAGCGTGAACACTAGAAAGCACAAACCAAGGGTGAAAACTTGAAAAAAATAAAATAAAATAAAATTTTTTAAAGACATAATGAGTAGAAGTTTACATATTCAACCCTTTACCTCCATTGGTGCAGCCTGTATGTGTAGTAGCTAGTTAGCCAGACTCACTTGAAAACTGGAGAAACCATGGTGAAAACTTTGGTTGCTGGTTTCAGATAGTAAAGGTATTAAGTGGTTCTCACAGCTAAGTTGACCTCTTGACATGAAGCCTAGCACATGTTCCTGTCTCTTGATATAAATCCTATTAATGATGTCTGGGTCATTTTGGACTGTGAAATATGTCAAGAAAAAATTCTAGGAAAAGATTGTCTCATGTTTTCAATGCAATCTGGTCAGATATACCAAAAAAAAA
Organism: Thysanoteuthis rhombus; assembly: GCA_963457665.1. Taxonomy (NCBI): domain Eukaryota; kingdom Metazoa; phylum Mollusca; class Cephalopoda; order Oegopsida; family Thysanoteuthidae; genus Thysanoteuthis; species Thysanoteuthis major. The sequence continues at coordinate 25,846,370 of OY735210.1, read as the reverse complement.
AAGAAGGCAGATTTAATAAATGCACTGCCTGAAAGAGAGAAAACTAAAATTTGCGATTCCTAAGACCACCAATTTTTTTTTTCAAATTATTGCATTGTATGATTACTGAATAGAGGCTCTTCAAAAATGAAGGTTTCCATCTACTTTTTCATGTCTCTGTATAGCATCAACGCACTGCTATAGGTAAAATACATCATCTCTGAAAATACTCCCACTGTTAGGATATCATACACCTAAACTCTCTAATTCATACCAGAAATTAAATTTTAAATCAGGGTAATAACTTTTGAGCAAAATTACTTCCCTAGCACTTTTAGATAGACTTTTTTTTTTCTTTTTTTTTTCATTCAGCTTGCAAAAGATCTTTATTTTTTAAAATCCTATTTATTGAAGAGTTCCTCTCTGTTCAGTTTGAAGCAGTTCATGAATGTAAGTTAAATTGATAAATGACTGATAAGGAAAAGAATTTTAACCTATATTTGAAACCAAAGTCCTTCTGTTTTTTGATATTTAATTTTGTTTTTCAATATCAAAAGTTGTATGCACAATGTAGATAAAACTTAAGTACTCTGAATTCACTACCTTTTTTTGAAACAAAACCAATAAGTTTGATCAAAATAGGAAAAAAAATGCATATTCTTCACCAAAATTCTCAATGGATAAGATTTTCACAGGTCAACACAGGAATCAAAAGTGCTGGAAATTTTTTGTCCAGGATTATTAGTTGAATTTGTCCACTGATGGGAGTACATATATACATATTTATAAATACATCATTTTTATTTGAAACTCTATTTGAATTGACCTCCAGTTATAATTCTATATTCAAATAGTGTTTTTTTAAAAAATAGATTTTAAAAAAAGCATTCATTATTATTCTGTTGGATTGTATATTCATTTTTTAATAATATACATACAAACATTACAACTTTATATGTATTGATTATGGAGAGAAAAACAAAGAGAATTGCATAGCATAGATAGATATATGGTTAGACAGATAGACAGAGGTCAGCTAGGGAACACCAGTACTGGAAAAAGTAATCAAGAAAGTACTTAAACAAATTAGTCACTTAAAAATGAATGAACTACCACCTTCGTCAGACCAGTTGCACCAAAAAGCAATTCACAGTCAAGTGCAAGGTTTTTATGGAAATACCAAAGGTGTTACTTGACAGCAAGTTGCCAATGACCCAGAACAGAGCTCAATAATACATGAACTGCATCATAAATCGTTCCACGTGAGCAAGCAACCCTATCAGCTGATCGAGTGCCTTACCATCATCTCTGGGGACAAGCACGAAAGATAGAAGGGATTTAAAATTCATGTTTACCCCTTACTTGATGCATTCATCTCCTGTTTTCAAGCATAGGAAGCTCATTAATTTCGTAAGCAGAATGAAATTTATTCAATTTCAAGTGGCTTGCTTCCGAACTCTTTCAACTACCTTCCCTCTTTGCTTCTTTGAACTCTACTACATCTAACAAATGCGTCAGTTCAGCGGAACAGATAAAATTGATAACCGGAACAAAATTCGTCACACATACTGGTTCATCTCGCAAACTGATTCTGCTTCTAAGAGACCAGTTTTTGAAAAACTGAAATATAAATTCTATGTTCATCATCAATATTACTACCATTACAGAAGATTACATACTATTAGTGACACCTATGGGAATCCCATACTTAATTAAAAAACCTTAAGATATAAAAAGGTGTGGATGAAAACAGTTATTATATTGAAGAGTAAAAAATTCATTATTTCCTTAAAAGTAAATACAAAATAAGAAAAACAAAAGAGAATGAATATATAAATCAGCAGAATTTATATTTTTTAAATCTTCATTTTTTGAAGGGACATTATTCAATTTAGGTATTTTCATTAGAAGTAGATAGTGGAGGTTACAGACAGAAAAACCAAGTATCAAACAAAAAAAATATACCATTCATTATATAGATTGATAAAAAGTTGAAGTTCATACCTCATATCATTACAAACTGTTTATATAGTCTTTGATAACCTAAGAAAGATTTACCAAACAAATACATCAAAACTCTTGTTCCTTCAAATGATTTCATATGTACATTCATCAATAAGTCCATGGCATGATAATGGAAGAAAAAGCTTTTATTCTATACCTCAGATGTTTTGTTTTTTTTCTAATAATCTCTTTCTTTGCCAATGCACTTAAACCCTATGCTCTTCCATAGTTCACACAGATTGATCATTATATAGTGGAAATCGCAGATCAAAATTCATCTAATAACTATGTTGGGATGCGGACATAGACCCAGCCTCAGATATAGTGACTCAGCAAATCCTGTAAACACATGGAGAATTAATCAGATGCCAAATTTCATAGTGTACATTTAGCCTTCGAATAGATATATACAACATTAAATCAAAGAAGTTCATAATTTAATATATTTCAAGGTTCCACAAGATAACTCATGCAAAATATCAACTACAGAGGCATACCTAGAAGTAGAAAGAGAACAAGCTTGGGTCAAACTCCCTTTATTAAAATCTAAAAGGTAAACAAAACAGAATTCATTTCTCCATACAATATTATTCCAAAACCATGTGTCTCATTTCAACTCCTTTTAAAAATTCAATGTTTACAAAAAAAAAAAAAATACTCTCCAACTTTGAAACAAACAAATTATTCCAAGGAACACAATTCTAAAATCAATCATCAGATTCTTAAATCTGTCAGTTTTCTTACCTTGGAATAAATAAGCAAAAATTTATTCGCTATTGTTTGATTGGGAAATGAAATATATTCTAATCTATTCTATATATCAAAGAAATCCGACACTGCCATTTCTGTTGCAGATTGACTCGTCATCAGTTTTTGTGTAAGTCATGTTTTTTATCCTGTATGACTCATCTGATTTGGCGAAGTAAGCTCAACCCTCAAAAATAAGAAGATCCCATTAATCCGAAAAAGAAAGGTGTGTAACCAATGTATCCTCACTTATGGAGTTGAAGCACGGAACCTAAGCAAGAGACAGATCTGCAAATTGAGAACTATGCAACGTGCACACGAGAAAATTATGCTGGGCCTCACATGGAGAGACTACAAGACAGCACAGTACATCCAGGAATAGACAAGAGTTGGGGCTGTGGGTTGGCCATGATGCACAAATGGCGGACAACCAATGGACATAACGACTCACGACATGGATCCCCCGAGATCATATGCGCAACCGAGGCCGGCAGAATATTAGATGGAGAGCCTCACTAGACAAATTCAGAAAGTATTGTCTCCATGACGTCCATGATAGAGAAGTGTGACGAATCCTGGGGAAGGTCTCTGTCCAACGACGGACATTGAAAGACTGATGATGATGATGATGATGATGATGATGATGATGAATGTTACTCAATGAAAACCAAGTCAACAATAAGGTTTGACAAAAAAATATAGTAACTCTTCAACATCTAGATGGAGAGTCAAAGTAGATCATTGATAATGAAACATTTGATATGATACCAGTAAAGTTGTGTGGTCCTTAAATAGAAGCACAGTTCCTCCAACAGAGCTAGTAGTGATGCTTTTTTTCTTTTTTTTTAAATCTCATACTCCAATATTGTTGACATCTCTGTTACACCACATTAGAGTAAGGTAATTCAGGATTAGTCACTAGAGTTTGAGATACAAAAATAAAGCAGTACTATTAGCACTGTTGGAGAGATCGCATCACTCAACCTGTCTCTGAACAGGTCTTCAATAGAAACCATCACATGACTACCCAAAAGGGGTGATCAATGATTAAGTTACTCCTCTTGCCCTTCATTGGATCACAAAAAGTTTTTAAAAATGAACGGAGCTGAACACAAACAAGGAGACTAATTTAGCCAAACTTGCATTGTAAATTGAACCCCCCACTCAAAACCTATTTTCAAAAAAAAAAAAAAAACATGTTTTTCTTCTAGATATGATATGAAGCAAATGTATAAATTTTCCATGCTGTATTGGGTGCGATCAATAGGAAAAATTGGAAAAAGAGGTGATCAATTAACGAGTTACTTCTCTCGTCTTTTGTTGGATCACTAGAAAGTCCAAATTTGAAAAAAAAAAAACAAGTGTGAACACAGTTTGACGCAAACCATTGGTGTGGCCTGTACACACCCCACACATATAGCCAGTCAAACCCACTTGAAAATTGAAGTTGACAGTTTTGGTTGACAGTGTCCAACATGTGATTATTAACAAGTGTTTATTCTTTTTTTTTTTTCTTTTTCATCATCTACATTCATAGATACAACTCTTTCGCAGTTGCATACACAAGGAACAAATGAATAAAACCCTGAAACCATTGCAAGGTATTCGTACAAGCAAAGAAACAAGTTCACAGCTTGTTAAAACTTATTGACAGAGAGTGAAAGTGTAAATTGCGTTGATACTGAATTGACTGGGGCCAAAAGTAGATGGACGAATGAACGCTAACTACATTTCTTTTTTTTTTTCCAATACTGAGTAAACCAATAAGGTGGCCATGGCAATCCAGAGAAAAGAGAAACCAACTTCCCTGCAACATTGTTAGGTACTCTCACTACTACTGTGACATCCCCTCCTATCACTGTTTATCTGTCGGAAAGCCGACTGTATGAATGGAAAAGTACAGTGGAGTAATGAATGAGCCTTGAGTTTCAAGTCTCACTTAAGTATCGTTCTGGAAGCAGAGATTCAAGTTGTAGTGAATAGGAGTGAGAGTAAAGTCACCCATGAATGACACGTATTGAACTGGAGTCATGGTTCAAGTAACCAGAAGTTCTTCATTACTCTGAACGACCAGAGAACAACAAGGACACAAAAATATACTGCACTTCATTATAGTGCGGTTCACATTATAACGTGAGTGGGTGGTGGACCGACTGGACCCCAATTTATTAATATACTTCTAAAATAGCTAGACTTAGCTCCAAAACAGCTAAAATGATTGTGGCTTGGTTCGAACTCAGTTGGCTTTCTTGGACCCAACATCCACATCATAACAGGGGACACCTATACTCTATGGGCATAATCCCGTTTTGCAAATTGTTGCCAAACAGGATTGAGTGTGTGAGGAGCCAAAAAGGAAAGAAAAAAGGAATGAGTTATAAATCATTTAAATCAAAAAGATCACTGCATGAAAGTTCATGACGGCAGGAAGAGGATTAGTGATTAAAAACCAATTTTAGTACAATCTACTAAAGGGTGAATCGACTAGATTAATTGAATGATATTCAACTCAAGTATTAGAAATTTAAAAACAGCCTTACCCAGATAATCTTTTTGAGCCTCATAAAAGCAATCAGATGGATCCAGAAGGATTGTGGGGGCTACACCTGTACCTTAAAGGGCGTGGTTTTGATTGGTGCGGGTTTTATATGTAGTAGCATCTGCTATGCAAATCAATGTAACTAAGAATAAACTGAAGAAGAAACACGTTGAATGATAAGACCTTGAACAGTACAGTTTTGAACAGGATGGAAAATTTTGGAACAAATTAACTGCACCAATCAAGGTTTATCTGTAATTTTCTGATGATGTTTGTAGTAATGGTACTATTTCCTCAGTTCAAAGATGATAATAATATTAATGATGCATATAGATAAAGCTAAGAAATTGGAGAGGCATGTAAGAACAAAAAAGGTTCACACTTCAAGAGAGAAAAACAGAGAGAGAATGTCTTGCTGTGTTGCAAAGGTAGGCAAACTTTTATTGCGGGCTATAACAAGCCTCCCTTATTATTATAATAAGGGAGGCTTGTTATAGACTACATTATGTAGTCTATTGCAGTTTTGTGTGTGTTATAACACAGGTGGATGATGAACCCCCAAAATATTACTCTAGCTCCAAAACAGCAAGATCTAGCTCCAAAATAGCTAGATCTTATCAAGGCTTGGTTATAGTACAGTTAGAGTTCTCGGATCACAGCACCTGTGTTATAACGGAGGATGTTCGGATTACTGCACTCAGTTCCCCACACTTGTAACCCTGTGACCTCCTATACTGATCTTAGTAGATATCAATTTGGTGTCTTGCTGTGGAGCAGCTAAGCTTATTAGGTATCAATACACAATCTCTACTCCATTTTTATCTACTTTGTTAAAAGTGCATGTGACAAAATTAAATCAGCTGACAAAAGTTGGTTACAATACTGAAAGTCATTGAACTAAAACTTATTTCTACTGGTAACATAGACATGATATGAACACATACATTTTCTACCAAAACACATGACATATGACAGGGTGAAGACGTAATTGATATAGTTTAACATCACATTCATTGAATCTTGACCAGCCTCACCAACCTGGCACTGGAGAGTGTCAGCAGACAATTGAACCTTTGCTATATCTTCTAAACCAGTTCTCTGGCAAATATTTTTGTAGACACTGTTATCTCCAGTCCACTAAACTAATCTCCAATAAACCGTATATTCTGAACTATAATAGGAACGGTTTATGAAGGTATTTGGAGGACCATCATCCAAGATGCCCACACCAAGTATTGGCAGACAGCCACACTGGATGAAGTGTAATATTTGCAGAGTTATTTTCAGGGGCGTAAGTTATTGTTTTTTGCAAGGGTTGGGGGTTAGGGCTCAAATTTGCCAACAAAAATTTTGTATTGAAAATCATGAAAAGATGGAGAAATTAGACACGGCCTACAATTTCTTTAATAAATCATCTTTGCCAACAGAAAAAGTATCGAAGGCGTATAGCAACCCCTATTCTGTACACACCTGCTTTTCTTTTTTTTGGTTGAATTAGCTACCCATCATATATACGAGCTTGAAGTCCTTGAACTCTAGACTTCTGATCTTCAGTTTAATGCAATATTCAGTGAGCAATTTCCCCCGAGAATTTAAACTTCAAAAAGCGTGATGACTAAATCTTCATTTGCCAAGATGTCAAGAGTACAGCACCATTTTGTTAGAACTCTTCACCTCTCACATGTTATTTTTGATTACTTTATTTCTTGTCAGAATTAAAAAGGGAAAAGAAAAACACCCTGACTGGAATCATTCAACTCGTTAGACTATGCACCTGTCTCCCAATGATACAAGTCGTAATCACAAAAGACCGATAGTGCATGTGTTTTTCCTTTTCTTTTTTGTCCAAGTGACACATCTCCCTAATGAAGATACGCTCAGTATAGCATGACTTTGATAACTTGACAAGGCTCAGTGTATTCAACATGGCTGCCATCACAAGACGGAGAAAAACCAAGAATAGAAGAATGAAAAGAGGTTCAGAAAATCTCACTAGAATTGTAAGAGGGGAAGAATAATTTGTTTTATATTTTATTTTTGTACAGATTTTTATCTATATTCTTTTTTTCTCCCACTCCATCAACATTTTAGATAATCGATTTTTTTTTTTTTTACATCCATCAATTTCAAAGACTTTATTTTTTTGTAGTTTTATTTTTATATTAATACAAGCATAGTAACCCATCAAAAACGACAGGATTTTTTTTTTTTTTTTTTTGTAATGATTGGCACTTCTGCCCAGGATCAGAATGTAGTATCTTTGCGTTCATTGAAAAGTGTCACAAACAAAAATAAAAGATGGATGAATTTATCTATATTCCTTCTTTCACTCCATCAGCATTTATCTATTACTTTCATTCATCAATTTTGGAGACTTTATTTTTTTGGAGGTTTATTTTCATATCAATATCAACATAGCACCCATCAAAAATTACTGGATTTTTTCAAGTAAGGTATTGACACTTCTACCTAGGATCATAGTGTAGTAGCTGTGAATACATTGAAAAGAGTCACATAAAAAAGTATATATATATGTATAGATAGATAGATAGATACACATTATGTCTTCTACATGCAGATTTGAAAAGAAAAAACATTAATCTTTGATATTGATTCATCTGATATTTGCATTTATAATCATCATCATCTCTGCCTTTTAGCATCCTCAGGATTTGCCAGCCCTCTCTCTCTCATTGATATTAAGCAGTCAGTACTTTCTGAACTTGTCTTGTTAGTCCTGCAATCTTATTTCCTACAGGCCACAGTTTCACATATGATCTTTGGGGATCCACATTGTTAGTTGTGATGTCCAGCAGCTGTCTGCAATTCTCACATAAACCCTTCCAGCTCAAAAGAAAGTGGTAAGATGAGGAGATATCAGCTTACCCAAACTCTTCACCACCTGCCTTGAGATGATTTCCCCTGAAACCTGAGCTGGGAAAATAAAGGAATCAGAATAGACGTTGAATATCTAAGTAACCTCAGATTTGCTTTGAACCTTCATGACCTCAAAATAAAGCTTGACAAACTGAATGATAAAAGCAAGAAAGTAGGTCTTCACATGAACAAATGCCATTTCCAACAAACACATTAAGGACAAAGACAACGCACAAAATCCAAAATGCAGAACTGAAGAAAGCAGACCATTAAATCTACCCAAGACAATGAAGCTCCATGAAATCCTCAAAAGAAGAGGAAATCAAGCAAAGAATCACTCTTAGTTGTTTATATTAATATATATTGAAAATTATTTAATCTAGAAAGAAAAATGTTTTAAATTTGTTTTCAGGCTTTTTTTTAAATTTTGAACACTCATTTTCATCATCCTTGTTTACACCAATTAACCCTTTACTAGGCACATAGGCAACTCTTTGAACAACTGCTCACCACCACTCATCCTGACCTCTCCTCAGTACAACTCGAGCATTCCGTCATCAGCCTCCCATTCTTAACTCTTAAATCAATATGAAAAATTCAAATCTTAAATCGAGGGAAGTGGATTATATTTGAAGTTACTCCCTTGCACTTTTAGGTAAATTTTATGATTTTTTATATCAAATATACAAAACAGTTCAATTTTTTTTCAAATTTCATTTATTGAAGAATTCCATAGTTTTTTGAAGAAGTTTCAAGCAGTGCATGAATGCAAGAGTTAACACCAACACATTTGCCGTAAGTTCAATACTTGAATATCTTCTGTTCCTAGACACACCTTAGAGGCAAGCAAATATGTTAATTTATTCACTTTCAAATTGTAAAAACATATAAAATAAAGAAAATAGTTTTGAATGTATTCATGTGGATGTCTTCCCTGAACTGTTGCATTTTTAAAATACATGCTTCTCTCTCTCTCTAACTTGCATATTCAAAACAGGCTAAAAAAAAGAAAAAAAAAAATAACCTAGTTTGCTATCTATTCATCAATGCAAAAAAGAAAAAAAAACTGATGTTTGGCACCGTGTCACTATGTCAATATTTATCAGTAAAAAATTTAAAAAAAACAGGTCTTGTTGGTAACTCAGTTGAAACAGTCATGTGACCAATGTATTTTGGCAGTATGCCGTCTTGGGGGTGATTAATCAAAATAGTGGAAAAAAGTGGATTTTTTTTTATAAAAGTCTCTCTCTTAGTCTCTGTAACTTGATGAATTGAATCAACTTAGCCCCGAAAATGGGAGAACCAATCAGCCAAGTAGGCTATAGATGTTTCTCTTTTTGAGTGTTGTGTCTATGTGCCGATCTATTGAACAACTGGAGCCATCAAAGATGGCAATGGGTTCTATTCTTTTTTTTTTTCATGTATGTGTGTTGTTTATGTGTTTGCGTATTTGGTTAGTTGCTAGTTTGTTTGTTTGATCAAGAGCTCCTGGCCATATCGTTTTGTCCATAGACTTGAAAATTGGCATCTGTACTCGACTACAACCCTTCTGAATTTTTTCTTTTTTAATGACTTTTAGGGAACCTTATTCTTGCAGGTTTATTATCTTCCAGGATCCAAATGTTTCTTTAATCTATTTGAAATATTTTCCTGTAGAAAACACCAGTGATGTCATCTATGTATGAGTCTATGTATGTGAGTGTGTCTCTGGTCACATTTTGAGGGATACAACCACAAAAATTTGCATAAGTATTCCACCATCTAAGGATTTCTTCTGTTGCTTTTTCAAAAAAGGGCTTCTTTGGGTTTCTATGGTCATTTTGGACCAACAATGTCCAATTCTTAGGTGGGTATTTTTTTTAGATAATTTTGGAAAGAAGATCAATTTTATTTCAGATAATTTTAGATAATTAGTAAGATTACTAGTTCTAGTACTTACACAGGCTACAATGATTCATTTATGTGAGGTACAAATATCATATCAGTTTTATGACTGTGCGACAAGTATTTCCACAGATAAATTTATCAGTTTGATCCAAATGAGAATGGTTATGAATGAATGAATCGTTTCTTTCACCTTTCGTTGGGTGATCTTCACTAAAGAGTATGATTTTTTTAATTTTTTTACCACAACTCCCAGATCACCATTCTACAATCATTGGTGAGCAACACAGATTGGAAAAAAAAACATAAACCATCAGCAAGATATGAACTCATATCCCTAATCCTTGAAAGCAGATCCTAAAAAACTATTTCTACTTCCCTACTCCTATTTAGCCTTGGAGAGAATGAAGTCAAGTTTAGTAAAAACAGGTTGAACCTCCTTAATCCAGCAAGTTTGGAATCGGGCCATTGCTAGACCTTCAAACCCCATTTTTTCAACCAAAAAATTCAAAATTTGCTTATATTGTTTCCTTAAATCTACACAGTAGATGTTCTGACCCTACAGTATTCCCACAAACTCTTCATAGCAGTTCTTTTGTATAATTTTTTCAGTAACTCTTTTTCCCCCTTTTTCAAGCACAGATAACATTTTATATGATCAGGCTTTTTAGCAATGGCATCATCTTCCCTACTTCTTGGTCCATTGGATTACTTCCTGAAGGACTAAATACAGCTGAATACATGGAATTAACAGGACTGTGTCACCAAAATACTCAGCTGCAGTGTAAACAAAGTTCGGCAACCCAGCGTTGTTAACAGCACTGCCCTGGTGGCAAATTCACAAGCGAATAGTAGCAGATTCAAGAGTTACCGCACCACAGAATGCCGAATTAAAGAGGTCCAACCTGTGTTAGTATCAAAGTTCTTTTGGCAAACATCCGTGATGAGGTTGTTCATGCCTATGCAAACTAATCATACATTACGGTTGTTTAATCTCCAAGATTCTTGTCTCTTTATCTGTCAACTGAACTGCATATCCCTATGTTAATAATCTCACTTCTTGTAACCATCTCTTTCTTTGTCACTCCCTTTTCTATAAAGCATTCGATTAATCTTATTCCAGTATTTAGATAACGCATTCTTCCGTCTCTATTTGATGTATTTATCTCAGTTTTGTTTGCTGATCAATCTACCAACCAACAGGGAATTTTTTTTTCACAAGGTATACACACACATATACATACATATATATATATATATATATATATATATATATATATATATACATACATATATCATTATCATTATTGTTCTTGAAAGCTGTGTTATTCATAAGGGAAGAGTACTCAATATCAGGGATAGAGCATATATAAATATAGCCGGTGTAGACGCAGAAATCAACACTTCATAAAGTGTCGATTCTATATATGTACATATATATATATATATATATATACATATATATATATATGTGTGTATACATCATTATATGTACATGTACACTATTTATCAGTGCAATCCATTTATTTAAGGCACTAGTCCATTTCATTTATCAGACTTTCCAACCCAAATCTCCACTCATCCTACACTTGTATGGATAATCACAGTCAATGGACAAGTGAATTTTCCAAAACTCTAATAAAACAAAAACAAATATCAGACCGAATGATCAGGTAACGATGGAGAGTGAGTTTAAGGGTAAGATTTGATCTTCTGCCAGCTGTAAAAACTCTAGCTGCTCAATGGGAGAACAGTGCCATACAAAAGCAGGTTTTGAGATTAAGGGACGCAAGTACATATCTCGCCTAGAGCTGCTTATTTGTCCTTTATTTCCGATCAGCTCAGTTTACTCATTGTCGGAGACTGACAGTCTGAGTAAGTTGCAATAAACAGCAAAATTTTAAAGAGAGACGATACAGGTTTGATTAGTCATACAACAGAAACAGTCACGCGACCAATGTCTTTTGGCAGCATGCCTTATTGGGGGTGAATTGATTGCTAAAAAAGTTGGAATTTTTGTTAAAAAAAAAAAGGTATGAAAGCACTAGGACACAAACTAAGGGACAAATTTAGAATAAACTTATATTGTTAATTGAACCCCCTCTTAAAAACCTATTTTGGGGTTGAATTTTCAGAACAAAATGTTTTTTTATTGACATGATAGGAAATGAATGCTTAAATTTTCAGCTGTCTAGCTTCATTTGTACAGGCCTGCAGCCAGTCAGCAATACCAACTTGAAAACTGGAGAAACCTCTGACAAAGGTTTCTAGTTAATAAGATGAGTATAGAAGTCACAATGATGAAGTAGTTTTTCCAGTGCAGATAGTGGCACCAAAGTTTTTCTAGACTGGATGAGAAAATATACATCAATTCTTGAGAATAGCCAGGCACAATGAATCTACATCAACACATACTGACTTCTGGGGGGAAATCAATGAAAAGGATCTGCTAAATCGAAGACGACTGGCACCACAGAGAATCTATTTTGTCTGCCCGTACAAAAAGCAGAATATCAGAAGAGATGGAGTGAGGGTTCTTCCTGGTAATAGTAGAAATGGCGGTGACAGGATTAATGATGATAAAGATTCAGTTGATGAAGGTGGTGGTGTCGATGATGGTGAGCGGGGGTCACTAATAATTACAATAACAGAAAAACTGGTGGAAAAAATAACCTCGATATTTATTGTTATGATCATGATAATCACGGCATTAGTACTTGACAGTAAAAATATAAAAATGTTCAGTAAGAACGCTGATGGATGAGATGCTATCATTATGGGAGGGACAGTGATGACTGCCTTCATAGCTACACTGTACAGAGCACAAACCTGTCATTACAAACAGCAGATAAAGCAGCCATTCTTTTTGCCTGGACACTAATATAGGCCTCCACAGATATAATGAGGTTCATTAAAGTGAGGTTTGGATTACAGGTGAATGGTGAACCCCAAAATATCAATCTAGCTCCATAAATTGATTGATTGTTATAACAGAGTCTTGACTTTCATGGACCCCAACACCCACAATATGATAAAGTTGGACCTGTAATGTAAAAAAAGGTTCATCACTTTATAGCACAAGCTCCTCCTTCTGTTCTACTCTCCCATCAATTACTAATATTGAGAGAGAAGAAAGAAGAATGATGCTGGTGCAATTAGATTTTATATATACATATATATATATATATATATATATATATATATATATATATATATATATATATATATTTTTTTTTTTTTTTCAATTCTATTTTAAAATTCTTACATTATGTCCTCTATGGAGCAATAAGCAAGTGGAGTCCTCTGGACTGAATGTATCAATCAGTTGCTAATTGCATTCAAAATCCCAGTAATGTGATTGAAGAAAATCTTATTCAGCTTTGGGTTCTTTATTTCAATAATGGCCTTTTTACTGCCCTTTTGTCAAGGCCAGATTAAGCAAGTGCAGGGCCTGGAGCATAAATTATATTACAAAATCAATAGATATGCATAAAAACCAAAACCAATGTTGTCCACTCTAAAAATTTTCATGCTATTTTAACTACTAAAAATAGCAGAAAAATGCCCGAAATAGCCAAACATACTAATAGGATGTTCATCATCACCATCACCATCATCATCATCAGTGGCCTTTCATGATCCATTGTTGGACATGGACTTTTTCCAGGATAGGCCACACCTCTCTATAATGGGCATTGCTGAGCCAATATTTTCTGTACCTGTTCAGTTTGACCCGTCATCTCATATTCTGTCAGCCTTGGTCCTGCATATGATCTCTGGGGATCAATGTTGTTCTTGCAACCTGACTAACCCATTGTTATTTGAGTTTCCTAATGGTTTCTATGATGTCTTGGACTCCTGTTTTTTTCCTTAATATACTATGCTGTCTCATGGTCTCTCCATATGATCTTAAGAAGCACTTTTGGTGATTCATTTTGCAATTTTCAAGACCTTAGTTGTTGAGAACAAAAAAAAACTATTTTAAATGTTAGTTTTTACAAACCATCAACCATAACTGTCGACATATGTTTCTTCAGTTTTCAAACTGATCCGGTAGTCGCTTAGATATCACATATACAAATTGCCAAAATGTTTGAGCATGTCCACAGTAATTTAGCACATTTTCACACTGTCAGAGCAAGAAACAAGCTGAATTCAGTGTAAAAAGTGCCAAATTGGCAACACTGATCAAAACATTTTTACATGCGATGCAATTAATCTTTTTTCCATTTGCAATATAGTTAGATTATACAAAAAATATTGAATCCATAACAAAACTAAAATGGCAATGAGCAGTATAGTACAAAAGTAATAGAGCTTGTAAAGAATCAACAAATAGTAATTGATAACATGCAAGCATCTAATGTGGCGGCCCCTAATATTGTAGAGATGCAATCTAATTAATCCTGTATTGCTTTTTGTACAGTTATTATAGTGTAATATGCAGGTATTATCAACAATTATTTGATGTACATTAGTGGGAAAAACGATATCAGTGGGAGTTCAATATGATCATGGATCATATGGATCATATGATCAGATATGATCTGACTTGACAAGAGGCAAGTTAGTCTACAAAATAAAGTGGTTGTTGTATGGCCAACATACAAATTAGATGTGTGAGCCACATGAAAAATACAATCTTCAAAAGGTTAAGAAAATTTAATACTGACATTAGTATGACTTGATATTGATTTCTGGCATCAGGAATAATCAAAATGCAAAGATTATCTTTTAAAACTTTATGAATGTGAAAGGAAATGCTATTGACGGGCCCTAATAAGTGCTCAAAAGACCAGCTCGAGGAGCAGTTTTCACTAATCAGCATCTATCATCATTCTTGGCACCAAGTAATAGAAAAGGCAGGCACCAATGCATCAATATGACCAGCCTCAAGTTTGAAGCTGTCAGACAAGCAGCTGCCAAGGATAAAAATGGGCTGCCCTCCAAATACCATCAGCCTGGGGCTTCAATTGTCCTAATTGCGGAAAGATCGCAGCCACTTTCAAGCTTGCAAAGCCATCCTCCCCTGATCTTTGCAAACCAACAACAAGTACAACATGTAGTCAAACTCCAGTCCAAGTTGGTGGTTGGGGTATCCCTACCGTAACGACAAGAAAAATATTAACCCAATTCAGGGTGCCAAATTTTCTGTTCATCTGTCCTATCATGTTAAACAAAACCAGGATATATAATATCAATTTCCATATTGTGTTTCAGAATCATGACCAAGAGATTGGTAGGCATCTCTCTTACTGACTGAGCCAAACAGACACGTTTTACACATCTACAAAAATTTGTTACGAATATATAATGGCTAATTTCATTCTAATGTAAAAATAGGGGAGAGTAGGGTCAAGTGTAACACTTTTTCTTTTTGTCTGAATTACCTTGAGATTGATTCAACAAGATTAGTTATATCATGCTATATTACAGTAACACAAGTTTATTATTTTGTTATATCATTTATAAGTGTCCATAAATTAAATAAAGAGTACAATATGGATTTATTTTTTTTATAAATCAGATTGACTCCATGGGTCGGTTCAACTCTAAAATGATGTGGAGTCAAGTGTAACACATTGCAAAACGTGCTTGCTAGCTGGTGGATGGTCGGCTAGTTAATAGATGACCATTTACTAAAACACTGATAATGTTTGGTTCATTAAAAAAAAAAAGGAATAAGGGTATAACGGAGGTCAGGCGTTACACTTGACCCCACTGTTGTCAAGCTGAGCAAAACCTTGTGGTGCTAGCATGAGACAGCAAAATTTCAGCATGTCAGTCACATTTGCCGTGAGAAAATAGGCATCGAAATGATAACTCAAAATCATGAAAATACAAGGCAATGGTCAAAAAATATAGAAAATTCAAAAGGTCATTTTTTAACCTCTAAAATCTGATAATCTTCCAAGCTGATTTTGTCCAGGCAGGCAGAGGATATAACTCAACATGTGTAGAGTGAGTAGCTTGTTTCTAATTTGGGGAAATTTGGGTGTTACACTAGACCCCGCTCTCCCCTACATTGTTACAAATATTTCAAATTATTACAAACATTGAAAAATTTACAATTCCTAGCTTGGTATTTGCAAGATGATTCCATCATAACAAATAAATACATTTGTACTAAAAAATATAATTCTATAATTATATATACAATACAAAAGTTGCAATAATTGTCTTCAGTCGGAACTGAAGTAGGAGCAGAGCTTGTTTTAAATTTTTTTTACAACAAATCATTAATTTTCTTCTATTATACATTCATCACATTAACTTGGGGACAGCTGTTCCAGGATAGAATTGTGTTTCAACAAATATGAAGAGACAAAAACTAGCCAAGGATTATGATACCCTCTCAGAGGTTTAAACTTAAACTAAATAAGAAGCCTGCCCGGAGAATATCCAACTATTTTAAATATCTCAAGAACAGTTGGCGCAGCTGTGATCATTCTTGGTGAGCGGGGACCTCAATATGCATGTGCTAACAGACACTCTCCTTTGAGGTAACTGTTGGCAGAGAGAAGCCATTGAATGAGCTTGTATACTGTGTGACCATTGCATTCACAGTGACCGAGCCTGCTCAATTCTTTACCTCTCGTGCAGGGTCTTTTTGACATAATATAGCATCACTCAGGACTGTCGATCCCTAAAGTCCAGATTTGGTTTCCCTACAACTTCTGGCTATTCTCAAAGAGATTGCAGACCATGGATGACATTGAGGAAAGTGCAACAAAGCAACTGATGGCAATCCCAAAAGAATACTTTGAAAAGTGGATTAGATGCTGGGATATATGTGATGTCCCAAGGGGAGTACTCAGAAGGGTATTAATATGCCAGTTTCCCGAGAAATTATTTTTTCCACTGATATTGAATAACTGGATACTTTCTGGATAGACCTTGTATATCAACGGAGGGAGGGGGGGGAATCCATTGGCAGATAAACTGCGATGCCCATCCATTGTCAAAGACAATGCACACCAAAGAAGAAGAGCCAGTGTGTTTTTATCACTTTTGCATATATAAAAGTAGATTTAGCAGTCAATTGGGAAAGGAAGAGCAATTCTTATCTAAAAAAAGAACAATCAATTTCAAGCAGCAAGGAGGCGAGAAAATGAATGAGGTTCTCTCTCATATATATCTTGCTTCTTGTATTCTTATGAATTGAAAATATATTATGAACTATCTATCTATCTATATATCTATCTCTATATACATCCATTTCTCTCTCTCAATATACTACTCATAGCAAAAAATATGAAATCACCACATTAAGAGGATGGTTCATCCAGATTTTGGATTTCATAGCAAACGAACAAATCACAGATATGACACAAAACAATTTTTGTTTAATGGCTGAGTATTCAGGCTTCATGAAATATACCTCCAACAAATTAGATAAAATTATTGACAGATTTTATCTCCAGATCAAGTAGAGAGAAATTAATGGAATCATCCAATGCTAAGGAAAAAAAATATTGAATCAACATAAAAAAAAAAATCATCATTACTTTTTAGCTCCTCTTTGAGCTTTCATGATGGCTTGATTTCATTTAAGCGTGGACTTCGCTAATGAAAAACAATATTCTACGACAAACTGGTTCCAACTTTCTGAAATAGCAGATGACAGCAGGATAGAAGATTATCATGGACTTTTTATTTTTTTTTAATTCCACCATAAATTTTCAGTTGGATTAAGATTGGAACAGTTCTCATAGAGTTGATATACCTTTCCTGAGGAAAAGCTTTGACACTCTTTGCTCAGTGACAAAATGCATCATCATCCTGAAAAATGATTTCGTCATCACCAAACCTATTTTCTATTGATAGATTTAGAAGAGTGTCAAAAATGGTTGGGGTAATGGCTGCCATCTCCCCTGGTCCTTTAACTGATGTAAAACCGCAGAACACGAATGAGTCAAAACTTTGCTTAATTACGTCAGGCAGTCATCTTTACATGTTTCATTGGAATGGCACGAGACAAAAGTTGCAGCATCATCGCCTCAGCAAATGCAGATTCATGATTCACCACTGCATATTACTTTCATCAAATTATCTACACTCCATAATGTCTTATCTTCAGCCCATTGTAACCTTATTTTCTTTTGTTAGAACAGATTTTCATTTTTGGCTCTTCTGTACGTAAATTCTATTTCATTCAATCGATTGCTTACGGTTCTTTCACAAACACTGACTGCTGTTTCTGTCCCTTTGTTTACATCTGTTTTGTAGAGCAATTTCTATCTTCAATCCTTATTGCTTTGAATTTTCCATCGTGGTACCTTGATGTCTTTTGGGGTCTACCTGCTTTGCTTCATAACCATACTGTTCTGTTTATATTTGCACAACATTTCAGACATAGCTGACTGGGAACAACCAACATCTTTTGTCAACTCAATATCTGAATTTGCTTCTCAGTTATACAATCCTTTCTTGTTGGAGAAATGTCTTCTTTCAATTATTCCAGTCCAACAATAAGTTCAACTGATCATTATGGTCTGTAAGTATTCTCTTTTATTGGTAGATTAATTTGCATATTTAGACAGCAGCTATTTGTTTTACAAATGCAAATTACAGGGTAATTCCATTATGTTTTCCTCTGTATTGAATGAATCCATAATCTTTCAATATTCGTACACATGTAGACATGTATGACCAGGTTCAAATTCAGAAACATGTAGACAGAAACAGTCATATAGATACATACACCTGTAGACATTATTATGTTTATGTACAAATGTGTACACATATACATGTACATTCCTATATGCTTGCAAGTGGACACTGATATTCATAAGTAATATCTAAGAAATATAGACTATATATAAGTGCATGCATATGTATATACGTATGTAAACAAATTTACATACATATATATACTCATGTATACAAAAGCATACATACATATGTATACAAAAGCATACATACATATGTATACACATACAGAAATATATATACATACACATACATACATGTATATACATACACATACATACATACATTAATGTATATACATAAACATACATACATTAATGTATATACATACACATACATACATTAATGTATATACATACACATACATACATTAATGTATATACATACACATACATACATTAATGTATATACATACACATACATACATTAATGTATATACATACATACAATTATATATATATACATACACATAAACATGCACCCACATTTGTATATGTATATATATATATATATACGCATACATATATACAAACAAATGAATATATATACATATATGCATACATTTATACATATACATATGTACATACGCACACATATATATGCATATACATGCAAATATATATACAGACACAACATATGAAGATATACACATATACATATATATTAAGTATAAATGAAAGTCCATTTCTTAAATACACACACACATATATATATACATACATACACATAAATACATGTCCATTTCTTAAATACACATATATATACATATAAATATATATGCATACATACATACACACATACATACACACACACACACATATATATGTATGTACATATACATACACATTATACTATAAATAAGCCATTTACAAAAATAGTAAGATATTGACTTTTTCTTTTGTTCCGTCCATGTCAGAAGATCTTATCCAATTCTGCAACAGTTCCAAAAACGATTCCCAACACAGAAAAAAAATAATAATATGAAGTATATCCTTTCACTGAAGAAGATTTCCCAGCCATTTTGGTAACATTAATTACATACTACAGACATTCATCTTATCACTAAGGCTAATGTGCTGCAATTAATACTAATTTAATACTACCATCATCATATATACTTTTAGTAAGTACCATTACTACTCCAGGATTAAGTACAGAAATATTTTTATCATCTTTTGTTTATAAACAAAATAAAGGATTCAAAATGTAATCAGAAGTTGGAATGCATTTCTGCCTCCAAAGTTGGAGAGGTATATGTAGTCAGCCATTCCCATCTTTCAGTCAATCCATCTATCAGTCCTAACAATAACTCCAAAAGTTCTCCGTGAATTTCAGTGAAATGCAATAGGCTACAGAAAATATGATAGAATTTAGAGGCAGATCTATGCACAATTACTTTTCATCTGTTAACACAATATCTCCAAATATTCTCAATGAATTTTGATGAAATTTGGTGAAATGCTACATAAAAATGTGATCATATTTTGGGATGGATCTATGCACAATTACTTCAGATCTATCCACACAATACCTCCAAAAGTTCTCAAAATCAATGACATTTTGTGGAAAATTGGACAATGGGCTATGAAATAAGTGATTAAATTTGGGGGCGAATTTCCCCCAAATTACTCCTCCTGACAATGACGTTAGGAGAATAAGATGCTCTCTGAGCGCTTTCTGGTTCATCTTACATTGGAAAGGTTTTCTTAACAAGAATTGTCAGTACTTTTAAAGAATTTGAAAAAAGTCCAGCAGAATTGATTTTATTTTAGTAATCAAAACGAAAAAAACTTCAAAATGATTTCTAAAAGTAAACAAAATATTACCGACCATAATCAATTGAATGCACCGAATATGATTTGAATAGTTTAGCAATTCTAACTGACTTTGTAAGGATCTCAGAGCTCTTCTTATTCTTTTGATAATTTTGTGATGAGACATTATAATTCTACAATTTGTACAAAACTATTGATCTTTTGGACTGTTACAACAATGTTCTTAGCATGGAAAAGATCAGAGAGCAACTCCGGAATAAGTCTCTTTATTCACTCAATAGGGACCGTCATGTGACCATTGTCTTTTAGCAGCATACCATGTTGTTGGTGATCAATTAAAAAATTGGAAAAAAGGGGTAATTAACGAATTTACTTCTCTCTCATTTTGTTGGATCATCATCATCAGTCTTTAACCGTCCATTGTTGGATATAGACTTTCCTCAGGATTTGCCACACTTCTTTATCTTGGGTGTCGTGCAGCCAGTACTTTCTGAATTTGTCTAGCGAGTCTCTCCATCTAATACTCTGCCGGCGTTGGTTGCACAAGTGATCTCTGGGGATCCATGTTGCGAGTCATGATGTCCATCGATTGTTTGCCATTCTTGCAACATGACCAGCCCATTGCCATTTGAGTTTTTTAATGGATTCTATGATGTCCCTGACTTCTACCTTCTCCTGTATGTATTGTGCTGTCTTGTGATCTCTCCATGTGAGGTTGAGCATAATTTTTTCATGTGCACATTGCATGGTTCTCAATTTTGCTCTGCCAAAGGCTTACCATCCTAAGGTGATTCTTTGCTTAGCGATCACTAAAAATATCTGAATTTTCATAATCAAACATAGCATAAATAAGGGACCAATTTAGCATGAACTTACACCATAAATCAAACCCCACATTAAAAACCTGGAGGGGGGGCTTGAAAAACAACCCAAAAAAAATTTCTGGAATTTTCTTGAAATTTTCAGCCCTCTATTGGTGTGGCCTGTTTGCATCATACATACATATTTAGCCAACCAGACACATTTAAAAACTGCAGAGAGCTACGTTGAAAGTTTCTAATATGAAATCACTAGTATCACAAGAGATACGACGAGTTGGTCATTTTTCAGAATAGTTTTCCACTGCTATTCGAAAGTATAACATTCTTCTAAAATCTTTTCATCATCTGAAATCAAGTGAAGCATAGGAGCAACTACCAATAATCCATATGGGAAAATTATTGCCCACACCCAGACCAAAAAAAGGTGATGATATTCTATAAGGCTGGTCATGGGATTTGGAGATACAGGGAGGTATTATGACTCATGACTCAAACACACATACACACACCCTCAAGGAAAAAAGATTTGCATAGTTTGATCATATTCACTTCTTCCTCCATTGTGGAACAAAATTGTAAACATGATGCTCAATAGAGTTAATGTCAAAAATATCTTTTTTAATTGCCTTCTATTTTTACTTGATAAACTGAACAAACTTTTTTGCTACCCAACGTATCTGACTAAGGTGCAGGATTTGCGTTTAAATCAATCAGTCTAAAATCACACTTCTAAACATATCTTTAAGAAAACTAGAAGAATTTCAATGGCATTTTATTGAATCGTAGGCCACGACGTTAGAGAGAATCTACAAAATTTCAAGGTGGATCCAATGAATTTTTTTTAATTGAGATGAAAAAAAATCCTAGGATCCGTCCAAAAATTTTGGATCTCAATCAAAAAAAGAATTTCCTGAATTGACTCAAAAAATTCATCAGTTCTGCAAAATGTTATTGAAATTTATTAAATAATTTGGGTCATTATGTGGAGACGAAAGTGAACTCACACCAAAGTTATTTAGATAAAAATGATTTAGACCAGGAATTTCAGACCAAAGTTATTTAGACCTCTTTATAGCATTTATTTCACACAACCAAGTAATTTTAGACAAAAGCTATTTACACCCCTTTATGGCATTCATTTTATACAACAATGTGATTTAAAGAAGTGATTCAAACACAAGTGAATTAGACAAGTGATTTTAGACCAAAGTTATTTAGAGGACAGTGTTTTTTGTCTTTTCAATAGTATTTATTTCATACAACAAGGGGAATTAGACAAAAGTGATTTTAGACAAAAGCGATTTAGATGAGAACAATCTTAGAAGTGATTAAGACAAAATGATTTAGGAAAAAGTGATCTTAGACCCAAGGGATTTGAGACGGAAATGATTTAGGAAAAAGTGATTATGGAAAGAAGTTTGATAATAGTTCATTTAGAAAAATAATTATACAACATTTCTAGCCTTGAAAATAGATATATGCATTTTTGTATCACATGATATCAGTTGAGATTTTCTTACAACAATTTTTCTCATGATGATTATTGTCAAATCAAAAGAAAAAATGGAGGAGAGTCTGGCTTGCTCTTTCAATGAATGATTGTTTTCTCTTGGTCTGCAGGTTTCTTGCACTACGTACCTTTGACACGTGAAAGTTTTTGCATATATAAAGACAATGGACATTGAATGATTGGATACAGATGGGAGAGTGAGAGTCTTGCTTGATCATTCAATGAATGATTCTTTTCGCTTTGTTTTCCCTTGGTCGGCAGGTGGCTCAACAAATGAAAATTTTCATATGGTAGTTGTTATTATGATAGCGTACTATCACATTTTTTTTCCCTACTCCATATTATCTCCTAGACATGAATATATCAAATTATGGCAAGTCCACAGCGTACATTAGGTAATATCAGGAACGCAAATGAACAGACTGACAAACCAATTTTGCATATATGTCTATTATATGTTTAGATTATAAAACTCTTAAAATTAGATCATTATCTACATGATAATTTAGTGCCGATGAATCTACTTCATCAAAGTACACATATGAGGCTCAATTTTAGGAATCGTTAACAAGCAATAGTCAAAGAGTTTTTTCCGGACAATTGAACAAACTCTTCTAAACAAATTCAATTGTCTGAAAAAGTCTTTGAATGTTAATAACTCTTCTCTAAATTATAGGCAAGTAGGGTAATAGTTGTCAACTTTGATTACCAGTAAGAGAAAATAATTTTTGAAGTCATTCAACAACACAGGAATATTAGTTACTAATAGATAAGAGAAAAATTATCTCCCATATACACACATAACAAGTCAAAAACATCCATATATATGCATGTGAATACATAAAAACATGTACATATATCTCCGAGTCTATGTGTGTGATGTTGAAACCCCCAAACCATGCCTGACATGACAGACATCATTTGATGTGGGCTCATGGGAAGGCATTACTGATGTTTTTTTATAACAGTGTATGGTATTTCATCCTCTTTATAGCATCTATTTCATATGGAAAATACTTATTTTTCAAAATAATATCCTTCCTCGTCAGTGTACCTGACCCAATGCTTCTCTTGTTCATATAGATCAAACACTAAAAAGAAAAAAATGCAGATAAAAATTCAGCTGATAAATATGTCAGGCTTCTGACTTAGTGAGCCTGCCGCACAAACTAATATTAAACTATGGTGAGCCACATTTCAAATTCTATAGTTGAATTTTTTTAAAACACACATTAAATGAAATTAACAAAAAATAATTAAATCAACAAAGTATGTCTGTTATTTTTAACAACGTATGTTTAAATGAAGGGTTGCTGCCTCATTATATATATGTATATATATATATATATATCAGCAGCAGCCATTATTATAACTACTACTGGACAAAGGCCTTTTCGTATGTCCTTCCATGACAACAGCGATTGTGCTACCCTCTACCATGTCTTACAGACAAAACTTTCCATCTTATTCATCATGAGTCTGGTCTTTTCTTACTACATTAGAGAAGACTAGAATGAAGGTTTTTATATGAATAATCAAACAACAAAAATGGAGATGGGCTAGACACTTACCAAGAAGAGATGACAACATACTAACTGATTGCTTCCCGTGGGACAGTAAATGTAGTAATACTTGTCATTTGTACAAACAAACATTTTGCTTCTAATCACTTTGTTTCGAAAGTTAAAAAAACAAGAACATTATACAAAGAGAACAAAGTTTTATTGCAATCAACAAGACACGCATTTAGTCGTGTTTTGTGGTTCTGAATGCTACATTTCTTGAAAATGCCTTTTTTAAGAGAATTGAATTATAAATGAAGAAAAACTTAGTTTTTCTTCTTATCTTTCTAAATCTTGTTCTGCATTGATCAAGGAGATTGGATTTCGAAGTAAAATGTCAGTTTGTTCAAATATTTATGGCAAGTATTGTATAGATATATAGATATATACATATATAGTATCTGCTAGAGTATAATCAATGATATCCCTGTGGTAACATTAAGAGAAATAAGGAGAATGACTTCAATAGTCAGAACAACTTTTGAAATTGATAACATCTCATTTCAAAAATTCACAAAGAATTGTTATCAAGATTATCTTACAAGCCATTGTGAGAACGTTCAATCTGTACTGAGCGCCCTACAATTGTAGCTTTGTACCAGATTAATCCCGCCTGAGTGATAAAATCATCATAAGTTCCAGGAATCAAATCATGATAAAAAAATAACAAGTGCTCCGACACTTATTCCTTGACAGCTGTTTTCACTCGAACACACGAGAGTAGAAGTAAAGCCTGGCTATTGCAGTGTCAAACTCCCCTTTTACTGCTATTTCAACAGGAGATGATTACCGAAACTTTTGCATTGTATATATATATTGAAATGAAAAAATTATCAGCAAATATTTTTTTCGTATAAATGTATATATTTATTAGGATGAGGTCAACTTGCAAATTCCAAGTCATTTTTTTTTTGACGTTTGTAATTATTTGAAATATTTTTTTCCATAAATTTTCATAAATAAACGAGATGTGTCAGTTTAACTCAGTCAGTAAGAGAGCTGCCGACCGAGCTCTTAGTCATGATTTTAATTCAAGGTAGGGAAGTGATAAGTTCACATATCAGTTTGGTTTCATATGATAGGACAAACAAATAGTAAAGAGTCACCCCACCCTAAATTAGGTGAGGAGTGTTCTCGTTCTTGTTATAACAAGAAAACAAAGTCAACACCTCACTAGGACAGGACAAAAATATGTTTATATGCACACTTTAAAAATTCCTCAGCTTTAGGGTAGCACCTCATGTATATGTCAGAAATGAAACATTTGAGCACCCCAACTTTTATTAAACTCCGGTACTAAGTCTGAAGTTGACTTTGTTTTTCCCAACCACAACAACAACAACAATCCTCATCAAAACGAAGCCTGTAAACATTTATATAAAACCCACATTTCCCTACCATGATTTACACTCCTGACCAACTAATTGCCAGGAGAGTGTCTTACTGACTGAGCTAAATTGACAAGTTATTGATATCTACCATACAGATAGGCATGGTATGGGCTTATTTCATTCTACTGAATAAATGCATTTTCATGAAAGATATATTTCTATATTTTTTTCTTTATTATATATGCATTACAAGAGTTACAATTAATCATCCTCAGTCAGGATAGAAGTAGGAATGAAATTTGACCCTGCAGCAGCCAGTCTTGTTATCCTTAATTTTTGTTATCAAGTATATATACACACACACACACGAGAGGTACTAGCTAAAATATTGGGGAATCTGACCATGATCCTATTCTCCAAATCTCCGGTTACATGCACAATTACTCCCCCTGACAAATGTGTGCGCTCTCTGAGCAATTATTAGTTATTTGATAACTCAACGAGCAAAGACAGTGACATTATAATGATCATTTAGAAAAGAATATACTCAGATATCGGTGGCAAAAGCAAGATTGTTATAAAAAGTTTTCTACCATAACCAAATAGAATCTTATACTCTATAACTATATTTAGTTTCAAACAAGCTCTCGAAAAATAAAATAGATCTGGTTAGTCACTCGATAGAGACTGTCATGTGACCAACATCTGTCAGCAACATGTCCTGTAAAGGGTGATCAAGGGAGTGATCGATAATTTACTTCTCTGGCTTCTTGTCAGGCAGTAACCACTAAAAATGTCTGATTTTTCCAAAAATAAGCATTAATGCATTTGGGCATTAAATAGGGACCAATGTTAAATAAACTTAGATTGTAAATTGAACCCCCAATAAAAAAAACTTTTTTGAGGGGGAATTATCAAAAACTCACACACATAAAAAAAGAAAAAAAAGAAATTTTCATTCAAGACATAATAGAGAGTAAATATTTAAATTCCAAGCTTTACAGCACCATTGATGTGGCAAGTGCATGTGATAAATACATAGCCAACCATCCAGCCAAACCAACTTAGAAACCATAGAAACCTGCACTGACAGTTTTGGTTGACAGTGTCTGATGAAACAAAATAATAATCAAGGAGGAATTTTGAATGCCAATTTACATTTTCCCCCAAAAATAACACCTCAGAGGAACATGAATGAGAAAGGCTTAAACAGAAATACATTATTCCATAGCCTCAAGGCAAATTTTTGAAGATCCCCCACCCATGATAACAGACCTCTTCACGCAATTAGTTATTTCGAGTCTCAGCAACAGAAGGTTGGTGGTAATAGCAAACATAGGCGAGATAT
Organism: Thysanoteuthis rhombus; assembly: GCA_963457665.1. Lineage (NCBI taxonomy): Eukaryota > Metazoa > Mollusca > Cephalopoda > Oegopsida > Thysanoteuthidae > Thysanoteuthis > Thysanoteuthis major. The sequence goes on along the minus strand of OY735210.1, from coordinate 25,819,281 downwards.
GACAGTGACGGTTATACAGTAATGAGGGAGGAATAACAGATGGTGACAGGGGGGGGGGGCAGAATTGCTAGTATCTCTTGGGGATACAACGAAAAAGATAGTAACAATGGTGGAATTCCTTTAATGGTAGCATGAAAATCTGATTGTGAAGTAGAACTGGTTTGCAAGAAATATGACTTCCAAGGGTTAAGGTGTGGATTTTAGCAATATTTAGAAAATTATCGAATAGTTTGTCATCGAAATTTAGTAATTAGTAAAAAAATACTCCAGCTCTTAACCTAAATGGATGATTTTTTATGGTCCGTATATACAAAATTCTCTGGTGCAATTTTCATCCTGTGATGATAGTATATGCTCACTGAATGCATTTGCAATTATAAACTTGAAATTGTTTCAAAATGATTTTGGCAAGTGGGAATACCTGTTGATGTTATTTCTTCAAACATGTCTTTCTTAATAAAGTTGACAATCAGGGACATGTGATTTTTATCAAGGGAAGGGAAGACTCTAATTAGCCGACAGAGTAGGTGTGTCCATCAAGAAAAGGAGAAGACATTGGACATGGCGTATGAATACAGGAATATTTTTATTAGTGCAGGTTTTGATGTAATACGGTTGAGGTATTGCGATACAAATTAATGTAACTAGGTATAAACAGGGAAGAAAAAAATTAAACCATAACAAGCTCTGCTGCATTAGGGTTGAGCTCCCTCACATCATTAAAATCCAAAAAAGCAAACAAAACCAAATTCATTCTTCCGCACAATATTACACCAAAACTATTTGTCCCATTTCAACTACTTTATGAAAAGTAGTCCCTGTAATAAAAATAAGTCAAAACTCAAAAAGTTGTAGTTTGACAATGATATTTTTCATAACAGAATTTCAATAGTTACTGTCATGGCATCACTCTTTCTTTTTCCGTCTCTCTCTCTATTATTCATATCTTGAATTCAAAAGTCTTCAATTCCAATGTCTGACTAATTCACTATAGTAGAGTCAACTCCTGAGTCTGACAATAAGAACTTCAACAGAGCAAGTTTGAACTGTATGGAAAATTTTTGAACTAACTTGTACGTACAAGAGTCACATCTATTTCTTGAAAATTTACTAGATTTCTCAAATAAATCATCTTACGATAGGAAGAAATTTGCCGACAGAAAGAGCAATGGAGGGGTCCACCCCCTCCTCTTTCGTTACACTCCTGCTGATAGTCTCCAGAAATTCAAACGATTTTTGCTTCCCAGCAGTCTGGGAGTTGAATATACTTTTCCATATGTTCATTAATGTGCTGAATTGAATGTAAAAGAGCTCTTCATTTTAACAGCTGTCACTGTTGATAAGAACTTTGATCTCCTCTGGGTTGGATTGTTTTGTTTTCGCTCTTGTTCATCTGCACTCTTATGTAACGCTTGGAAATCGTACATAGAAATGAACATTTCCTCTGAACGACAGATTCTATTAATGGCAACTTCTTCAAAAAACAAACTCTAATCTACAAATCAACTTCGTTCATTTTTTTTTTTCTTTTCCAACTCTTAGATTCATAGACCGCCTGTGACTGCTGTGGAACTCTTCAATAAATAGGATGAAATAAATGGAACTCTTTTGTGAATTGAATTAAAGAAAAAGGGGAAAAGAATTAACAAAAAGTTCAAGGGAAGTACTGCATTTCCTCATGTATAACACTGTTCTTGTATAATACAAATACTAGATTTAAAGGTGAAAAATAGATATGAAGTTGTAGTCTCTTGTATATCATGTGTACTCAATTTGACACTACAGTTCAGCAGTCCATGATTTTCTAATTTGATATTCCAAATGTGCAATATTGCAGTTATACAATAAGTGCCCACTATGTTATGTACTGTTAATTAGTCATCATTTCAATTAATTCAAATGAATTAACACGATAAAAATAAAAATGAACATACCTACTTTTGTAAAGTCAATTTGAGGCTCCAATTAATTTTTGAAAAACATTTTGTACATCGACTATTGAAATGGTTTTGGCTAATTCATTTCATTTTTACTTATATACATCTCTTTGAGGGAGTAGTGTCACTTATTATCATCAAACGGGCTCAATTTAAACAATAAAAAATTTTCTGCATGCGGTCAAGTATGGCACAATCCCTTTCGCTCAGAATGAAATACAAAATTTTTTGTGTTATGCACAAAGAAATACGGTAACTTTCATCAGAAGTTTATACCTTTAAATTACTCTTCAAATTCTCAAGAATGAATTTAAGATCTGAATTACTGTTTGATTTGTTTTCAGTCTTAGTTTTCATCCTATAATAATTCCTTTTTATGGTGACAATCAGGTCAGGCTGTTTTTCTCATCGAACAAATCAAAATAATGACCATATTAAGTGAACATACCATAAAAATAATGAGCACTTATTGTATAACTGCAGTATTGCAGTACACAGAATTGGAAGACCGAAGCAGAAAAACATGTAGGTCTACCAAATTGAGTACCTATGTTGTACAAGTGATTACAACTTTAAACCTATTTTTCACTTTTAAATCTAATACTTGCTCTATACAAGAATTGTATTTTATACAAACAATACAGTATATATTCCTTTTAATCTTAGATAGTATAGTACTCTAGGTTAAAATTTCTTAGAAACCATAAATCAAAACTGTCAGCAAATGTTCCTGCAGCTGTCAATTTGATCAGGCTGACCAGTTATCTATCTTTCTATCAATTGCACACATAGTTCACATCAATGGAGCTAAAGGACAGAAAATTTAAATCTTTACTCATTATGTCGACAAACAACATTTATTTGTTCTTTTAAATACCCCCCAAATAGGCTTTTTGTGGTATAGTTCAATTTACAATGTAATTTTATGCTAAATAGGTCACTTTATATATGTATGGCAATATTCAGGCTTGTTTCTTTTTTTAAAAATTCAAATTTTCATTGATCACCACCCAACCAGAGTCAAGAGAAGTTTACAACCAAGTCAGAAGAATAGAAATAGGTAGTCAAGTTTAAATTTGAACTCACATCCTAAATAATTAAGATCTGTCTAGATGGGCAATGCCTTATATATTTTGCCACTGAGATCCATCAGATGGCAAAATTAAATTCTATTTATATTAGTACAGCATCTGTTCCAAAAGTGCATCTGTATGACGTGATGATCAGCTTCCCATGATTAATAATAACTCACTCGTAACTCAAGAAATCAAAGTGAATGTTATAATTACTTCTTTCTGTTCTATCTCGTCTGATTTGTTTTCATTAAGACATTGTAACATTAGAGAAAAAGGGGTTAAACTGTAAATAACCTGAAGTTTTCTGCCTGAACTGAATTCTAAAAAAGACATTGGTAGCAATTGATAAAGAAGGTATTCTGAAGAGTAAAAGACAAGGGAAATAATTTACAGAATCTATGAAGAAAGATCTTTGATTGTTGAATTTTTATTAATCCTATTAGATTCCTTGAGAACAGCTGATCAAAAAAACTTTGATCTCAAAACTGTACTACCTAGTGTGCCAACTTGATGTACGTTGAAAGCGAACTTTGTATATTGGCCAGTTGTCAAATAATCGCAGTGCACGCACCCAGATATTTCTTCAATTGCAGAGATGTAGCTACAAATCAATGAGGAGTTATCCATGTCAAACGGACTCCAAGGATATTGGATGGAACACCGAATTTCATCCGAGGCCTCTTCATTTCCGATCCATACCGCTCACTTAACTGTTGTAGAACGTATAAAGACCCTAGTGCTGCGATAAAAAGAAAGATGAAAATAAAAACTAGTCACAATAAATGTTTGACTTTTTTTTTTTTCTACTGAACAGTTCTATAAAATGGATCCTGGCACGAAATGCGGTACATTTAATTATCTACCTTATTGGTACAAGTTGAGTAATGCGGTTCCTAAAAAAAAGTGCAGTCTCTCCTAGAGAACTGAAGGTGCAGCTTCCTTTTCAATTGCAATGAGCGTGGTCCCAACTAACAACTTGCATAATCCTACCAGAAACCTTATGAGTTATAACAGGAATGTCAGCACTATTTTGACTATATATTGTTGTACATTTCTCAACAGTATCTTACACCTGGAATTGTATCAAAATGAATTAACTGCTGCTTCAGATTCATTTTCAATTTAAATTGTTTCAAAACAAATTGATTATTACTGCAGGCCTTCCACGTTATAATGCAGGTGGATGGCGGATCTCCACATATCAATCTAGCTCTAAAATAGCTAGATTTAGCACCAAAATAACTAAATTGATCACAGCGTTTTTGCATCCCAACACCTGACAGTCATTGTTGCATGGAAAGCAAGAACAAAGTAATAATATTTGTTCTGTAAGAGGGACCGCACTCCTTTTTCAAGGACCACACTGCTTGCATTGTTTTATTTTGGGGGCCGTACGTTTGTTGGTCTTGTTTTCTAGAATTTTGCCTACTTATTATATGTTTTTTTTTTCAAATAAATAAAACACGCAATAGGCTGGAGTCAACATTCTTGCTCAATTTTTTTTCCTTTTCTTCAAATGTCAAGGTTGATGGATACAGAATTATATAAATTGTAGTCACCTGCTTCCATATAGTTGTTAGATTCTATCTTTTTATCCATGTTTTTATGATTATCACTTGAGTGCTGTTTTACAAATGTTTTCTTTTGTACTATGAAACTGCCTTATGCATTTGAAAACAAAAAAATATGCATTTTATAACAAAGATAATAGAATGCTCAAAAATAAATAAAAAGTTCAGTGAATGTTATAATCAAGAATGCATTAAAATCAGGAAATTAATACATTTAATTTCTTTTTATTTCTGGTTCTGTATTTATATTGATATGAAGTGTATCTGACCATCCTTTTTGATTTTATTATATTCCTTAAGGTCAAAATATGATTAATCCTTGTCAACTTGCACGATAATTCTATAGCAGGGATCTTCAATATAGGTGGTACCGCCCACTAGTGGACAAGTTGCAATTTCAAGTGGGCGCTAGTTTTGTTCGCTATGCTGCAAAAAAGCAATATTTGGATTGACACATTTTCTTAGATTTCTCAGACAACCATTTTGAAATGCTAGTGGTTAGATTTGAGGAGAATGGCCATTTTGAATCTCTAAAAGTTGCTAGATTTCAGGGAAATGGCCATTTTGAATTGCTGAAAATGGCTAGATTTGAGAATTGCCATTTTAAATCACTGAAAGAGGCTCGATTTAGGGAGACTGGTCATTTTTATCTCTAAAGTGGCTGGATTAGTGGGAACTAACGATTTTGAATCACTGAAAGTTGCTAGATTTAGGGTGAATATACATTTTGAATCACTAAAAGTTGCCCGATTCAAGGAGACTAGCCATTTTGAATCATTAAAAGTGGCTAGATTTAAGGAAAATTGCCATTTTGAATCATTAAAAATGGCTATGTTACATTCCGAGAGGTAACTGTATAGTTAAAATCATTATATTCTTTCCTCCAGATGAATACATTGTTGTACAGAACTAGATGTATCCTGACAGATGGCTGAACGACTCACCAATGGTATCTTTAACAAAGGAGTTCTATGGTCTAATTTTCATTAATAACTAATCAATGCATTGTATAATTATACTATAAAAATATGTATACATATATATATATATATATATATATATATATATATATATATATATATATATATATATATAAATAAATATATATATATATATATATATATATGTATATATATATATATGTATACATATATATATATATATATATATATATGTATATATATATATATATATATAGATAGATAGATAGATGTACAGATAGATATAGATAGAGAGAGAGAGGGGCAGCAATCCTTCATTCAAACATACATTGTTAAGAATAACTGACAAACTCCATCTAACTATTATCTAGGGTCATTTTTTTATTAGAACTTTTCCAGAAAAATTAACCAAAAGATTAAAGAGACAGAGTTTGTTAGTTATTTTTAATGGGTATTATATATATATATATATATATATATGTATATATATATATATATATATATATATCAAAAAACATTATCTTTGGATTGAGAATAAGATTCATCATTCGGATCTTTAGATCGAGAATAACTTCATTTTTGAATATCAATATCTCAGCAATATGTTATACATCTATATATTTTAAAGCCTTTGTATGACCCTTTTTGAGCATGTACTGGTGGGAACAGGAAATGAAATCTACCACATTTCAGCCATATTTTAGAAAGTGTTACCACTCTAGGCCATTCAAAATAGCCAATTCAAAATGGTCATTCAAGAAATCCAATCCAAAGATTGTCCTGTAAAACTATTTTCAAATTTTATACTAGATGGGCAGTGGGATGTTTCAATCTCTGCAAAATATGTCGATGTGGACAGTGAGCAAAAGAAAGCTTGATACCCGTGTTCAAGGAAACCTTCTGATACTGACGATACAATTGACAACGTTGTAGTAATGATATTTGGAATCGAGTCAGCGATGTTTTGATGGAATGGATGATTTGCTGAGGGTAAGAAAGATGGCGATAGTGTTGATGATTATGAAGATACAGAAGGTGATTGGTATCAAAGATAAAATCGTCAATGTTTGGAAGAGCTTTGCTGGAAGATTATGAAGATGAAGGTATCTTCATAGCAAATGGGGATCAAATAGAAATTATGTGGACAGTCATTGACTGAGTTTAGGACAAAAAATAAAAAGGAGAAACAAGAGTGAGAGAGGGGGTAAAGAGAGAAAGAGAGAAGAAGAGAGAGGAGATAAAGAGAGGGGGAGACTGAGAGTGAGGAAGAGAGAGAAGGGAAAAAGAAGGGGAGAAAGACGGACAGAGAGAGGAGGAGAAGAAAGAAAAGGTGAGAGAGAGGGGAGGAAAATAGAGGGAGAGGAGGAGAAAGAAAGAGAGAGTGAGAGACAGACAGACAAAAGGGGGAGAAAGACAGAGAGGGAAGGAGCAAATAGAGAAAGAGAGAGAGATGGAGAAAGAGAGAGAGATGGAGAAAGAGAGAGATTGAGAATGAGAGAGATAGAGAATGAGAGAGATAGAGAATGAGAGAGATAGAGAATGAGAGAGATAGAGAATGAGAGAGATGGAGAATGAGAGAGATGGAGAATGAGAGAGATGGAGAATGAGAGAGGGAAAGAGAGAGATGGAAAAAGGAGAGAGGGAAAGAGAGAGATGGAGAGAGAGAGAGGGAAAGAGAGAGATGGAGAAAGAGAGGGAAAGAGAGAGATGGAGAAAGAGAGGGAAAGAGAGAGATGGAGAAAGAGAGGGAAAGAGAGAGATGGAGAAAGAGAGAGGGAAAGAGAGAGATGGAGAAAGAGAGAGGGAAAGAGAGGGAAGAAAGGGAGGACAGGAGAGAGTGAGAAAGAGAGAGAGAGGGGGAAGAGAGGGGTGAGATGGGAGAAAGAAAGAGAAAGAAAGAGAGAGGGCAAGAAAGAGAAAAAGGGAGAAGAGGAATGTGACAGAGAGAGGGAGAGAGAGAAGAAGAATGTGACAGAGAACAAATGTGAGGTCACCAAGAGCAGTGCCATATGGGAAGCCCAATCAGGTGACTGCTGCCTTGTTTTAATTGGAATATGAACAAATTAATAATGTGATCCAATGAAATAAACAACGGTAGAAATTCACAAGACGGGGGGGGGGGGGTAAAAAAAATAATCACAAGACAAGTTATTTATTTGCCGACAATCAAAGGAGGAAGCAGGGAAAAGCACTTGGAGCATCAAAATTTTCGCCTTTTTTTTTTACGCACTAACTGAACACCGCCCTATTCAGTGGTTTTTAGCTAGTTTCTTCTAACCGTCTCACTCCCACCCCCCATTAGCAGGGGCCAAAAACATCCTCCTACAGAGGGGTAGCTAAAAATCAACCCTATTGAGGTGTGCATGAGTGTGTGTGTGGGGGGACGTCCAGATAGGCCGAGTGACTCATTCTCCACGTAACGACTGAAGATCATTTCAAATAAAATAACACATTCATAGATATTTTAAACATTGTAAATATAAATCAGCGTGTGTGTGTGGGAGGTACTAATAATTCACATTCTTCCCTTAGGTTCATTAAGTAGGCATACCAAATTTGGTTGAGCTGTGTCAATGTTTAAGGGAAGTGAACGCTGACAGACAAAACCAATTAGTTTTATAGAAAGAGATATCAATACAGGCACATCTGAAAATAAACACACAGCAACAAATTCAGACGCACACACTAGCAACGTGTAACACTTTTCAATGAGCGCACAGATACTACACTCTGATCTGATATTTAGCCACTTTCCCCACAAGGGTGGAATGTGACAAAAGGTTGTGGTTGTTCTGTATTTTGTTTTTGTTTTGTTTTGTTTTTATTTTTTGTAGGGGGAGGGGTCACACTCATATTCAGGAACAAGCACAAATATGTGCACAACAAGAGTCATGAGGACATCAGAACATCTTCTGACCCTCCCCATGTAGTGCAATGAAAAAGAGGTGCCCAGGGTGTGGAATCCCCATAACTAGGCTCGCCTTGTTTGGGCTGAGGATGAAAATATGACAGAGAAGGAACAGATACTACACTAGGATTCCTGCACAACAGCTAAGAAGGGGATTACACATATACATGTATGGGAAAAAATTGTCTAGTCCCTGCAACTAGTTAAATAAAACAAAAGCGACATTCTATGAATAACAACGTAATACTTTATTCACTAGAATAACATTCATTTATGCTGGTAATACAAAACAAAAATATAATACTATTTACCTTCATTTCAATATTTTTGTTGTTATTAATCGTAACTCTTCTCAGACCGGATTCAGAAAATAAACAGCACAGCGGAACAAAGAATGAGCCCCAGGTGAAATTCGAACCCATGTCCCTCTATTCTGAATTCCAACGGTGCTGTTTATTTACTTGTGGCAGGAGAAAATCTGGACTGAGAGAAGTTGCAATAAAAGGCAACAGAAATATTGAGATGAAGCTGAGTAGTCACATAAAAATGAAATAGATTGTAAATAATGATCTACAATTCTTTATCTATTGGGAAATGGATTTTTTTTAATATAATTGTCCTGATAAAGTATCATAAAATCAATGATTAAAAGAGAATGGATCTGAAAAACTACAGAGAAAAATCAAACACGTTCTAACTATTTATTCAAATTGTTCCTTACAATTTGTTTCTTTTTTCTTTGGTCTTCTTTTCCATCATTAAAATGAGTTGTTTCAAAGTAAATACCTGCGTCAACTAAATTTGCCTTTTTTGATATTTTATGTTTAATCCAACTCAACTTACATTAAAACTTTTCATTTTTCTTTCTTCTGAAAATAAACCCATCATCAGTGGCAGAAGGAATAGTAAAAAGCTCTCAAAAAAATTGGGAAAAAAAACCCAAAGGGGTCTGGTTAGTCACCTAATAGAAAGTGCCATGTGATCTATGTGACCAGCAAGCCATATTGGGGGCAATCAATGCTAAAATCAAAAAAAAGGTTGATCAATGTATAAGTTACTCTTCTCACAAAAAATCTGAATTTTCAATAATAAGCATGAACCCTAAAACTAAGGAACTAATTAGATAGCCAGACCCACTTAAAAACAGAAGAAACCTAGGTTGACAGTTTTGGTTAATGGTTTCCTAATTCTGCTGAAAACGCTTTACATCTGGTACAGTTAAACTCGCCATAATTTGATAACACTTTTTTGCAAGCTACACAGAAGAGAGAAAAAATTCCTCAAAGTAGAAACGATAATTGATTTTTTCCTTCTTTAGCGAGTGAAGGAAAAGAGATATTTCATGAAAAAATATTCAAGTATTGAATAATTTCATATTCTTGCAAATGAAATAAGTGGTTGCATTTTAAATGCATCTCGACAACATTGATTGATTTTGCTGATCAAATAAAACAAATACCAAGCCACAGACAAATTTATATGATGCTGAGGATACAGAATAATCACTTTAAGATTTCAAGAAACTATTGTCAAACTCAAGTTCAAGTTGGAGGGACTATGTCTACCCCCCCCCTCTGTAAGAAGAACAAGAATAATCCTCATCAAATTTAGGAGAGTAGACTCTTCACATTTTAACTTTCATGTCACAATAAACTAAACTTATACATAAAATTAACATCCAGTTACCATGAGACTGTCTTACCAACTGAGCAACGAATGTATTTATTATATATATATATATATATATTATATATATATATATGAAATACAATACAAAAGATGCACTAATCATCTTCAGTCGGAAAAGAAGGAGGAATGGAGTTTGATTCTGCAGCAAACAGACTTGTATTCCTTTTGTATTCATGCAGTACAGCTGTATAACATGGTGATTGATGAAAAAGGAAGAGCTAGCCCGAGCAATCACTTGAAAAAGTGTTCTTAATATCTCACTCTATGAGCATAAACCAAATGAGCACCAAGAAATGTTACCCGATTCAAAGACGTTGTTCTCAAAAGTCAACTGCAGAAGCGAAAATAGGCTAGCCATTTAACGTGAAATGTCAGACAATAGGTGTACATCACAAATAGCCGCTTAATATTCAAAAGAGCCGAGAAATGGAGGAGAGGAGGACCCTTGATGAGGTGGAACCAACTGTTGATAAGAAGCAAAGGAAGGAGCTGGCTAAATGTGGCCAGTAACAGGAGCAAATGGCTCAGGGTGATCTCTGCATAAGTTGAGAGACTGACTGATCTGATGAAGTACATTCCTTTCATGAGGTGAGGTAAAAGAAACAATTAATGAAGAGACAGTCTTTGGATTGATTCTCATCACTATATTTCAGGTCCATAATTAGAAACCAACAACCAAAACTGTCAATATAGGTTTCTACAGTTTTTTAAGCTAATCTGGCTGGCTAGCTGACTATTTAGAGGCGGTACCAGTAGAGCTAGAAGGCTGAAAATTTCGAAATTTATCCTCACTGTGAAAGGAAAAAACTTTTTTTTTTTTTTTTGAAAATTACCCCCAAAGTGGTTTTAAGAAGGGTTTTAATTTGCAATTTATGCTAAATTAGTCCTTTAGTTTGTGTCTGGCAACATTCACACTTGTTTTTTGAAAATTCAGACTTTTTTAGAGATCACCACCCTGCAGAGGGCAAGAGAAGTAACATCTATTAATCACCCCCTCTTTAAATTCTGTAATTGATCACCTACAACACAGCATGCTACCAAAAAACATTGGTCTCAGACAGTTTCCATCAAGTGATTAACCAGACCTATTTTACACTCTTCTGACAATATCAATATCTGTACCACACATAAATGAACCTCCGTAGCCCAAGCATGGACTAATTACCTAAAAAATTATCTTTAAAAAAATCTATTATCTAAAATTATCTTGAAAAATATATCTGTTATCAAAAATTAACTAAGAAATACCAGCATAAGATTTGGGCATTGTTGGTCCAAAATGACCATAGAGACCCCAAAAAATTGTTTTTAAATAAAAAAACATTTTTAGATGGTGCTTAGTGGTGTACTCGTGGAAATTATCAAGGTTTTAGAGCTAAAATTGTGCCCACGAGCATCCAGAGACACACACACACACTCAATGACAATGACAACCAAAGAGAGAAGAATCTGTAGTACTGTAGATGGTTTGTTGGTTAGTTGGTTCGGGCCATTTGTGGGATTACAATGATTCAATAATTTCAATGACTACAAATCAAACCAGAAATGTATTTTTGGTCTTGAGAAAATATCATTAAATCTTTACCACACCTTTTAAAGCAATTATTTTGAAAACAACATCAAGTCAGATCCTGCCATTAATCATGAGACTGGAATTGAATTTACCTTATCTGATCATATTTCCCCCACAAAATGAAAATCCTCTTGAAAATCTTCCTCTTTGATTGATGCCAAACAATTTTCTAATTTTTTCTATGACCTTGAAATTGATACACAGAACAATGTGATTTTTTTTTCTTCCTGGGTAGTTAGTGTTATATTCTGATTTCTCAGTAAAAAAAGGCATAGAAGACGGCTATTAACCCCTTCAAACTTTGCTTTTGTGGCTAGAATACTCATATTTCCATATTCATATGCAGTGGTTTGTCTTCCTTTACATGATTAAAATGAGCAAATTTGCTTCTTGTCCAATTGGAAATAAGTAGATTTCAAATTATTCATGTCCTGGTCGCAGAAGCAGAATTTGAAGGGAATAATTGACAATTTCTCAAACTTTTAGACATAATCAATCAGAAAATGACACTTTATACCCAGAGATAAATCATAAATTGTCCCAAATGCCCTGGAACTGAAATAAAAGTATTTCAAACTCAAAAGAACAAATGAGATAGAATAAAAATCTATTGCAAAGCACTCCATCTAATTTACTAAAAGCTATTCTCATCATTCATATGCTCTTCTTATGTAGAAAATGGCAACCAAAACTGTCACCGTGGCTATGTTTCATGCGCACACGCCATGCTAATGGAGCTAGAGGGCTAAAAATCCAAACATCTACATCCTCTTGCGTCCAGAAAAAAGATTTTTTTGTTTTTGGAAAATTCATCCTGTAATAGATTTTTATTGTGGGTTCACATTTACAAGGTGAATTTATGCTAAATTGGTCCCTAAGTTTAGGCCCAGCAGCGTTCACATTTGTTTTTTTGAAAATTTAGACTTTTTCAATGATCACTGCCCAACAAAACGTGAGTGAAGTAACTTATTCATTGATCACCTTTTTTTCGAACCTTTCAATTAATCACCCTCTAACAGGGCATGATACCAGAAGATATTGGTCATGTGACAATTTCTGTTCAATGACTAACCAGACTTATCAATGAATTCTTTTTCTTTTACTTTTTCCTTCTCCTTTTTCAAGTTTCATCTCTACTTTTAAAGACATTTTGAATTATCACTCGATCTGTATTTGTGTTCGTTTTCCCTGGGGGGCATCCAACTGAATCATCTCTAATTTAGTTTTCCTTTTCGACAATACATTTACAAACACTTACCATAACAAGCCAAAAGCAAAAATGATTTAAAAAAAGGATAATATTCAGAAATAATGACACGCACATCGAAAAGGAATCTTGATGAGGCCTCAAACAAAATAAGAACCCAATCTAGTTAGTCACTCAATAGAAACAGTTATGTGGCCATTGTCATTTGCCTACACGCCATGTTGGGAGCGATTAATAAAAAAAAAAATTGTCAGGTACGGTAATCACTGAAAAGGTCCGGATTTTTAAAAAACAAGTGGAAACAAACTGAGGAACCAATTTAGCATTAACTTTCATCACAAATTGAACCCCAAACTAAATACCTATAATTGGTGGCAGGGAGATTTTCAAAAGATGAAAAAAGTTTTTTTCTAGACATAATAGGGAGAAAATATTTAAATTTTCAGCCCTCTGGCTCCATTGGTGCAACCTGTAGACATGATAAATACATAACCAGCCAGTAGGACAAACTTGAAAAACTGGAGAAACCTGTGTTGACAGTTCTGGTTATCAGTTTCTAACAAACGTAGAATGAATGAAAGTTACAAAAAAAAAAAAAAAAAAGAAAGAAAGAAAGAAAGTAATGTGAAAATGGTAATCAAAATAATAGAAAATACATAAGTTCGAACAGAATGTGAAAACTGAAAACATTTTCTTTTTTTAATGGGTCGAAACTTTTATAGCAATCATTAAAGTGTTTTAAATACACTCTAGGACAGAATGAATAAGGTACTAGAAAATACACATACACATATTTATACAAACACACAAAGGTAGAAAAATACCTACGTAACCAGTGTAACTTTTCTTGTATCTCTGTTCATTATAATTGACGCTTCCCCTTAAAGGTACCAATTTCCCTGATAAAAATATCTCCTATCCACCATTTTAAACAATGAACTCTTCTACTTAAATGAGTTCATTCAGTTTGTCTTCATGAGTATTTTAGACGAACAAAATAAATCCATTCATTAAGTATAAAAGGCTCCAATTTTGGATGCCTCCATGTACCGTTATGCCTAACAACAAGACATGGATTAAATCTGATCACCAAAAAATGTATTTCTGATTGGAATAATTCTACAAAAGAAATTAGGATTATTCTACTTAGCCTATCACGATTTAAACTTAAATCTGATATCAAATTAAATCTCATTCAATCCTCTATCCAAATTTGACTATACATCTGTACTTAATTCTTATTGTGATTTTTTTCTAATATATTTTTCATCAGCATACTCTACCCTACCCTCTCAAAACCACTTCCCTTTTCCATAATGTGACTTAGAAGAAAATTCTGACAAATACTTTTTAATTGAAAAAATGCAAAACTATAGGTAAAGCTTCTAGGTCGGAATACTGCAAGAGCATTACCATTCCCGAACAGAAATTTTTTTAAAAAAAGAAGAAAAGTAAAGTATAACATTTTAATAAAATCTCAGATGAAATTGATAAGATATTAACATTTACACTATTAACAGATTTGAAAGTAGTGAACCAGTGAATTTCAAAGCAAATAAGCGAATGTGAAGAAACCACTTCACAGAAACACTGGCGAATTCAAAATGGCCTCCATTCTAGTTTATACTTTGACAGGGTGTGAGAGCATCAACAACATAGGAAAAATCACGCAAAAGCGGATCATTATGGATGATCCAAACAAAATTTATCAAGTCTTATACGTGCCCACGCAAACATAGATACAGACAAGCGAAAGAATACGTAGTCCACTTGGTTTATTGATCAGGAAATTTGTGGGGCTACTGTGATTTAATTTGAGATTTTATACAGTGCTGTCAAAATTTTTATGTATTTCTTCCAAAATTTACTCATCTTATTTTTCAACCCTTTTCAAACTACATATCCATAGATATAGACAGTAATACAAGCTCTAGTGTACTTGGGATTCTGCATTTGCTCTAGCATTCTGTACAAGGAGAATTTAAATCATTGTTGACCTGAAATGACCTCAAGCAAACATGACCTCATCCCAACCTAGGATGGTGGCTGATCTCAGAAGAACTTAGCATGCTCTTTTCAGTCTCTGTTCCCTACTGTGTATCCAATTATAATAACAGATAACAATGAAAGGTTTTGGATTGAACATGTTACACTTGTAGTTGTGATTATCATTCCTGCTTGTCCAATATTGTCATCACGGGATCTGGTAAAGATTTGTGCCCAAGGAAAAATGTCCAAGTGGAAGTTTTCTTGAAAGTTAACTCCTTGAGTTGTGACAAAATGGCAAAAAAGTGGGAAAATCAAGGAGAGGTGGATTCAACATTTAGACGAAACTGAAAAATGGTTAAAATTTGTCTCCTCCTTAAACTCTAACACAAGATAGAATGTTAGTTGTACTTGGCAAAAAATATTGAGTAAGTGAAAACTTTTGGAGGCTTTTCTCCATTGGGGGCCGCGAGGCATTTTCAAATCACTCCTTCCCACCCCTCTCTCAGCTACGCTTCTGTCACCAATCCAATATTTTAATCATTAATATATAGCTACAGGTGCAAGTAATCTTCATTAGGAAAACCTCTTCATTGCTCAAACAGAATTTTTTAAAAATCCAATAGACAAAAAAATTTCAAGAAATATTTTCAGTTTTGTTATTGCTTGTTTTTTTTACTGAACTGCTTTTAATTAAAATTTCATTTAAACTGATTTTACGCTTTTATTTCCTCTGAATATTTTCTTTCGATTCTACAACCGCCCAACCACCCGTCAAGTCTGCAGGCAGAGCACTGAACAGGTTCACAATTCACTCACTGACTTTTGAGTTAAACAAGTCTGGTTAATCACTCAATAGAAACTGTCATGTGACCAATATCTTTCGAAAGCATACCTTGCTGGGGTGGGGGGATGATCAATTAGGAAATTGTGAAAAATGGGGTTAATTAATGAATAATTTACTTCTCTCATTTTTTGTTGAGTCACTAAAAAGTCCTAATTTTTTTTTTTAATTCTGCCGCCAAGTACAAAATAAGGGACCAATTTAGCAAATGTTTACGTTGAAAATTGAGCCCCGTCCACTTAATACTCATTTTAGGAGGTAATTTTCAAAAAAAAAAAAAAAAAAGAACATTCTTTCTAGACAAAAGTAAACTTTCAACTCAATAGTTCCTGTGATAGATGGATAGCCAACCAGCTAGAATCACTTGAAAACTGAAGTAACTCATGTTGACAATTTTGGTTGAGGGCCACACTTTTGGTTGATGGTTTCCAATGTCATCTACTCCAACCTCACCCCATTATAACATATTTTTGCACTTTTAGTCTCTGTAATCCAAAGTGGTAATTTTAGATATGTGAATGACTGACTTAGAAACTCCCACCACCTCTTGTTTCACCTCACTCCACCAATACATATTGAAGATGCAAGAGTGAGAAATCACGCCTATTGTCCTATCTCTCGGTATGACTAAATTTCATGACTTTTTGGAAGTTTGCCCGAAGCTAATTTTTAACTTTAACAAAAAAAAAAAATAGCAATCGGCATTTGTTTTGCATCAAGCTGTAATAGAGGCAGCATGCACCCTTTTCTTCATTCTCTCACACCCCAATCTATACCTGCCACTATCCTAAGCTTTGACAACATTAGTGCCTAATGTGCCATGATCACATTTTTGTCCAGAAATGCTCAAAATTTCTTCCCATATGAATTACTGGTAATTGCTTCTATGTATCAAACCATTTGGCTTACAAAAGGTTTTATAGGAATGTACTGCTCTTCGATAGCAGGGAGAAACCCAATCAATTAACATGAAAACTTTCTTATGAAATGATCATTACAACTTCTTATGAATCAATCTCATCTATATATATATAATGTTGTTATGTATATATGTTTGTATTTAGGGAATGGACATATTTGGTCTGACAGAATTAATTATAAATTGCATTATATTACATAGAAACACTGAAAGAGATAAAAAAACACAGAGGATAAACGAGATGAGAATATGGGTTGAAAGCAGTGATTTCGGCCTTTGCATTACCGGCAGGCTGTTTAGCTCAGTGGTAAGAGCATCGCTACGTTGAAGTGGCTACCCTATCGGTGGCATACTTGATTCCTGCAGCAGCCCCATTTCCTTCAATTGTTTATTCAATTTACAGTGAATAAATTGAAAGATATATTAACCGTTTAATATTGGGAGATGATTTGAAATGAGTTTCTACACAATGTAACGCAATTTATAATTCTTATAACTTAGGAACTACACTTTGCAGACAAAAAATAAAACTATGATTGAATTCAGCAACTCTCAATCTATTTTGGGCACAAATTTTCAGATCAAGTTGATGAAAAAATTTTGCAACCAAAATTTATCCAGCCAACAGTCTGTAACCAGCAGTCAGTGTTTTAAATGACCTACTTTTTCCCCAAAGGTTGGGAAACTGGTCATGTACAAATAACATATATATAACTATATCTATTCTTCGTTCCTTTGCATTGAAACTGTTAAAGTATAGAAACTTCGGTTCTTAGTTGATCAGCGGTGCAGAAAGGAACTTTAAAGTCTTCAATAAACATACATTGACTTTCATCTAGAAGTGCTGCTGGGCATGAAATACTGGTTGTTGTAAGAATTTTTCAACTTACTAAAAGTTAGACACTAAATTTCATTTAATAGAAGAGAGACTTTCCCCCACTACAAAATGATTAGTTGAACATTAGGTAATAAGGTAACTTGTAGCAGTCGAGTCAGTGCACAACGAAGGAGAATATCTACTTACAGTATAGGTCAAAATAAGAGAACAATTTATTCCAATGCACTTCTTATCAATAATAATTGCCACAGGATCTTGAGATTTATAGAAATCGTGGCTCTTGGAATATACTTCACGTACGAAAAAGCTTTTACCGAAAGTGGTTATGGAAAAAAAAAATAATCAAGAAAGAAATACAGTGGATAAAATGAGAAAATGGTTTTTTTGTTTTTTTTGTCACGTTCTAGAAATATCTCAAAGGCATCTAGCAATATTGACTTCACTAAACGATTAGTAGCAATGTGTCACAGTGTTGCATCAGCTGACAGCCATGCAACGACACATCAGAATACATGCAGGTCTTCAACCACAAATTGTCAAGAGATCTAGGCTGATCCAAGAGAGAAATATGGAAAGTTTTGAAATTGTATAGAGGCATGACCGCTACTGTATATATACATAAGGAAGAGTGTGATTTTTTGCTGTTTCTCTTCCTATCACAATGGACTCTCCCACTCAAAAGTAGAAATATATCCTACTGACTATTTGAAACAATGTACTCTTCCCCTTTAACAAATCCAGTAGTTTCTTTTCTCTAAAAAAAACAATAATCATTTCATAGAAATTCAAATACACACGTGAATTTTTTTTGGATCTTGACTAGTTTAAAATTTAAAACATGGTGTAAGTACAGAGGCAGATACAAATGAGCATACTGAAATATAGAGGATACATTAAGTGCCTTATCATATACTGATTCACTCAGAGTAGTATCCTCTCATCTTGGTTGTTAATAGTCATGTTCTGGCTGTTATACCCTCTGGCATTCATCAAGTATCTTTCACAGTTGGTAATCTCCTGGAAATTGCAAACTGAACTCTTTATTGAATCCATGGGGGTTGATTGGTCTCATTCTGCTGTTAATGCCAGAGGACATCTTGTATCAGTTAATTAGTTCTAATGATGTCACTAGTCAACCTCTTCCACTGAACTAGAGTATATGACTTTTTCAAACTAAAACAATCCATGGATTAGCGTGACTTGTAAGAACTTTACTTTTTATGACTTGAAAACAACAAACATTGAAGATGAAAGAAATTCATTTTGAAACAACAACAATCCATAGATAGAATAATGAGTTTAGTTTTTGAATATCCAGATAGATACCTACTACAACTGACACCCAAAAAAGGTTGGTGGGTACTACGACTGGAACGTTGCGTGTAAAATTACCAATATGAAGGCACACTGGTACGGATAAATCAGTGTATAATAACGATAATTCTCCATCTCATTAATTGAGACAAAAAAAATATGAGGAGTAATCCTTGAAAACATCAATGGCTAAAATAGATTAATCCAAATCTCACCTTTACTTGGAATATCGCCAATTGTGGGCCCAGGAGAAATGTAGGGATAACTCTGAACTGGGAGATCATCATAAAGTTGAAGAAATGAATGAAATATCCAAGGGACCCACATCATCAAACTGTTTTTTTTCAGTGAGCTTTTACACAAATAGATTTCACAAGTGAAAATATACAAAGCCAAAACAAAAGGATTAGCGGTGATTAAGTCTGAATTCTGTCATTAAGTTGGTTTATTCATCCATTGTATATCTTTAATAGGTATTTAGGCATTTTCTTTTTTTTTTAAATATTTTCATAATCCAAGAGTTTAAATAGTCTCCCTTGTTTTTGTTGTTTTTCTTTTTATAATTCTACTTTTAGCAAATAGTGTTTTTACGTAATTAATTTTTGTTTTTATCCGTTTTAAGGCAGACGATAACGCAGCTAATAACTGACTGCAAAATTCATCCTTTCCTTTCCCCCCACCAACTAAGCAATTTTATTTTATTCTTAAGCATTTAATCACTCAAAGCCTCAACATATTTAAAAGGTCAACCCACCCATTTGTAAATGGCACAGAAAATAAAAAATCAATAAATTCAAAAATCAATAACCATCGTCACAACTTATAAGTTCTCTGCGGCATGAAAGTGTTGACATGAGATGTTGCCGTTTTCATACCTAACTAAATGGCCAAGTTTGTGTTTCATTAATATTAGTAACAAAATGGCTATAGAGATTATGCAAGTATGAGACGGCTAACCAGCCCTCAAAAAGAACTAGCGATGATAGTTTCCTTCTTGGCTGTATGTCCAATAGTCCAAGCTGAGTCTTCAGCCATTCTATACACTTGTTGACAAGTTGGACACTAAGTCTGAGGGAAAAATTAATTTTACAAATCAGCAGGGGGGGGGTGATTTTGACTTGCTTGCCTTGGCCATCAATGGAGAGGGGTGGGTGTTAAAGCTTTATGCTAAGTAATTCACCAACTACATTTTGTACTAATAGTATACAATTACAAATCACAATAGATGTTGGAGGGGCCCCTCAAGAAGACAATCCTTATCCCCCACTCTAGCCCAGACCCTAAAATCTCAGGCTACTTCACTTTCTTTAATGACTTACATCTCACATTTCTACTACTACAAGGCTTCATCAAATATCACTAAATCAGTGGTTCCCAACCTTTTCATAACCAAGGATTTCATCCAATTAAGTGAATTCTCGTATGGACCCCAAGCTAAGAGTTTTTTTAATAGTTCTAAAGCCACTAGCTTTTTTGAGGATGCTTTCAATGACTGCTATTGTGTATCATCTTTTATCTTCTCTTTGTTTCTTTTCGATGGTTTTGCTTAATTCAGTTACTTCAATATTTTCTCTAGTTGTTATCGGAGGATTTTTGCATTTTTCCATGAGATTCTTGGTTTCTTCGGAGAGTTTACCTATGGTTTGTTCGCTTTTTGGCTTAAAAATATTGGTGGCATCTATTCAAGAGGCTGTGATTTTGTTGCTGACCTCATTATGTTTTCTTCTGTTTCAGTGAGAAGTTCATATCTGTTTTTCAGTTCGAGCTCAAATGATCAAGTGAGCTTATTTGTTCAGTAAATGGTTTCAGTTTTGTGAGGAACATTTCTGTTTTTTTTTGGTATTAATTTGAATTTCATATCTGATCATTTTGTGGTCACTTCCTTCATCAACTTTATTCAGAATCTGAATATCTTTGAGTGTGTCGCTTTTGCCTGCTAAGATGTAGTGGATTTTGTTCTTGATGCTATTCTAAGTCCATTTTCTTTTGGGTTTCTTCTTGAAAGTATTCATGATTTTTGACCCATTGGCTGCAGCAAAATTGTCAAGATCATCACCTCTTTCAGTTTGTGCTTCGTAAAGAAACTTGCCAATGCAACTTTCATGTCTTTGTACTAACAACGTTGAAGTCTCCCATGATGATACTGAAGGACGTTTTGGTATTTTGGAATATAGAGTTGAAATTGTCATAGAAGTTGTCTATTTCTTCCTTTGTTGACAGTAAAGTGGGAGAATAGACTTGAATGGTGTTCATTTTGTATCTCTTAGAGAGTTATACAGAGACGCTGACTACATGGTCAGAGATAGCTTTGAATCCTACAATGTTGTCTTTGAATTCTTCATGGATAAGAATGCCAACTCCGCTTTATTTACCTTTATCTTTTCCGTAGCTATAGAAAATATGTTTATCCTTCAGCTCGATTAATTCCTCTCTGAATCTTCTCATTTTGCAAATAAGATCCCATTAGATGCTTTCAATTTCATTTCCAAGATCAGGTGAATGCATTTCTGTTGGGAGTGTTCTGATATTGTAGATGCCGATGTATAGTATTGTTTTCTTGGTAATATTCTTGGGGTTCTGTTCGGGTAGACACTCTTGGAGCACAACACTTCCACCCAAAGCAAGTGATGTGGCTGGGCCTTCTGGAACTGCTGACCTAGCAACAACAGCCAGTATATTTACAATCAAACCATTGTGAATGTTAAGCCATACCCTGCCACGCTGACCCATGAGGTGTGTGTGTGGCAAGGGGTCTGACTGAATACAACTGATTTCAGTCAGAGTAACCTCAGAGCTCCACCAGTCCTTAGCACCTATTCTATTCACTCTAACTGAAGGGAGACCGGGAAAGGAAAAGAGGGGAAAAAAAATCCCAAACAAAAACTTTGTGGCATAGTTATAGAAAGAAATGATCATTTCACAGGATGGGGGGCCAAATAGATAATAAGGGGTGAAGAAAAGTTTAGGTCTCTAAGACAATATACAGTGTGGATAATTTTGAGTGGAAATGCAAGCCTTTATTTTCTTTTCAGCTCTAAATAGAATCACTACTGGTGAGTCTTCAAGATATCTTACTAATATATTTCTCTTGTTGATGTAACTTTTGAAGTCTGTACAACATGGGAATACTTATTTTTTTGTCTTGAAATAACCATTGACCCTTTCTAAGTTAAAACTTGAAAGATATAAGATATTAACAGACAATTCATCAAGCAACATTAGAATCCACATTTATAGAAGTGTGCAGATATGTTAAAGAGGTATATAACTTCAGTTTGAAAAATGTACAATTCAATAACAAAGATATTAGAATTTTTTTTTTTTTTCGAATTTTATACACGTATCTCAAGGCATCAACTTTTGTGAAGTGGTTATTCAAAGAAAGAAAAATAATGATATTTTAAAAGCAAAAATCAATAAATAAAAATTTCTTTTCACATCAACAGCTAAAAGCTAAGCTAGACTGACCCAAAATACAGTGGATAAGGAAAGGGAGGTTGATAGTTACAAAAGTACTTTTAGAAATTACAACACATTTGTAAACAATTTATATTTCTCAGTGTGTATGGGTATGCTAATAAGCTTTTCTAACCTGGGGTCAGGCTTAATGTGTTGGTGAGCTTTCAATTAATAAAACGACAAATTCTAAAATACCATACATTCTTGAATATATGTTGACTTTGAGTACAAGACAACTTCAGAATTGAGCATAACATTTCCGAAAATCATTGACTCAAATATAAGCCAAGCCCATAACTTGATGAAAACATCATTAGGAAAGATATACCCTTCTTTTAATTCGGTCAGCAGTCAACAAAATGTAAATTTCTTTCATCGTCAACATATTGTTTGTTGATTTCAGTCCATAAAAGAAAGGTTGAACTGCTGACTTGGGGTCATTTTCGACTGCCCTGAGCATAAGTTGAACTGCTGATTTGGGGCCGTTTTTGACAGCCCTGAGTATAAGTCAAACTGCTGACTTGGGCTCATTTTCAACTGCCCCAGGTATAAGTCGAACTGCTGATTGATCTATTGGAAGCTACTTCTTATTTTGTATTGTTTGCGCCAGGAGTTGTAGATTTTTTTTGGTCGAGAGTGTTATGATAAAAAGCAATGACAATAAGGAGTGAAGCTGATAATATTCAAAATGCTCCATCTAAACAACAATAATATTGAGATGGAGTAAAGCTATTATACACTGATTTAATTCGAGCTAGTGTCCCCAATCTTGGTTACTATAGCCACCTCCTTTCTGCTATTGTACCCTCTGGTCATCTCCATGTGTCTCTTGTAGTTGGTAATCTTCTGGGAATTTTCGAACCAAATCCTCTATTCAATTCCCAGGATAGAAGCTCTCATTCTGCTGTCCATGCCAGAGGATATCTCGTATCAGTTAATCTCTCCTAGTTAATTTATCCTTGCGATATCACTTGTCTGCCTCTTCCACTGAACTGCAGTATATGACTTAATCGCACCATCCGAAAAACTAGAAAAACAATGATGGCGAAAATGCTTCATCAAAAAATTTCAAAGTATGGAACTGACCCCAGCCAACCAAGTTGAGGAGGCATGCTGTAGACCCATCATAACATGGAACCCGGGTCCATAATTTTCTAGCGCGTTATGAGTGAGTCCGCATTGTAACAAGTTTTCCATTTTTACAAACCTTGATTCAAGTTTCCCATCCCCAAACTTCTTCAAGACACACCCATGCAGAAATGAAGAGAAAACCGTAGGGTTGGGGGTGAGGTAAGGCTAGTTCGGCAGGAAGACAGAAATAAGTATAAAGATTTTCAAGTCATAACAGCTCACTCACCAGAAGAAGGTTAAATTTTAACGAAACCTAGTTACATGTGTAGCGAGTGTCTCGAGTTGTCAATAAGTTAGTAATCATTTTAGCAGACGAAGAAGAAAGTGGTCTGATTTTCTTTTCACAGTCAGCGTAGCTCTGATTAAGTGTTTGGTGTGTATTGGACTATTTTTAGTATCATTTCGGCTGTTGTAGTCTATTTTCATTTTTCCATTTTTTTATTTTTATCTAGCGTTTTCTGGCAGCCAAATTAGTGCAAAAAATATCTTATGCTTGGCAACACTAACCTGATTGACCTCTTTTGTTTCAATATATCTAAGCTACTGATGGCTGATTGATGGGCTCATCCAATGCATAACTTCTCTTTGGGGTCTTTCTATTTTAGTATTCAGCTATTATTTAGATAGCAAAATTTAACATTTTGAAAATTGGGGTCAATGCTCAAAATGCGTTATAAGAAATTCCGCTTCATTTTGAGCCTCGTTATAATGGGTATATATTTATATAATGGGTATATATACTTCCGAAAGTACTCAATGAATTTCAATGGATATTTTGTGGATAGGTAGATGAGGAAGAAGTGTGTAAATTTTTGTGTGAATCCATGCGTAATCACCTTTCCTCAAGTCAGTCATATGTATGCATATATGATATCACCAAAGCTGATGTCTGTTCCACATGATATCTCTGAAAGTTTCCAATAAAATTCTGTTGGAAGGCAAGCAATAGGCGATGAAAGAAGTTATAGATCCATGCGGAAACTCTCCACAAGCCTTGGGCAGAGCAAGCTCCCATAAGTTCTACAAAGAAAGGTATACAACCTATGCATCTTCCCGATAGTCACCTTTGGAGCTGAAACATGGAACAGAGCCAAAGCCAGCAGAATAATAGACGGAGAGACAAACTAGACAAATTCAGAAGATATTGGCTCCGTGATGCCCATGATAGAGATGTGTGATGAATCCTAAGGTAGGTCTATGTCGAACAACAGAGGTTAAAAAACTGATGATGATGATGAACAAAGGTGTTGGCAGAGCTTTGTGCTCTCGGCATGCTTTCTGGGTGCATTACATCATTGTTTCCTGACTTCAAGTAAGTTTCCGTTTGTTCAAGTCTAATTATGTGTGCTTCACCAAGTAGGTACTAAAGACAAAACCTCAGACCTTATAATTGTAATTCCAATACTCTTTGCCTCTCTTTACGAACATCATGTTTGCTTTGGCTTCATCTTAATTACCTGGCTTCCATTTGTCATGGTTGGTAGATATTATTAATTCAGTCTGATAAGTTTTGATAAGGAAAATAAATAATTAAGGTCTATCGTTTGATGTTGAGTGCCAAAGCTAAAAGTCTGCATAATCAATCCCAGAAAATTAGTGGCAAGTTGAATTAAGATCAATGCTGCTTCCATTTTCACTTTCGCAAACTTATCCGTTTATCTTTTACAAACTTATCTGTTCGAGTGATTTAAGTAATTTACACATGGAATGTCGGAGTCTATCACATAGACTGATTGGTTCTGAGGAATAAGACAGGTCTGGTTGGGTTACTCAATAGAAAACGTCACATGACCATTGCCTTTTGGCAGCAAGTCATGTTGGGGTGATCTATTGAAAAATCACAAAAACATAAAAGTCTCTCTATTTTGGGGAGGGAATTTAAAATAAAAAAGTTTTTACAAAACAATGAGTGACTGTTGAAATTCTCAGCCCTCTAGCTCCATTGGTATAGCTTGTATAGATGATACATATATAGCCAGCCAGATCAATTTGAAACTGAAGGAAGTTATGTTAACAATTTTGGTTGATCATTTCTTATAGTCAATAAGCAAAAAGAAGAATGGAATTTTCTAGAGACTGTCAACTAAAACTGTCATCATAGTTAATACAGGTTTCTTCGGTTCCAAATTTTACCTTCAAGTTCTCCTTTCAATCAATTTTATCTTTGTTGTTCAAATATATTTTCAATTTTTTAAAAATTATCGTAAATCATAGATAATACATAAAACAGGTTTGGTCAATCAATAAAGACTGTCATGTGACAATTGTCTTTGGGCAGCATGCAATTTGGGGGATGATCAAGTAAAAAAAATTGATAAAAAAAGAGGTGATCAATGAATAAGATACTTTGATTGGGCAGCAATCACTAAAAACATCTGCATTTTGAAAACACCCAGCAGGCATAAACTGGTGACCAATTTTGCATAAACTTCCATTGCAGATTGAACTCCATACTTATCTTGAGGGGTGAAAAAAAAAATATGTTTCCGCAAGGTGTGTAGTGGACTATTAATGCAAATTTCCAAGGCTATAGCAGGAAATATATGTTCAGTACAGTTTTTGAACTTTTAAAACACTAAAAATAAGGGGATTTTTTTTTTTTTTGACAAAAAAGGTTGATTGGTGCTGTCAGTAGACATTCCAGACTGCCAGGAACAAACGAGTGACCAATTCAGCATGAACTTTCACCGCAGATTGAACACTTCACTAAAAACCTATGGGGAGGGGTTTAGAAATTTAAAAACGTTTTCAGAAAGGGACTAGTGGAGTACTTATGCAAACTTTCAGCTTTATAGGTTAGTTGGTGCCACCTGTAGAGGTTCTAGAATGGAGTGTAAACTGAAAGAGACCTATGCTTTTGACATTTCTGGTTGACGGTTTCCAATAGAATATGAGAGGTAGCCTACAAAGTCATCCCTTCTGGAAACATAAACACCAAATGGGCAACAGCTGTCCGATTCCAAGAAAAGTGAAGCCTATTCAATAGTACCAGCGGTATAATGAGCCATGTAATGAAAACCATCAACAGCTGAAGATTTTATATTTACCATAAAAGATAATATACGAAGAAAGATTCAGATGAATAACTCTTGGATCCACAGACTGCTTCAAACTGCTGTAGAAATCTTCAATGAAAAGGATTTTTTTTTTCTTCTAAATGGAACTCTTTCGCAAATTGAAGAGAAATTTTTTTTAATTTTTGAAATTCACATTATGGTCAAAAGGGGATGATTCTAATCAGAACTTATTTCCCTTGATAGTGACCTTCATTTTATTTAATCAATTTAAGAGAGAAATCATAATACTTCAAATTGACACAATAGAGTCAAATATGGGCAGTTGCTGGAGCTATACATTGCAGACCCAATATAATGTGAAATCAGTCAAAGCACAGTTCGAACATGGACCCCAATTTCTAAAATGTTAAACTTTGCTCTCAAAATGGAAGCTAATTATGAAATTAGGAAAACCCCTCCTGTATCAGATTACACTACTTGTAGAAATGAAACGAATTAGACGTAAACATTTCTGTAGTCAATATATGAAACTTGTCGCCCTTTCCCTTTCATCTGTCACTAAAAAAAAATTATTAACGCTACATTTGAATCCAAGTTTTATCATAAAGTAACCATTAGTTTTTTATATTCATATCAATTTCAGCATTCCTGCCAGATTACCTCCCATCCCCCGTTTTTTCTTCATTTCTGCACAAATTACAAGGGTCAGTCTTGAAAAAGTCGGGCAGGAGAGAACTTGGATCACAGTCTGAAAAAAATGGAAAATTCATAACAACGTTGACTCACCCTAGAAAATTATGGACCCAGACTTCCAAGTTATGGCGGGTCTAGAGCCTACTTCTAAGTGGAAGGTCCCATACTTCTGCAAACTAATCATCTGTATATTAATAGAACTCGTTAAAAACCCTCACCAAAACAGTCAACAAAGGTTTCTCCAATCTTTAAGTTAACCCGGCTAGCCAGCTGGTCGCCTTGTTATGAATGTACATATTTATCACGCATACAGGTCCCACCAATGAAGCTAGAGGGCGGAAGATTTTACTCCTTAGAAATGATTTTAGGAGAGGGATCAATTTTCATTGTAAGTTTTAGCTAACCTAATCCTTTAGTTTGTGCCCAGCAGCATCAACACCTGATTTTTGAAGATTTAGACTTTTTCAGAGACCATTGAATTACAAAAGGTGAGAGAAGTAATTTATCCATTGGTCTCTCCCCTTTTTTTTTTAATTGATCTTCTCAACATGCAACGCTGCCAAAAGTCGGTCAAGTGACGGTTTCTATTGAATAACCAGACCTATGATCAGACATCAATTTATTCAAACTGTTGTTTTCATCTTGGTTCCCTATGTAATTACAACGTTTCGGCTGCTGTACCTTCCTTCCCCCTTCAGATGCATATTGTATCCAGTAATATTCTTTGAATTTTAAACTTGACCCTTTTATTCAATCCATTGGGGTAGGCTATTCTCATTCATGTCAGACGATAGGTCGTATTAGTTGATTCTCCTGTCACTTGATTTTTTTCATTTTCTTTATTTATCTTTGTAATGTACACAAAAGGGGCACCACAAAAAATAACTTGAACAATGTTTGATGCTAATTCCTCATTTCCCCTAAATTCAGTTGGAAAAGAAGTCTGGGATCTTATGTCTGCGCTGTCTCAAGCGGTAATTTTCATATGGGACAACATTTCCCTAATGGATCATATCATTGCACTTAGGCCATGCACCAAATTCTCAGATAGAAATTGTGCTGTTCTATCTTTTTTTTATATGGCCAACTGCCTTTCCCAAAGAAAACAAACTTAAGCCTAAATCAACTCATATATTCATATATTCATATAAAGAAAATAAAATGTCAATATCAAGGGAAATAACTTCTGTTTAAAGTATTGAGGGTTTGTTTTTTTTTAAATTCAATCCCTTGAAGAGTTCCACTATTTTTTTTTTACACTATTCATTGAAGAGTTACACTGTCAATTATAAATGGTTTTGAGCAGTTTATGAATTGAAGAGTGAACCCTTCAGAGTTTTAGCAGTCAACTTATACACTCACATATTCAAAAATGTTTTTAAAAATCTCAATAGCACAAAATGTGGCACTTCTTTGTTATCTGTACACCGTTCAATGCACCCTGTTCCTTCTTTTCATCGATCGCCACATCCTTTCCACAATTTGTATGTTAACTCCTCAGGCTGCTATTCATTCCTATCAAACTGCAGAAATTCTTCTTCATGCTATTAAAGATTACTTCAGAGAAGGATCCACTATCTATTCAGTTTTTTGGTGGGGTTACTCTGCCTAAGAGTTGAATGCAGCAGGTTTTCATTAATTCATGGTGAAAAATCAATATAATTTTGTCAATCCTGAAGAAGGGTTGACATAAGAAAAAAAGGCAGAACATATGTGGGAATGAGAAAAATACCTGAATATCAATATCATAAGGAAATGGATATATAATCTAACAGGAATAATTAATTATATTCAGGAAATAATTTCTGTCAGATTGTACATCCATTTCTTGATAATATAATTGTCCGCATTGAGGAACAAATAGTGTGCATATGGACAGTGAATGAACAAGACAAGAATTAGGATATATAACAGTTATTTGGGCCTTCGACTTATCATTGAGCTAAACAGCCTACTGGTAAGAGTAATGTTAAGTTAAAGCAGCTATCTAATCGGTTGCAGGCTCATTTCCTTCAGCGGCCCACTTCCATTAATTGTTAATTCTATTTTCACTGTCTAGGCCATAAGATGCAGTAATGTGTGTAATAATGGGAGGACATTTCAAATTGTTTCAAAGTAATGGAACATTAAGCAGAAATTCTTCAAACCCATTTCAAAAGCAAGGTATATTTTATCATGCGATGGAGAATATGTTCTCACGGTTTATTTCAACTCTTAAATGCAAATAAGAAATTCAAATGTTAATATCGTGGGAATAACTTCTGATCCAAGTTGCCTCCCTTCATGCTTTAGAAGAATTTTTTTTTCTATTATATCTGATTTAATAGATATGATAAAATGTGTTTCTTCCACCAAAGAGCTCCCTGTCAATAAGAAGTAGCATCAAGTGGTTTATGAATTTAAGAGTTCAAGAACAAATGAAAAAAAAAATTGGATGAATGTTTTCAAATGTGAGGTCTGTAACATGATGCAAGTGGCTTTTCAACCCAAACATAAAATCGTCAACAAATTGAGGTTTATGGTAATCTCACAGGTCAGTAAATTCAAAGGGGTCATGTCCCGCGACAGCTAACTGACCCAGAAATAATTCTCTGGGTACAGTCCAAGAAGACTTGAGTGAGATCAATTAAACTTTAATTATTAATCTTGTCACCATAATTGATCTCGGAGTTGTTCCAACTAATGATAAGAATGTTGAAATTCTTGTCTGAATTTTGTCAGACGGGGTGTATTAAATATTAAGTATGATATGGTCAGACTATTTTCCTCATTATATTGTGAATAGCTGAAACATAGAACCCAACCAAAAGATTGACCCTCGAACAGAAAACCATGCAACATGTACATGAGAGAATCATGCTCAACCTCACGTAGAGAGATCAAAAGACAGCACAGTATATTAGGGAAAAGACAAAAGTCTGAGATATCATAGAAACAGTAAGAAAACTTGAATGTCAGACAACCAAGGGACATCATGACTCACGATGTGGATCCCCAGAAATCATATGCAAAATTGTGGCCGACAGAAAGTAAGATGGTCAGAAAGCACTCGCTCCGCAAACCCCATGATAGAGAGGTGTGGTAAATCTTGGGGAAGGTCTATGTCCAACAACAGACACTAAAAGGCTGATGATGATGATGATGATGATGATATTGTTAATAAATGAATCCATAAATGCAGAGGATAGTCTGACCATATCACAAATGATGAAGAATGTCATGTCTTAACAATACATAGAATGATAATGACTCAGCTCAAATTTGTGTTTTTCAAAATACGTTTCTTCAGTTTTCAAGTGATTCTGACTGGTTATCTACATATGTTTAGTGCATTCAGTTCACATCAATGGAGTTAGAAGATGAATATTTGAATATTGAGTCTTATGTCTCTAAAGAAAAAAAAGAAAAAGTAAAAAAAAGAAAAAGTAAGAAAAAGAAAAAGTAAGAAAAAGAAAAAAATCTTTCAGTTTTTTTAGAAAATCACCCCTCTAAATAGGTTTTTTAATGGGGGGGGGTTCAATTTGAGTTAGAAGACTGAAAATTTTAATATTTAGTCTTATGTCTGCAAAGACAAAGAAAAGAAAAAGAAAAAGGAAAAACATCTTTTAGTTTTTTAGAAAATCACCCCCCTAAATAGGTTTTTAATGGGGGGGGGGGTTCAATTTGCAATGTAAGTTTATGTTTAATCAGTTCCTTAGTTTGTGTTAGGTAAAATTCATGCCTATTCTTTGAAAATTCTGACTTTTTCACTGATCACTGCCCAAAAAAGGTAAGAGAAGTAACTTATTCATTGAATGCCCTATTTTCCAATTTTTCGAATTGATCACAACAAGTATAGAGGCAAATGATTTTGGGGATAATCAATTGGAAAAATTGAAAAAAAGCCTGATCAATGAATAAGTTATTTCTCTCGCCTTTCATAGTGATCACTAAAAAAACTGCCAATTTTCAGAAAACACGAATGAATGCTGTTTATTTGTTTATTAGAAACCGTCAATTAAAAACTGTCAAAAACTGAGAGAAACCCATGTTGAGTTAGTCCAGCTGCCTTGCTGCATTTATATCGTGCATATAGGCCACACCAATGGAGCTGGAGGGCTGAAATCTTCAACATTTACTCCTATGTCAACAAAAAAATTTTTCTTTGCTTTTTTTAACCCCCCCCCCCCCCAGAATAAGTTTCTAATGGGGCTTCAGTATTCAATATAAGTTTATTCTTAATTGGTCCCTACATAGTGTCCGCGTGTTTGTTTTTTTGGAATTCAGACTTTAGTGATTACTACCTAACAAAAGGCAAGCGAAGTAACTTATTCATTGATCATCCCTTCTTCTAATGCTTCAATTGATATATCTTAAAGCGTGCTCACTATTGTGCAGACCCCATTTAGTAATCAACTATTCCAGCAACAAGCAAAAATCATTAGGTATGTACTCCCCAGGATTGAATCCGAGTTCTTTACAATTCTACTCATTTGAAAGAAGAGGATATGATTATATTCCGAGCAATGTTTTTCCTTTGTTTTTGTTTGTTTGGTTTTTTTTCAAGTCTTCCACTGCTGTCTGCAGCTTCCAGAGAGCCGCTAGCTCGTAGACTACTGTATCAAACTTAGGTTAAAAAAAAACAAAAAAAAACACTAGATTTATTTTGCTTTTATGATTTCCTATTTTCACTTGCATGTGCACCACAGGAAGTTGTTGGAATAGCCACTCCATCAACTTCCTCTGGCTGTTCACTTTCTGTGGTTTTGTTTCCGTATTCGGAGCTGTCAGAAATCTTATTCTTCTGTCCTCTACCTTTCCTTCATCGGCTTTTGAAAAAAAAAATTTTTTTTTTTTCTTTTTAAACAAAATTGGAAAGTAAACAGGTCTGGTTAGTCATTCGATAGAAACTGTTACACGACCAACATCTCTTGGCAGCATGCCATGTTGGAGGCGATCAAAAAAAAAAAGAAGTTTGTAAAAGGCGATGATCGATGAATAAGTTACATCTCTCGCCTTTTGTTATGCAGTGATTTTTCCAGTTCCAATGGTGCAACCCGTATGTGCTATACATGATAGCCAGCCAGCCAGCCAGCCAGCTGGACAAACTCACTTAAAAACTGAAGAAACCTATGTTGATGTTGACAGTTTTGGTTGACAGTTTCTGATTGAAAAGTAAGCATTGAATCAATGGCAGTGTATGTACAATGAGCAAGCAAACCAAGCCTCAAACAATTGCAATCTTTTCTATTCTAGGTTGGCTAGGAATCCTCTAAAATGTAAGAGGAAAAACGTCTATAGAAATTACACTGTAATGTTGTATTTTACTTCAAACAATGAAGGAATTCAGGCACTTTGGCCATGGCCAACGTGACAGAGCATGGTTAGAACATCTGATGCAACCATTCTCAAACTTTTCTTGGCCATGACCCCTCAAGAGCTCTTCCCAGGTTCCAGGGCCCCAGTCAAACCAGAACAGATAGACAGAAATTCATTGAACATTATTCCAGTTTCACCCACTTAAAATATGCCAGGACCCCAAAAGGGGGGGTATATGCCCATGTTCAGAGTGCCCAATTCGGAGGAAAGTATCTCCAAAGTTACTATCAGACTTCATTGACACTTTTAACTCTTAAATTCATGGATTGCTTGAAACTACTAGTATCAACAATGGAAATCTTTAATGAATAGAAATCAAGAAAATGGAACTCTTCCGTGAATTGAATAGAAAACAAGAACCTCAAGTTCAACAATGTGTCCACCATCCGTAGTAGAAGGAGGTGGAAGAAAAGCTTTTCTTTGAGTCAATTGATTCTCATACTAGTAAAATATCAATATTGAAATACTCTGCAAGTATTGTTTTGAATAAAAATTGCAAATGGCCACTTTTGGCGTTTTAGGGCCATTTTTAATACAAAGATGCAGACCTTGGACATTCTATTTTGACATGATTAGCTGATGGTGAAAATGATGGAAGATAGGAGAGATGTTATTTTTATGACATAACATCTTTTCTTTGTTCCTATTTCTGTTGTTAAATATATAACCTGGACAGACCAAAAGACTGAAAAGCAACATATAGAGAAGTGCGGACACCACTATGAATTTATCTTATTGAAAATTCTTCAAATGGTCAGAAAGGTCAAAGAGTCATTTCCCTTAATACTAACATTCATTTTTTGAATGAATCTAAGACTTAATATTTGCTAATCTTAGCTCAGAATGACATGAAGCTAAATGAGGAGAGTAATGGTGTTACACTAATCATTCAAGTTAGGAAAACTTACCTGGCTAGAAAATCAGCAATTAAAATCCTGGCTTTTCAAAGCTGATTTTCTAGTCAGGCAGATCGTCTCCATTAAGAAACTTCTTGTTACTGAAGTTTAGCAATGTTTTACTCAGTTAGTATCAAACAAGTGAAAGATAATTAACCTTATAATCTACAGTTTATAATGAATTTGATTATAATATGTAGCTTGTAAAGTATTGAAGATAACAAACCAAAAGATAGTATTTGAATAGTACAAATACAAATATTCTTGTAGCATGGTCATCATTCCATGAATTATTTGGACAAGACAAGTGTTCTCATTGGGAATTGCTAGCTTATAGTTTAAAGATACCCATTATGAGACAACCATCACTATACCTTTCATAAGTCGTTAGCAGCTAAATACTAGCAAGTATATTTCAACCAAGTTGAAAATTTGGCTTTTGGCTTTATTCCTCGATATTTAATATCATAAACAGTTTTACTATCCCTCAATATTTAATATCATAAACAGTTCAAATATTCCTCAATATTTAATATAATGAACAGTTTAAGTATTCTTCAATATTGAATATCATAAACAGTTTTGCATCCCAATGGTATCATCATTGGATTGTGGGGTTACTGCTATTCTGTTTCCTGATTTGAAAAGTAGAGTGAAAGATGAGAATAAACACTGACATATTTTCATATTAAAGTCCGTCTAACAAAACTGTTAACACAGGTTTTTCCAGTTTTCAAGTGGAACTGGAGTTAAATATTTAAACATTCACTCATTATGTGTAGAAAAAACGTTCTTTCTGTTTCTTGATATTTCACGCCAAAAAATAAGTTTTTCAGTGGGGTGTTTGATTTACAATGTAAGTTCATGCTAAATGGGTCCCTTAGTTGCGTTCATGCATGTTTTTGGAAAATTCAGACATTTTTTTTTATAGATCACTGCCCAACAAAGGGCCGAGAGGAGAAATGAGTCATTCATTAATCTCTTTTTTTAATTTTTCAACTGACCACCCCACACAATTGGCAGGCAGCAAAAAATATTGTTTATGTAGCAGTTTCTATTGAGTGACGAACCAGACCTGTTCCGAATTGTTTTCAATATCCAGATAAATGTATGAGTTTCAACTGCCATGAATTCCCTAAGCGTTTTAATGGAGTTCTGCTAAGACCCAGTTCTATGTCTGTAATTAAGATTGAGAACCTCCAGGTCTCATGATCTTCCCTTTCTAACCCTATTCATTGAAGAGTAAATTCCCAAGAGTACTTGGATGCATTCATACAACAACTGAAACGAGAGTATGTTTGAGGCTGGTTTATTAATGCCAGACTTGAAAACTTATAGCCTAAAGAGTCAGAAATATTTCTGAGACTTCTGCAATGTCCAAAACAAGTCGAAAGAGACTAGCAACAGTTTTCTTCTTTGGCACCACACTGACATTTCCCATCTAAAAGACTCCCCTGTCTGACCCACCATCCCAACAGAAATGGAGAAAAATGGTTGGTGGTTTGTTTTTTATGATCTGTTTTTTTTTTCTCAAGCCGTATTTAGCGCTTTCTTTTGAAATGAATTTTTTTCACTTTGTTTTTTTTTCCCTCATTTTCTTTTCCATCATTGTTCATCTCCCTTCTATTTCTCCGACCAACCATCCCACCAGAAAGCGGGGGGGGGGGGGGAGAAATGGTTGGAGTTTGTTTTTTTCCTATAATCTGGTTAACTTTTCTTCACTGTTCTTCTTTGTTTTCTTCTGGATTCAATCTCTTTGTTTCATTCTTTCTCTTTTCGATCGTTTTATTTTTTTTCTCTCTCTTTCCTGTATTTCTCTTTCCAGACAATACCGTCTCATTTTTCTTCTTGGTCAAGATTTTCTTCCTTTCTTTTTGCTGTTCCATCTCCTTCATTTTTCAGTTTTATTCTTTCTCATTCTATTTCCTATCATCTATATTTTTGCATTAATGGGTTTATTTTTTTCTCTATGTTTCTCTTTCTTTTCCTTCTTTGTGAAATTATCATTTTTCTCACTTTTTTTACCTCATTTTCATTGACTTTCCCTCTTTTTTTGCACATTGCCATTTCATTTCTCTTTTTCTTTCTCATTCATCCTAATTGTTTCTCTCTCCCTCTCTTCTTTCTTTCTTTTTTTTGACACTGTCCCTTCATTTCTTTTTTTCTCTTCATTCATGTTTCTTTTTCTCTCTCTCTCTTTTTCTCACATTCTTGGTTTCTCCCTGACTCTCTCCAACTTCGGATACTGTCCCTTCATTTCTCTTTGTCACAACTTTCTTTCTTTCCCTCAAGTACATCTTCTCCGTCCCCCCCCTATTTCTCTCTTATTTCATCTTCCAGCCACATCTTTAATTACAATACTTTTGCCCTTACCATCGCAAATATCCAATACATTGACAGTTTGATAGACAATTTATTCTAGGAAGCTGCTGAGATGGAAGCATGGAACAACATAGAAAAACAACAGACATCGAATCAGTGGTAGACTGGTCAACTGGGATACCAGGAGAATTTTCCAGCGGGCCCCTTCAATTTGGGCCCTTCTTTGATGGTACAATATTTATCGATAGATAGGTTTGCTGGGAAAAAGATTTATTTGCAATTTTTCTTATTTACTAAAGCGTGTTCAATCATTTTTCTACAATATAGCATTTGATTTGCTTACTTAAAACTATTGCTATTTTCATTCTTGCATTCCTTTGCTAGACTTTAGGATTAGTCGGGCCCTTTTACAGGTTTTTCAAAGTATAATTTTTAGGCCAAGTCTGCCATCACTTGGAATTGATTCTGACTGGAAAAGAGGGGGGGGATAAAATATGTCCAGAAAAGAGAACAGGTTAGGTTAATCATTCAAAAAAAATTGCCACGTGACCAACATCTTTTAGTAGCATGCAGTGTTAAGAGTGATCAATCAAAAAAATTGGAAAAAAGGGTGATCAATAAATAAGTCACTTCACTCGCCTCTTGTTGGCAGTGATCACTAAAAAAGTCTAATTCTTCAAAAAGACAAGCAGACAAAAACTATGGGACCAATTTAGCAAAACTTACACTGCAAATAGAACCCTGCACTAAAACCCTAGAAAAAAAAGTCTCTTCTAAACATCACAATCATCATCACCAGCCTTTTAGCATCTATCATCGCACATAAACCTTCCCCAGACCTCTCTATCTTGTCACAGAGCCAGTACTTTCTGAACTTGTCTAAATTGTCACGCCATCTCATATTTTACTGGCCACATTTGCGCAATTGATTTCTGGGGATCCATGTTGTGATTTATGATGTCCAGCAGCTTAATAACAGTCTTGCAATATGGACAGCCCATTGTCATTTGAGTTTTCTAAAGGTTCCTATGATACCACTTACCCCTGTTCTTTCTCTAATATACTGTGCTGTCTGGTGATCTCTCCATATGATGTTGAGCATAAGCATAATAAGGAGTAAAATCCTGGAGGAAATACAAGGTCTGTCCAGAAAGTATCCAGCCATTTTATATTAATGAAAAAAAAATAGCCATTCTAGGGCAATAGAGTCTCAGTCCCCTTCTAAGTGCTCCCGTTGGGTTCTCACACAATGATCCCAAATGTCCTTCCCACTTTTCAAAACTGTTTGCAAAGTTCACTTTTGGGATTGCTACCAGAGACCATGTCATATCCTACTCAATCTTATCCACACTGAAATTTTCTGCCCTTCAACAGCAATTTTTGGTTCTGGAAAAGCCAGAATTCGCACGGAGCCAAATCTACACTGGGGAGGGGACTTCAGACTAAATGATCACTCATTGAAAAACTGAGTTAGCTCACTGGGCAGTGTCTGTTTACACATATGCACTAAGGTCCCCTCTGATTAGTAGCCAACTTACATCAAGTCCACACAACCTGTTCTCGAGATATTCAAAATGGCTGGATAGTTTCCGAGACAAACCTTATGTATGCTTCATTACCATAGGGCGATCCACCCTCTGCTGTAATTTTTTTTCTTCATTTCGTTGTTATTCTTGTTGCTGCTTCCTGCCCACAGATTAATTGGGTAAAACTGAAGTATACATTCATCGAACTATTTTCTTCTTCTTCTCCAATACCCAAAGAGCAGTTGCCATGAAAACGTCTTGTTTAAGAAGAGACAAAGAAAAGGAGTCGAGAAAGCCAACGTTCTCCGATAACAATAACAACAACTACAAATCTCTTCATCAACAAGAATCATGTCAGAGCATTAACATTGGTGTCTGTCTATTTGTCAGCCCTACGCTCTTCTCTCATTGTACAGTGTTGAGTGCAGAAGGAGTTGTAGGAAGAGGAAGATGGGAGGTGCGTAAATAATGGACAGTGGCAAAGAAGTATTGGTCACTTTAAATCTCAGCCCGATTCTCCATCTTATTTCTCTCTCTAAACAGTAAACCAATATTCTACATACACTTTCTTTCCTTCTCTATCAGCCTCTTGTTCATGGGCGTCCGATGCCACTCTTCCAGGGAGGTATATATTTCAGGGTTGGGACCAGAAGTATATATTCAGAATGTATCTTAGTAGCAACCCTGTTACAAGTGAATAATACAATCTTTTTATATAGTTACATGAAGTTGTGGTAACATAAAACCATAGCACTGCACCACTGTCCTTTGTTGACTGCAAGGTTCCAACTTTCAAACCTCCTCACCCTGGGTCAGAAGGCTCATTTGCAGTGGGAGACTAGTTTGACCTCCCCAGGGATACCCATACTCCAATTGGTTTTATCAAAATACCATAAGAAGTAACATTTTTCAAATTAATCTTTACCTGAGTATCATACTAAAGGGCGGTTTGATATGCCCGAGATTTCACCCTAGCATAATCATAAAGGGCGAGATAAATTGTTAGTCTGTTTTTTCGAGATCAAACGTTATTACTACATGTTATACATTAATTCTTTCAGACCATTTTTCTCACCTTTATTGTTTTCACCACAATTCAGTGTTTCTGAGAAATGCACAGTGGAGGGTCATATAGTTATCATAAGGAAGTATTGATGGTAATCAGTCCTGGAATTCCTAACAAAGGACACTGGATGTGACTGATAGAGGAATGAGAGCAACCCATCCCCCATTCATCATATAAACGGTTTTATTTGATATTCCCTGAAGGTTATTGGATGGGACGGATATCTAAAGGAAATCAGGGCTAGAATAGCCAAAATTTGTGAGGTAAGAAATGCAGGAGAGTTTTTCATTCTTATCCAATTCAATGTTAGTGAGTCGTTGAAGAATTCCTTTTGTTTTCAAATAAAGACTGACAAAGATGGAAACAAATGAGGTTGAGGTTCAAAGACAATCTAACACAGATCTGGTCAGCCACTTGATAGAAACTTTCACGTGACCAATGTCTTTTAGCAGCATGCAATATTAGGGGTGTTCAGTTAAAAATATTGGAAAAGGGGATGATCAATCCCTGTGCTACTTTTCTCGCCTTTTGTTGAGCAGTGATCACAAGAAAAGTCAGAATTTTCAAAAAAGCAATATGAATGCAGTTGAAAATCAACTAAGGTACCCATTTAGCATCAACTTATATTGTTAATTTACCCCCACCCCCACAAAAAAACAATGTAGGGGAGATAATCTCAGAAGAACCCAAAAAACGTTTTTTTCTAGATAAGATAGTAGATATCTGAATTTTCAGTTCCACTGATGCAACCTGAATGCAGCATACATACATAATGAAATGGACCAACTTAAAAACTGAAGAAACCTTTGGTGACAGTTTTGACTGATAGTTTCCAATACAGCTTTAGATAGTGTAACATCTAACCTTACTATCTTGAAGTGACAGTCAATGAAATGTGGAGAACGCTCAACTCTAAAGCTGTTGATTCCTTTGAGGTGGGCCATCAAAGCATCTTATCATGGTAAGAAACTTGGAATAATATCCACGACAATCCAGACTATGCGACATACAGTTTCACCCATAAATGAGTACAACCCCACAACGTTTTTTTTTCATTGAAAGTTAATTTTTAAAAAATGAGTACAACCCTACAAACAGAAATATTTTTGGTAACATAGTTTCAATAGTGTAGAGTTTGGTCATAAATAATACCTGATAATATCCATTTTGATTGTGAAGTGTTCCACTAAAAACAATAAAATCATATGTTTGGTTGAGAAAAAAATTAACTTTTTCTCATTGGCAGAGGTGTACTCATTTATGCACAACACTTTACCAAGTCCATTAGTCATAGGAAAAGGGTTAAGCAACAGAAGCTTTTAATTTTTAGACTTTGTGCCACTCCTTTTCGATTTTGCTATGCCATATTGTTTGTTTACAGTTACATATTCCAATTTCAGACTGTTTATTTTAGTAGCCAAGAAATGGATCATCTGAAAGCCTATCATAAAAGCTATTATAAAATATGAAGAAGCAAGTCAAAATTAATAATAAAAACGTACAATAATGATGAAACATCACCGCAGCTTCTTGATACCATATACAATCTTTGCAGCTCTTCTGATAGAATTTTATGCCCAGGAGACAAAGAAACATAAATATGATTTTATACTGTTTACTTTAATGGCCCAAAAAATGGACCATCAGAGAGAAAAATACATAATAATAAGAATACCACAACTCAGAATCTTAAAACAACTCAAGAGCATTAATATAGTTTGATATGATAGAATTTTATGCACAGTAGACTAATAAGACACAAATACAGGATGGTTACTCACTAGAAACTGTCAAATGACCATCATCTTTTGGCAGCATTCAGTGCTGGAGGTAATCAATTAAAAAAATTGAACAAGAAGTGATCAATGAATGAATTTCTTTTCTCATCTTTTGCTGGATACTGATCACCAAAACAGTAAGAACTTTAGAAAAACAAACATGAACGTTGTCAGGCACAAACTAAGGGACCGATTTAGCATGAAATTGCATTGTTAATTGACACGTCCCACCCATCCACTAAAGGCTATTAAGAGGGGGGATAATTTAAACATTTACTTCTCATGTCTTGGAATTTTAAATTTTCATACCTGTACTCCATCAGAGCAGCCTTTACACAATACCTACTTAGCCAGCCAGCCAGACTGACTTAAAAACTGGGGGAACGTATGCTGGCAGTTTTGGTTGATGGTTCAATACAATGATATTACATCATTACAGCTTCTTTACCATTTACGTTTTACGACTGTTCTTTCTGATGGAATTTTATGCCCAGTAGACAAAGAAACATAAATATGATTTTACTGTTTACTTTAATGGCCCAAAAAACGGACCATCAGGAATGAAAATATGTAATAAAATTACCACATCGCAGAATCTCGAAACGACTTAAGAGTATTACTTCTGTTCTGTATGATAGAATTTTATATACAGCAACCAAATATATTTATGTCCAACATGAAAACAGTCTTTGGTAATAAAAGAATTAGAAGAAAAGTGAAGAGATATTCATGTCTAAAATTAACACCTTGAACTGCTAAGGCTTGCAAACATCCAACAATCAGACACTATCAGCTTCGATCTCTTCAAGTTCAAGTTGGCACGTGTGTACGCATGAATCACACATACAGGTTACATCAATGGAGTTAGAGGACTGCAAATCTAAACACTGACTTCTCATGTCTCGAAAAAAAAAAAAAATTTTTTTCCTTTTTTCAAAATTTCCTGCATAATAGGTTTTTAATGCAATGGGGATCAATTCTCAACATAAGTCTCTACTAAATTGATCCCTTAGTTTGTGTCCGGGAGCTTTCATGCTTTTTTTTTTTTTTTCCGGAAAATTCACACTTTTAGGAGATCAATCCCCAACAAAAGGCAAGAGAAGTAACTCATTCATCAACCATCCCTTTTTCCAATTTTTTTTGTTTGATCACCACCAACATGGCATGCAGCCAAAAGATATTGCTCACGATTGTTTCTATTGAGTGAATTACCAGATCTGTTCTAAATGTTTTGAAAAATATTAGGCAGACTTTTTTCCCCCCACTCAAGAGCAGTAATTTCCTCTTTTTTTTTTTGAGCTCTGGCAAAGGCCTTGCTGAAACCAGAAGAGTAAATAAACATAAATCAAAATTAAAGGCATCCAATCATATCGGTATACACTTATTTTATCATATGCTTCATCATACACCAATAAATTGATAGTTGTACACACTCACTAATTATATAATCATTTGTACACAAAATTTAATACTTATGTGTTAAGAAAAACATGTTCAATTACACACACGCTAACACCTAAGTCAGGACTAACCCACTAGTATTTGACAATTTCAGACACACTACCTGCTCTAGCAACAATTGCCTACATTGACTGAATGTGAGTTGCATCCCTTGCACAGGGTTGCTAATTTCGATGTTTTCAATCTAAATCTAGATGTTTTTGGCTACGTCCAGATGTCAGAAATTGCCATTTAGATGAGTTTTGATAAAATAAGTAAAATTTTCATTTAATTTATGGTAATGAAATAAGTAATATCTTTTATAAATTAAGGAATATTTTGATTAAAAAAATATTGGAGATGGAATCCACCTTCAATTTATTAACATTAATATATTTTGTAGATTGGGGATGTATATCTAGAGAATCTAGACATTGTCTAGGTGTTTAAAGGTGTTTTTGACTCAATTTTAAATGTAAACTTTAAAATTAAGTCATGAATAGAATTTTAAGATAAAACTTCATTAACCACAGGACTGAAATAAATGAAAAATTATCTTAATATCAATAATAGACAAACCAAGTCATGAACCACAAAACAGCAATTAAATATTGCAGAAGAATGTAAGTATTTTCGCAATCTTTGAGCAATACAAGGTCTGTCCAGGAAGGTATCAAGCTATTGTAAATACCTTGGGAACTGGAAGCACAACCTTTGTATAACTTGGAAACCAATTAAAGGAGACTTTATTGCGTATTTGTGGATAGACACTCTCCATTTGGGTTTCAAATTCAACAGTCAAATGCTATCTAGTGAGCTTGTGTACAAAGAAACCATCACATTCACAATGATCAAACCAGCCCATTTTTCATGTCTTGCGCAGGGTTTTTCGGGAAAACTATTGTTTCACCAAATCCAAAATTAGTTCCCAGCCACTTTCAGCTTTTCACAAAGAGATTTCAAACAACGGATGAGATTAAGAAGAATGTGATGAGGTAGCTTATGGTGATCCAAAAAGTGGACAAAACATTGCATCAACCAAGTTTGTCATCCCCCAAATAGTTCTAATTTGGCTCCCAGAGGCAGGTAATTGTTATTCCAAAAGAGGCTATTGCAGACTGTTTTGAAAAGGAACAAAAGACACTGGAACGTGTGTAGGGGCTCAGAGGAAAAGTTTTGAAGTAGTTCACAGCACCATTTTTTTCTTCCAAATCAATTTGCTGGATGCTTTCCAAACAGACCTCATATAGTCATAGTTTTTTTTGGTTTATCCCATGTTCTAAGATAATACAAGAGTTCTTCATGGCTTTTCTAAAGCAAGGTAGTTAGCAGTGCTCAAGTAACAGGAGACAGGTAGTTCTGAATTATGCTACATATAGAAGGAAAAAAATCTCTAACCTGACAGTGCTCTTCTCTGTCAATTGTTGTGGCATGCTGATGATGAGACCTTTGTCAAGTCTTTTGGTAATGGGGTAGATTTGGGGGAGAGTTGAACTCAGGCTTTTTCTGGATACATTAGTGCAAAGTGAACATGCACATCATCAGCAGAATTTGAACTTGGTTCAGCAGATTTGCTTTTTGCCAATATCAACATGCCGACCCACCCCCCAAAAAATTTATTCATGTGTACCTGCGCATACGTTTTGCAACCAGTGCAAAAAAGGAAATTAATGTGTGCATCAAAGATTAATTTTTTGAGTACCACATTTGATGTTATTGTCATCAATTCATTTCAATATTGCATCATATAGAAATAAAAAATACACACTGATGTTTCATTTAATGTAACCAGAAAGTGAAAAAACTAGTTCAAAGTTTCTCAACTAAATATGTTACTTCGTAGGATGTAATCATACTTGTATTAGATTATCTCTTAAATTCATGAACCACTGGAAACTACTCTTAAACATTAGGGAACTCTTTTGTGAATTGAATTTTAAAGATTTTTTTTTTTAAATCCGAAGCACAAGGGGTTCAACCGATCAGAAGTTATTACTCTTGAATTTAAGAGTTGAAACAGGCAAGTACAGTTTTATTAGCCATGAGAGAAAAGCTGTGCTGAAATTATCTTAGAACAATTTCAAGTTCACATTTACATATACAAATCGCAGGAGGAAAATGCAGATCTTTGTGCATTCCGACTACTGAACCTTGCAGGGAACTCTGATGCCACTTTACAGTCATTATGTACAGTTAAATTGATGTGTGTGCGTGTACATATTCACACTCATACAGAGAGATGAAGTAAATCAGGTGCGCATATTCTAATACCTTGATTTCTGTTCTCATTCTGTAATTTTTGTTTATGTTTGGTTTTCCTTTTTTTTGTCAGAGACAAACAACTTTGGATTGGCATGCAACCTGAGTATCTCTCAGTGGGTGAATTAATTCATATCTCTGAACTCACAAATATGTCAAGCTGGGAAAAGTATCAAGTCATGGGCCAAATAACGGAGAATGGAGGCGAGAGAGTGGTCAGAGAAGG
This sequence comes from Thysanoteuthis rhombus, assembly GCA_963457665.1. NCBI lineage: Eukaryota > Metazoa > Mollusca > Cephalopoda > Oegopsida > Thysanoteuthidae > Thysanoteuthis > Thysanoteuthis major. The sequence continues at coordinate 25,775,307 of OY735210.1, read as the reverse complement.
TCGAGGGCCTTGTTTGGAGAAAAACATCAATCATAGCTACGTCATATCCGAGTTAATCATTGCAGGCCCAAGTAAATGCAACCAAGGCCTCCATAAGGACATCAAAGAAAGAGAGATATGATGAAGCTAGCTGAGCTTGCAACAGCACATTAAACAAGGGCTCACATCTGCACTCTTATCATTGTAATATACTGTGCATATAGGCTCATTGTTAGGAATAACAACATATTGAAGGCAGGGTAATTACGGAAGGCTTGGCTGGTCAAGCAGTCAGCCATGCCGTGGTTGACTGGTCATCAAGAGAGAGCAATGGCGACTCTGGATACAATAAGACCAGAGAGGTCAGTTGGTTATCTTCATCAAGAACATTGGTCAGCTGCCAGGTAGTTATCTTAGCAAGCAAAAGATACCACAAGCATATTCAGCAAAGACCTTCATCATTTTCTGCCTTGCAGGCAGGAAGGATTGGGTCTTTCTGGACCAAATTCAGGCCCAGACACTATTCAAGAGTTACAGATAAATGTGAGCTGCTGAGGGTAGCTATTTTGCATATGGTAGCCTATCGATATTTGATGACAGTGAAAAAGCATAATATATCAGCTGGACATCAAATGTCTGTTGAGATCTTACTTATAAAAGCTAAAAGTCACACTATTTAAAACCATCAACCAAACACAGGTTTCTTCAGTTTTCTACTTGGTCTGGTTGGTTGGTCATGTATGGATGTAACAAGCATTTATCAAAGGAGCTAGAGGACTAAGAATTCAAACAATTACTCTTTAATAATTCTACATTTTGTTTTTTGAGAATTCTCACCCAAATAGGATTTTAGTGGGAGAGTGATTAATTTGCAATCCAAGTTTATGCTAAATTGATTCTTAGTTGGTGTCTGTTCATTCTTTTTATAAAATACAAATGCAAAAGGTGGGAGAGGTAAGTTATTTATTGAACACTATTTTTTGTAATTTTTTTAATTGATCAACCTCAACGCAGTATGCTGCCAAAGGTTATAGTCACATGACAGTTTCTGTTGACAGTTAAATTTAGAGTGCGTTCTATATGCCTCATTTGTAGCAAAATATAATGACTCGAATTTTTGAAAAAAATGCAATTCTATAAATTATAAATTTGTAAAATTCGAAATTCAAAACAGTAAGATAAAAACTTCTTTTTTTTTAAACTAAAAGCAGTAAATTATTTTTTTAATTTTCTAAGCTAGAAACTATCATGTTTTTCTTTTCATTTTTTGAAGTTTAAAATTTTAGGTTACTGAAATTTTTCTAATTATTTTTTATTTTATCTATTTAACAAGAGACTTGAAAATCAAAACTTGTCAAATCCTCTGGTATCATTACTTCATTTTTCTCATTAATATGATTTACAGTTTCCAAGAAATTCTACCATCAACATTGGCGCATGACTTTTATCTAAATTTATTGGTTATTCATACATTAACTCATAAATTTATTCTAGTAATAAGAGAATAGTTCAAGGGGAATAACATCTGGTCGAAATGAAACCACCAGCCCCTTTTGGTAATTTTTCGAAAACCAGAAACTGTCAACCAAGACTGTCATAAGAACTTTCAACATAGGTTTCTTCAGTTTTCAAGGGGGTGGGTCTGGCTGGATATCTATCTAGCTATCTATCTATGTATTGCATAAACACGTGGCTACAATGGAGCTTGAGGGCCGAAAATATAAATTTTTATTCCTTGTTATGTCAAGAAAAAAACAATATCCTCTTATTTTTTCAAAATTCTCCACATAGATAATTTTTTTTTATTGGAGGGGTTCAGTTTGCAATGTAAGTTTATGCTAAACTGATCCCTCCTGTTGGGCAGTATTCAGATTTGCTTTTTGAAAATTCAGGTTTTCTTAGTGATCACTGCCCAACAGAAGGCAAGCAAAGGAATTTGTGCACTGATCGCGTTTTTTCTTGTTTTTAAATTGATCCCCCCCAACAGAGCATGCTGTCAAAACATGTTGGTTACATGACGGTTTCTATTGAGTGAGGAACCAGACCCGTCTCAATTTATCAGTTATTCTATATGTGTACACATTAACTCATCTTCAGTCAAAGAAATGAAATTCTTTCAGCACGGGCTTCTCACATTATATCCCATCAATTTGATATAATGTTCAACAGTTGTAAATATGATTGCACTAGTTGTCACTCATGAAAATATTCACAGATATCACGTAAAAGAACCACCGTAGTCCGCATGTGTACCAGAACTAGTCATCTAACAATTATCTAAATAAAAGGTCTAAAATGACCATAGAGACCTTGAAAAGAAACTTTTTTTTAAAAAACAAACAAAAATCTCCTAAATAGAGCCTAGTGGTGTACTCATGCAAACTTTCAAGGTTATAGCCCCCAGGACCAGGAGTACCCAGAGACACACATACAGACACTCGAAGAAAAGAGAATCTGTAGCCCATTCAGCTAGTTGGTCAGCCAGTCATGGGGCTCCAGATATTTGATGTCTATACCTCACATAAATGAATCACCATAGCCTACACATGTACCAGAACTGATAATCTAAAAAGATTATCTAAAAAAAAAAAAAAAAAGATTTTCCATCAAGTATTATCTAAAAAATGCAAGCCTAAGATTTGGGCATTGTTGGTCCGGAATCAACACAGAGACCTCAAAAAAGCACTTTTTCAAAAAAAAAAATCTGTCTCTAGATGGTGCTTAGCGGTGTATTTATGCATAATTTCAAGGTTGTTGTCCCAAAAGTATAACCAAGAGCACCAGAAGACACAGACAAACAAAGAGAGAAGAAACTGTAGCCCTCTTGGCTGGATGGATGGGCAAGCCATTCGTAGGCCTTCAGTGTTTCGATAAATGTTTTGTCCAATCAATTTCATCTCAGGTTCAGGTTTTACTGAAAAAAAAATTCTGACTGGATTTGCTTGAGTAGAAGAGTCCATTATTTGAAATGGCGGTTGGGGGATATCTTTATAAGCAAAATTGTTACATTTACATTTATGGACTGAAAAAAACAGAAAAAGTCATGCCATCCATTATACCAATAGATTACTGAGAGGAAATGTACTTTTGAAGCTCTTAAGTGTCCTATGATAGAAAGATTAGTATTAGATTCCACAGGATATAAGAGATGGTGAACTATTTTGTATTCTTACGAACCGAGAGATCGATTTATCTTAGCAGAGGAAGATTTGAACTCTGAATAAATGAAAAACATTATTATGAAAAGTAAAAGTATATCAAAATAGATCTGGTTAATCACATCATAGAAACTGTTGCAATGATTTTAGCAGCATGCCATGTTAGGGGTGATCAGTTGAAAAATTAGAAAAGGATGTAATTGATGATTGAATTAACTCAACACCTTTTGTCTAGTGGTGATCACGGAAAAAGTATGAATTCAAAAATAAAAAACCAAGTAAAAACATTGCAGGACACAGATTACAGGATCTATTTAGCATAAAATTACATAGTTAATTGACACCCCCTTCCCCAAAAGGTTGAATTTTTGAATAAATGAAAAAAACGTTTTTTCTGGACATAAGGTGTAAATGTTTAATTTTTCAGCACTCTAGCTCTATTGGTGCAACCACTTCACATGACAAATACATAACTAGCCAGAATCACTCAAAATTCACTCAAAAACTCGATTATGTTGACGTTTTCGAATATGCAAAATTTTTGGTTATCATCGTCTACGGATTTTCAAAAGCCAAATTCATAGACTTAAGCTCCAAGTTTTACTTCATAGGAAAATTTTCTTATCCAATCTTCAGGGAAATACTTATTATGAAAGCATTGAATGATCTTACGTGAAGTTTTCTTGAGATCAGCAAAAGGATGAGGATACCCATCGACCACAAGAGCAAACAGCGGTCAAAGAGTATATCGACCCATATGCCATTAACAGAATGCAGTAAAACTAATGATAAAATGAGAATATCTCAACTTCACAAATGTATCACTATAGCCAACACATGTACCAGAACTGATTATAACTGAAATTATTTTTAAACAATAGATCTTTTATCTAAAATTATCTTTAAGAAATGAATCTTTTACTAAAACTATATTTAAAAAATAGATCTCTTATCTAGAGCTATCTTTAAAAATAGACCTAGAAGTATATTTGAAAATAGATCTTATATCTAAAACTATATCTAAAAAAAGTAGATCTTATAGCTGAAATTATCTTTATCCAGAAGTATATATGAAAATAGATGTTTTATCCAAAACTATCTCTGGAAAAATAGATCTTCAAGCAGAAATTATCTTTAAAAGATAGATTTTTCATCTAGAATTATCTTTAAAGATAGATCTTTTACCTAGATGTACATTTGAAAATAGATCTTGTATCTAAAACTATCTTTAAAAAAAAGATCTTTTACGGAGAATTATCTTTAAAAATAGATGTTTCATCTAGAACTGTATTCAAAAATAGATCTCATATCTGAAGTCATCTTTAAAAAATACCAGTACAAGATTTGAGCATTGTTAGTGACACCAGAGACCCCAAAAAGCACTTTTTTGGAAAAACAATGTCGTTTTGGACCAATAATGCTCAAATCTTATGCTGGTATATGATTTTAGATAAAACATCTATTTTGTTTGATAATTCTTCAGATGAGTAGGTCTGGTAGACATGCCCAGGTGATTCATTCATACAGGGGTACAGATATAGACATAAAATCTAACTTGTACTTAACTACTTTCCGTTCACTAGGACTAGTAGAGAAAGCAAACTTCTCAAACACAAGATACTCACTCCCAGACTTTTCCTCCTGGCTAATGACCCAGACGACTCTCACTTGACATTATTATAGATAATAGTTATTACCATTGTTCTCTTCAAGATGTGCATGTGTGTGACATACACATGTTTTGCAACCAGCGCACAAAGGAAATTAACGCGTGCACAAAAGCTTTTCTAATTCTGTAGATAGCTTGCTGAGTTTCTGTTGAAAAGATATTGATTCACCAAGTCGAATTCAAAAGTGGACACAGACGTTTTTCAGTGGAAAAGAATTTCAACAACATAAAATTTTCACACTCACTAACTATTAGAAATAATATGGAACACGGGCTATCACCCATGAAAAAATACTTGAATTTCTATGAGTTCCGATTTCTAGAAGAGAAACTATACATGCTTTTGAGAAATGGATGTATAGGATCTAACAGAATGATTATAAATTATGAATTCATAATCATTATGTCAGATCATATGTATCCATTTAATACATAACTGTCACATTGAAAGAAACAAATAGACTGAGAATAAACAAGAGATCAAAGAGAATTAGGGTTGAAAACAGTTACTTGGGCTTTTGCATTACTGGCAGCTGTATAGATCAATGGTAAGAGCAACGCTGTGGTGAAGTCACTACCCCATCAGTCGCAAATTCAATTCCAGCAGCAGCCTTATTTTCTATAATTGTTCATTCTATTTATGTTGTCAAAGCTGAGTGATGCATTAACCATATAATGAGGGGATATCATTTCAAATAAGAGTTTCTATATAATATAATGCAATCTATAATCATATATATATATATATATATATAAATATAAATATTTGTGCGTGTGTGTGTGGGTACGTATACATATACTGGAGGCTGTAATGCATTTGATAAGAACATCTACCCATGTTGCTGTGGAGCTTGAGCAGTTTCTTCACATTCTCTTACTCACTTGAAGACTCGATAGTTCAAAGCTGTTGATAGTGTAGATATATGTTTACATCATACCAATTTCATCAGACATTTCATTAAAAAGTGACTGAACTCATTTAAATTGAAGGGTCCATTGTTTCCTATGAGTGGGAAAGAGATATTTTTATCAGCAAAATAATTGTTACCCTCAAGTAAAAGAGTCCATTTTTATGGACAGAGAAACAAACAGAAAATTAGATTAATTTTTGTAACAGTAAAATATTTCAATTTGTAACTTTATGTACAAAATCTAGAAGATGTCACAAGAAACTGTCTACCTAAACTGCCAACATTGGTTTCTTCAGTTTTCAAATGGGTCAGCCTGACTGGCCATCTAATTGTGTGTTGTGCATACAGGCCACATCAGTGGAGCTAAAAGGCTGAAAATCTATGTATTTACTCCTTATTATGTTGAAGAAAAAATTTCGTAAGCTTTTTGAAAATTCTCGGCCAAAATACTTTTATTTAGTGAGGGATTCAATTAGAAATGTTAGTTCATGCTAAATTGGTCCCTTATTTTTGCCAGGCAGTGCTCATGCTCTTTTTTCTTTTTAATTCAGCAGACTTCATAACTTGTTCATTGATCACCCTTTTTTCCAATTTTTAAACTGATCACCCAAAAACAGTATGCTGCTAAATGATGTTGGCCATGAGACGATTTCTGTTTAGTGACTAACCAGACCAGTTTTGAAATTTCAAACAAAATGTTTCCCCCCTCATCAGACATCATTTTCGACAGGCAGCCGCTGGCATTGATCAGTCTTAAGAGTTTACCAAGAGATTCTTAATAACAAAAATCTTTGTCTGCCGACTTTTGGAACCTGCTGTTCAAAGTGAAGAATGGATTCTTTCCTGCACCCCTGCAAAGCTGGCAAAGTGTTATGGCCATAAGACCTACCATGAAGTACTACTCCTTCATAATGAACGGCCTCTGCTTCTAGACTTCTGTACTGCATATAGAACTAAGCAATTAAAGTAATTGGTGACCTGTTCTTTCTCAGTAAGCTTCCAGCCATTGGCAACCCGCCATACAAGGCCTTCATTATAGCTGTACAACTGTTACTAGATTACTGTATTTCTAAGACGACTTGGCCCTGCGTTGCTCTTCTGCTTGTCACACCCAACCAGACCATCCTTCAATGTCATGGGAGCCACATTAGATTGAAACACCTGACTACATAACAAGTTTCAAGGAAGGATGCTGGCAAGGGGACATTCTGCTGCTTTGTCCACAAGATACAACAGTCTGGTCTAGCTAAGCATAATCCTCATCATTGTTCACCGAACCATTAGGAGCATCCTGTGCATACTTTTCTCTAAGCTGTGCACATGTGTGAAAGCATATACATTCTGCAACCAGTGCATAAAAAAAATTCATGTGTGCACAAAAGGCTAGGTACCTAAAATAATGTAGTGTTTAATAAATATCCAAGTACAATTGAAGAAATATCGGTTTGTGTGTGTGTCTAATACACTGTGATTATTGGACAACAGGCCATTGTAGGAAGTTGATATTCACCAGATATATTGTTCAACATACAAGGCAGTGCAGTGTCAAGTATTGTTTTGGGGGGGGAAGCTCAGCAGTTCTCGATAAATCTAATGAATATAGATAAAAAAATTACCGATTATAGAATTTTTATCAAAAATCATAGATCTGAATTTAAATGCAAAATATTTAAATTGGCAATTCATCTAAATCTAAATATATGATACCTAAAATGGCAATACTGACAAGTAATCAAAATACTTTGAAGCCATAAAAATCATTTCACGTAACTATTATGGCAGGCTGCTCAATACACCATAAAGTCCAGCCGCTTCCAAACATGCACCTTTGAGGCAGACACTGTGCTAGTACTATCAAATGTAGTAATTATCAATTATATTGGAACATGCCACTCAGGTTTTATAAGCTATGAAAGACAAGATTAGCCAGAATTATCCTGGAACAATTTCCAGTTTACATTTATGTAAGAATTCAGTGTTACACATACTTTATCACAGGAAAAAACTCACACTACATAAGACTTATGCATACAATGACTACAAAACATTAGATGGAACATGGCACCTGAGTTACGATTATTCAAAGCCAACACAACAAAGTATCATAAGCATCATCTTCAGGGTATTTAACTACGAAACAATGGTTATTGAGCCCGTCTACACAAAACAATTACTACTGTAGTGAGGTAAATCCTCACTGGGCGCTTCGCACTGGTAGCTTTGGGTCAAACTAAGTCAAGAAAAAAAAAAAATCCCAAATGCTTCAAATGATAGAATGATTAATTGAGGTATACTGGGGAGAAGAGGAGGTCAGTCTCTCCGAGGTGTAGGTACGAAAGGGTGCAAAATTTCCAATAAAAATTGTGATGTGATCAACATATTTCGGCGGCATAACCTGTCAGGAGTGATCAATTAAAAAATTGGAAAGAACAAGTTACTTCTCTTGCCTTTCGTTGATTAGAGATCAGCACATAAGTCTGAATTTTCAACCAAAACGTGTGAACGCTACCAGATATAAAGGGACCATTTAATCTAACGTGGGGGAGGGGATTTTGAAGGAAAGGAAAGAAAAGAAAAAAATTTTTCTAGATATGAGGAGCAAAATCTAAAATTTTCAGCTCTTGCTGGGTGCCCCACATATGTGGCCTAGTAACTAATCTAAACTTAGAAAATATCTATCCATATCATCCTTGGCCAGTACACCAAACACATACCAATGTACATAGCTAGCCAGACTCTCTTGACAACAGCTGAAACCTATGTGGACAGTTTCCTAATGAACAAAGGATATAGTGAAATACTGATATTTCACAGTATTAAGAAACACCTTTTATTGGCAATCTCCTTTCCTTAATTTTGTTCATGAAGAGGCAAATTCGTTCTGTAGTTTATCTCTGAACTGGCGGTATGGAGCAACATAGAGGTTATTGACACAGAGCACAGAACCAGGCCCTAATACCATTTATAATTGCTTCACATTAAAACCCTTAAAAAAAGTCATGAGTCCAGTCTTTTCTGCACTCTATCCGATCGCCAGATATCTTGACAAACCATCTCGTCAACAACACACCTCGAGGATTGACTGCTACATTAGTGAGTGAGTACTTTTAACAAACAACTCTCCTATAATTAGCTTAACAGCCCAGGAAATAGCAGTATGAAGCTGTTACTACCATTGTCAACACTGACGAGATCCAATCTACCTGGGAACTTATTAGAGCCAGTAAAAGGAGAACCTCAATCTGCGAGTTTCTGGCATAGATCTGACAGCCAGTTTGTTTATCAAAATAAGCTGACCCCTCAAAAGATCAGTTCAAGAGTCAAATTTTGCAACGTGATAAATTAAAACCATTACTTTTTGCTATTCCAAGTAGACCCTTCAATCATATGAGACAACGCTCTCATTTTCTAGAGCAAGAACAAGAGAGAGGAAAAACAGATCTGGTTGGTCACTCGATAGAAACTGTCACTTGACATCTTTTTCAGCATATAGTGTTGGGGGTGATTAATTAAAAAAATTGTAAATTGTAGAAATCAATGAACAAGTTACTTATCTCACCTTTTGCTGGTAGGTGATCACTGAAGAAAAAGCTGAATTTCCAAGAACCAAGTGTGAACAGTGCCAGACACAAACAAAAGGGCCATTTTAGCAAAAAATTAAATAGCTAATTGAACCCTAAACAAAAAACATATTCAATGGAATGGGGGTGATTTTCAAGAAACAAATAAAACAAACATTTTTCCTAAAGAGTAAATGTTTAAATTTTCAGACCTTCAGATCCAATAGAGTGGTTATATATTAACAAATAGATAGACAGATAGTCAGCCAATCAGCCAGACCAACATAAAAATTGAAAAAACCTATGTTGACTGTACCAAATATTGTAATTCTTATAAGAAGAGGGCCCCAGACCAATGTTGACAATTTAGATGTGTTTTTTTTCAATTTTTTGATTCTAGGAATCACTTTCAAATTAGAAAAAATTAATTATTAAACATTTAAATATTATTAACATTGGGAACAGCAAAACAACAAAAAACATCTAAATTGGTAACAGAGCCCTAGTCATCGTAATACAAACAGAGTTATGGAAGTTTTTTTTTTGTTTTTGATAAAGATTTTAGCACTTTAAGAACTATTGTGGTTCTATTATCACAAGATCAATACTTTTTTCTCAAAGCGCTCCCTACCAAGATGTATTGAGAAGTTTGTGGTAAACAAACTGAACATATTGATGTATTTTCTGAGATGAGAATTGAATTAAGATAAAGAAAATAATCTGATTGTATGAAGCAGCATTTGTTAGTTCACAGGAACTTATCGGTTATATGCAAGGGTTCATTCCAGTGCTAAGACAAACTCCCTACTGAGTATCTAAATACTGCATTGTATTTCAATAACAACACAGCAATAAGTCTGCTTAGTCACTCAATAGAAACTGTTACCTGACCAATGTCTTTTGGTAGCATGCAGTGTTGGGGTAGATCAATTAAAAAATTGGAAAAAAAATAATGATCAATGCAGTAGTTACGCAACGTCTGGCTACGCAAACTAAAAATCTCTTTGGTTGAATTTAGGGAAAAAAATCCCTTTTCCAGACATAAGGAGTGAATGTTTAAATATTCAACCCTTCAGCTCCATTGGTGTGGCCTGTATGCACACACAGACTTTCAGACTCACTTAGAAATTGAAGAAACATATGTTAATAGTTTTGGTAGGCAGTTTCTAATGAGTAGAAGCCAGATTCGACAGGAAAATGTTAGTTTACATTGCTCGAATTGATATAGTGATATATAAATATATTCATATTTCTAGATAAGAGTACAAAAAGCAAGAGCTTTTTCATACTCTTATCTCTCACACAACACCACTCGACTAAATAATCATCTCACGATTCGCTGCTGGATACTATCCAAGGTGTGGCCATTATAAACAGAGACTGGGCTTAGATGTCGAACTACAGGGTGTCCAAGATGATGAATGTTGTGGACACCTATGCACATCAAGAACCAGCGTGAATGTTTTGTTCTTGTTTTTTTTCAAATCGAACAAATCATTCAGAATGATCGATGACTCGGCATCAGAATGATCCCAGAAATAGTCTCGATCGATAAAGAGACTTTTTTTTTGACATGCATGGGTGTCATCATCCCAGACATCCTCTCGACCAATCATGTACCTGTACACGTGACATGCATTCTTCCCCACATGTTCAAAACTGACACATTGCTTGATTTTCAAACTGACCATTTTTTCACAGAAAGTCAGAAGAAATGACTATTTCAACAATGCCTAACAGTGAACTGAAGATGTGAACAGATTGAAACTTTCAGGCATTGTTTATGCCTGCTCATTGGTCAACACATGGCTCGCATATGCACACAGTGGCTCATGTTACAAAAGCCTAGTTTTATTATTTATTAACCACACCTTGTAATATCAGGAACTGTCAACCAAAGCTGTCAACAGAGGTTTCTTCAGTTTTTAAGTGATTCTCGCTGGCTGGCTGGCAAACTAGCCCTCTATCGTTCTGTATGTTATTTGTGCAAACGACCCATTAGAAGGATTTTGTTTTTTGCTTTTTTTAATTGATCACTTTTCAGCTTGGTTCCTTAGCTTGTTCACACTTGTTTTTCAAAATTCAGATTTTTGTTGGGTTAACAAAAGGCGAAAGAAGTAATTCATCCATTGATCAGTTCTTCTTTTAATTTTCTTAGTTGATCACCCCTTACACAGCATGCTGCAAAAAACATTGGTCATGTGATGGCTTTTATTGAGTGACTGACTAGATCTGCTGAGCAACCATAGCCAACAAAGATGGCAAAAGGTTCTATCTTTTTTATGTGAGTGTGTTTGTTTGTACATTTGGTTATATGTTCTAGCACTTCTGGTCATACTGTTTTGACTACATATTTGAAAATTTGCATCAGTACTCCGCCAACCCATCCTGAAAATGTTTTTTTTTACTTTAGGGTAAAAAAAAAAAGGAGCTTTTTTTGACAGGTTTACTGATAACATCGAGAATCCCCAAAATCTACATAGATTCAAGTTTTTTTTACTCCATTTTAAATGTTTTCCAGCAGAAAGCATTAGTGATGTCATGAATAGAATTTATTTTCACCATATTTATCCTTCAATGGAATCTTTTTTACGTCTTCAAATTTCAATGCTACAGTTGTTCAGTTATTTACTGTGATGTTCAGTTAATGTCTTTCATTGTGACATACCATTTCTACGTCAGGATAAACTTGAGACATTTACAGAAGTTTTAGGGACAAAAATTGAAATATGCACGTCAAATATATATTCTTGAAAAATCTTATTGATTTGTTCAAGCAATTTAATGAAAATTATTGATCTTTTTACCAAAATTAGGTGGGAAGACTTTCACGTGTGATTGGCTTCTACAAATATATGCGGTATTGGCTCAACCTGGCAATAATCAATATCTTTAAATCGATGTTTTCAAAGATAAAACTAAATTTGGAAACATTTCAAAATTTGAATAAATTTTTCATAATAATTTCCTCCCTTCTTATATAAAACATTGATTAAGCTGTAACAGGATGTGAACCTGATTACCTACTATTTTTTACTAGATGGTTATGCAATTATGCAACAGGTAATGTTAGCAATATATTAAACTTATCATTGTACGTGTACTTTGTTCAGCTATAAGAAAACTGTCAATCAAAACTGTCAGTGTCGACCATAAGCAAAACTGTCAATATCAGTTTTTACATGATTCAGGCTGAAACAATGTCAATAAAGATTTCTTCAAATTTCAAGTGATTCTGGCTGAAAACATCAATCAAAATTGTCAACCGTAACCAAAAATGTCAATAAAAATTTCTTCAGATTTCAAGTGATTCAGGCTGAAAACATCAATCAAAATTGTCAACCGTAACCAAAAATGTCAATAAAAATTTCTCCAGATTTCAAGTGATTCTGGCTGAAAACATCAATCAAAATTGTCAACCGTAACCAAAAATGTCAATAAAAATTTCTCCAGATTTCAAGTGATTCTGGCTGAAACCATCAATCAAAATTGTCAACCATAATCAAAAATGTCAAAAAAAATTTCTTCAAATTTCAAGTGATTCTGGCTGAAAACATCAATCAAAATTGTCAACCGTAACCAAAAATGTCAATAAAAATTTCTCCAGATTTCAAGTGATTCTGGCTGAAAACATCAATCAAAATTGTCAACCATAATCAAAAATGTCAAAAAAAATTTCTTCAAATTTCAAGTGATTCTGGCTGAGACCAATCAAAATTGTCAACCATCAACCAAAATTGTCAATAAAGCTTGTCAGATTTCTCATGATTCTGGCTACATAGCTATCAAAGCTGTCACACATTCAGCCCAGACTAATGGAGCTAGAGGACTGAAAATTCAAACATTTATTCCAGTTATGTCTAGAGAAGATTTTTTTTTTCTTCTTTGAAAATTATCTTCCTCTAAATTAAGCTTTTAGTTGTTGTCTTGATTTACAATGTAAGTTTACACTGAATTGGTCTCTTAATTAGTCTTGACCAACATTTTTAGCAGAGTTCCTCTGGCCTACCTCGGGTGTCTGTTGTGTCCTCAAATGTGCATTGAATCTTATATAAGAAGAGCATGAATTCAGATCACATCTCTGTGTTTTCCTGAATGTCTCCCTGCTAACCCCATAAGCTCTTCTGTTTAGTTTTGTACTCTCATCAATAACAAACTTTAATGGAACATATCGAACACACATTCTAGAACACAACAGACACTCGAGTAAGGAGGGTAGATGTCCAAAACGTTGCAAAACAAACAATGAAGATGAGGAAAATAATTCTAATAAGCCACATACAATGATTTAAACACCCCATCTAACTAAATCCTGAGACAAGATACATTTGACTAGTTCCTGAATGCTGTCTCTTGTTCGGACAATCAAATCACTTCTTCCTCATCTTTGATATACACACATTCTCCGTCTTCCTCAGATGTAATATATAATATCTGCAAGACTCTATCCCTTAAAGATATTATTACACCTCACAAAGATCATAGAATGAATTGCCTGAAAAGTTTTGATAACATCAAAGATGGTAAGTTTAGATTGGATTGTCCAAATGAAAGTTGGTAGGTGAATGACTCTTCCGAAAGTTAAAGATAAAAGTTCCTGACTCTTTAAATTTTCCTTTCAATACAAATACAATGATGTCAAGTTCTTCACAAAACCAAACTTTTATAAGAAAATAAAACACAAATGGGGAGCAGAGATATAGCAAAAAAATTAAACTATTGCCAAGGAGAAAAAAAAGAACACATGTAAAATTTGGTACTTTTTAGATTTTTTTCTTTAGTTTTTAGAAAAGTACCAAACTAAAAACTTTTTTTCAAGTCTTTCACAGACATGACACTGAGGCCGTTTTTCTAACGTGTTGAGAAGTGAGCATAATTGGATGGAGAGTCGTACAAACCAGACTATAAGTAAAAGAAAGTGCCACATGCTGCACATAGTTTAGACAAGTTTATTTCACTTTTTCAACGGAAGAGAAAAAAACAAAATCATGGAAATATCCACACGGAAATATTTCACTGAGAATGTGCAATGCCTCAACTTGCAAATTCTGCGTACGAAGTGAAGATGAAAATGATTGAATCACAGAAAACAAGTGAACCTAAAATTGCCTTTAAGGCTTTGCAAAGAACCAAAGATATTAATATTAATGGATGCTGAAACTTTGTACTGGTTCCACCATTAAGGACTAAAAGGGAAAAAAAGTGGGAAATTATATATTTCTGTTTCCGTTTCTAAAGGTTTTTCTCTTTCTTTCCAACTGTATAACATTTCAGCAGAAACATTCAAGAAGATTTTTTATACAGTTAAGAAAAAAAATTACCTATGATAGAAATATTATTTTTATACAAGGAAGGACATTTTTTTACTTTTTGGGGGCGGGGGAAGACAGAGAAAAAATTCCAACTGCTGCCAAGAGAAATTTTTGAAGTAACTTTTGCAAAATTCAATTTTTTTTTTTTTTTCCAATAAAGGATTTGTTTCTTTTCATTCACAAAAATTTCCAGTGAAAACAAAAAATAAATAGATAAATAAAACAAAGAAGCAACAAAAAATATAATAATTTCCATGCAATTCTAAAAATCAGCTCTCAGTGCCATTTTTGATAGCATATAAGAAACCCCCTTACCATTTCAGCAGGGAATACTAAGAAAAAACGTTTAGTGTTTACTAGTAAGCATTTAATGTTATTGAAATACAGGTCACCACTGCTATTCAAAAGTAGAGAATTCCTATAAAAACCTTTCATAGGTTGAAATGGCATAAAGTGAATGAGCAATTATGACTGATCTATCTTGAAAAAGAATTAAACTTATGATCATTCCCAGACCTCCAAAATGGTGATAATGACATTGGAGGTTAGGGTGGTGGGAGGTACAGGAGATTGGGGTGTAAGAGAGAGAAGAAATCTAGAATAGCTCAATGCTGAACAAATTTTTGATTTTCTCCATTTGTATAAAATTTTCTCCCACCCTCCCAGAAATTAAATATGTTAAGGAGCTTGTCTCAGATACAGGTTTTGTGCAAGCTTTTTTTTCCCCTGCTGTACTGGCTTAAGTTCAGGTTTCACTTTGAAAGTTTGTTTTACGCCACTTTTTTTAAAGCAAAGTTCCAAAAAGTGGGTGATACCTGAATATAGCTTCGGTAATCCTAAAAACGGAAAAAAGAGTCAACAACTCATACATCTTCCCGATAGTCACCTATGGAGCTGAAACATGGAACCCAAGCAAAAGATTAACCCTCAAACTGATAACCATGCAACATGTAATGGAGAGAATCAGGCTTAACTTCATGTGGAAAGATCATATGACTGCACAATATATTAGACAAAAGTCAGAGATATCAATGAAACATTTGGAAAACTCAAATGGCATTGGGCTGGACATGTTGCAAGAATGGCAGACAACTGCCTCACAATGCCTATTTTTTGGAAGTGGGAATAGGGCCTACATGCCATCAAATATAGTAGATCACTTGGTTTTCTTTTAGAAATAGAAGACCATCAACCAACCCCAACATAGTCAACATAGGTTTCTTTGTTTTTTACGTGGATCTGCCCGGCTTGCTATCTATATATGTGTCATGCATACAGGCAATTTAAAATTCCAACATCAATTCAAGGGAAAGGAAAAACTTTTTTAATTTCCCCCCAAATAGGTTCTTAGTAGAGAGGTCCAATTTACAATGTAACTTTATGCAAAATTAGTCCATTATTTCATGTCTAGCAGCATCTATGCTTGTCGTCTTTAAATTAACTTTTTATTGATCACTACCCAACAAAAGACAAAAAAGTCACTTATTCATTGATCACCCTTTTTCAAATTTTTCTAACTGATCAACCTCAACATAGCATGCTGCCAAAAGACATTCACTCAACAGTTTCTATTGAATGATTAACCAGACCTGTTTTTTGGAAAATTCCTACTTTTGCAGAGATATTTCTGTAAAGAGCTATCACGATATTGACACATCATGATAGCTCTTTAGTGAAATATTTTAATAACATACATATATATATATTAGGAAAAAAAATCACCAAATCGAAAGTATGAAATCTATCTATTTGATAAACAGTGGGACCTTTGCTTTTTTTTTCATCTGTTCAAAGGTAACAATTTCACTGATAGAAAATATCACTCACCAACAATTTCAAACAATGGGTTCTGTCACTCAAAAGAGTTCCATCACTTTTTAATGAAACTTCAGATGAAATTGGTTCGACATAAACATTTATCTATACTATCAACTACTTTAAAGTAATGAACTTTCACAGCCCCCCTCCCGCCCACTTTGTTGTGTTGTGTAAGAATAGATTTTTACTGTGTTGTCAAATTTCAAGTTATTTTTACCCATTAGGCAGTTTCCGGATTGTATGTGTACATATACATGTATATACAGTTACATTGTATATATTACCATTCACGCTCTAAAACGCTTGGAGAAAATCTTCTTTTTTTTTACTTCAAAATATTCCCCTAGGACTATTGGGTATGCATGGTAGACTTGGTTGCACTGCATCAAAGTTTAAGGGTCGGGGACACAGTGATAAACAGAGTTGTTTTATAAAATAGAAAGAATTTTTTTTTTTTTTTTAAACATCTAATAATAAATAGGTTTGTAAAATTTTGGAAACATTTTAACAAAGTTTTTCCTCCATGATCTATTGAGAAAACAAGAAAAATGTATTCCAGCTGCTCTAAGGAATATTCTAGTCGCTTCTAAAATTACTTCCTTCAAAATTTTTTAAAAACTAATCAAATTGAAAAAATTTTTTAAATATCTTAGAGATCTCTAAAAAATAAAATATGTAAAAAAAAAAATAGCTCTTTCTCAGAGTGCACTAAAATTTAATTCTTGGAGAATGAAATAAAATAAAAACAGTTTTTAGCATTTAATTTTTCTAATTAAGATGAACGTCAAAAACTTCCTATTTAATAATTTGATACAAAATCAATATTAACAGGTCTAGTGAGTCACTCAATAGAAACCATCATGTGATCAATGTCTTATGGCAGCATGTCATGTTGGGGATGATCAAGAGAAAAGTGGGGAAAGAAAAAGGGAGGATTAAACGCTTGCCTTTTGGAGAGCAGTGATTCATTACAAACAATTCAGAATTTAGAAAAAAAATTTTTCGAATTAGAAAAAAAACAAGCATGAAAACTGCCAAGCAGAGAAATTGCCAAATTTCACAAAAATTTACATTATAAATTAAAACCCAAACTGAAAAATTATTTGAAGAAATAGAAAAAAGTTTTTTCAAGACATTTTTTAATTTTCTAGCCCAGTGTGACTTATGCGCATGACACACACACTTAGTCTGCAAGGTAGAATCACTCAAAAACTGAAGAAACCAATGCAGACAGTTTTTCATTGATGGTCTCTAAGATATTTTATCCATCTTTTAGCTAATCCTCAAATCACTCGGATCTTGATACATTCACTTAATAACCTGACTCAGATCATTTATATAGATTTCTAATACTTACAGCTAAAAATACATAAGTTCTGTCTCTTTATTTCAAAACATAATCCGTACCACACACCACGTATTGCATGTTGTTCCTCCATCTTGTCAATCTCAACAACTGTTCTACATATTCTATGTTAACTCCTGTTCCAGAAAACCTGATGTATACAACTCTTCAGTTGAATAACCCTATGACCAATCTGAATAGATAGTAGATCCTTTAGTGACTTACTCCCAGAGAGTATTGAGAAGAGTTCCCAATTTTCGGTAGTAATCATTAGTAGCCTGAGAAGCTAATGCACAAAAAGTAGAACAGATATGGGGATCAGCAAATTTTAGGGAACAAGGAGTAGTGGGTGACATACAGATAACGAAGGAGTATCAACATCTATTTACACTCTTACAAAATGAGAAATACACTCCATGGACACAAAATAAAACTATAATCAAATTCAGCATGCCTCAAACTATGTTCAATACATATGTCAATTTAGGAAAAAAATTAATTTTAATGGATTGTACATGTTTTTTGTGGCGGTTTTTCCATCTGAAATTTATCCAGCCAACACTCTATAATCAGCAGTCAGCAACAGTCAATCAGTGTTACAAATGACCTACTTTTCTCACTAGGAAGTATGGAAATCAACATTATCATCATTATCAGTCTTTCAACGTCCGTTGTTGGACAAAGACCTTCCCCAGGATTTGCCACAATTCTCTATCATGGGCGTTGCAGAGCCAGTATTTCTTGAATCTGTCCAGTTAATTTCTCCATCTTGTGTTCTGTCAGCCTCGGTTTCTTATGTGATCTCTGGGGATCCACGTAGTGAGATGTGATGTCCATCGGTTGTCTTTCATTCTAGCAACATGGCCTGCCCATTGCCATTTGAGTTTTCTAAAAGTTTCTATGATGTCACGGACACCCATTTTCTTCCTTATATACTGTGCTGTCTTGTGATCTCTCCATGAAAGGTGGAGCATGATTCTCTCATGCGCACGTTGCATGGCCATGTTCAAATACTATCCTGCCAAAGGTGGGGCCTTCCACACTAACTAGTTGATGAGGTGGGGCCTTCCATAGGATATA
Source organism: Thysanoteuthis rhombus (assembly GCA_963457665.1). NCBI lineage: Eukaryota > Metazoa > Mollusca > Cephalopoda > Oegopsida > Thysanoteuthidae > Thysanoteuthis > Thysanoteuthis major. Next base: position 25,756,475 of record OY735210.1, on the reverse strand, counting down.
GTTGGTAACTTGATAATATAAATAAAAATAATGAAAATGGATGCATAATTTATACTTTACTGAGTTCAATTTAGTCTTACAGACAGTAAGATTGTGTTGCATTTGTAGGAAGGGAGAAAAAAGATCAGCAATCGCAATCCCTGTTCATTACTTGGGAACTTTTCCAGGGGGAATACATGCAGGGACTGCCTTACGAACTGCTGGGTCCAACTGGAAACATTATTTTGTAGGGCCCCTGGATAACAGTCAAGGTCTGTTGAATCCTCGAGATATAAATAAACTTTATTACAGACTTCATGTCTCAAAATAAACACTGTTGAATCTTTAAGAATTGAGAAGAAAATATTGTTGTTCTCTGTAAAACCTGCAATAAGGTGTTAGGTGTACATTGTTATGTATTGCAGCGTGTACATGACAAAACTAGAATGGAAGCAATTGGTCCAACTGGCTTCAGGCCAGCTCTGTATGCATGTAATTATCAGCCACCATAGGATAGTCCCAAAATGGATTCACAAGGGCAAATCAATAAGTCAGTAGCACAGTTATTAGCTGGATTTTGATCAGGAATTTTCACAGCATAATGTTCGATCTATGTGATAAATATTCACCTCTAAATCAAAAAAATTTCATTGAAAAATAAAAGAAATTGCGTAAAATAAAGGCCTCTTTTATCATAAAGCCACAGAATTATTGATGTACTTACATATGATATAATTTGTCTCGGAGATTCTGATCACGGTAAAACATCCATATTAACCTTTTAACAGAGTGATCTCTTCCATCTCATTATATCTGGTGAATTCTCGTCAGGCTGTTGGAACAAAGAACTAGTTAATTTTTGAACCATGACCTTCCAATACTACGTCATTGAACATTAAATAATCTCTCCTTGTGCTTTCATCAGATTTTCAATAAAGAAAAAGCATACTTGGACCATTAGCTTCCAATACTCAACCATAGAATCTATGCATATAAAGGTTCTCTGTCTATGACAATGGGCTTTTTCACTTAAAGGTAACAAGTTTGCTGTTAGAAAATATTTCTTAACCACCATTTTATACAATGGACTCTTCTACTGAAACGAGCTCTTTTGGGTTTTTTCCTTGAAAACAAGAACCATAAGTTCAACGATGCATCTACCATTTTTATGTACATATCTGCGATTTCCAGTTTCAAAAGGATTCTAAACAAAATAGTAGTAGCATTACTAGTTGTGGTATTAGTACCAGGAGGAAGAGCAGGACAAAGGTGAGGAAGGTTCACCTGGAAATCTGGCAATTGAAAGAAAAACAATTACAAAGTTTAAGTTACTCCACACACAAGTCCTGCCATCTATGGTCCTACTGCTGTGGAAATCTCTCCAAACAATCTCCATTTCTGAAGCTAAGCCAGTCATCCATTCAAGACTGTCACTATATGCCTGTCCTTCTCTCACCGGCAGAAGTAGAAGTAGGAGTGGAGTTTGACCCTGCAACAGCAAAGCTTGAAACTAAAAATAGAGTTCAGTTTTTTTTTTAATTTTAAATTATCATCTGTACGCCACTCACTACACCTTGTTCCTCTCCTTTGTCGATCCCAAAATCCGTTTCTGCATTTTTTTTATCCAAACTCCTGTTTTGGAAAACCAACTGTGTTCAACTCCTCACTAGGAGTGTACAATCATTTTTTATCAATTATTTGTTCTAGAATCTTGGTGTTCAGCTATTTCATTTGATAAGTGGGCTTCAAATGAGTAACTATAGCATTTTCAGTTGTAAAGATAACAGATAATTGAAAAGGTTGATTGATTTTAGCTATTTTTGAAGATAGTTTTAGCTATCAAAAATGAACAGGTTCGGGAACAATAAAAACAACAAACGCTTGATACTTCATCTTTTGATCAGAATAGATGTTCTTTTGATGACGTCTATCATTCTCTTCTGTCTTTCTGCAGTTTAACTTAACTGGAACCGACTGACTGACCGAAAAGCATATTATTGAGATGTGCAGACATATCTTGAAATTCATCAAATAGAATTCAATTTCAAGTAGTGCCCCCTTTATAATATCCAGCTTTTGATTTGCAGCTAGCCATTACAGAGATATTGTGTACCCTCTTCCTCTTTCTTCTACATCTCCCATACCTCCCACCAACACAACCTCCAAGGACTTACCATCCAAAGCATCTTTTAGGGTCTGGGAATGCTCAAAAATATTTCCGTATAAATCAATGGTAATTTCTTCTTGTACGTCTTTCATATGATTTGGTGGTGGATTGAAACATGGCCTACAGAATTGGAGACAAACTCGGCAGCGGTGGAAAAATTTCAAATATACCAGCGAATACTTTCATAGATAATAACTAATAGTAAATAATCTTACCTTGTGCTTTCATCAGATTTTCAATTAAAAAAGGATTCTTGACACTTACCTGAAAAACAATAAAAATAAAAAAGTTAAAATAATAAATGAAATTCTTTTTGCATTTTATTTTTTAAAGCTCTGTTATCTATATTTATATACACATGCACACATATATATATACACACACACATACACACAAGGGTGAATGAATGAGTTTACAGCCTAACAGTCATTAACTCAATTTTGATTGGGAATTTTCACTGTCATTGTTTGATTTATTGTGATTAATATTCACAATTGAATTAAGTAGATTAACAAGCAAGGAGATTAAGTCGAAAAATAAATATTTGTTTTGTGTAAAATAATGCTCTTTTTCATTGTTAAGCTACAGACTTATCAATGTACCCACATAATCTAATCGTATTATTAGATAATTAACATTTTTGCATTATTTACAGGGGCTTTTACCCAGTTTGGGCTTTTTTTTTATTTTTAAGAGTAACTCCGAACAGAAATATTCTACTGATCCCAATTTCTCAAAAAGCCAAATCTTGAAGGTATATGGCTATTTTTTTTTCAATATCCCTCAATACAATACAATAAATCATTCCTTCAAGTAGTTTCTGTATAGTCCTGTGAAACTGAGCAAGGTTAATAAAATCGTTAATTTTTTTTTTCTTCTTTTAAAAAGTTTCATTTTTCAGGAGAGAGGAGAGAAAAAAATTTGAGCAATTTTTGCATAGTTTTCAAAATTTCTAAATCTAAATTTGCATTTCTTTTTCAAAATAAAAAAAATAAAAATTATTTTCATACCTCCCTCTGCCGATTTCTTTTTATATTTGTTATCATTTCTAACTTCTTTTTCATTGCTTGCAAAAATCCCTAGAGAAATATCTTTTTATCAAAAAATTTTGATTATAATTTTCAAAATATAATAAAATAGAATTCTTCAAGATTGTTTCAAATAAAAGGTATCTCATATTAAAAAATGATAATGAAGAAAAAGAAATAATAATAATGATGATGATGAATAAATAATAACAGTTTCTAAAAATAACAATAATAATAAAAATATGTCCAGTGTATAGGCATCTCAACTAACTATAATTCATTCCAAGGCACTCTGGTTATGAAATAAACTTACACTGGGTACCAACAATTAAAAAATGCTTGACTAACATAAAAGGAATCGGTTAAAAAAATATGGATGATAATAACTGATACAATTATGATATAATTCTGGCTAACTTTATTGCATTTTCTTATAGAGAAAAAAATCAAATTAAGCTCTAATCAAGTTTTTTTTTTCTGTTCTATTTTAATTCTTTATTATAACACTATACATTTCAAAAGAGATTCATTACATAGTTAAAAGCAGAACAGACAAAATTGGGCTATTATATGCATTATTTTATTACATTTTTTTTGCTCATATCTTCAATTCTTATGAGTGCTATGGTTCGATATCTATTTTTGAAGACCTTTGAAAGCTTAATGAAAAAAAACAGCGTTTAGAAACATTTAATTTTGAAGATTGATTAATGCCAAATGAGCACACAAAAGACCAAAAATAGGTGAACAGCCATAGCTACCAACAGTTACGAAGGGTTTTATCACTTTTTGTATGTGTTCAAGAGCTCTTGGCTGTACCAACTCATCTACAGATTTGAAAATTGGCCTCAGTATCCCACAAAAGTCTTTTCAATTTTTGGAAATACAGCTTTTCTAACCCTTTTTTTTTTAAAGATATATTTTACCTTTTGGGGGCTTTATTTTGACAGGTTTATTGATAACATCTAGATTCCCCTGAATCTAGATATTTCTATGTTTTTCGCACAATTTTAGATGTTTTTCCATGGAAAACACCTGTGATGTCATAAATAGGATTTATTCTGACCATATTTATCCGTCAATGGAATATTTTTTCAACACAACTTGAAATTTTGACACTACTGTCATTCAATTACTGACTGTGAGTTTAGGAAATCTAAAAAAAAAAAAGAAGATCCTGACTTATTATTCACAGTACCACAAACATAAACCTATACCTTGACTAATCCACACATAATAATTAGCAATGTGTGTTTTTAGTCTGTCAAGCTAAATGACACAACTGATGTAGTAAAAAAGAATTTTACATTCTGATGACAAAGTGAAAATGCTGAATTTTAAGAATAATGAAAACATGGAAAATAAGTCAAGTATGAAGAGAAAATGATAAAAATAATCTGTGGTTAACAGAACAGTATTCTCCAAGCTCATCGCAATACAAATATCTTTTATCCACGTATATAGGATACAATGTGTATGCATGTATTTCATACGTGTCGTAACATTGTGGGTGAACTTGTGAAATTATTGTTCCATTTTTTAATTTTGCTATCAGAAACTTTATCAAAGGAAGGTAAAATATAGTTTTCATTCAGACGAGTTCTTCCATACAGAGAAAAATCCTTGTGAGAAAATGGTGAGCAACACAAAAGATTCAGTTTCATGTCTCAAGTGGTATTTGCTCCAAACAACAATGCAAGATAATCTTGGCTGCTTTTATAAGTTGGCACTTTTTTATCTCCCTTTGAGATGAAAATGATAAGCATTTCCGAAACAACCCACATTAGTCAACACTAAAAATGCTGGCCACAGTTCCTTCTAGTACGTTCATGTAAAACTACCACTTCTGGAACATTAAGTAGTTCTTGGTACACTTGGTACAATGCTCAGAACATTTGGTACATAACAGTTTCCTTTTTTTAATCTTCTTCAACGGAAGAAAATGTAAGGTGAACCTTAAGCAGATGAATTTGTAGATGAAAATGAAGTAGTTATCTAATATTTGAGTAAACATTAAATTTGACTACCTTTTCCTCTCATTGTAACATTGAGTAGCTTTCTATCGCAGCTTTGAATATGACCATAATCCTACAGCTAATCGGAAGATAAAGAACAGACCCACAGTGAGAATCAAACTCACACCCCCAAGCAAGAGGGGGTCCAGTATACGCCTGGCCGGTTTTAACCATTCAGCCATGGAGACTTCAAAATTAAACAGAAGCTGATTCTACACCTTACACTTAACTCTTTACAACTGATATTCCACACTTGTTGATGTTCATGACTACGCTGTTTAATCATTGATGAGGATTACAGTCTGATTCAAAGAGATGAAAAGTAACTGGGTGTTAGGATGAAGATGAAAAACTAGTCAAAATTAATGATGACGTTGCAATACTTCATCTAAGATTAGATTAAATCAAAAAAAATAAATTAAAATATCATATTTGATAAGGTTAGTTTTTCTTCTAATTTATTTGCACACTGTAAACCAGTTAAAATGTGAATCAATATAACATGGAATCACTAATAAGGCTGTTTGAGCAAGGACCCCAATTTTCAAAACATTGAATTTAGCACTCAAAATAATAGCTAAATACAAAAGTAAAATAAAAATAGCTTGATTAGCCTGGAAAGGCTGCAAATTAGCAAAATATTTAAAGTACGTCATACTCTTCACACCTTTTTTCTCTCACTTCCTCATCTCTCATTCAGTGTTTCTTGGTCAACACTCACTCTATATACATCTGTATTTCATAAAAATATAACCCTTTTATTTCAATTTTTGTATTCTTTCTGCCTGACTAGCTTTCCTTTTCCTTGCACGGTTTTCTCCTCATTTAGGCACGAATTATGATCGTCTATCTTGAAGAAGTTGAACCTTCTATCCCAGCCTGGCCACGCCAGCGTACATTACATATTATCAGTAATTGATACAGCTGATAGATCATTTTATATAACTTGACACTTATTTTCACTTGACGTTTGGAGACTGATGGGTGTCATATCCTAAGAAGAAAATTTGGATGGAAGTTAGTAAAAATGGAAAATTTGTACTAAAACGGTCTCACTTATAACAAAGTAGAAAGTTACGGACCCTGACTACCACATTATAATGGGTTCATAGTCTATTTGAGATGTTTACGGTAAAGAAGCTAAACGTTACCTGTACAAAAGGGTAAACATTTGCTGTACAGAATAATGTAACTAAGGATGTATAAGCTGAAAAAAAAAAACATATTGAATCATAAGACCCTGAACTGCAATTTTGAACAGTACAGAAAATTTTGGAGCTAATTACTTGTATTAATCAATGTATGTATAGGTACTTTAAAAGCCTTACAAAATTGCTACGTAAGTGGTACAATGCAACGGAACAAACATCTCTGAAGATAAAAGCGGACCGAATGTGACTGTCTGACCAATCCAATCATTTTCATTGAGTAAATGTAAATAGGGTAACAAGATGGTTTCTTATAAAAAGATCAAATTTAAGCAGGGAAATCCATGGAATGGGAACAACGAGAATTTTTTCTCATGATTCTGATTGTTAAGATTTCAACTCTCACATTCATATCAAAAACTTGAGTGTCAAGGGAAATAACCTCTGATTAAAATTATCGCCCTTAGACCATTAGTTAATTCTTTTTATTTATTTTTTTTATCAAATGCATACAGGGTTCCATTATTTTTCATTCTATTCATTGAAGAGTTCCACTGTCGGTTCCAAGTGATTCATGAGTTTAAGAGTTAAGATTTGCTATAATGAAGTTTCCTTCACAGACAGAATGTAAAACAAGGTATTGGTGTAAAAAAAAAAAAAAATGCCAGAGAGAAAGGTTTTCTATGTGCAGCGTAACTTGCATGGAAAAATTTGGCAATAATTCCTGACAAAACCTTATCAGTCCCATGGCTCCAACAACAAGTACCACTCCAAATGGAAGGTCCCACATTATCTTGATTTTGATACCTTTGTTAATGGAAGATTTTTTCTCCTTCAGAGAAATGTAATCAGATTGACAAGTTACATCAATAATAAGGCAAACTAATTCTTTGTGTTTTCCTCCGTGTTCTCAATCATCTTTTTCATCTCTTATCTCTTTCACCTAATCCTCCTTCTTCAAAATCATCTTTTTTTGGCCTCCCCTCTTTCCCTCTCTCAATCATAGTTTCTGTCTCTCTTTCCCCCGTAATTGCTCTTCAAAATCATCCCCCGTTGCTCTTCCTCCTCCTTCCCTCTCTCAATTAGAAACTGTCCACCAAAACTGTCAGATTCAACATGGGTTTGTTTTCTCAGTTTTCAAGTGGGTCTGGCTGCCTGGCTATTCATATATATGTTGTGCGTACGGACCACACCGATAGAACTAGAAAGATGAGAATTCTAACACTCACTCCTTGTAAAGTCCAGAAAAAACAAATTTTTCTTTCTTTTTTTTCAAATTTCCTTGCTGAGATAAGTTCTAAGTTGAGGGGGTTTCAATTTACAATGTAAGTTTATACTAAAATACTTCTTTAGTTTTTGAAACGCAAGACTCTTGTAGTGATCAACACCCTTTAAAGGCAAGAGAAGTAATTCATTCATTGATCATCCCTTTCACAGTTTTTTTTAATTGATCGCCTCTGACACAGCATGCAGTCAAACAACACTGGTCAATCGATGGTTCCTACTGATTAACAAACCAGACCTGTCAAAGTTTTTTTGTTTTTTTTTCTCTTTCACTCCACCCTTCTTCAACATCATCTTCTTCGCTCCTTCAACCCTTTCTCAACTTACGATGAAAGACGGCCATCTGGATATGATCTCACCATAAAAAATATACGTAATTGCTTCGATCATGATCGTTAGCGAATAATGATATTATGTAGGAATCTTATTTGTATGGGCATGAACCTAAAATTTCCTACAAATACAAACATGTATAAGTTTATTTACTGATTCACGTAGGTTAGTATCCTCATCTTGATTGTTTTAGCCACAACATCTCGGCCATTGCATCCTCTTGCCTTCCTTGTAACTATAATAAACTAGATGAGGACACTGGTGCACATATAATAAGGATAATTACTCCTCTCAGAAATTCAGACAAAGATAACGCATAAGTTTGTTAAATCAACAATGTTCAATATTAGCTGAATTTACAATATGTGACCAAATATTTCTCTGAAGATAAAATATCGATCGACCATTTTTAAACAAAAAAGAAAGAGAAAGGAAAAGTACGATCAAAAGAAAATTATGAATCTCCACCATCCAGGTATGCTGTTTTTTTACCTTGTAAATTAAGCAGTGGTAGTGGTAAAATTAAGTTACTTTTATGAAGATACTATCAGTAAGGTTTGAACCATAAATTCATGATTTTTAGTTTTTAAAAAGGGAGTCTGGTTAGTTAATCAATAGGAACCATCTTATAGCCAACATACCATGCCTGGTTGGTATTGATCGATTAAAAAAATTGAAAAAGGGGGAGATCAATTGATAGGTTAATTCTCTCACCTTTTGTTAGTTTGATGATCATCGATGATCACTAAAAGGAGTCTGAATTTTCAGACACTACTAGAGTAAACACTACCCAACACAAACTAAGGGACTGATTTCACATACGCTTATATAGTAGATTGAACAACCGCACTCAAAACATATTTCGGAGGAACAGAAAAAAAATTTTTTTCCTAGACATTATAAGGAGTATATGCACTTTAATTTCATTGGAGAGTCCTGTACTAAAGAATTAATTTAACAGTATGAAAATCTATACCTTGTGAGTTCTAACCCTTTTGTGATTCCTCGTACATTTTTATCCTGAGGTTTCTATGACTGAAAGATCATGCTCAAGAGCAGACGGAGAGTTCATAAGACAGCACACTTTATAATAAAAAAGAAAAACAGACTCCGTTCAAAACCTGCAACATTTTTTACATATTTTTGCGTTAAATTTTCAAATAAGCATTTGGTAACATTCATTTCAATAATAAAGCTATTTTTTTTCCAATTAATTAGAAAGAAAAGAATGTAAAGCTCTAAGAGATCAAAGAAAAGAGTATTTGAAAATGTAACAGACTGGTTTTCTCAAATTCTGCTACATTTCCGTTCGTATCCAAGTGTGTATCTATTTGTGTTTCCTGTAAATTATAGGTCATATTTCTATGTTTACAATATGAGTTAAACATATGCTAAAAAAATGTTTTAGCTTCTCAAATTACGAACACTCTTTCTTACATCATACATATTCCAAGAATTGATTTTTTTGAGAAAAGTGTGGCACAAAAGAAAGTATTTCTCTTTCTTTACCCGCTCTCTCAATGATTCCTATCTTCTGCTAGCTATGAATCTATTTGAATTTGGTTTGAATAAAAATGATTTAGGCATTCATAGAGCTATCGAGAGAGTCAGACGTATCACAAGATCCATTAGAAAACATGACAGGCGATGGGCAGGCCAGGTTGCAAGAATGTCAGACAACTGCTGGACATCACAACTCACAATGTGGATTCCCGGGGATCATATGCGAAAATGCTGATGGCAGAAAATAAGATGGTGTGATGACTTAGACAGGGGTATTGATTCGACAATGCCCACGATCAAGAGGGAAGGTCTATGACCAACACCAGACATTAAAAGACTGAAGATGATGATAGATATCTTTTAGATGTCTGCTGGTGCATTTAACACAGCATTAAACACCCCAATAGGTTAGTCTCAAAAGTATGAAGTAAATCTTTTCCATTTACTGCTGATCTATCATCATATGGAAAGTGCTCAACCTCTTATGGAGAGATAATAAAACAGCACAGTATATTAGAGAGAAAACTGGAGTCAGGGATCTCATAGAATCCATTAGGAAACTAAAATGACAATGGACTGATCATGTTGCAAGAATGTCAGAGAACCAATAGTCTTCATGACTGGATCCCCAGAGATCATATATGAAAATGTGGTTGGCAAAAGATAAGATGGCAAGACAATGTAGACAAGTTTAGAAAGTATTGGCTCCAATCCTGGGGAATGTCTATGTCCAGCATCCAGCACTAAAAAAAGGCTGATAATGATAAGAATATTGTATATGACCTTAAAATAGTATATTCCAATGGTAAATTATAAAGTTCCACACACTTGCTCGCACAATGTTTAAAAACAGTGCATAACTTATGAGCATCATTTTTAACATTAAGTAAGCAAGTGTGTGTAAAATTCATGAAAGAAAAGCAGAAGTTAGATCTTATCACCAGCCTTTTAGAGTCCGTTGTTGGAAATAGACTTTACCCAACTTCTGCCAGACCTCTCTATTATGGGTGTTTTGGAGCTAGTACTTTCTGAACTTGTCTAGCTCATCACATCATCTAATTTTCAGCCAGCCATAATTTCAGATATGATCTCTGGGGACCCATGTTGTGAGTCATGAGGTCCAGCGGTTGTTTGTCATTCTTGTAACATGCCCAGTTTATTTCCAGTTTTCTGATGGTTTCTATGATATCCTGTCTTCATCTTTAATATACTGTGCTGTCTTGTGATAACTCCATATAAGGTTAAGCATGATTCTCTTAGATGCACATTGCATGGTTCTCAGTTTGAGGGTCAATCTCTTGGTTAGGTTTTTGTCTTTGCTTCAAAGATGACTATCAGTAGTATGCGCAGTTAGTATACTCCTAACTTAGATAATATTGGATAACTCACACACCTGCTCCCTGGATTTTGAAAATGGTGCACAAGTGTGTTGTTTTAAGTATTTAGTGAGCAAGTGTAGAACAGAAAAATTTACAATCAGGACAGCCATTTTGGAATAGGGGTAGCCATTTTATAGCCAACTGAAATTTGGCTGTGTATTAGTAGGTTTTACCCAGATTTGATTAATATTTTTTGCTTGCATTAATAACACTGTCTTCAACTATGAACAAACAATATTGAGCTGATCTCAGACAACCGACCATCAACTGGACACACATCCATAAACGACAACAGGATATTTGCTTTTTCCACTGGAGCTTAACCTTTATTTCCAATCTACACTGTTTACTCATTCCCCTAGATTGATGGCCAGAGTAATGTTGCGATAAAAAGCAACTAAAAATAAAAATTATGATAAAAGAAAATACTAGTCAAAAATCAAATGATGAAAGATTTTGAAATCTTATTGAATTGGAAATTAGAAATTGATTATTTATTTTTGTTCCAGACAACTGGGATATACTCGATAAAATCAAATGGAAATAAATAGTTTTATTACAGAAACAAATGTTGACAAATACTGTCAAAAATTAGGTGAACAACATCACAGGTTTTGAACCGAGTCTATTCATAGAAAAAGCAAGAAAAAAACAATCTATTTCTAAACTGACGTAAATCTTAATGAGACTGACTCTGGTATAAAAGACCTCTACCATATGTTCCCTTAGTCACATCAATTGATGGTATATTACATGATAATTAGCTCAAGAATTCATCATCAGTTTTTTATTGTCTGTCAGTAGACATAGACCTTCTCCGGGATTTGCCACGACTCTCTACCATGGGTGTCATTCGACCTGTCCAGTTTGTCTTACTATCTCATATACTGCCGGCCTCTTTTCCATATTTGATTTCTGGGGATCCACGTTGTGAGTCATGATGTCCAGCGGTCATTTGCAATTTTTGCAACATGACCAGTCCATTGCCATTTGAGTTTCTTAATGAATTCTATAATGTCTCAGACCCTCTCAACAGTTTTTTTTCCCCCAACTAAGATATTCAGCTTTCATGTTATTGGTTTAATTAGCATAATCAGTAATAGAGATTCATCTGTAAAGAGCTACCAACTTAATTACTATAATAAAGATAAAATAGATAAGAGCAAATTATTATTGTTGTTTCAAAATTGCAATTGCCGTATTATAATGAGCTTTCCACAGAGTTTGACACTTAGTTTAAGTTCCTAAATATTCAAACTTGAAAAAATGCAATAAACTGTATTCATATTCATTCTTTCAAGGCCCGCTTTATAACCTTGATGTCTTGCCCAAAGATGATGCGAGACTATGTAAAGTAGGAAGGAAAGAGTCAAACGAAGAGATCAAGGAAAGATCCCAACACCTCCCTTCATAACTAACACCAAACAGCATCACTACTGGGATGGGGCATGTCTTGAGACTCCCCACAAAAAAACATGTGAATAGAGCCATTAAATGGATGCCAAAAGACCAGAGAAGGCACAATGACCAAAGATAAGATGGTAACGGTGGAGAGGAACCTTCGACTGGTCAACAAAAGATAGAACAATGCCACCAGATTGGCTGTAGATTGATGGGGGGGGGGGCTATAATTTTCCAACAAAGTGGGCATACAGGTCTCTGATTTGCCTATAAAGTGGACGTGCAGGCCAAATAAGGGAAGAAATCAGTGTTCCCAAGTATGGTGTGTTGTTTATGGCGGAAAAAGTTCTAGAGAGCAAAAATCTACCCTTCTATCAAATAAAATAACCATGTACTGAGACTCTAGAACAAATCATTAATGAAAATTTAAAAAAATTACTTCATTAAACTTACAAGATTCAATAAGCTAATTTTATAGGCCAATTTGAAAAAAAAATCAACCAAATCTAGCCAAAAATGACTAATTTTGCAATCCTAGAAGTTGAGAGAAATATGACCCCCACCTGTACAGGAGCAATAGTATCCAAGTTTGAAAGGAGAAATGTCAGCACAGTAACATATTTGGCAACTGCAAATTAAATTTCCAAATTTTTAGCCAAGTAGTGACATATAAGATTTTGTTTTTTTCCTGAAACTGACTGTTTGTCATCTTCACTAAATAGAGTTAATTTATTTGTTTGGCCACCTTCAGGGTTAATCTATCTCTTGATTTCAAGACCGCTTCATCTCTTTTCAAACTCATTACAGTAGAATGAAAGACATGTTAATTTTGTGCTGGAAATATATTGATTGTAGGGGGAAAATTCTCTTTCTTTTCATGTTTTTTCTCATGGAACAGGCAGGTTTTTCCCTAAGAGCTACAGGAAAGGTCTGGAAACCGGGAAAGAGTTCAGGTCTTACGGTGCTACCTATTCTCTCTTGCTTTTATTCTGCAGTTTGCTTTGGGAAAGAAGGTTTCCTGAAAGAACTAATGTTGCCATGTATCTCAGTCAGTAGCCTCTGATGTCCGCTCATCGTATTTGATTCCACAACAACAAGAGAAATCAACATGGAAACCAAAAAGTTCTTTGTTAGGGCTGGTCTTCTCTACTCTATTTCAACTCTACAATTCATTCGAAGAAAATAGAAAGTCGATTTCAAGGCAAATAACTTCTAATTGAAATTATCTCCCTGTGACTATTGTATTTTGAACAAATTTTCTATTCATTCCATAGAATGGTTCAACTATTTTTTATGCTATTTATTGAAGAGTTCTTCTGTCAGTTTCAAGCATTTCATAAATTTAAGGTGAAGTCAGAGGTTTTAAAAGAGTGTCTAGGGAAGGTGAAGTCAGTAGTTCATGAAGAGAGTTTAGTGAACGTGAAGTTAGGGGCTCATGAAGATTACTCAATGAATGTGAATTAGTTGTTCAAGAAGAGTCTTTAAGGAAAGTGAAGTTACTGTTCCAAGAAGAGCGTTTAAAGAACATGAAGTTAGTGGTTCATGAAAAGTTCTCATAGAACGTGAAATTATTGGTTCAAGAAAAGTGTTTACAGAACGTGAAGTGAGTAGTTCAAAAAGAGTGTTTAGGTAACGTGATGTTAGTGGTTCACAAAGAGCGTTCAGAGAACGTAAAGTTGATGGTTCACGAAAAGTGTTTAGGGAACGTGATGTTTATGGTTCAAGAAGAGTGTTTAAGGTACGTGATGTTAGTGGTTCAAAAAGAATGTTTAGGGAACTTAAAGTTAGTGGTTCAAGAAGAGCGTTTAGGGAACGTGATGTTAGTGGTTCAAGAAGTTTCCTGTTGGAAATGAGTCACTTGTAGATGCACCTTGTAAAAGATGTCTGAAAAGTATTGGTGACCAAATATTCAGGATATCTGTTTAATCTGATTAAGCTCCAGCAAAAGCAATGAAACTATCTGTCAGCATCTGTACCACATCAGAAAAAAATACAAATGAAGCAAATAGGAATTCTACCAACACGATGAATTGAAAAACATTTTTAAAATTGCACAAACTTTATAGGTTGCCAAATAATAATGATGAAATAGAATCAACAAATAATAAATGAATGAAATAAAATGAAAATTACATTAAATTTTAAAAAAATAGGAACAGAGCAGGTCTGGTGAGCCATCAATAGAAGCCATCGTGTGACCAACACCTCTTTGCAATGTTCCGTGTTGAAAGTGATCGATTACAAAACTGGAAAAAGGGATGATTAATAAATTAGTCACTTCTTTTGGCTTTGGTTGGGCAGTGATCACTGAAAAAATCTGAATTTTCAAAAAAAGCCTGACTTATTGCCCTTGTACACAAGCTGAGGGACCAATTCAGCATAAACTCACATTGTAAGATGAAAAAATTTTTTAACCCCCATCCAACACCAATTTTTTTCCACACATAATAAAGACTAAATGCTTGAGCCTCATCATGTAGCCTGTACATGCAACACATACATAGATTGCCAGAATCAATTGAAAACCGAAGAAACCTATGTTGACAGTTTGGATGACAGTTTTAGTTGATTGTTTCTGATTTGAGAAATTTTTTGTCAACTTTTTTCTTTTGCTCTGAACCTGAATCATCATCAGTCTTTTAACGTCCGTAGTTGGACATAGACCTTCCCCAGGATTTGCCACACCTCTTCATCATGGGCGTCGCGGAGCCAGTACTTCCAAAACTTGTCTAGCTCATCTCTCCATCTAATATTCTGCCAGCCTCGGTTGCGCATGTGATCTCGGAGGATCCATGCCGTGAGCCGTGATGTCCATCACGACTCCGCCATTCTTGCAACATGACCAGCCCACTGCCATTTGAGATTTATAATGGATTCTATGATGTCCTTGATTCTTGTCTTTTCTCGGATGTACTGTGCTGTCTTGTGGTCTCTCCACGTGAGGCCCAGCACAATTCTTTCATGGGCACGTTGCATGGTTCTCAATTTGCGGATCTGTTTCTTTTTAAATATTCTCATCTTTGGAAAAAGACATGATATTGCTGTCAGAATGCCAAGGTAAAGTTCTGAATGCTCATTGGTTAGGAGTGGCATGGAGTGGTATACTAACCCCATAAACGGAACTGGCAAACCAAGTTCGTATTTAGCCCAAAGCTGCTTACATCCACTTCACATTAATGCCTTTGGAAAAGGCATGAATCCACCTCTCCCTCAAACTATGGATAAAATAGTGGGGTATTTGGGGGCTTTTACCTCAATATAATAAGGCAGTCCAATTAAGAGGAGGTTACTCAGACAAAAAAAAACAAACTCGGGTGTGATATTAGCAACTCTAACCCCTAAAACCAACTTACTACTGAAACTATGCTCTATAACGAGTCTTCAGGAATGAACAGCAATGGTTAGGAAGAGAAATTATAGGTCATCAAATACACATATATATAAACAGCCTTGGGGAATATATGCTGAGCACAATATGACCAAGAACTGTGTGTCACACATCCCATGCAGTTGTGGTTGGAAAAAAGAAAAAAAAATCAAAATCCAAGATCACTGAGAACCCATGATCTGAGTAAGAACACAAAATTCAAATATTAATGCCATGTGAGAACCAGTTCACTGGAAAAGCTAAAGAAATGAATGAGAATAATCATTAGGCCTTAGACACCTATGATAGATAAAAATTTGGGGGGGGGGGATATATACTTATAAAGAGCTAAATTTGAGGGGAAACTATGAGGTCAGACATAGCCAAGTATATGTAGAAAGTTCCTCCCATCTCCTGTTTTATTGTCTCTTTTTCCTTCTGTGACGATTCAGTGTATTCAAGTCTTGACGTACAGCAATTATGCAAATGCCCGAGTCAATGAATGAATCTGATTTGATGTTCTTATGGCGTCAAAGAGGGATTTGATTTCATGAAGTGCTGCACTAAATTCTACTTCTGACTTACACTCGGTAAAATTTCTTTTTTGTCATTTCAAAGATTAAATTTCCGTTCCAATAAAAGCATTTAAAAGCTTCAGAATAAGTGATATTCATGACAAATAATCTAATAAATAATGATAATAATGATAATAAGTCTGGTTAGTTATTTAATAAAAAACGTCACATAATTTACATCTTTTGGTAGCATGCCATGTTGAGGTTGATCGATTAAAAATTGGAAAATGGGGCGATCAATAAACATATTCCTCCTCTTGCACTTAGTTGCGCAGTGATCACATTGAAAAAGTCAGAATTTTCAAAAAAAAAACATGAGTGAACCCTACCAGATACAAACTAAAGGACCAATTTAGTAAAAGCTTAAATTGTAAACTGAACCCTTCACTAAAAACCTGGGGGGGGGGGGATTTTCATTAAAAAAAAAGTGTTTTCTTTTGGATATGAAGAGACGAATGTTTAAATTTTCAGCCCTCTAGCTCAACTGGTGCTGCCTGTGTACCAGCCTGTCAGTCAGAATCACTTGAAAATTGAAGAAACCTATTCTGACCTATTTTGACAGTTTTGGTTGGTGGTTTCTAAGAATAATAATAATAATAATAGATGAAACTACCAATTGAATAGTAATTTGCTTATCATGACACCAATTAACTTAGTTGACTGGTAGGTAATCAAAAAGTACTTATCAACACTTGAGGCAGATAGAGGAACACACTAAAAACTAGTTGATTGGAAAAAATTGGCTCAATATATTACTCATGTTGAATCTTGCATACATTTATAGAGCGTAGATACCAAATCTACCGCCACTCAACTGGTCTCAGTGGATATATATTATGCATATAAGCAGGGTTTCATATAAGTATAGGATTTAGTCCATAAATCCAATTAAATAGAAATATGGTCAAGAGAGATACTGACTCAACTCCGAGAATATCCCCTCTCGTATATAAACTTGTGGTCAGTTAAGAACCTGTTTCAAAGATTTCTATCTAAAGCCGTTCATGCTAAACATCACGTGTATAGATCTCAAAAGAGCATGATATATTAGGGAGCAAACAAGTGTCAGGGATATTCTAGAGGCCATTAGGAATCATAAATGACAATGGGCAGGCCATGTTGCTAGACATCATGACTCACATGGATCTCTCAAGATCATAGGCAAAATTGTGGTGTGATAATTTGGACAAGTGCAGAATATTTTGGAACTGTGAAGCAAAAAAACTGGCAGACCTTCTGAAAGGCCTATGGACGACCACGGACCTTAAAAGTATGTGAAGCGCTTAGTCAATATTATAAGTGAAATGGAAATGAAATATCTGTACCGCATATAAATAAATCACCGTAACCCACACATGTACCAGAGCTAATGATCTGAAAAATTATCTGTGAAAAGTAGATCTTATACATGGAATATACCAGCAGAAGATTTGATCGTTTTTGCTTCAAAATCGACAGAGAGACCAAAGAAAACTTTTTTTGAAAAACATCAGTTTTTGATGGTGACCAGTGGTATACCCATGCAAAAACGTGACGAGGAGGACCCAGAGCCATAATCACACGGCAAAGAAAGGAAAAAAATTTGTAGTCCACTTGACTGGTTGGTCGATTGGACCATTTGTGGGACTACGACGATTCAATAAACCCAGCTCCGAAGATAATTTTTTTGACAGATAATCCTAGTTCTGTTTGCGTAAAATTATTATTCATTTATTTTAATTTATTCATTCAACAGCAACATCTTTTCGCCCTGTATTTCTTTATTTTTCGCCATCTATTTACTTGATTCTGTTTTATTTCAAGTCGAATACTCTTCAATAGGTTGGTGAGAAAATCAGAAATAACAAACAAAAAACAAAAAGAATAATTGGATGAATTCAAGAAGGGGGGGGGAATCGCCAGCCGAAGATTTTCTTTAAAATTCTAAATCCTTCTTTTCATTTATTTATTTTCGATCTGGAAGGATGAGAGGAAAAGAAAAAAAAAAAAAAAAAGAATGACATCGTTTCGCGAAATCGAATCACTCTTTTACGGGGTATGCCGACGCCAAAAGAACGTCAACTGTGGTTCATTCATTGGCTCACACGTTTGCATAATCAGAGGCGTGGCGCCTCAAGACATAAATACGCCTAATTGCCTCAGAAGGAAGAAGGAGAAGAACAGACGATAAAACAGGGAGATCGGGGTAAAAACGTGTAATGTGGCTGGATGCACAAACTCTCTCGGCACAATTTTCGTAAATAAAAGAATTAGCTGTAGCCTCACTGCTCACTTGCCTGATTGTTTGATTGTGGGTGGAAAAGATGACTTTTTTTTTTTCAAAAACCTTTCAGCGTGTCAGAATTACGTAACAACCGTGGTTAACCTACTCTGACATCGAGAAGTGCTTGGAGACTTTTAAGGAGTTTAAACTGATTTTATGTATCATTAAAATTGTTAAATAAATAGAAAAGAGACAGAGAGATAGAAAAGGATAAATAAAACACCCAATCTGATAGATTACACAATGCTCCTGGGTAGTGAGTGTTATAATCTGATTGTTTATATGTAAAAAGTATAGAAAATGTCTATCGTTCACATCAAAATTATGCTTCTGTGGCCATGATAATGATATCCATATATAGATGTACAAATTTGCCTGTTGTCCAATTGGAAATAAGTGGTTTTCAAATTCCTAAGCTTCTGATTAAACTTTAAGGATACTCCCAGATAAGGGTCGCAAAATACCCTGACTCAAAAAAAAAAAAAAAAACAGATTGTAAAAATATCAAATTTAGATAGAAATATAACTGTATTGAACAACCATAGCCATCAAAAATGGCAAGGGCTTCTATTCTTTCCCTCTATGCATGTGTATGCTTACATGTTTTGTCTACAGATTTGAAAATTGGCATCAGTACTCCCCCAAAGCCTCTCCTAGAAATGTCTTTTTTTTACCTTTTGGGGACCTCATTTTGATGGGTTTAATAATAACATGAGGATTCTCCAGAATCTAGAAGTTTCTAAAGGTTTTCCTTACTCTATCTTAGATGTTTTCCAGTGGGAAATACCCGTGATGTTATGAATATAACCTATTCGGACGATATTCCTTCTTCAATTAAGGTTTTTTTTACTTGACTTCAAAATCCGATGCAACAACGGTTCAATTGTTGCCTGTGATGGTGAGTCTTTTTTTTTTAATTTTTATATTCAGATCACTGTAACTGTTCCTCCTCTTCAATTACTCTTGAAAGAGTAAACAAATCATTATTAATGGCAAAGATTTTGACAAAAGAATTAACTGTTATACAAGTTTAGCGGGGGGGGGTGTACACACATCGTACAAGATTCAAACACTGAATTGATGACTAATCTACCAATAATCATTTGAAGAAAGTTTTAAAAAATTTGAATTATCTTAAACACAAAATACATTTATTTTCAAGAATGTATTCATTTGAAGCATGAACAAAATCAGATTACAAACTATTTTCAAAATACAAACCCAGAAATCCAGATGTTTCATGAAAACCCAGGATCAATTTGGGCGGTATTGGTGATTGTATCTTTGTGTGAACTGCATTGAACCTGCTATATGTGGCTTTTCTTATATCAGCCCACTAACTTTATCACTGCTCTACCACTCACCCACATAGCTTCAGTCAGTTTCAGTATTTTCTTCCTGCAGATACCACATTAAGTAATTTAAATTGAGAATCTAGTTATATATAGACACACAATTTTTCTTATAGGTCAGTTCTACTTGGGGGAGAAGTTTTTATCAAGAAGCTGTCAACCAAAACTGTCAATATAAGTTTCTTCAGTTTTCAAGTTGGCCAGGCTTGCTGGCTGGCTATTACATGTACAACCCATACCAATAGAGCTAAAGGCTGAAAATTAAAGCATTTACCCCTTATTATATCTAGGAAAAAGTTTTCTTGTTTTTTCAGGATAACCATGCTATACTTATTAGAGTGTGTGTGGGGGGGGGTTCAATTTGCAATGTAAGTTCATGCTAAATTGATCCCTTAATTTATGTCTGTCAGCATTCATGCATATTTTTTGAAAATTTGAACTTTTGTAGTGATCCCTCTCCAACAAAAGGTGAGAGAGGTGACTTATTCATTGATTACTCTTTTTTCAATTGATCACCCTTAAACCAGAATGCTGCTAAAAGGCATTAGTCATGTCACGGTTGCTATTGAGTGACTAATCCAACCTGTTTTGGCTATCAATAAAAACTAATTCCTCCCCCCTCATCACCTGTAACAAACAGGGAAACTCACATTTTTTTTTACAAAGCAAATACAAGCAGATAGGTTTTGCCTTACTTCCCAAAAGTAAAACATCATTGATGATATTTGAAGCAAATCCAGATATATAATTACAAGGTGTGGCTAATTAACTTTGAAATTTATACAGGAAAAAAATCGAACATCAAGATCAAGGGCGTAATTTCCAATTAAAATTATTTCTTTTCAACCATTAGGTGAATTTTTTAATCTCTCCTCACTGAATTCACAAAAGAGTTTTATCATTTTTATGCTATTCATTTGGGAGTTCCACCAGCAATTACAAGCAGATTGTGAATTTAACAGTTGAATAATGAGACTGGGCTCATGTAAGTTGAACCACAGCTGGGTGTACATCGAACCAGCATGTGGTGTTCGATGACCTGTGGGCAAGCATAAACAATCCCTGAAAGTTTCAATCTGCTTGCGTCTTCAGATTGCGGTAATTTATCGTGGGAAGTAGACATGTTTTTCTGAAAAGTCGTAAAAATAGTCAGTTTAAATATCAAGTGACGCATCAATTTAAAATTTTGGAGGAAATTGAACAAAGTGGCGCTTATTCGTGTGGCATAAAAGATTTTGTGAAGGTCAAGAGGATAAACATTGTGAACTCACATTAACGTCAAGAATTGTCTCTTTATCGATGGAGACCATTACTGCAATTATTCTGACGCTGAGTCGTCGATCATTTGAACAATTTCCAGCCTATTCTTGACGTGCATGGATGTCCACTACATTCATCATCTTCGACATCTTTTCGACCTTCGCAAGATTTCTTCTACCTCTCAAACATTTGAGCACATGACATGGATTCCCTCCCATAAACTTCATTCAGCATATGAATAGATTTAGTTTGATCTATGTGATTAATATTCCCCACTGAATTAAGAGCATTGACAAGGAAGGAGATTATGTTGAAAAATGAATATTCATTGTGTAAAATGAATGCTTTTTCATTACTGAATGACAGATTTACTGAGGTACCTATATATATATATATATATATATATATATATATATATATATATATATATATATATATATATATATTTAAATAGAATGTATTGAGGCAGCAATTATTCTTTTAGACTAATACAAACTGTCTATTTATCTTTCTTGTTAATTTTCTTAGTTTGTAGACAAAGATCTCAAATTTTAGAAAACTTCATAACTTTGCAAAGTTTTTACATAATTTCAATTTGAAATGTCTGTAAATAAGGAAAATTAACAATAAAGGTTAAATAGACCAAGTCTGTTGTTTTTAATAACATATGCATAGGGAGAGAGAGAAAGAGAGAGAGAGAGAGATGTGTGAAAGTCTTTAGATGGATAAAAAAATGAATTCATCAGGTGCATCTCCAAGGAATTAAATAAGAAGAAACAAAATGATTATTACCTGAGAGACCAAAACATGAACATTTCTGTCTGATAGAATTTTTATTTATTAGGACCATGAAAAGCCCACAAACCTACTTTACTAGTTAAACAAATATAATTATTTTATCAGGGGAGATATTACAATAGCAATTAAATGCCAAACATCTTCAGTGTAATAGAAGGTTTGTGCCATAAATGCAAAGGAATATTTAAATCTGTCAAAGTGAGAGAACATTCTTCAAGTGTTAAATTCATAAAACACTTGTAATTGGCTGTCTGATTCTCCAATGAATAGAATTGAAAATAACTCATCACAGTCAATAATTAAATGATCGTAGAGTCAAATCTTAAAGTCCTGTAAGAAAATTCCATCAAAGAATAAATATGGTCAGAATAAATTCTATTCATGACATCACTCACTATCTCCACTGGAAAACATTTGAAATAGAGTGAAAAAATTTTTTCAAATGAAAACAGTCTAGAATCTAGGTGTAATCATTAAACCAGACAAAATGAGGTCCCCAAAATGTCAAAAGGGCTTTTTCCCCCCCAAAGATCCCAAAAGTTTTTCAGAAATTTAGTTGATTATTGAGGCCAATTTCCAAGTCTGTAGACAATGAGCTATGGTGAAAAGCACTGGAACCCACAAATACACATACACTCGCACACACATATGTACATAAAAAAAGGTAAAACCATTCTACATCTTTGGTGGCAATGGTTGTTCAATGGAACTCTTCTGTGAATTGTAGAGGAAAAAATTCAAAAAAATCATGTAATAATATGTTTTAATAAGGAGTTATTTCGCTTGATCTTGACATTCAATTTTTTTAATATGATTTTAAAGGTTAACAAATGGAAAAATCTTAATGGGGTGAGATTACCAGTCCTCCTGGGGACAGAAGTAGAACTCAGATGAAAGTCCCACTGCAAGAATCTTATTGGCATCAAGGATGTACATCCCACCCCTATTTGGTCACTAGTGGTACTAAATTGGCAAAAGTTTGTCCTATCAAGGATCAAAACAGGGATTATTAGTCACATTCAGATTAGCAGCAGCAGCAGCAGAAATTTGAACAGTTGAAAAGTTTCAGTTTTGAACAGGATACATAAAGATGTGATTCTCTTCCTCCTACCAGCAGATAAGTAAGAACTCCTGTTTAAAAAACATATGCAGATGTTGTTGACAGTGATTATATAATAGACTATGCTTCAATTCCCTCAGGCAATCCCATAATTATAACCTAAAGACCAAATTAAGCTCGAAAAATATCTACATACACTCGCAATGGTTTTCGAAGAGATTTTCATTCCATCCTTATTGTGCACATGGCTGCAAGCAATCAGCATTAGTTTCAGTCGCAAGTTCTTTTTTTTTATGGGACAGAGTTACAAGTCCCAACCAAACCCTCCTCCTTTACCTAGGTTTAGGACCAGCTATAGCAACTGCCAAACTGTAGGGGTTTTTTTTCTGTCAGAGTAATTTTTTATTAAATGGATTGCCTTCCAAGGATAAATGGCTTTAACTCCCCTGCAGGCAGGGAAAGTGGGTTCAAACCTTTCCTAAAGCTGGTCCAAAATGAACATGAACAGCCTCAGATGGAACTAACTCTGTCCATCGATTTTGCAGGAGTATATAAAGCTAACTGGGGGCATCTAAAGGAGGGGGAAGGAAAGGAGGGAAGGGAAAGATAGAAAGGAAAGGGAAGGGAAAAGAGAGGGAGGAGGCAGAGATTACTAGTGTACTTAGAGAAGTAGAAATGGATTGCCTTAGGGAAAGGGGGATTTTATTATGATTATATCCAAACTCCCATCAACAAGACTTTGAGAGGAAAATGGTAAGAAAAGAAAATCAAATTTGGGTCAATTGTATACACTCCTGAAATTCTGTTTTCTGTGCTGGTAACAGTTACACCACTCCAGACCTCCATCGTTGAAGATTAATCTTCCTTCAACTCAAGAATTCATGAACCACTTTAAATGATTTGCAACTGGAAAATAATAGTATGGAGTCTGTATTCACGCTCACCATCTTCTATATAAGTGATTTTGAAACTTTTGAAAACTCAAGGACTCCTTTTAGAAAAGAAAATAACATAGCGGACAACTATTTTTTTGCATTTAGAGATCAATGAATGATAATAAGCAACTTTTGACCTTTAGGAATCCTTTTTTTTTCCTTTTAAAAATGATTAAATTTATTCAAATCCTAAAATATGGATCAGGTCTGTGGATAATGATTATGTTTTTCAATAGTGGGTTTATTGTTGCCATGAGCCCAGTTATCCTGATTTCAAATTCATGTTATTAATTCAAATTGTCATCTGTTGATCCCCAACTATTATTTGAAAGACCTCTAGGGGTCTATGGATCCCAATTTTGAAATTATTGTTCTATATCATAATCACGGAATTGTCAAGGGAGACAACAATCAAATGCTAATTGTAGAGTAAGAAAAAAAAAAGGTGAAGCACCACATCTTTTAAGAGACAACACCCAATGGAGCATGATAACCAGTGACAGGCTTGGTTTCTGTAGCATGTGTCAGTTTAGTGATCCTTTTTAGTCTGGTAGAGACCAGGACTTTAACCCTACAAGTTTTTATGACTATCCCCTTGGCAATATATATGCAAGTCCACCAAAGGTTACCTCCATCCTAACTGCACAGCTTAGAGCTTACTCAATCAGCTGATGAGTGCACAGGGAAATTTATATAAAAGAAGAGTTTTCAACACTCTTTACTCCTTGCAGGAATTGAACCCAGGATCTTCTGCGTGCAAGGCAAACACGCTAACCATTACACCAACTATAGAGTATCCTAACTTATTTATTCATTCATTTGTGAACGTGTAAAAAAACAAGTTTCATTCAGGTCACATCATATTGCACTAATTTTCTTCAAATTGTAACTCAAAGAGTGAAGATAATTTAGTGTCTATTAAGAATTCATATAAATATTCTTCAAATCTTGATCCCACCTGGGTGATATGCTATTTCACTGCTGGAAATTTGCCACTCACAAAAGTTTAATTCCCCACTAGAAAAATTCATTATTATCATCATCATCATCATCAGTTTCTTAACATCCGTCGTTGGACGTATACCTTCCCCAAGATTCACCTCACTTCTCTATCATGGGCATTGCGGAGCCAGTACTTTCTGAATTTATCCAGCTCGTCTCTCCATCTA
This sequence comes from Thysanoteuthis rhombus, assembly GCA_963457665.1. Taxonomy (NCBI): domain Eukaryota; kingdom Metazoa; phylum Mollusca; class Cephalopoda; order Oegopsida; family Thysanoteuthidae; genus Thysanoteuthis; species Thysanoteuthis major. Next base: position 25,731,459 of record OY735210.1, on the reverse strand, counting down.
ACACTCTGCCGGCCTCAGTCGCACAAGTGATCTCTGGGAATCCATGTCATGAGTTGCAATATCAATCAGTTGTCTGCCATTCTTGCAACATGGCCAGCCCATTGCCATTTGAGTTTTTTTAAATGGATTCTATGATGTCCCTGACTCTTGAACATAATGAATGTTTCATTCTTTAATTTTACTTTCTGTATTCAGATTTATTAATTTCAACTCTTAAATTCCCGAACCATATGAAACTACTCCAAAACATAGCAGACCTCTTCAATGAATAGAACTAAAAAATGGAACTCTTGTGAATTGAATGAAAAATAAATAAATAAATAAACAAAAAAATTACCCAGAAGTGCAAGGGGTGGAGCTCAACTCTAATCAAGAGTTATTCCCCTCAAATTTGTATTATTTAATAAAATCTGTCAGCCAATACTGTTGCAAAAATTGTCAACATGAGTTTCTTTAGTTTTCAAGTTTGTTCAAGTTTTATTTTTTATACCCCCCCTATGTTTTTTGATAGAGTTATTTGCAATGAAATTTTGTACTAAATTGAATCCGCTTTTTAGGTGATGATTTCCTGACAATAGTCAAAAGGGGTAACTTATTCACTGATCGCTCCTTTCGCCAATGTTTCAAATGATCACCTCCCAACACAGCATGATGCCAAAAAGGTTGGTCACACAATGTTTTCTATTGAGTCATCAACCAGACCTGTATGAATTTAAAAGTTAATTCAGTGAGGCAAAGGTGACGTTAACATAAGTGCTATTTTCCCCGGAGTTCAGTGCAGAGAAAATGCATAAATCTACTTCAGTTTTCATCTAGTTTGGATACTTTTTTTATCAAAGAAAAGCACCGGTCTTGCAACCTTGGAGTGCCGCTAAAACAAAACATTGTTATTATTTTCTAATTTTTTGCCTCCATCTACATTTTATTGATTGCTTTTATCGCAACTTTCTGCTCAGACCCATGACCCTTCGGCAGTGAGTAAATAGCATTTGAAAGGAAAATAAAGAATAAGCCTTGGGTGTAATTCAAATCAACATCCCCTTCAAGCACTATTTACTTACTGCCGAAAGGTAAACGGTCTGAGCAGAAAAAAAAAGAGTCACTAATAGGATCAAGATGAAGGTAAAAAGTAGTCGGATGAAAAAAAGATTAAAACAATGATTTATAATACTTTATCTAATGAATATTTTTAAAAAACAGAAAAAAAAAACATACACACCGAGATTACTGATATTTTCTTGAAACAAATAAAAATCTTTTTTTTTAATGATTCAATAAATATCCTGAGAGCTCAAAAAAAAAAGGTTGATCTTTGCAATTACGTACTGGGAGAACAGACAATTTTTAATCGGCTAAGCTAAACGACTGTATTTTTTTTTCGAATGGCTAAAATTGGGTAGATTTCAGTGGCTTTTGGTGCTTTGCACCTTGGGTGTACCGTGAACTACGATCGCACAAAAACACAAAAATATTTTAGGGTCATAAAAAAAAGTAATAGAAAGTAAAAGCCTTCTGGGCAGGATGTACAGAAGGTGGTCCCTCCTGTGAATTGTAAAATTTCATACCCTCACTCTTTCGATGCTACTAACAGTGAATAAATAGAAAGAAATACTGGATCACTGAAAGAACAACAAAGTTTGTATTGGACAGTGTCTCATTGAAATTCTATTTTTCATTCATTTTCTCACTTCTTTGTTCGGGACCACCTTCCCTACATGGTGAAAAAAGGCTTTCACTATCCCCTGCTTTTTACAGATACTGAAATATTTTCATGTTTTTTCATGCATCCGTAGCACACCCCAGACACACAGCACCATATGCCACTGGTAGATTTCCAAGTAACTCCAAAAAACCTTACAAAGGCTCCAAAAAGGATAAATAAACATAATTAAAATAAGTATTTCTATACAAGTATAAAGAACGGTAACCTTAGATAGAGAATAACATTATTAGAATATTCAACTCTTTAGATTGAACAACAATATCTGATCAGTAAATTCATACCTTTAAATGAGTTTCGGGGGCATATACAATTACCTGTAAACTAAATCTACCAAATTTTAGCCATTCTTTGATGGATCTAGCCATTTTTAGCCATCCAAAATGGCTGATTTATTAAAAAATGGCTGTTTTCCCAGTGCATTATTACCAAAAAAAGAAAGAAAGAAATATTTTTAATATCTTCCACTCATATCAATCTATTCAACAACCATATTCCATTTAGAAGGTCGATATCGGATTATTCGTATTGGGTTTGGCAACGAGGGCATCATAGTGGATTTGGTAAAAAGCGTTTTTTAATAAATCAATCAGCAGTAAACATGGCCAGTTTGCTTTGAAGCCCACTCATTGACGTCTAGGCCATTCATAGACCCACACCATAAAGCAGCTAGAGCACAAATCAAATATACAATAATCAATTGGACAAATATTGGTACTTTCCAATTTGCTGGGTTCGGATATTCATGAAAAATATCCAAAATGAAACATTACACAGAAGTTACCTGAAACAATATCCGAGCCCAAGAAAATTCCGTTATTAGAATAATGACATAGCGTTCCAGATTATAGTTTTAGTTTTGATTTCATAATTTTGCTTAGAATCCCTGTTTAATTTGAATTTTCTTATTGATTTTTAATTAATTGTGTAAAATTTCCAAGCAATTTACAAAAACAAAACTCATGATTTTTTTATCATTGCCACCATAAGTCATATTCTAAAATTTTCAATTTTTCAATGTAATTCAATCACCCCCCACCTACATTATCCACACCGGTCGTAAAAATCATAAGTATTGCCTCCTTTCATTATCATCAATTTCTTTTACCACTATTTATCTTCATCTTGATACTCTGCTTGATTTCTATCGCAATTTATTTCTATTTATTGGCAATCTCATTCTAGGTTTTTTACAACAAGGATTTAGATGAATTGTAGATATGTATACAAGAGACAGACCCGTAAATTGAGAACCATGCAACTTAAACATTTACTCCTTATTGCATCCTCCCAATAGTCACTTATGGAGCGGAAGCATGGAACTTAACCAAGAGACAGACCCGTAAATTGAGAACCATGCAACGCGCACATGAAAGATTAATGCTGGGCTTCACATGGAGAGACCACAAGACAGCACAGTACATCCGAGAAAAGACAAGAGTTAGGGACATCACAGAATCCATTAAAAATCTCAAATAGCGGTGGGCTAGCCATGTTGCAAGAACGGCAGACAATCGATGGACATCATGACTCACAACATGGATCCCCCGAGACCACATGCGCAACCGAGGCCGGCAAAATGTTAGATGTAGAGACGAGCTAGACAAGTTCAGGAAGTACTGGCTCCGTGACGCCCATGATAGGGAATTGTGGCAAATCCTGGGGAAGGTCTATGTCCAACAATGGACGCTAAAAGACTGATAATGATGATGATGATGATGATGATGATGATGATAACACAAACGAAGCACGGTTATTATTTCAAGTAACATCAGTATGATATTTCATAAGGGATTTTTTTCTTTGGTGAATGACCAAACTCAAGATATAAGAGAGCACACAGATATCTATAGGACCAGATTCTCGAAATTCTGATATCAAACACATTTATTATCTTATGAATTATCCAGACTAGAATCCTTATCTATGTTTCAGCTGGTTTACTCTTCAGCCCTCATAGAAATTTCTGAGAATCAAGCATTGTCATTACTTCATGAATTATCAAGACTAGTATCCTCATCTTTGTCATTTTGATCATTCTGTCAACATAGATTACTTCAGTTTTCAAGTAGTGTTGGCTGGCTATGTATGTATCACACGTACAAACTGACAAATTAAACATTTCCTCATTATTATGTCGAGAAAGAACTTTTTTGCTATTTTTTAAATACCCGCCTCCAGAATAAAAAGAAAATTCATGCTATATTGATCCTTCAGCTTGTTTTTTTGAAAATTTGGGCTCTTTTAGTGATCAGCACCCAACAAAAAATGAGATGAGAGAAGTAACTTATTCATTGATCACCCCTTTTTTCAATTTTTTTTTTCTTTTGATGACTCTCAACACAGCGTGCTGTTAAGGGATGTTGGTCACATAGCATTTTCTATTGAGTGACACACCAAATCAATGAAATACCTCCACCCTAATCATATAGCTTGGAGCAGTGATTCTCAAATGGGAGGCACTTGGCTCTCTGTAGGGGTTTGGTGGGAGTCAAAAAAGAGAAATTTTATCCAAGGGAGGAATTTCAATCCGGGAGGGAATGTACGACATCCTACAGATTTGCAAGACCTCTCTTTCGTGGGTATCACAGAGAGAGTACTTTCTGAGGAGCCACTATGAATCGAACCCACAACCTTCTGCACGTGAACCAGATGCGCTAACCATTACACTATCTGAGAAGGCTGAGCATATAGAATGAGAATAAGTATGGAATAAGCAAGCATTATTTACAAAACAGGCAAACCACATTTATCCATACAATGCCATTTTAACCCAGCCCGTTGGAATGACAATGGAAAAGATATTACAAAGCACATTCAGCGTGGCTGAATCAATACAAACTCACATGGAAGATAACACGTCTTAAGCATCTTTTCTGGTCTGAGATTGGAGGCAGACAATATCGTGAACATCAAAGAGACCAGTACGTGAAATCATCACACAAGAAAGTGGCTTTGATGTCGATTATGTGTGTATGTAAACTTTGAATTGCATATTCATCCCCCCCACTCCCGAGACGCACACTGCAAGTGTTAAGAAGCACACATCTGAAAACACCCCAACACACATCAGAACACAACTATGAAAGTATACTCAACTTGGGTTTATAAGATATTAAAGTAAACTATGGCTGCTTCGGTGTCTGTACGAATCTAAGCGTCGGAGATTAAGAAAATAGAATGGCTATTTCAAGGGGAATGACTTCGGATACAAATTATCTCCTCTTGACCATTTTCTTTTTAATTTAATCTTATTCAATTCACAAAAGAATTCCACCATATTTTTCCACTATTCGTCGAAGAGTTCCGCTGTCAATTTACAAGTGGTTTCAAGCAGTTCATCAATTAAAGATAATTCTGATACAATGGTTACCACCTCTCATCACACACAGAGACAAGGTCTGCCTGCAGAGTATACAGAATCACTTGAAAACTGAAGAGACCTATGTTGACAGCTTCTGAAAAAAACCTTCGGCAGCTGTTGGAGCCGAGGAGATTTATCTACAAGTAGACATGAAAAGAAATGGATAATCTGAAAATGAAGTGATCATGTTCCCTGATAAGTGAAAGTCTCATACATTTGAGCGCATGCAAAATCCACCCTAGCCACACGCAGATATAAATACTCACAATATTCTAGAAACGGTGAAAGCAATCATCATGTTACTCAATAAGCAATTGTCTGATTGTTACATTCGGACAAAAGCTCCAGAGAGATTGAGAAAGCATCTAATCCAACCACGGAAATAAGATTATCGTCTTCCTTGTATCACTCAATGGACCAAGCTCAGCCAATCAACAAGGAACAATTTCATGGGCGACCACCTGGCTCTGTTCATGTTAAGAGTCTTTCAATAAGAAGTACATTTTGGTATTCAGAACTCTATATATAACACCTTGCAATGCGATTTTTGTGGGTAGTGAATGTTATTTTCTGATTGCTTAAATGTAAAAATTATTGAAAATAGCTATTATTACATTCAAACTTTGTTCTCGTTGCCAAGATAGTGATATTCATCTAATTCTTTTACTAACTTCATGGGATTAAAAATGAGCAACTTTGCCAATCGACATTTTCTGCTCTTCTTAGACAAAATCAATAAGAAAATAACACTTGCTACCAAGGAACGAAAAAAGTTTTTAAAAGTTGCACACTGTCATAAACAGGTTAAGAGTAAGTGGATAGGTGCAGGGTTATGTACGTGCACTTGTATGAGAAAGTCACTCCCTCTCTAGAAACCAAGATAGAGCGACTGAGGAAGCCATCTAGTATAATATGATTATAGAAAATATTTTCAAATGATTATTGATACCAAAATCTGTCCGTCTCAAACATTTTATCTGAATTGAATTAGAAAAATTCAAATTGAAAAATAAAATTCATAAATTTTTCATAAATGTATAAGTCAAGTTGTTTAGAACAATTAATTTAAAAACATAATATATTTATAACAATGATTTGTAAGTTGTTCCACTTTTTATCTTAGTTTAATTTTGTCAACTGATCATGGTTATCCAAAAGACCTTCTCATAAAGTGATCACAGTAAGCAATTTTTTTCACGTATCATCATCATCAGTCTTTTATTGTCCATTGTTGGATATAAACCTTCCCAAGGATTCACCAGACGTCTCTTTCATGGGCATAGTGGAGTCAATACTTTCCGAACTTGTCTAGTATGTCTCGCCATCTTATATTCTGCCAGCCACGGTTTCACATGTGATCTCTGGGGATAAGCATACAATTACCCTCATTACAAACATATATGAATACATGCATATATATGTAATGACTACATACACTCACACACACCTACATGTATATAAACATAGTATACATGTCTGATATACACACATAGATATACATATGTATACATACATACTGATATAGACATATATACATATGTATGTATGTATGTACAAGCATCAAATACACATATGCATTAGTATTAAATAAATATCGAATTAAATGGTTTTGAGAAAGAGAAAAAAATGGAGAGAGGAGAAAACAAATTGATTGACAGGTCTAGTTAGTCTCTTAATAGAAACAATCATGCAACAATGCCTTTTGAAAACATGCCACATTAGGAATGATCAATTAAAAAAATTGGAAAAAGAAAGTGTGTCAACAACTAAGTTACTTGTCTCACCTTTTGTTGCGCTGTGATCACTAAAAAAGTTTTAACTCTGCTGGACACAACTAAGGGACTGATTTAGGATTAATTTACATTGCAAATTCAACCCTCACTGAAAAACGTTTTTTCTAGACATGATAATGAGTGAATGTTTAGATTTTCAGACCTCTAGCTCCATTGGTCAGCCGGTACTTGCTATAGCCAGACAGACTCACATGAAAACTGAAGAAACCAATGTCAACAGTTTTGGTTGACGGTTTCCATCGTCAGAGCGATAGAAAGAGATAAGATGCCTGGGTCAGTATTGAATGAGAGACAAAGGCACAAAGAATATGCCAGCTATGTTTGTGAATCTGTTAGAATGCTCCAGGGTAGATTAGCTGGAAATTGGGGACAATATTGGAATGCAGTAGGGAGCAGGGAGTGGTTTTGGAAAGGAGAAGGAAAAAAAACACTTCTATTCAAAGGTAACCATTTTTTTTCATTTTGCATATCTAATTTTGGGAAAAAAAAATTCCAATTCCATTAGGGGGCTGTCAACAAAGAAAGACAGAAAGAGTAGGGAAAAAAAGAGAATGAAAGACCAAGAGAGAATGGAAAGAGAGACACAGAGAGAGAATGGAAAGAGAGACACAGAGAGAGAATGGAAAGAGAGACACAGAGAGAGAATGGAAAGAGAGACACAGAGAAAGAATGGAAAGAGAGACACAGAGAAAGAATGGAAAGAGAGACACAGAGAAAGAATGGAAAGAGAGACACAGAGAAAGAATGGAAAGAGAGACACAGAGAAAGAATGGAAAGAGAGACAGAGAGAGAGAATGGAAAGTGAGACAGAGAGAGAGAATGGAAAGTGAGACACAAAGAGAGAATGGAAAGTGAGACACAAAGAGAGAATGGAAAGTGAGACACAAAGAGAGAATGGAAAGTGAGACACAGAGAGAGAATGGAAAGTGAGACGGAGAGAATGGAAAGTGAGACGGAGAGAATGGAAAGAGAGACAGAGAGAGAAAATGGAAAGAGAGACAGAGAGAGAAAATGGAAAGAGAGACAGAGAGAGAAAATGGAAAGAGAGACAGAAAGAAAAAATAGAAAGAGAGACAGAAAGAAAAAATAGAAAGAGAGACAGAAAGAGAAAAAGGAGAAAGAAACGAAAACAGAAAAGGGAAGAAAAAGGAAAGAGAAAAGGAAAGAGAAAAGGAAAGAGAAAAGGAAAGAGAAAAGGAAAGAGAAAAGGAAAGAGAAAAGGAAAGAAGGAGACACAAAGAGGAATACAGAAAGAGAGGGTCAATGAGAGACAGAAAGAGGAGGTCAGTGAGATACAGAAAGGGAGGGTCAATGAGAGACAGAAAGGGAGGGTCAATGAGAGACAGAAAGGGAGGGATTTGAGGGATATTTTCCTTCTTTTTTTTCACACATTGAAATAGTGATTCCAAGTGTGTTCTGCCGCTTCCTAAGGCACCACAGTTAGCTCCTAGGGAATGCCGTAGGATATTAAAAGATTTTTATACTTCCTAACAATCATAATTCAATACGCCAATGCATGGTCACTATGATCGGAAATGACATCCAACTGACATATTGCTAATCACTCTAACCATGTAGCGTTGAAATTCACCGTTTCAACCTTAGGTTTACATTCTGGATTGGTCTAGAAATGTGTCGAACATTCTCAGTACATAGTCATAATCATAATCAGTCTTTTAGTACCCATTATTGAACAGAGACTTACCCCAGATTCACCAGACCTCTCTATTGTGGGCATTGCGGAGCCAATACTTTCTGAACTTGTCTAGTTCGTCTCGCCATCTTATTCTGCTGGCCATAGTTTCACATGAGATATCTGGGGGTCCATGTTTTTTTTCCAATATATTGTGCTGTCTAGTAATCTTTCCATGTGATGTTGAACATGATTCTTTCATGAGCACGTTGCATGGTTCTCAATTTGTGGGTCAGTCTCTTGGTTAAGTTCCATGTTTCTGCTCCATAGGTAATTATCGGAAGGATGCACTGGTTTTAGATCCTTTTTAGGACTAATGGGATTTTCTTGTTCAAGCTCTGACAAAGGCTTGCCGTCCTGGAGTGATTCTCCACTTGATTTCTTCTTTTGAGGATTTCATGGAGATCTGCTATCCTAGGTAGATATACTGTTCTTTCTTCAGCTCTGCATTTTCAATTTTGATCATTGTCAGTATCTTCAACATGTTTCTTGTACATGATACTTGTTTTACTGAAGTTCATGTGAAGACTAACTTTCTTGCTATCTTTCTTCGCTCATTTTGTCTAGCATTAGTTGGAGGTTGTAATGGTTAGTTGAATATGAATGACTGCAGATTCTCTGCACCTCAATGGAAATCATATGATTCATTATATTTTTCATTAGACTTGGGGCACTATGGATAAAATCATTATAAAATCAGATTGGGAATCCCTGCAATAATGTATTCAGTAATGCTTGTTGACACAATTTCTCCAAAAGTTCCCAAGAAATTTCAAACACATTTTGTGGAAAGGTGAGCTATGGGCTAAAAAAAAACAAAAAAACTGATCACATTTGTCTGCAGATCTAGTAATTTCTTACAGTTACCTCCCTTCCTTTGCAGCTATAAATGAACTGATTTTTGTTCGGTTTTCAAGGATAGTTAGTGGCAGAGGTGATACGCACCTTCTCAGTGCTTTCTATTGCTATTTGCGGTTTATGAATAAAGAGAAGTTTACAAGGGATTTACTTTGCAAAAAATAAAACCAGTCTTGTTAGTCACACATTAGAAAAAATCACATGACCATCATCTTTTACTAGCATGCCATGTTAGTTATGATCAATCGTAAATTCTCTTAAAAGGAGGGAGATCAATGAATTAGTTACTTCTGTTGAATTTTGTTTGGCAGAGATCACCAAAAAGTGTGAATATACAAAAAAACAAGCACAAATGAGACCACACACAAACTAAGGGATTGATTCAGGAGAAATTCCAATCACAAATTGAACCAAACTCTAAAAACCGGGGGGGGGGGGTTATAAGAATAGAAGAAAAAAAAATCTTTTTTCATAGACATAATAAGGAGTAAATGTTTAAATTTTCATCCCACTAACTTTCGTGTAGCCCACTCCCATAATGTATGCATGAATAGCTAGCCAGCCAGCCATCCAAACTCAAAAACTAAAGAAACCTATGGTGACAGTTTTGGTTAATTTGTAATATTCCCAGACATGAAGCCACTATTGTAAAATCTCCCCAGGAAATAGGATGCAATGCAACACCACACAACAACATGTACTAAAGATGACTTGGTGAGATATTAGAAAATATTTCCACTCACATTAATTTGAATAGTCAACTGTTAACAAGTCCACAGAATGCAGGCTTAATTGAAGTTAGATTCAACTATGATAAGATATATCACCAGGAAGAAATATAGGAGTCCCCTGTTAGAATGGAGGTGTTTGGATCCAAGAAAGACAACTGTGTTATAACCAAGCCGTGATAACTGCGGGTTCGGGGCATATGATCGGTGAAAGACAGCTAAGATCATAGCAATAATGAAATAAATTTGACAAAAACATATCAGTAATCAGGGAACAAGACTTTTTTTTTAATTAATTCTACAAGGGAATGCCCATTCAAAAGGTGCATCTGGTTTCCTGAAAATCTTTGGGAAGTTTAAACTTGAAAATGAGATGCTGTTTTTATTTCTTACCCATGTATTTAATCCAATGATTAAAACATAAATATTGTTGGTAATCAGAACATCAATCAAAACAGAATTTTTTTAACTGTCGTTAAGTCAATCTAACTAATATCTAATTTGATATACTCACGTATAGAAGAATTTGACAGATGAAAATTAATTAACTTTCTCTTTCAATTGTATTCAAAACTATTTTGAAACAATTAAAGACACACCTGTCATAAAAACATCTCTTTTATAAGGTAACAAAATATGTGTTTATTTCAATATAGATTCTTTATTGTAAATCAAGCACGATATATCAAGAACCACAGGCCCAAATAACTTCAAATTTGACACTGCAATATCCAGTGCGCGGAGCAACATATCTGGTGAATATCAACTTCACAAATGGCCAGGCAAAAATGTCGGGTCCACTACCCACCCACCCACCTTATATTGTGAACCGTGCTTCAAAGAATAGCATTGTAACAGAGCATGCCTGTAATCAGCAAGCTAGAGTAGTACTGGGTGGGCTATTTATATCTGACATATCTTTTTAATCACTGAACTGGAATAATATAAAATAAGAAAATTAACTCTGTTATTCTCAACATTACACGGGGGAATCACAAGACAGCCCAGTATGATAGAGAGAAAACAAGGGTCAGAGATATTAGAGGAACCATTAGAAAACATGGAGAGATCACAAGACCGCATTATATATTTGGGGAAAAACAAGAATCCGAGATATCATAGAATCCATTAGAAAACTCAAATGGTGATGGGCTGGTCATATTGCATGATTGTAAGACAACCACTGGACATCATGACGTAGGACATGGATCCTGCAGATTTTACTGGAATTTTCTAATCTTGTTGTCGAACTCAAAAACAACATGGATCCCATCCCGCAGATTTTACATTAATTGGTAAAATATCATTGTCAAACTTCAAAATAGGATTTGAGTTCATTTTTCATAACCATAACAACAATTCTCACCTTATGAAGGGTGTAAACGTATATGTAAAATACACAATCCCTTACAGAGATTTGAACTCATGACTAATTGCCAGGATGTTGTTTTACTGACTGAGCTAAGTTGACTAGTCTCAGATATTAATGAGAATTCACCAAACAAATACGCAAGGGCTTATTTCATTCAGATAAACAAATACATTTAAACAAGAATATATGTATTTTTATAATCTTTCTATTCATCATATATACAATACAAATGTTGCAGTAGTCATCTTTAGCTGAAATAGCAGTTAGAGTGGAGTTTGTCCCTGCAGCAGTTAGTCTTCTTAATTATTCAAATGTGTCAGAGCTAAATGGTTCAACCAATAAATCATCACTGTGTAGTAAGTTCAGTCTTTATTGGGTACTCATCACTTATGGCCTTGTACCAGACTTACTGGATGTCCTACACTTGTGGTCTTGCAGCAGACTAAGTAAAGTTTATTAAATACCACCTCAGTATACAGTAATTGCTAGTCGGCTACTCTAGAATACTACTATGTAGTAAGTGATCATTACTAGGAGCCCCTCAAGGGTAGCCTTATGCCAAACTAGGGTGAGCTTAGTAAATATTCAGCTCCTTCTAATGCAAACATGACAGGTTTAGTTGGTCATTCAATGAAAACTATCACATGACCGGCTTTTGGCAGTATAGAGCTAGATGGCTGAAAATTTCAACATATATTCCTTATTACATTTAGAAGAAAAATATTCTGCTTCTTGAGAATTCCCTCCTCCTCCTCCTCCATTACAAAAATGTAGATTTTAGTACAAGGTTCAATTCAAACTGTGATTTTATACTATATCAGTTTTTTAATTCATGTTTGGCAGCGTTCAACGTTTGCTTTTTTTTAAAATTCAAACTCTTTACTGATCCAACAAAAGGCATGAGAAGTAACTTATCAATTGATCACACCTTTTACCCAATTTTTGAATTGATCACCCCTAACATGACATGACAATTGATTACACCAAGAGACATCAGTCACGTGAAGGTTTTTATCAAGTGACTGACCAGACCTGGGTTTTTTTTCAAATTTGTATTTACTGAATACTTGGGACTTGTGTACTGTTCGTGGTAACAGCCACCTTTATCATCTGATTCACCAGAGGAGACAAGGAGAAAGAGACCTTGCCTGAGAAGATCAATATTCTTGTATCCCTTGCCGTTTACATCTTTTGTACTATGACTGTAAGCAAGCGATCATTCTCTGACCAAGGAAGTATGAAGCCACAACCCGAATCTTGGACAGGTCTGACTAACTCACAAGGAAATCTAAGATTAATAGGTCAAATGCTATCAGCTTTATTGCTTTCCCTTATTCCAGTTATATTTTTAGTCGCAAACAATGTAGGTGTGAAAGTGGAACAAAGGAGAAGCTTCCAATGCTATTTCAACTCTTAAATTCATATAAAAATTTCATATATCAAATTAAAGGGAATAAGTTCTGATCAAAGTTACTTCCTTGAACTTTTGGGTAATTTTTCAATTTTTTTTTCAAATTATCAAAATAGTTTCTTTTTTTTAATTCTATTCATTGAAGACTTCCATTGAATCTAGGAGTGGTTACAAGCGTTTCATGAATTTATGACTCAACCTACATCCTATATCGAGGAGTTTGTCTTATATGGAAAATATCTTAATCAATTCAGGCCTTGGACATGACTTATCTCAGATCCTCTAGTCACAAATCCGCTTTGCAGACCATTTATCTAAGACAAAATGTAGTTACAAGGCCAGTAGAGTTAATCTTGACCTAGTATACTTCCTGAAAAAAAGAGCGGAAGTACAGGTGGCATAGTGTAATTGGCGAGCTGAGTTCAAACTTAAGCTCAGTCAGTTTGGTTCATTTTGCACAGATGCCCTTGGGGAAGACATGAATCAATCTTTCCATCCCAAGCTGTAGGTAAAAGCAGTGCAAACCCGGCCCATTAGCCTTGGTTGGAAACACGTATAAAAGGGAAATAACTGAATTCAAACTTAAGAAGTCTAATTACTAGTCTAACTTTGTGTGAGGCTAGTAACAGATAGAGCAGGAAGTGTGTTCCCTAAACGTACGATTAACAAGGCTTTGGTGAAGCTTGGAGCGGCTTATAATTAAGTGCTCAAGTAAAGTAAAGACGGATAAAAAATGGACTGATGTAATAACGCAACTTCCATCCCCATAACACCTTACGTACAAGTGGACGTTTAAAAGGAAAGTAAAAACAGGCAAATTTGGTCATTATCATAATTTACACCTGATTATCGTTGTTGCCACAGCTTAGATTTCGCACCCAAATCAGTTTTTTTCAATGCCATGATGGGTTACAATTTCTAATTCCATAAAATCCAAGTTTTCATCTGTTTCTGGGCACATCTACCTCAAGAAATGAAAGTACCATATACTTTGTTAGTTGCATTAAGATAAGTGTTCATTGAGCAGGAGTTCCTTAAAGTGGATGCATTTCGTTAGGGGGGATTAATGTACGCATTTAACCCATTAACTACCATTTTATCCATCATGTGTGCCAGCTGTGAGGGAATCAACTCTTTAATGTAAATTTATTCAAAGTAATGCTTTTATGCACACCAGAAATTTAATGTTGATTTAAGAAAAGAAAAAAAATGTTGAGTAAAAACATTTTTCCTATCAGTTAGTTAAACTGAATATGCATGCCAGAAAGCAAATATTTAATGTAATTTTTTCAGTTCGGAAGAAATGTAAAATATATGTAGGTAAAAGTTATCGGAATTAAGAAATATAAAGTTTTTTCAAACAGTTTTTGCCTGTGAGTTTTTCAAAATTCATCACGGGAAAGATAAAAAGAGACAGATTCATAACAAGGGGAGGAGAATTCCAGTGCTTACTTTTGGCATTAGTAGTACCATGTTTCTGTGATGTAAGCAACAATCCTAAACTGATAACAGCATTAAAGTAGTACTGTATATATTGCAATTCAAGTATTAAATAAATGATTTAATTAGTTTTTATCACATATGTGCTTGAGTTATTTACTTTGTAGTTTTTCCACAATATAAGGTTTTTCTTGGCTAATCTAGGGTTTTTTGGTGATCAATACAAGTTTTTTCATAGTCAGGTGAGTGGCAAAAATATGTCTGGAATTTTTTCATCAAACTTAGACATTCCACAAGCCTAGCTGCAACAGGGTCAAACTCTACACCTACTCCTATTTCGACTGAAGATGATTACTGAAACTTCTGGATTGTATATACAATAAATGAAAAAAAAATAAAAATATATATTTTAGTAAAAACGTATTCATTTTTTCAATGAAATAAGCCCTTGACTATATAACATGAATTTTTGTAGAACTGTAAGAATTGTCAGTTTGGCTCAGTTGGTAAGAGAGTCATGATTTGGTCAGGATTTCAAATTACTGTCGGGAAATGTTCATTTTATGTATCATTTTGGTTTGGGTGATAGGTAAGACAGTGAAGAATTAGCTCCCTTGAATTAGGTGGGGATTGTAGTTGTTGGGGGAAAAACAAAGTCAACTCCAGCATCCGACATTGACTTGAGTTTGACAATATCTTACAAGTTCAGAAATGCATTTTGGTGAAAGGATCCTTGGCCTAAGGTTTGAAGTCAGATTTTCCAGTCTCGTAGTTTTTTCCCAGAAGGTTAGATCCTTCAAAGAAAGGAACTTTTTGAATTCTTTGGAGTGCCTTGTTCTTTGTTTGTCTTGGCCAATTTGGAACAATCAAAGGTCTTACAAAACCAGGGAAGTCTTTGCAAATGGTACGAAGACTTTGTAAAGGTTAACATAGCATTTGGTGAACATGCCTTGAAGCAAACTGAACTTTGAGAATTGGGTACTTTGTTACACTGACCACGTCTTTTCCTCAGTTGCACAGAACTTACCAACAAAAATTTGGTACCAACAAAAATTTGGTACCAAATTAGAAATCAACAACTCATTTTAAAAGGAAAAAAAAAGCCTTGAACAAGTGGGTAGTATTCAAATCTTATAGTCTCTTATATATCATCACATTGTGTAGGTCTATTATAGAGGATCTTCAATGGTGTGGTACCGCCCATTAGTGGTCAATTTGTGATCTCAAGTAGGTGGTATTTTCTTGGCTATGCTGTATAAGTCTTCAGATTTTATGATAAGTGGGCAGTAGCATGTTCTAATCTCTTTGAAATATGTCAAAGTGGGTGGTAGGCGAAAAAAATCATTCACTTTGTTTTGTTGACAGAAATACCAAAGTACACTTACAAAATAGCTGAAAGCTATTAGATTCATCGAAAAATGTTTCATTAAATCAATGCTTGGATGTAGGAGATTCTTGTTTGATTAAATTAAATTTTGCCAAAATCAAAACTACAAATGTCTTTATTTATTTTGTGAGGAGAAAAAGATAAAAAAAAGGAAAAGAGAAAAAAAAACTCTGCAGAAAACAAATCATATACAGAGTAGACCAAAAATTTGTATCCTCGATTCAACAAACTTGGGCAGTGCCTAAATCATTCTGAAGGCAAGAGATCGATGAATGAGACATCTTTGACATTTCTTATCAACACACCTATCCTCCAAGCACTCGTTCCATTATACGTTTTATCTATGTTTTGTAATTTCATCCACTCATTGTAACACGATTCTAATTGACTCTATTCCAACCATTTCCATTTCTTTTATTTGGTTCAGTTGCTAGGCAATTTAGTTTCTAATTTGACACTCTATACTCATATATATCAGCAGAAAATGTAACTTCTCAGCTCTCAGCTTTTATGACATATGAGGCAATGATATTGTCTCCATTTCTCCAACTAGTACATTGCCTATATCCAAACGTGCATCTTTGGCATTTAGAGTGTGTGAAACAGCGTGCTATAATTGTTATGGAGAACAATTTTCTGTTCATCGTACAAAGCTTTGGCTTCTAAGTATTTTGGTTCTCTTCAGTGTTGCCAATATACCAAAGCACTGCAGTCCCAGGCATCCCCCAACCAACCAGCCAAGCAGGCTACAGATTCTTCTCTATTTGCTCATCTGTGTCTGTGTCTTCGAGCACTTCTGGTCACATTTTGAGGGCTACAACCTGAAAAGGTTCTCACAAGCGCACATCTTGGCACCATATAAAAATGTTTTTGGGTTGTTTTTTTTTTTCAAAAGAGTATTTTTTTGGGGTCTCTATGGTCATTTTGGATCAATAATGCCCATATCTTCTGCTTGTAATTTTTAGATAATTTTAGATTAAAAAACTATTCCTTTTAGATAATTTTTCAGGCAATTAATTCTGTTACACACATGGGTTACAATGATTCATTTATGCAAGGTACAGATAATTCTGAAGAGTGGAAGTCAATGGAGATGATTTATAGAAACTAAGAAGAAAGATCTATAATCTTCAATTTCTGGAGAACCATTTATCCAAACAATTTCAAACTCAACACTGCACTACCTTATTTGCTGACATACATCTGGTGAATGTCAATGTCATACAATGGCCAATTGCTGAGTAATTGCCGGGTAAAAGGACTACAACTCCCCTATTATTTACCGATTGGGATAGTGGATTCATGTCTTTCCCAAAGACATTAATGTGAATACAAACTGTCCAGCCAGAGTTTGAACATTTCACCAAATCTATTCTCCACACCATTAATCTCCCAACATATTTCCATTCATAATATTTTGATGATGATGTAAATAAGTACAGAAATATTAATAAAGCTTACCAAAATTGTTACATGGTAATTGAATATAGATTACTGACCAGTACGCAATTTTGGGACCTCCCTTCACCTTTCGACTCTTGAATTCATATAAAGATTAAAATGTTAAATCAAAAGAGTTATCTCCCTCACATTTTTGGGTAAATTTCTAAAAAAATTGTTCTCATTCATTTCTCAAAAGAGAAACATTCTTTAAAACTATTCATTGAAGAGTTCCACTTTGATAAGGACCGGTGTGAAGTGGTTCATGAATTTTAGAGTTGAAATAAAACATGCACACAAATTCATTTTTATCTAGTATATATGTCCTTCTTGGGGTAATTCTAGTGTGGCCAATGAGAGAAGTTCAGATGCAAAATGCTATCAAAAAGTCCAGAGAATCTGAACAGCTCACACAAACTGAAAGTAGGATGAACTTTGCGAGCAATGCCCATTTTGGTTCATTATGTACATGCCCAGGAGAACAAGGTGTTCAGATGAGTATTCATTTTTCAGGGTCAAATTCCCCAAACTTTTAAGTAACACCTATGTACATGATGGTACCTCAATAAGTCTACAGCCTAATAAAAAAAGAATTTATTTTACAAAATAAATGCTTGTTTTAAAAATTTTCATCCTTCCCTCTCAATAAAGTTATTTCAGCAGTAAATAATAATCACATAGATCTAACAATATACAGTAAAATTTTCCGATCGATATCAACCTATCAACTACAAGTGAGGCTGTGAACTTATTGATGCACCCTCATTTCTGTAAGTGTTTGAGTATATATACACACACACACATACACACACAATTTTCCCACTATTAAAGCATAACATTTTGTACATTTTCACAACAGATGTATATGCCAGTATATAAAACAGTCACAATTAGAAAAAAACAGCGGCTTACAATAGAAACCAATGTCTATTAGCAACACGCTGTTCTGGGGGTGATCAATGAATAAGTTACTTATAAATCTGAACATTGCCAGTTACAAACTTACATTGTAAATTAAATTCCCCACAAAAAGACCTCTTTTGAAGGGGGGGGGGTAAAAAACAAAAACAACTTTTTCCTAGATATGCTAAAAAGTAAATGTTCAAATTTTCAGCCCTGTAGCCCCATTGGTGCGATCTGTACGCACAAGACATAAATAGATATATCAATAGCAAGCCAGTCAGACTGACTTTGAAATTGAAGTAATCCATGTTGACAGTTTTAGTTCACAGTTTCAAACTATGTAAATATTACACTGCACTCAATACACTAGTGTGATGGCTTGAGCACCATAACTGTTCATACTGAGTCTCAGTAGAACTGAAACTCAATATGGACAATTATGGGGCCGTGAGCGGTAGTCCTTCAGATACCCCAGTAAACCATTTGTCTTCTAGTCTAGCATATAAGTAAATGTATGTGGTGTTTTTTCCCTTCAGAGTTATGCAATAAATTTATTCCTTTTTTTTTTTCTTTTTTTCTTTTTTATCCCTCATGAAATAGAGAAAAGTTCAAATTTAGTTTTTAGTTCCAAGGGGAACTGACCACAAGAAATAACCAGGAAATCAGATTGAAGGCATCAAATTAGTTTGTAGCCAATAAGAAATTACTAAAATCCCAAGACTACTTCAGAACAATTTCTGAACTGGTACCTTGCAGCCACAAAACACAACTGTCCACCCAGATTGCACACAAAAATGTTCCAGTCGATTTTTTTTCACTCAATTTATACGGAAGCAACACATTAAAATGACACATGTAACTAAACCGATGCAAATAATTTTCAATGCTTGATTTGAATATTTTGAATATGTTGGCTATCTCCTGCATTGGATATTATTGGTTATTTTCAGATAATGTCTTGATTTGATCACCATCTATCTCAAGTGATCTACCCTAACATGGAGTATTGTTCAGCTAGAAATCTCTACTTTTGATATCAACAGCACCTTCTCCATAAGCTGCACAATTTTTATTTTCATTTGAATCGCAGTTTTACTTACCATAAAAATTCTTTAAAAAAAAAAAAATATTAACAAAACATCACTCATCCTCTCCCATCTTCAATATTAGAATCAATGAATAAACAGGTCTGGTTACTCACTCAATAGAAACCATCAAGTGACCAATGTCTTATGGGAGCATGTCATGTTAGGGGTGATCAATTAAGAGATCAGAAACATGGGTTATCAATGGATGATTTACTTCTCATTACCTCTTGTTGGGTTGTGTTTATTAAAAAAAATCTGACAAGTGTGAATGCAGCCAGGCAAAAACTAGGAATCCATTTTGCGTAAATTAACACAGCATATTGAATACCCCACTAAAATTCTATTCAGATGAAAATTTAGAAAAAGCAAACAAAAAACGTTTTTCTAAACATAATGAAAAATATCTGTACCTCACATAAATGAATCACCATAACCTGCATGTGTACCAGAACTAATAATCTAAAAAATTAGATCAGTTTTTGGTATTTGTGTAAAAGAAGGAACAAAACGACCACAAAAAACACTTTTTTGAAAAAATGAAAAAACAAAAACTGTTTTAGATGGTGCCTAGTGATGTGACCAAGAGTGTCGGACACATACACATAGACAATCAAACAGAGAAGAATCTGAAGAACTCTTCGCTGGTTGTGGGGCAATGGTGATTCAATACATACATATATACATAAATAGCCAGCCAGCCACTACAACTTGAAAACTGAGAAAAATCTATTTTTGCAGTCTTGCTATCCGTTTTAGTTGACAGTCTCAAATAATATGCTGAAAACGTTGCTTATTTGCTTCCATCTATAATATTAGAATCAATAAACAAAGTTACGACAATTGTAACAAGTGTTTTTTTTAAATGCACACCGATATGACAGCTGTCACAATACAATCAAAGGCAATAAATGAAGTAAATTCATAATGCCATGTAACAAGAAGAGAATGATCTTTTCGGGCAACTCATCTTTACTGGAAGATTCAGGAAGATCTGCTAAAAAAACAAAAAAAAAAGGGAGAAAAGAAAAGGCCTATTGTATATCTTTGTGTATAATAAAAATAATGTATACGGAAAAAAAATGTTTTACTATACAAAAATTAAGCCCACTTGATGACAGAGGTGATACAGCTTCCCTCAACTAGGAAATATATTTGACATATGCAGCAACGACATGAATGAATTGAATAAAAACATTTCAGTAGTAAATGAAAGAAACTCTTTTTATTGATTTGTGGGTTTCTCTTCAAGAGCCCCAGTACAAGGTATCCGAAGGTGTTGAGGCTAAGGACTGAAAGAGTTATGTTATGTCTATGCCTTTTTTTCTCTTTCATTGAACAATTGTAGCCACCAAAGGTGGTGTAGGTTTCAGTCCTTATGTGCACATGTGTATTCCAGTACCCTGGCCATACTTTTTTGTCTACAGACTTGAAAAATGGTATCTGTACTCTACTAGATCATTTCTGATGAAAAATTTTTTGCAGGGGGGGGGGGGTTCATTTTTTTCGGGGCCTCATTTAAGCGAGTATAGTTTATTAATAACATCTAGATTCCGGAGAATCAAGATGTTTCTTTACTCTATTTTACATGTTTTCCTGTGGAAAACACCAGTGATGTCATAATCAGAATTTATTCTAACCATATTTATTCTTCGATTGAATTCTTTTTACATGACTTCAAACTTTGACGCTATGGTTCTTCAATTATTGACTGTGATGGCAAGTTTTTTACTCATTTGAACTTTGCAAAGTGGTTTTAGTTTAATAAAAGTTTTGAACACAGAAGTTTTGCTGGTATGAAGTTTTCATCCACCCATAACAATAAGAGCTATTAACACACAAGCTGTACAAAAAGTAGGTACCTTTGTCCTTTTTATTTTTTCTAATGTTATTTTATACATCAAAATCAAAATAATTACCATTGTGATGGTGCACAACACAGAAATAGTGTGAACTTACTGTATACTGTTACAGTTTGCGAATTCGGAAGATCAAATCAGAAAAATATGTAAGACTGCCGAACCGAGTATCCATGTTATAAAAGAAGCTACAATCTTATACCTAATTTCACCTCAAAATCTAGGACTCATATTATACAAGAATCATATTATACACGCAGAAATATGATACTTGAGCTCTCCTCAGTAAAAAATGTATTAGAGGATAAGCCCACAGAATTCAAAGTGCATTTCCTCATCATGAAATATCAGAACCAGATTAAGGTCAATTATGAAGATTAAAGGTTTCATTTAAAACAACCGATTTAGCTTAGTACAAGGCTTAGGTGAATTTTGCTTCGGGTGTTTTTACATTGGGTTTTGATAAAATGATAGAATTTCAAAATGAATTCAGAAAAAGTTAAGAAACAGGCCTGACTGCTTCAAGGTCAAAGTCCATTCTGACAGAAACTTAAATGATTTATAAGCTAAGTTATGAAAATATTTATTTTATAGAATTTTTTTTTCTTCCAATTTATTCATTAGCGTTTTCCACAAATAAAAAAAAGCCAAAAAAAAATTTTTAGAAAGTGTCTAATAGAGTAGTGATACCAATTTTCAAATCTGTAGACAAAATGGTATGGCCAAGAGCCCTAGAGCATATAAACAAAATAACATATGCACATACAAAAAAAGGAATAGGACCTTTTACAATATTTGATGACAACAGTAGTTCAACAGTTTTCCTTGCACTGAAAGAGATCTTTAAATTTGGCCATGGAAGGGGATTTTTAAAAAATGGTACCTAGATATTTTTCTAGATAAATGGAATGAAGATTTAGATATTTCTAGAAATGATTTGAGGTAATTCTAGATAGACATAATCAGAAAAATAAGAACTGTGGTCTGGATTCAGTTGAGGACTCCAATTCTTCTTTATAAGACTTCTAGTGGGATTTTTATAAGGTCGCATGCCAAATTACAGCCTTCTCAGTTGCTTTGAAGGGTTTTAATTTTGGTGAGGGTCATTGTTATTGTCGTTGCTGTTACCAGGAGAGAATAAAGTCAACTTCAGAGTAGGAGTTTGACAATTCCCCTGGAACACATAATAAGGACAAGCCTCACCCTGAAATAAGGATTTAATTTAAAGCATGGACATCACAACTCACAACATGGATCCTCAGCGATCAAAGGCGGCACTGAGGCAGGTAGAATATGAGATGGCGGGAGGAACTGGATAGGCTAAAAAGATATTGGCTCCTTGACACCCACAATAGAGAGGAATGGCAAATCCAGGGAAAGGTTTATATCCAATGACGGACAATAAAAAACTGATGATGATAATGATGACCAAGCTTAGCTTCATCTGACACAAGGTCATAAAGAATGTATCATAATGAGACCGACTTTCTGGCAAGCAACACCAAATAAACATACTATCAATATTTTTTAATTGATTTCCCACCAGAAGCCTTCACGTACATATATACATACATAGTTACAAGTTTGATTACGAGAAGACCAACATCAACCCGGAAACCTGGCAAAAACAAGCAGTAGATTGGAAACTCTGGCGTCAGACCATCTCAAGTATTGCAGAACTGTTTGCAGAAGAACATCTCAGAAATAAAAAGGACAAACAACAAAGAAAGATCTGCAAAGCCCAAACAAAAAAGAAATGCTCAGAAACGAGAATAACCGTCTACTACTAAATAAGTAAACTTACTTTGGAAACAGATATCAGTATGTCATTGTGCTCAGAAACTAATGTCTTTATGAGAGAAACAAAACTTAATGCAGGTACACCTTGTGAAGTTAATTTGTTTCAAAACACGAAAAATGCTCTGTTCAAGGTCTTATTACAACAAAACATTTTTTTTTTCCAGCTCTTAGTTACGTTAACTTGTACAGCAATACCCCAAACATACAACATGAAAACTCACGCTAATCAAGAGATCGTTGTAATTTTTTAATCCTGTACTATACACACAACACATGTGAATAGATTCTCAGGCTTAAAAATAACTTTAAAAAAATATGTGTGCAAATATATACAAAAAATATCTTTTTCTTGTTCGAGTTGAAACTGCCTTTTCTGTTGCTTTTGAGAGTATATTATAGGAAAAGTTGATTTTCCTCAGTAACTTGCTGCAATTCAATCTGTGACTTTATAATATTTTTATTACAGCTCAGGGCATTGTTGAACTTCGGTAATCCACTAACAAAACAAAAAAGAAATAGGAAAACAAATTCCTTTAAATCAGAACTTAAGCGCATTTCCCATAAGGAAATTACCCAGATTTAATTCGAAGATAAAATTTCATCGCAAATACAACCAGTGCACAAAAATAAAACCGAAAAACATTTCTTCCTGCCAGGAAATATTATTGAGATAAAATTTTTGTACAGATATCACTGAAAAGGCAAGTTAACATTTTTCAGAAGGTATTTCAATCATTCTATTTGTTTTTTTTTATCATTTCCTTCTTTTTTTTTAATTAAGCAGAAAATATTCAAAATTTATCAATTCCCACACCTGGTTCTTCATCTTCAAAATTGCCCACAAAATACCGAAGATTTATTCATATTTGAAATGCTTAACGTTCCTTTGAAAATTCTTCCATTTTGTTTTTTGCATTCCCTTTTCACGTATTTATTTTGTGCACTTAGATTTAATCTTTTCACACAGCAGGCATTTTATTCATCAGCGTCTAAAGTAACAATTCATGCAGAAATATGAATAATAGCTAAAGTCAGGAGGAATAGATGCAACGCTGGGGTTATCTGATTCCCATGGTGAAGGGGCTAAGATTCAGAAAGGTTGAATTTAAAATTTGAAGAGATCCCAGCATGAGACCGAACAATGAACAAAAAAAAATCAACTAACATTCCGAGGGAAATTATGAATCACACCCACCCGTTATAGGCTTCTTTTTACCTTGTATATCAAGTAGTAAAAAGTATCATGTCTTTTGAGAAACAACCTCGATAGAGTACGACGGCAGTTGACGAAGTCCTGGTTTCTGTTACATATACCAGCTTACTGATCCTTGCAAATGGAGACCAGGACTTTACACCTACAAGTTTTCAAGACCACCCCTCAGCATGATGCAAATCCTCCAAAGGGGTTAGGATTCAGAAGAGTAAAATTTTAATTTGAAGAGAACCTAGCATGAAACCAAAAGATGGAAAAAATAAATAAACCAACACACCAAAAGAAATTATGAATCAATGCCACCAATATACACTTCTTTTTACTTCATTAATTGAGCAGTGTTCATAGTAAAATCTATTTGCTGCCTTGAAAATATCAAAGTATGGTTTGAACTATGAATTTATAATTTACACAAAAAAAACACATAGAACAGAATTGTTCAGTCACTCAATACAAAACCATCTCATTACCAATATCTTTTGGTGGCTTGCCGTGTCAGGGGTGATCAATCAAAAAATTGGCAAAAGGGGTGATCGAAGAATAAATTACTTAAACCTTTTGTTGGGTTGGTATCACTAAAATGAGTCAGAATTTTCAAAAAAGAAGCTTGAATAGACACAAAGTAAGTGACCAAATTTAGCATGAACTTACAGTGTAAACTGAATTCTCCACTCCTCCCTAAAAAAACATTAGGGGAAGGGAACTTCAAAAAACAAAAAATACTTTCTTCTAGACATGAAGAACAAAAGTTCAAAATTTTTCAGCCCTCTAGCTTCATTGGTATGGCCAGTACACTTGATACATACATACCCAGTCAGCGGAACCGACTTGAAAACTGAATAAACATACATGTGTGTGTATATATATATATATATATATATATATATATATATATATATATATATACATATATATATATATATATATATATAGTTTGTAATTCATCCGACAGTAACATCTATTTTGGCTTTCTAAATTATCTCTTATCCAATATCTATCTAGATCTGTATCAATCAATATATATATATATATATATATATATATATATATATATATATATATATATATATATATAAATAAAGATTGAAAAGACTATTTGGAAAGCTAAAGTAGATGTTACTGCCAGATGAATTATGAACTGCATATAATATGCAGAATCACTTAAAAACTGAAGAAACCTATATTGACAGTTTAGGCTAATGGTTCTTAACAAATGAGAATGTTGAAACTGGTTTTCCATTTCAAGCTCCAGTCTCTTTTATAAGTGTATCAAACCAGTTCAATCAAATGCAATAAGCTGCACACAATATAGAGAAACTCATTAACTGGCAGCCTATATACCCCGTTTACTCCGCACTTCAACTAATACATTACATAGGCTATCTCCATAAGTTGTACGCACTCACTCTTGTCATAAAAGCAACTATTATTAACTCTTAAATTCACTCTAGGTAATTAGAAAAGTAATTCAAGAGGAGTATCTCCTCATCGAAGTTACTTCCCTAGCACTTTTTGGAAATTTCTTCCTTTTTCTCCAATTTAATTCACAAAGGAGTTCCATTTTTTCTTCTTTTTAATCCTTTCGATTGTGAAGTTCCACAGCGGTTACAAGCAGTCTATGAATCTAAGAGTTGAGACCAAAAAGTTGATTAAACATTTTCATAATGAAGAATACATGTTAGAATAAATCCCAGAATACCTCTTCAATGATTTAATGAGTAC
The DNA here is from genome assembly GCA_963457665.1 of Thysanoteuthis rhombus. Classification (NCBI taxonomy): domain Eukaryota; kingdom Metazoa; phylum Mollusca; class Cephalopoda; order Oegopsida; family Thysanoteuthidae; genus Thysanoteuthis; species Thysanoteuthis major. The sequence continues at coordinate 25,705,671 of OY735210.1, read as the reverse complement.
GAAACAATCAGGATATTTTCTTAGTTTTTTAAAATTCATTATTATAAAGAAACCGGGGGATATGAATTTCTCTTTAGTGTTTATGCCAACCCAAACCCTTCACATCTAACTCAACATAACCTGAAAACAGCAATAAAAACATGAGCATTATTTAAATCCAATGGTTCACTTTGACATTCAATAAAACCAGAAGTGAGCACATGAATTTTCAGTTTTGAGAAAAATCAATTTTTAAGGTTTTAGGAGGGGCTACGTATGCCAGTCCAAGGGTGTGCGCAGGTCTTCTCAGGAGTGTGTGCAGGTCAGACCAGGAGAGAGGATAAGCGTGAACAAACATGCCCCCTTATTTAGTTTCACAAAATCTCCATAAATATCATTTGCTTTCCTGTGCTTTTATATTTGAAGTTTTGGAGGAGTGGTTTCAGAGGTTGCAACAAGTACCCTAACTAGTAAATAATGATAGTACACTTTCAACAAGTTGATTTAATACCAATTACTTGTAAGCAAATTCGTCATGGATACTTATGGGGCTTGGATGAGTTGCTATGAATGGCAGTCTTTCAGGTGAGCCATTGGTCTTATAGCCAAGTATATACAGCATATGATTTGTAACATCTCTGCACAAAAAGAGCACATCTGAACACTGACTTGTCTATGCACGACTACTTGGAGCAAGGACAACTTAGCGCATGATAACTGAGCACAACTCAGTGCAAGAAGGACCAACAAAAATAAACTATGGAATTAAAACAATTTATGCAAAAATTAAAATCATACTTTGAGTTGAATTATTTTAGTGAATTGAACTTCAGTACACATGAAATTTCAGTAAAATGAAAATCATGTGCAATAATCATGTTGAGAATATAAACATAACTGTCAAGATAGAAGATGCAAAACTCGGCAAAGTAGACCACTACATCTACCTAGGGCAACAAATCTTCATGAGACGCTCAAAAGGGGAGGAAATCAAGCGAAGAATCACTTTTGGGCAAGCCTTCGGCAGAACAAGCTCAACTTTCAAGAACCAGAAAATCCCAATAATCCTAAAAAGAAGAGTATAGAACCAATGCATTCTCCCGATAGTCACTTATGGAGCTGAAACATGGAACCTAATCAAGAGACAGACCTGCAAACTGAGAAGTATGCAGCGTGCACATGAGAGAATCATGCCCAACCTTACATGGAGAGATCACAAGATAGTACAGTATATAAGGAAGAAAACGGGTGTCCGTCACATCATAGAAACTATTAAAAAACTCAAATGGCAATGGGCAGGCTATGTTGCAAAAATGAAAGACAACCGATGGACATCACGTTTCATAACATGGATCCCCAGAGATCACATGAGAAACCGAGGCCGACAGAACACAAGATGAAGAGATGAACTGGACAGATTCAGGAAATACAGGCTCCACAACGCCTGGGGAAGGTCTATGTCCAACAACGGACGTTAAAAGACTGATGAGGATGATGAGTTCGATTTAGTAAATCATAGTTGGCAGGAACAAACTGTAAAACTTGGTTTGTTTACAATGTGTGAGTGTCGTTTTTTTCTTCATGTTACTATCATTAGATTAAAAAGTAAACAAAAATTTGGAATAATCATTGGTCTTCTAAAGTCATTGATAATTCATTTGATCATTGTTTAGTTCTTATTTACTTTTTTCAAATTGTCCACATTTTGGTTTATTCATTTGTTCGTTTGATAATCTTTGGTTTGATGTACATAAGGCGGCATTCGGAGAGAGGGTCTAAAAACAGATTTTTAATTAAAAAGCAAGATAACAAATTCATCAAAATTTAGCATAATCATTTAATTAAGAGCCTGTTTTTAGTTTGACTAAAACGGGGGAGATCACAAAAATTTTCTTTAAAATAATTTCCCTCTCGAGATAAATGCAATAAATCCTTCTTTTTAATAATTTTTTTTCCAATCTTTCTTCTCATTTTATCAATGAATATAAATAAAATGTTGTAAACTGTGGATATTTTGTCTCATGGGATGAAATTAAGTTGACTCCCTTCCACGAGGGCATCACTGCCAGTCTCAGTCGGAGTTTGAACTCAAGTCGCCGAGTCCATTCTCTGTACTGCTAAACAATCGGTGATTAATACACAGATTATGTACATCATGTATATATAAAGTTCTGATAATTTACTGCCCTCATATATGTATATTGACCGCGATAGCAGACTATTCATCCATTGAATGAGCGACCATGATAGAA
>OY735210.1:25693440-25700940 GCA_963457665.1 Thysanoteuthis rhombus | reverse complement strand
ATCTTAATTACAAACCATCAGAAGTCCATACAACAACAATATGAAAAGACTATCACCATCATTGAGAAGTTCTGACTCATAATATTTCATTCAATCCATCTGAATGATATATGCACTAGCAATTAAAATGGTTGAAAAAATTTGGTTATCAGTGAGTTATTTGAACAGAGGGACTGAATCCACACCAGTGAAATTGAATCACCGTAGCCCCACTAACCAGCCGACTGGGCAACAGATTCTTCTCTCTTTGCACATCTGTGTATCTCCAGACACCATCTGAAAATGTTTTATTTTCAAAAGAGTGCTTGGGATGGGGGGGGGGGTCTCTGCATGTCTCCAGGCGCCTCTAGTCCTAGTTTGTGCCCATCTGCGTTCATGCTTGTGTTTTGAAAATTCAGACTTTTCAGAGATCCAAAGAAAAAATAAAACAAGTGAAGTAACTTATTCTTTGATCACTCCTTTTTCCAATATTCTTAATTGATCGCCACTAACACAGAATGCAGCTAAAAGACATTGGTTACATGACTATTGCTACTCAGTGACCAACCAGACCTATTGTTTTGAAATTCTCTGCAAGGAAGCAATAAAGGAATCGGTATTATCCACACGACTGACTAAAGGCCCACCTGACCAACAAGCCGGCTCGGCTACAGATTTTTTTCTCTTTCCTCATCTGAGTGTCTCTGGGCATTCCTGGTGCGGCATTATCTAAATCTTTTTTTCTAATTCTGATTTTCAAAAAAAGTACTTTTCTGAGTCTCTATGGCGATTTTCAACTAACAATGACTAAATATTATGCTGGTAGATAATTTTAGATAATAGATCTGATAATTTTTTTAGATAATTACTTCTGGTACACATGAGGGCTATGATGATTCATTTATGCAAGACAGATAATTACAGTTAATTTTCAGGGCTTTTTAGAATTCAATTAACACAAAAACAGGTTTGGTTAGTTACTCAATAAGAACTCTCACGTGACTAATGCATTCTGGATGTTGGCAGTGATCAATTAAAAAATTCTCTCACCTTTTATTGAACAGTGATCTCAAAAAAAAAGTCCAAATATTAAAAAGAAAAAAAAGCAAGAATGTTGCCAGGCACATGCTAAGGGACCAATTTAGCATTAGTTTACATTGCAAATAACCCCCCAACTAAAAACCTATTGGAGTGAGCTGGGGGTTAAAAAAAAAAAAAAAAAATTATTCTAATAAAAAGTGAATGTTTTTAGCCCTCTAGTTCCATTGGTGTGGCCTGTCAGCGTGATACATACATACATACATACATACATACATACATACATAGCCAGCCAGACCAGCTTGAAAACTGATGAAACCTATGTTGACAGTTTTGGTAGATGGTTTTTAATCGAGACCATCATCAACATCAGACATTAAAAGTCCATTGCTGGACATAGACCTTACTCATAGTTTGCCAATTTTTTTCACTTTTATGCATCACGTCACAGTGCCAAAACATTCTCAACTTCTCTAAATCATCACACCATCTTAATTTTTGGCAGCCGCTATTTTCCCAAGATCCTGAGGGATCCATTTTGAGAGTTGAAGGATCCGTGCTGTGAGTCGCAATGTCCAGCAGTTATCCGATAGCCTTGCAACATGGCATGCCCATCAACATTTAAGTGAATAGCCTTAGGGAAATCTCCGACACCTGTTTTGCAATATTTCCATGTGATGTTCAGCATGATTTTAAACAGATATATGGCGTGATGATCTACAAACTGGCTTCTCCTCTAGTGTAGGGAGTTTATTTCTCATGGGATGCATCATTCGCTGTGAATTGGTGCCACACTATGATAAGCTTGGTAAGTAACTATAATATTTCCTCCATTAGTTGTTCAGTGCCTTTTTTTCTCCATTTAATAAACCAGACTTTTTCACTTGAACTATTGATTTCACTTTTAAATTCTGATGGAGAATATGTTCTTTGTTTTCTGTTTAGATTTCGGAGATAAAGAATTATCATTACTAGCTGGATACCCACCCTTTCAGGGGGGGGGGGTAAATTGAATTAATAGATAGATAGATAGATTGGAAATCAGATAGTATTTAATTTGTTTTCAAAAAGTGATACTTATGACTTTTAGAAAAATGCCATAAGGAGTCATTCTTCCTTTTACTCTCAGTCCCTCTTTATGAATGATATCAAAGTACCCACTGTAAGCCAGATAAGGTGGATATCTCACTCTTACTGAAAAGCCCCTGTTAGCTCAATGAATAAGCAGTTTTCCATCAGCACCCACTTGATACTGCTGAAGAAGCAGGGGCAAAAAAATGCAGGAAATCACATTTTGAATCGACCCCATCTAAAAACATTTTAGAGGGTGATTTTCTGTAAACTAACTTGCTAAAAACCTGTTCTGGGGTCATAGTAGTATGCCGAAAATTGTATGAGGACTTGTAGTATAGTTTTAGCAATAACCTGTCACTGACACACAGACGTTTTGTATATTATATTGAGATTAGAATAAACCCATTCAAAATGATGGGTCCTTCATGCATGGATTAGCACTCAAGAATGCAAAGCTATTCCATTGGGTAATTTCTTTTTTAATAATTCAAGTATCCTAAGTTAAAGTTTGTTTTTAAAATCCCAACTCAACTGGAGCTGTTTTAATATGCGATCAGACAGTCTTAAAGGTTTCTAAAATGTAATCTTCAAAATAGGAGGGTAAAACAACCAATGAGATCATCCAATTTGAGAGCCAACAAACAAACAAATCAACAGAAAAATTTGCATATAATCTCATTATATGGTTAGATTATACATTGACTTATTTGAACTGGTGTCTTCATCTTGCTTGTTATAGTTACAATGTTTCAGTTCTTACCTTCTGCCTTCTTCAGGGAGAATTTTTTTTTAAATGAATTATTTTGAAATTGTCATTGACTGATTGTCAATCATGTCATCTTGTGATGTCCCAATGAGAGGCATGAGCATAACATTCCCTATTTCTAGTCATTATTTGGCCATCACATATGTAGACTAAGCTTGATATCAGATGAGGACAAAGTTACCCAAATGCCTCTTCCTTTATTGTCTAATTTCCCAAGTTATCACCAGAGAATTTTTCCTTTAAAGCTGAACAGGTTTGGTTAGTCACTCAATAGAAACTGTCATATGACCAACATCTTTCTCAGTATGTCATGTTGGGGATGATCAATTAGAAAATTAGAAAAAGGGGTGAAGAATAAATCACTTCTTTTGCTTTTTATAGGGCAGTGATCACTGAAAAAGTCCATATTTGAGTTTTAAAAAAAACAAGTGTTAACACTGCCGGGCGCAAACTAAAGGACCGATATAGCATAAATTTACATTGTGAATTGCCCCCCACCCCAATTTAAATTAGAAAGGAATTTCATTGAAAGGAATTTTTTTTTTTTTTCCGAAGTCTCATCTAGACAAAATGAAGAGTAAATGTAAACTTTCAGCCCTATAGCTGCATTGGCACAGCCTGTACACACAACGATCCCAAAGATGCTAACACAGTATACACTGTCATGTGTAGAAATACATGTCATGTACAGCCATTACCCAGGATACACAATTCTATACAAATCTCTATTTACGAAGGCCGGAATACATTGAACAACACATAAATGCATTATACGCTAGTTGACATGAATTTTCTCATATTAGATTTTAATCAAATTATTGGGGATTGGCTTAATTCACTTAATCCATAAGATTAGCTGCAGATTTTTCCAAAATCCTGAATTCCTTTCTGATAAGAATGTTTCTTGGTCCTTAAAAGAAATAGGACAGCAAATAAACCCTTCCATCTGATAGACCAAAAAAATAAAAAATAACAAAATAGCAATTTTTCACTTTTTTTATTTAAACCAAAGCCTGTCTGCTGCAAGGACAAACTCCACTCCTACTTCCTAGCATATATATATAACAAATCTTCATAGATACGCAAGATTTGTCAGTTCAGCTCAATTAGTGAGCAAGCTGCCTACTGATCACTTGGTCAAGATTTAAAACCACAGCAGAGAAATGTTAGTTTATATATCGGATAAGTTCAAAGTAATGGGATAGACAAATAGAGAGGAGTTTACTTCCCTAGAGTAGGTGAGGATTGTTTTTATTGTTACAGTAGAAAAATAAAGTCAACTTAAGCTTCCAACTTTGACAGGAGTTTGACAATTATTTGCTGGCTAAGTAATATTTTGTATTCATAAGATTTGATATCATGGCCTAAAAGGACGCGCCATTCCCAATGCAGAAAAGATATAAGCATTATTATTATAATAGCCTCTGATAAGATTTTGTTTATTATCAAAATAATAAAGCAGGATTTTTGTCAAAAAAACTTTTTATATTATTAATAAGTTTACATAATAATCCCAGTGAAAAAATTCATACATATATTTGAATTTATATGAGATGATTTTCAAATAAAAGGAACCATCAAATTTGTTTCTTGGGAAAAGTCAATCATTGCAAATTATGGATAGAAGATCACTTTTATTTTTAACAGCAAAATTGTTACCTTTAGGTGGAAAAGTTTATTTTTACAGACAGAGGAACAGGAGAAAAAAAATCACTCTGTATCAGCAAATTGGAGGCTGACAAACAAATTTCTTTGCCAAGGACAGATAGCAAAGTTAGAGAAAGACCATGAAGACAATATGAAATGATGCATATGGCTGGAAACCATTTGGTATGAATAGAGATCTATAGCAGAGCACCTTCCCAAGGCGCTTCAAGTGTAAAGTATTCAATAAATTCATAATACCAGCAATGATTTATGGATCTGAAACATGGAAATTAAAACAAATTGAAGACCAACTTACGATAGAACAGAGAGTGATGGAAAGAGCAATGCTAAGAGATAGAAGAACATCTAAGAGAGGGCAAGATTGCAGGACATTATACAAATAATTTAGTAACAAAAATGGAGAAGAAGAGATGACAATAGATGGAGCAAAGGACTAACCTATTGGCACCTGTGATACAGTTAATGCAGTAGGAAAAGACCAGACACAAGATATGATAGGAAAGTTCACCACTGAGACATGGTATGAATTTGCACAATCATAGTCATCTTGGAAAGAGTACTGAAAAATTTTTGTACAGCAGTAGACTTATAATGGACATATCTTATGAAGATTGTAGCTTTCTATAGAATGACTGTAAGCACAGTCAAAATATCGAGTAAATGTACAATTGTTTGTGATGCCAAATTAATTGACACTATTCTGTAATTAGCATTTGATAATTACCTCCCTAGACAAATAGTAAAGACAGAAAATGTATCTAATCACATGGAGTTTTCCATTTTTTCAAATTTGAATGATTAAAAATACAGATACATACATGAAGAGATAGTTTCTTTTTTGTTTTTTTTACTATTTGGGATAAACAAGACCTCCTGAAAATCTATTAATTGCAGTCATTCTGTCTCGGGTTGCTCTCTCCATGGAGAAATCTCCAAGTGTCCATTTACTGTGTGCTTCCAGTATGCAATAACCAACTGACATGAAACACCGACTTGGAACAAGGTCGATAAGACTTGAATATAAACTCAAATGGCAATGGGCTGGTCATGTTGCAAGAATGCCTCACAACCACTGGACATCACAGCTCACAGCATGGATCTTCAGAGATCATATGCAAAACTGTGTCCAACAGAAAATAAGATGGTGGGATGAACGAGACAATTTCAGAAAATACTGGCTCAATAATGCAAGAGGTCTGTCAAACAGTAGACACTAAAAGGCCGACGATTATCTCCTAAGTTCATTCTAGTGGAAAAAAAAAAAATAATAATTCAAGGGGAGTTCATCATCATCATCAGTCTCTTAAAGTCCGTCGTTGGACATAGACCTTCCCCAGGATTTGCCACACTTCTCTATCATGGGCGTCACGGAGCCAGTACTTCCTGAACTTATCTAGTTCATCTCTCCATCTAATATTTTGCCGGCATCGGTTGCACATATGGTCTCGGGGAATCCATGTTGTGAGTCGTGATGTCCATCGATTGTCAGCCATTCTTGCAACATGGCCAGCCCACCGCCATTTGAGATTTTTTATGGATTCTATGATGTCTCTAACTCTTGTCTTTTCCCGGATGTGTTGTGCTGTTTTGTGGTCTCTCCATGTGAGGCCCAGCATTATTCTTTCATGTGCACGTTGCATGGTTCTCAGCTTACGGGTCTGTTTCTTGGTTAAGTTCCATGTTTCAGCTCCATAAGTGACTATTGGGAGGATGCATTGGTCATACACCCTTCTCTTTAGGATTAATGGGATCTTATTATTTTTGAAGGTTGAGCTAGCTCTGCCAAAGGCTTGCCATCCTAGTGTGATTCTTCGCTTGATTTCTTCTTCTTTTGAGGGTCTCATGGAGATTCGTTGCCCTAGGTAGATGTAGTGGTCTACTTTCTCGAGTTCTGTTTTCGATTTCGATCTTAGTGTTCTTATCTCCAATGTGGTTGTTGCACATGATCTTCGTCTTGCTGAAGTTCATGTGTAGGCCTACTTTCTTGCTCTCCTCATTTAGTTCATCTATCATTAGTTGGAGGTCGTGTAGGTTCTCTGCGAAAAGGGCTATGTCGTCTGCAAATCTGAGGTTGCTCAGATACTCGCCGTCTATTTTAATTCCTTTACTCTCCCAGTCTAGCCTTCTGAAGATCATCTCGAGGCAGGCAGCGAAGAGTTTAGGTGAGCTGGTATCACCTTGTCTTACTCCTTTCTGGAGCTGGAAGTGGGGGGGGAGTTACCTTTGATTAAAGTTACCTCTCTTACACATTTTGGTAATTCATCTTCTTTCTATAATTCAATATACTGGAGAGTTTGATCTTTTTTTTTTTTTTTTTAAATCCGATCCATTGAAATTTCCACAGCGGTTATGAGCAATCCATGGATCCGAGAGATAAACTACTATGTTTTGATAAGGAAGTGTCTTTTGATTACATGATATTGGTGTGTGCACCACACGGACATAAATTCACTGAATTGACTAATGTTTTTTTTTTTCTTGGTATTTCCTTCCTGGACTATTCTTTGTTCAAAAAACAAATGCACTTAGTCCAGTGGTCAAGATTCAATGGATACAAATAGACAGGGTGAAGCCCACTCGGTGTATTAAGATACAAATATTTGCTGTACTGCTCAGAGAAAATATAGTTTTGCTCAATAAGATTAAGGTTACAGAATAAGAAAAAAGAGGTAGACATTTTTTTTCCTCTTTGCTTTTTAGAGTAAAGAATCTTGGTCAAGCATTTGCCATGGATTGGGTCAGGATTGGGAGATAAGAAGATTAAAAAAGCAAGATGTAAGATTAAAAAACCTAGATATTATCATTGATAGAGAGATACAAGCAGAGATAGATATGATACAAGGATATATACATGTGAGTAGAGATAGATATATAGATGGATAGATATGATCAGAGAGATACGAGGATAAGCACAGATGGATATATAAATATGATCAAAGATAGATAGATGTATATGATCAGAGATAGATAGATGT
>OY735210.1:25485940-25690940 GCA_963457665.1 Thysanoteuthis rhombus | reverse complement strand
GCACTATCAGTTAATTGACGAAAAACAACCCAAAAGGCTGAATTATTCATGTATGTACAAATATATCCTAGTTATTATTGTATAATATCAGTGGAGATGTAAGGTAAACTAATATTTAAAAAGCTATTGGAGGGGGGGGGGCTTCATCCACTGGGAGCCCACAGAGGTTCTTTAATAGCCCCCTCCCTGAACTATGCCTCTGCTTATCATACCTGAATATGGACAATATATTCCTGATAACTATTTCTGTCCAGACAGAATTTTTTTTTTGGTTAATAATACATTTTAAGTCTATGTTCAACACTGAGAACATTCCAAATGGAAGAAAAAAAAAAAATAACACTATCCGCCGACATATTTTCATTTACATCATCTGCTCCGTTAAATTTTGGGGGTGACAGTTTTCAATTATCCCTCATTGGTAGCATTCCAAGCATCTTAACATCAAAGACTTTCATCTTAGATTGGACCCTAAAATCCTATAGGATCTTACTACGCATATGTGAACCCACTCCTTCACGTGGTCATTCATTCAGCAGTGAGATCCCACTGAGTGAGTTTGTGTACTGTGTGACAGTCACATTCTCAATGACTAAGCTGGCTCATTCTTCAAGTTTCATGTTTTTTTAAAACTTAGCATCATCCCGGTCTGTTAGTCCCTATGCAGCTAAGATTTGGTTCTTTGTAACTTCTGGCTTTTCACCGTAGGAGAAAAAAAAGCTAAAAATAAACAAACAAGGCAACTGAAAGACCATTTCAGAAAGTGGAAGGGATACTGAGAAAAGTATGAGAGGGGTCCCGTGGGGAGTACTTTGAAGGGGAAATAAGGTACCATTGCCCTAGGTAGGCTATTTTTCCGTTAATGGTGAGTGACTGGATAAATTATAAGCAGACGTAGGCAGATACAAATAGGTTGGTTTGGATGGAGAGATATACACAGGCCGACACATGGAGAGAGATAAATAAACAGACTCAAGTAGGCCAACATGAGCAGACGGATTTGAGCAGGCCAACGCGGTCGGACAGATTCGAGATAGATACGGGGGGTCAATATACAGAGTAAATGAACTGAAAAAGATTGATGAATATTAGCAGTCTGAGACAGATAAAAATAGTTACAAAAGATATTGACAGAGATCAATAGATTGACATTCATTCCATGTAGATGTTTCAGATTTTACAAGTACACAAACGCACTTACTCCAAAAGCAGTGGGAAAAAATGATGACACTAATCCTTTCACTTGGGTGCAAGAGCCTTTGTGCCCATCTTGGGAAATCAGAATACAAAATAGTGGCCTTTTCATAGAAAACCTCACTGACCACTGGTGAGCGAGAAGAGAGAAGGTCACCAAGAATTCAAATCTGAGAACCTTAGATCAAAAAGGCCAGTTCTGTATAAGAACCCATAAAAGGAACGAAGTCATCGAGTCAAAAGAGAGAAACTTGATACTTGGTACCAAAGTATAACGGATTTGGCATGTCAAGTAGAATGCGAACATGCCTTCCACAGCTGTGAAGTGTCATGAAGAATACAAGTATGCATCCAAAGATTTAAATCAAGCAGAGGCGTCATAATGCACAGATTTTGAACATTGGTAGCAAGGCTACATGCTGAAACAGGGGTAGAGGAAAGTATGGCTGCATAATTTTTGCTATATGCGCTTAACGGCATCAGAAAACTTTTGTATAATTTTTGCTATATATACATAGAAATATCGTACATTTTTTTACAATATTTATAAATAGAGATTTTTCGCATAAGATGAAGTGGTTTCTAAAGCAATACAGTATCGTATTTCATTTGAAAAAACTACTGAAATGGACTCGCTAGCAATCATTTCTGCTGTGGGATTAATACCTTTTCTCACAGAATCCGATAGATCACTAGGATATAATGACAAATATGTAGTCAGGTTTACATCTAAAACTGAGTCAAAAGGCATAGATAAAAAAAGAATTATATAATTAAAAATCATCTAGATAGCAATTTCTGACATCTAGACACCTCAGTGAAAAGCATCTAAATAGTAGATTTTGATTAGCTTCCATTTAAAACCTCTCTAAAACGTCTTCAGTAGAGAAAGCTCAACCTTCAAAAAAAAAAACAAAAAAAAAATTACCACTAATCTTAAAAAAAAGAGCGTACAACCCATGTATCCCACCAATAGTCATGTATGGAGCTGAAATATGAAACCTGACCAAGAGACATACCCACAAACTGAGAACCATGCAACGCGTCGATGAAAGAAACATGCTCAATCTCACATGGAGAGATCGCAAGACAGCACGATATATATCAGGGAAAAAACAGGAGTCCGAGACACCGTAAAATGTATTAGAAAATTTAAATAGCAATGGGCTGGACATGTTGCAAGAACATCAGACAACTAAAGGATATCACTGTTCACAGCAGGGATCCCCAGGGATCTCATGCAGAACTGTGGCTGGCAGTACATAAAATGGTGAAACAAGCTAGACAAATACAGAAAGTATTGGCCTTGCGACGTCCACAATAGAGAAGTGTGTCAAATCCTGGGGGAGGTCTATATCCAATGACGGACATTAAGAGACTGATGATGATGAGGTTGAGAACCTCGCTCTCTGTCATTTACTATTTTTTTTTTTTCTTACAGAATTTGACGTTGTTACTGTCCTGTTGTGGTAAGGGGTCTTGTTGCCATGCCTCCCATAAAAAAATAGAAAAAAACGGAACATCAAGCACAATGCAGGCACACGTTCCGAGATTTCAAAACATTTTTACAATTTCTCCCTTTTCTTCAATGTTGATTTGCCCTTAAGGAAGACGAAACAGACTGGAGAATACCAAAAGAAAACTAAGAACAACCCGAAGAAGACCAAAAGGGACACAACCAAAACATTCTGAAAGAAATAACAGTTTAGACAAGGAAAATTATCCAATTATTTCACAAAGCAATCAAAAACTCACAACTGTCTCAGCCACAAAACTGACCGATTGAAACAAACACGCAGAGCAGCCGGTGAAGGTTAACGGATAAATTAAGGCAAAGAAACGTTGATTAAAGGCAGATCAATAGACAGGTGTACAGATAACCATGAGGAGCTGGATATATCAATAGTTACTTGCAGACTGACATAGTTAAAACCGGAGATAGATAGACAGATAAATACGCAGACAGATCAATAGACTTAAGTGTATTTGTGTGATCCACGTTTTTCCAAATTGAACCTGCCCTTAAGTGCAGCCCTACAAAATAAAAGTTTCAGTAGAGACATCATAAATCATGCAGACACTGGAGGATTAGTGTTTTGGATGCAACCATTTGCCTGGGGAAACCCAGGCTAAAACGTCTCTGTCTAAGTTTATGGGGGGGGTTACTTAATCAAACTCAGTGGCACTGAGAGCATGTTACCATTGATAAATATTGATGCCCAAGTACGATATATGTGCATGTGGTTAAATGTAGATTCAAGAATATATATATATATATACATATATATATATATATATATATATATATATATGTACAAATGGATTACTCATGACAAATCCGTTTCACACTTCTTTATGATTATATACACTACTTGTCATAAGTATTCGAGCAAACATTGATTTCTTCTAATCACTTCGTTTTGACGGTTGAAAACAGGAACATTACAAAAGAAAAAACAAATTTTATAGTAATCAACACAACAAGGCATGCATTTAGTCATGTTTTGAGGTTCTGAATGTTAAATTTTTGGAAAATGTTTCTTTAATAGAATCAAAATTGTAAAATCAAAATAAAAACAAAAAAAAAAAAACGAGTTGGTACCTCTTCCTATGTTAGTTAAACCGTTTCAATCTCCTTGAATGATTCTAACTAGATTTTGGATGGGAGGAAATTTTTTCCTTTCTTCTTTCACAGCTAACAACATAATTTTGATTAAAAAAAAAAAACAACATTTTTCCAGAGACCAAGTGAGGGGGACAAATCATGTACACACATGTTTCCATTCAGGTTGGAAGAAAGGATAGGAGAGACATGGAATGATAGGGAGAGAGAGGAAGACAAAGGAATATAGAGAATATAGAGAGTGCAGAGAGATATAGAAAGGGAAAGACAGTAGCTGAGAGTTGGAGAGGTAAGCAAAGAAATAGAGAAGAGAGAGAAATGGAGAGTGAAAAATAAGAGAGAGCGAAAGTGAGAGAGAGAGAGAGAGAGCGAAAGTGAAAGAGAGAGAGAGAGCGAAAGTGAGAGAGAGAGAGAGCGAAAGTGAAAGAGAGAGAGAGAGCGAAAGTGAGAGAGAGAGAAAGAGAGAGCGAAAGTGAGAGAGAGAGAAAGAGAGAGCGAAAGTGAGAGAGAGTGAAAGTGAAAGAGAGAGAGCAAAAGTGAAAGAGAGAGAAAGAGAGAGCGAAAGTGAGAGAGAGTGAAAGTGAAAGAGAGAGAGCAAAAGTGAAAGAGAGAGAGAGCGAAAGTGAAAGAGAGAGCGAAAGTGAAAGAGAGAGCGAAAGAGAGCACGAAAGTGAGAGAGAGAGAAAGAGAGAGAGAGAGCGAAAGTGAAGGAGAGAGAGAGAGAGCGAAAGTGAAAGAGAGAGAACAAAAGTGAAAGAGAGAGAGAGAAAGTGAAAGAGAACAAAAGTAAAACAGAGAGAGTGAAAGTAAAACAGAGAGAGTGAAAGTAAAACAGAGAGAGTGAAAGTAAAACAGAGAGAGTGAAAGTAAAACAGAGAGAGTGAAAGAGAGAGAATAGAAAAGAGAATCTGGGTGAAAGTGTGGGAGAGAATGGAAACCACAGCACCAGAGGCGGGCATATGTATACAGGAGTGCACTAGAAAATTCAATATCAAACATGAATCTCTCAAAAGGTTACAGGTATTTGTAACTGCACCAGTTGGACAAAGATGTATACATGTAAATGACGTGTGAAATATGCATGGGAACTAATATTAACTTGATTCAACCATGTTTCGCCAAAGGTCATACCAGGTCAAGCCAGATGTACCAAACCTAAACAACCTTTAGTACTAAACAACAGAGTATTGACTATAACATGACTTTCGTGCAGATAACCTACTCGCTTCTTCCCATCTTCGATACTGGAATATTTCAGCAGATTCATTCTACGATCTTCTTTGGGTATGATATGTAATGATAATAATATATAATAATCGGAAGGGAAGAGAATCTTTTTATCAAATTCTTCCTCAGACGGTGTGAAGCAAAAAACAGGATCAAACAGGAAATGTATGGAACAAGCTGATCTATGCAGGTTGCTAAAAAAGAATAACTTATTTGCAAGCGTTGCTGTTAATGTTTAGATTTTTTTCCCCATTTGATACCATCTTTTGCTTTGCACCACCAGAGAAAGAGACAGATAAAAAAAAGACTCTCTCCTTACGGATATATTGCATATAATACCAGAAGAAGGTCGTTCAATGAATTGGCCAAAATATTAGTCAACATCAAAGATAGGAAGAAGACATTAGATTTGAGTGAATTATTTGAGAAAAGGAATCAATAAGTACAAATTTTTTCAGATCATTGTCCTCACCCAAGTTCAGCTATCAAACACAATGTTTCAGCCATTGTGCCCCAGGGCCTTCTTCAGATGGGGAGCATAAATTGGGATGGTTTGAACACGGGGTTGGATAACCCCTTGGAGAAAGAAAAAATTTTTTTAGATTTTAAAAATGTATCTGCAACACTAATTATTGACAGCAGTATGATTATAAAACCAAAAATCGACAATATTATGACCAAGGGGACTTGAACACCAAAAAATAGACAGTAGAATGTGGACATTCTGTTCCCACATTCTGAAGGATGCCCCTCGTCCGAACATTCAAAACCCATTCCAATTACAACAACCATGAAGGGTACAACGGCTGAAAGATTGTACAAGAGATGAATCAAAATGATGATAACAGCCTGGGAAAAAAAAAAAAAATCACTTACTTTTTACAGAGTATATTTTTTCAAAATGCTGGTTTAAAATAGAGCTAGACGTGATAATAGTTTGAAAAAAATAGACGTTAAGATTGTTGACATTCACTTGCTTGAAAAGATGTGAAGACATTGAAACAATTCATCAGACTGTAGCAAGTCTAATAATAAATCTAGTTTGAAAAAAAAAAATATATATATATATATATATATATATATATATATATATATATATATATATTGATTGATTGATTGATTGATTGATAGATCGATCAATTGATAGATAGATGTAAACTATGGTTATGTACAAGTGTTCACTATTTCATGTGTTAGGTATAAAAAGAATCTATATTTACTTTAATAAACACCATTTTTCATTCTACCAACAATCCCATGAACTGACCTTTAATATACACATCTATAAATTTATGTGTACACACACACACACACACACATATATATATATATATATATATATATATATATATATATATATATATATATATAAAAGTGAACAATAGGGAATGGTACGGACTTAAAGATAAAAAGAAAAGTATATGGAGATTAATTAATTGATTAACAAATGAATTATTTAGTATGCTATACATGTTTCAGGAGAAGGTTCTCATCTTCAGTAGCATGTGCGCACCTTTTAATGATTAAAAAGTTTCTGTAGATAATAAATTCAGTATCAGATGTTCGGTTTTGGAAGCAAAAATAGAAATCAAGAAAGAGGATTTCCTGTGGGTCATAATGGTATACATATATATGTTTAGAAAGCTTTACAGTTTTGAACACTAAACATTAAAAAAATTTTTTAAATCTTTTCTCTTTTTTTGTATCACTTCTGTCACTTATTTCCCAATATCAGTCAACGCAATCCATCTATTTTGTTATTATGGTACAATGCATAAATAATCTCTTGCTAGGATCATCAGTTGCTTACTATGTAACTGTTTCGGGGATTTTAAAAAAACAAAACAGTTATATTAATATGGCACCCAAGCAGAGTTGATAAAATGCCACCTAAGTTTCTTATTATATAGCTTTTGTGTAACCAGTAGTTTTTCTTTTTATATAAGGTATTATGTGTATTGTATACTAATAATATTTTATACTACTTATCATTTATTCTTTCTAATGTAGGTTACCTAAAAAAACATAATTAGTGAAGGGGGATCAGTAAGTCTGACAACAGACATAAGACACTGTTTGTGTAATTTCTTTTAAATGTTCACACATATCAAATCAGTTGTGTCAGTTTTAATTTAATTATATATATATATATATATATATATAGATATATATATATATATATATATATATATATATATATATATATATATATATATATATACGTACATGCATACATGTATACACACACATATATATATATATATATATATATATATATATATATATATATATATATATATATATATAAATATATATGTATATGTATACATATATATATATATAATTATTGTGTCATCCACAGATAGCTTTTTCGTTGTATTGTAACTCTTCAGTGTGGTTATAAACAATTCATTATCTGCTGAGCCACGGAACTGGACGGTTAGTGAGGCTGAATTAAAGCAATTTATATATATACAAAAAATAGACACGGTACAGGAGACCCAGAGGGCGCAGAAACATGAACTAGTTTGAGTAGCAAATCCACATCATATCATTCATATATATATATCTCAAATAATAAATCAATAAAATAAAACCAACATTAAGATCCAAATTTAAATAATGGGAACAAAATCAAAGTCTATATAAAACACAGGAAGCACATTACATCAGCAGTGAGCAGAAAATAACTAACTTGCATGATATAACATCTTGAGATTATTCGGAACTGAATAAACTTTCTTAAAGAAAAATTCTCTTTCAACATTAACGTTCGACAACACCTTTAAAGCATAGAAATGAAAAGTTTCCAAGACTATAAATATACCTATACATACACATAAATCACCAGCTGAAGCTTCAATCATGAACATTAAATGGGAGAACGATGTCACAAAGCTTGCAATCCTTGAGAAAGTTCGAGCTAGCAGCATCAAAGCCTTAATCATCAAACATTGACTCAAATGGACAGGACATGTTCACCATATGGGTAACACTAGTCTTCCCCGACAAATCTACGGCAAACTCAGCACCGACAAGAGACGCTGCAACTGCCTTCGGTGCCATTACAGAGATAACTCAAACGGACAATAAAGAAGACCAACATCAATTTGGAAACCTAGCATGAATGAGTGTCATAAACTCTAGCATCAAACTATCTCAATCGCAGCCAAATTGTTTGAACAAGGACTGCAGAAGGAGGACAAACAACAAAGACGGAAGATCCACCAACCCCAAAAGAAACAAAAATACTTGAAAATGAAGATACATAAACATGCATATATATATATATATATATATATATATATATATATATATATATACACACACACACACACACACATATATATATATATATATATATGTTATTAAGAAATGGATATATGATCTGACAGAATGATTATTGATTGCTTTATATTATGTTGAAACGATTTGAAATGATCTCCCGTTAATACATGGTGAATGTATCAATTAGCTTAAACAATGTAAGTAGAATAAACAATCAAAGAAAATGGGTCTGCAGCAGGAATTGAACCTGCGACCGATAGGGTGGCAACTTCAACATAGTGTTGCTCTTACCATTGAGCTAAACAGACGTTGGTAATGTAATTCTTTGATCTCTGTTGGTTTTATATTAGTAAGTGACATCATAAACATCCTCCATTCAACAATTGCTCCTCCCCACCGGATTACTTGTCCTCCAAAGGCCCCCTTGCAGCCCCACCCAGTGTATTTGAGGGGATGGTGTCACCCACTTTGAGAATCACAGAAATAAAGATTGTTATCAAATTTGATAGACATCCGAGGAAGGACAGTGACCAAAACATAATGATGAAAACATCAAGAATGGTTAGTCTTTCAATAGGAATCTTCATATGACCTACACCTTCTGTTGAGCAGTGATCACTAAAAGAGATCAAATTTTAAAGAAACAAATGTGAAAACTGCTGAACACAAACAAAGGGACCAATTGAGAATAAACTTAAATTACAAATTGAATCCCCAAATTAAGAATCGAGGTGGGGTGGGGATTTTTTTTTTTTTTTAAAGAAAAAGTGTTCTTTGTAGACATACTAACGAGTAAATATTGGAATTTTCAGACCTCTTGCTACATTGGTATGGCCTGTATTCATACATAGTCAACCAGACAGACCATCTTGAAAACTGAAGAAACCCAAGTCAATGATGACTGCATTAGCTTCTAACAAATATGGGATAGAGGAGAGTAAAAATATGTTTTTTCTCAAATTTCAAAAAAGTGTAGAGCTTGAAGTCTTACAAATATCACAAAATTTAGATAAGAATTAATTTTGCCAACTGTCCTGGCAATAGACCGAATATATCTAGCTTTAGATTTATGTATGTTTGTATACAACGTATGTGCCATATGTACAAGCCACACTCATGGAGCAAGAGGGCTGAAAATTTAAACATTTACTCCTTATTATGCCAAGAAAAACCTATGGGGCGGTAGTGGAAACTACCCCCCAAAAATGAGTTTTCAATGGCAGGGGGGTCTAATTTACAATGTAAGTTTATCCTAAATGGGTCTCTTAGTTTTTGTACAGCATTTTGAATAGATCAGACACATTCAGCTCATTTAAAGAGGTGGTAATGACCCCAAATAAATTTCCATCTCTATTTTTACATATTTGTCAGGTTTTAAGCACATTTTTTCACATCAAATCTTTTACTCCGCCCTGATGAGGAAATCAATCCCAAAGAAACACTGTACAGTGATTCCCCACCCCTTCATAAACAATTCAGTTATGCGTAGTCAATCCCAGAAATTAAAAATTCATAAGTTTTCCAAGATAATCATCCTAAAATGTGAGAGTAGTGATGCTGGCAGTCTGTATATGCCAGAGAGAGAGGTCATCAAGTGCTTCCTTTGAACAAAAAGGTGAGAGTCTTTGACTTAAAAAGAAAGAACGATTGTACATTGAGGTTACTGAGTAAGAACTAATGTTCGACCGTCAGATAATTTTCATTACAGTTTTATCATTATAATCATTTTATTTTATTATTAGTTTTTGTTGGTAATCTCTTATAGTACCTTATTCATATAATAAACTTTATTACAGGTATGTTCATATCGGTAAAACATAGCATATATAGGTTTCACTAGTGCCAGCAGTTTCAGGCTATTGGTCTTGGAACTCATTGTCCAAACATAGTATATGTATGTTGTTCAATTCTGGGCTTGGATTATATTGTCCATAGACACAGAGAGACAGAAAGAACTACTGTATGTTTATGCACAAAAGAATGGAAGTGTCCAAATATTAGATGAGCATGTATGCTTAAAAGCATCTGTGTCCAATATCAACAAGTGTGTTTACATTTTAGCGACCATCTACATGTATATTAACATAGAGATATCAATAATAAAAGCTGAGATACACAATAATTTTGTATACGACTGCTGGCATAGAAAAGCAAAGGAACAAGTACATGAGTCACCATTCACCATCTGATAAAAAAAAGAATTTGATAAATATTACAAAGTCATTATGATAAATATAACAATATAACAGACAAATTGTTATCGTCTTTATACATTTTTGTTACAAACCAACACTGAACAACAAAAAAAGAATAGGTGCATCGTGTAACATTACATAACATTTTGGAAATTCTCATTGTCTGAAACATATGAGAGGCACCGATTTGCACTTGGCGCTCTAGGCAACTACCCATGTTGCCTGTACGGTGGGTCAGCAACTTCACATTTCCTGAGTATAATCGCGCTTGGAAGTAAGTAATGATTATCAATCAGGGAGAGACAACATGAAAAGCGTGAAGGTATGAAGGAACTGGTTTGACTAGTAAAACATCCAAAGATGATAGGATTTGGATGGCCAGCGAATGATATCATTTAACCTGTTCACTACCACAGCAAGCCTTCAGTCCAGTGTCATGCAAGGCCTCTGAGAGAGAGAGGGTGCAGCCAGTGCATTGCATCAGAGTCAAAGGAGCACAGAGAGCAAAGGATGTCCAGAATGCTAAGGAAGGCCCAAGGGTTTCTTGGGTAGAGCTTTGTACTAAAAAACAAAAAGTCAATGCAAAATGTCCATCAGTAAAAAAAAAAAAAAAAGGCTCACTGATGTTTACCGATGAATGAATGAAGTAAGGCGTGCCAAGAAGATTATAGTAGATGGAAAATGGATGACAACAAGATGAGGGTGTTTGTGCAGTTTATATGGAAGGGGTGGAGGAAACATCTTTGTACCACAATATAAAATCCTCTCAAGGCCTTGGTGCCATAGATGATACAGCTCATTTCACAATAGTGTGTTATTCTTCCATCAGATGGCAAAATCCTCCTAGAGTATGTCAAGTATATTAAAAAAATGCAAAAGAGAAAGAGAGGATGAGAATTATTGAATATAAGGTGGTGTGTAAATCTGTGTTCTAAGATATTTTATACTCGTTTAGATTATTAAAATATTTTATTTTAAACACATTTACAGATACATTATATTTATCTGATATTCTGTTGTAAATTTTTGATTTATAAGGAAACAAAACCATTTTAAACATACAATAAAGATTTTTTGTTTCATCAATTTAATTTACAAGAAAAACCCGACACAAGAGTTACAGTTTTGTTGAAGTCCGAGGCTGGAGATGACTTTGTTTTTTCCACTCTAATTACAAGAACAATCCTCACCAAATTTAGGGAAGTAAACCTCTTCACTGTTTGTCTGTACACTCACAAACCAAACCGATATATGAAATTAGTATTTCCTTGCCTGAATTTGAAATTACAACAAAGTGATTGGTAGGTGGCTCTCCTACAGACTAAGCCAAACTGACAAATCTCACATATCTACAAAAATTCATATTACAAATAATAGGAGTTTGATCCTGCAGCAACCAGTCGTGTTGAAAAAAATACTTGGCACGGGATAAGGTAATGGGAAGGCCTTTCAGACCAAGTTTGGCAAATGGTATGTCATGATAGAAAATTGGATTTAGACAAATAAGGGTAATTCAGTTCAAGTTTCACATACCCTAATACCAATGGTGGAATGGCCAGCGGTACATGGAAAATGTTGAAGAGCTTTAAAGATGTGAAGACAGGTCAATCTGTTCAAGTTCACCAAGATTTGAAGAACCAAAGGCAAGTAATGGCTTCCTCAGTCTGGCACAAATGAAATTCATCTAACCACTTCTAACAAACCTTTGGCATTATTCCTTCACTGAGAGATTCAACAGAGATTCTGAACGTGGTGAACAGGTCCTTCAAGGGAACAATCTGAATTGATTTGGGGACAATTTCGAATACAGATGTTGAGAGCAAAAAGCATTCCATGGCTCAGAACTGAATTGTGTTTAGGGTTTAAATTTCCTACTATTCTATCAATTCCTAATTACACAACACTATTAACAACTAATCTTACTATAAAGTTCAGAGTAACTAATGCTTAGCTCATTGACTCTCTGAGGTATAAAATCAATAAGGTAATTGCGTTCTTGTTACTTACTAATTTCATACAAAAAAGTAATTACAAAACCTAAGTTCATATATCAGTATTTTTTTTCTTTCAAAAATTAACAACAAGATAAATAATCAAATTATTTTTTTTCTACAATAAGGGGAACATCAAATTTTCCGAGCTACTGAGGAGGGAGCAAGAAAAGGTTGAAAAACACTACTGTAAACCCTCGCATCATCTCTGCTGAAAAATCAGCCATTGTCCGTATCAAACGTGCCTGGTGTGTGTTTTGGCTGTGAGTACGCAATACGCAAGGAATGCACGCTGATGCCTGACACAGATTCACGCGTGTGTGGACTGCACTGACTGCGGAGTGGAAAATGAGTGGCACCAATTTCTATTTTTATTATTGCAGTCATTCACGTTCATGAGGAATACATAGTCAGCGTTAATTTGCTGCTTTACGATGTTGGTTACGGCAGCAAGGGAAGGGGAGACTGGATGCTTTCATCAATGTTACCATCAATCCATCATTACAAGTTTCTACTGTTCCGTCCATCACTTAGGTTACACGCAAGTAAAACAACCTGAGCACATCTATTCACAGATTTATATATCCATTTGATTTATATAAACAAGGGAAAGTATGAATCACCGCCACCTGTATATGCTTCTTTTGTATTTTTGTAAAGCAGTGGTGATGGTAAAATCAGGTTACATTGAAGACAATGCTTATGGTATGGTTCAAGCCAGAAATCTAAGATAAGAATTTAATAGAAAAAGCAAAGAAAACATGGAAATAAACTAAGGGACCAATTCGTAATTAACTTTCACTGTAAATTGAACCCTCCAATGAATGGGGGGGTGCAAAAAACAAAAAATATTCTTCCTCCTTAATAGGCGGTGGGGGCAAAATTTCAAGTTTCTACAGTGAATGGTTACAGCTGGGCAAAGTCCAGATAGATAGATACATACATATAAATGTCAGAATACATGAATAACCTAAACCCAACAACATTGATTAAGTTGGTCTGTTGTGGGTAGCACATATAGATAAAAAAATACATACACACACTATAGATATATATAGATAGATAGATAGATAGATAGATAGATAGACAGATAGAGAGAGAGAGAACGAGTCTGTTACTCAAAAGTTCTAAAGATACCAAATTGCTTCCTCAAAAAAATATAACATATCACAAAATAAGGTTCTTTATTTTCGGGTGGAGTGATTTCGGATAAACGTGTGAAATGTACAGCGAGACTAGGGAAACACTGGTTAATTTGACAGGTGAACACATACATATAGATCAACTAGTTTGAATTTATCAAGCTTTTAGGTAGCATCTTGTATATATACATACAACAACAATAAATATATTTCCCAATTTGATATATGTGTACATCATTAAGTTTGTAGTCCAATGATGGTAAAACTATAATTTCCACACAACAAATATCTATTTTCCAGTATAATCCCGACATAAATAATTCAGTAGTGAATAATAATCACATGAATCAAACATTTTACAGTGAAAATTTTAGATTAAAATTCAATAGATATTTATACATTAGACTATATAGATGCATGTCCGATTGACAAGACAGACAAGAAACATTGTGTTAGTTTTTTTTCATCAAGCTTTTCTTGTTTCTGCACAAGGGAACATGCGCTTGGATTTAATGAGAGAAAGAATTGTCCAAAAGTCTTAAGAGACCTGGTGCTTTCACCAAAATAATAAGCCATATTCAAGGTCAGTGAGAAGCTAAGACGTTGGGTTTTTGAACAAATCTATATATTATATATAATGGTCAATGTAAATTTCAAGATGGGAGGGGTTTTAATTGCAGAATACATTCAGGACACATTGGACCTTAGCCCACCACTCACCAATGGTCAACCCAAATATAGGATGGTTAACATATAAAATTATCCGCTTAGAGAGTATATTGGTTAGAATGTCTCCCTCACACAGAGGCAGTCCCATGTTTGATTCCTGGTATGAGCAAAGAGTACGGAAAACACTTTCTTAGGACAAATTTCCCAGTGCACTCAACAGTGTACACTGCAAGCTGTGCGATTAGGGTAGAGGTATTCATTAGGATAACTTGCATCCTGCCAAGGGGTTGATCATAAAGACTTGTAGGTATAAAATCCTGATCTTAACCAGACTCAGGATTTGCAAGGATCACTAAACTGATACATGGGAAAGAAAAAGGGACTTTGTCACCAGCCATCATACTGCATTATAGGTTGTTTCTAAAGAGACATGATCCTCAACTGCAACATGCAAGTGTTTTTTCAAGATATAAAATCGTCAAAAAGCGTTGACACCTTAGTTCTTCACTGGCCTCGAAAACGACTTGTAGTTTAGCCAAAAACACTAGGCCTCATACAACTTTCGGACAATTCTTACATTCATCAAATCCAAACATGAATTCCTTTGTGAGGAAACGAGGAAAAAGTAATAGAAAATCAAAAAGATTTTTTGGGTCTCTCGTTCCAAATCAGACATGCATTAATGAAAAGGGTTGCTGCCCAAGTATACATACATACAGTATATAAACTATAGTACATAAACTTTCCCTTTTTTGTAACCATTGAAGAAGAATATTTAATCAGTCAAAATTCACATAGTCCTTGAGTATCAACAACTACATGCCACCCAAATCACCTTTGATCCAATCACTGTTATTTTTGACATTTTCCATAGCAATTTTTCTCAATTTTAGGATCTTGGAACATGTAATCGAATCACCGTAGTCCCAGAATAACCAGCCAGCCAAGCATGCCATGGATTTGCGTGTGAGTATGTGTGTGTGAGAATGAGTGTGTGCCAGGTGCTCCTGGTCACAGTTTGGGGCCACAACCTTGAGAAGTTGCATGAGTACTCCACCAGGCACCATCTAAAAATGTTTTATTTTTACAAAAATAGTGCTTTTGGGGGTCTTTATGGTCACATTGAACCAACAATGCCTGATTCTTGTGCAGGTATTCTTTTAGACAGAAGATCTATCTTTCTTTTTAGATTCATTTATGAGAGGTTCAGATATTAAGTAACATTTTTATTTTGGGTCTTCATCAGCTGTTTTATCAGAGACCCCATTTCTGGAAATGCACACATATATATAACTGATACAGTGTATACTTTTGTATCAATTCTTTTATTGATATATACAATGTACAAATTAAAAATGTGCTTATCTATTTTTATCTCACTCAGCAAACCCTTCTTTTGATCGATAGATAATATGACAATGTATTCATGTAGAGAGAGAGGGAAATAGTTCACGATAGATGTAACAGATGTCATAAAAATGTTCTCTTTGTGGTACTAACTCATCAAGGCTCGAAATAAGTGCATAATAAAATAAATCAAAGATATAACAATTCCTCCTCAAGCTATCTTACAACAGATAACCTAAATTTGCGAGATACCTCACGGGGCAAAAAAATAGATAAATAAAACGCCTATACAGGAGATAATTCACGGGCATAAAATGAAATCAAATTTCCAATATTTGTTCAGTTCAGTTTAGCAACTTTTGAATGGTCATAATCCTTATCTCTAATTTTATCGAAACTTTCACCTTCATTTTAATCTATTAGCTGTTATCGTAATTTTTACTCAGACCGATTTATCTTTGGTAGTGAATAACGTTGATTGGGAATGAAGAATAAGTCTTGAATGTTTGCTTGCTGACTAAGAGTAATCGACCTGAGCAAACATTGCAATAAAAAGGAACAAAAATTAAGATAGAGGCAAAACACAATGATACATTTTTTAAAAACGATTTATATTTCATTTGATAACAGTAATGATAGAAATGATAAGGATTATCTCTTCACTTGAAAATTTGTTTTTTAATGTAAAAACAAAACTGCAGAGATAAAGTGATGGAAAAATACATACGACAAAATATACATTGTAGGGATCATCAACTGCATAGAGAATGCGATATGATAATTTCATTTGAGGCTTTAGGAGCTGGGCTCGATGGTTAGGGTAAGGATGAATGTAAATACAGATGCTAATGCACTTTCAGATCTTAGATCCATGAACTGTTTTTAACCAATACGGAACTCTTCAATGAATAGAATTAAAAAAAACTCTTTTGTGATATGAATTCGAGAAAAGAGCAACAGAGGGAATTTTAACCAGAAATTACTCCCCTTTATTAAGTTTTTTTGTTGTTTTTTTTAACCAAAAATGAATTTGAGAGTTGAAATTTCCCCTATTTGTGATTGACTGGTATATACAACTGTAATGGTTTATTTTCTTAGAAAATATACAGTTTAGAGAAATGAGTCAAGATCGCATAATGAAAAACAACTTTATTTTGCAAGCAAGACCGTATCCACGGGGCCTAGCTTTGTGTGATTTTAAATTGCCTCCCTCAGGCCTACAATAGCTTTGTGAATAGTAATTCACCTTCCGTATTTCTACAAACATCATACAATAACATTTAGTGAGATTCATGCTGGAGAGCATGCCTCAAGGGGCCAAACACATCCTCGGGCCCTCAAATCTCTACATCACTACCTTTAATAACCTTCATTTTATATCCATCACTAGTTTCATAAGCATGGCAGGTTTCACTAAATCAATGCTCTCAAACCTTTTCATTACTTAGGACCTTGTTTATTTAGATTAATTTCCAAATGGACCCCAGGCTTACGAAAGGACTGCCTACTTAACAAGTTCACGGACCAAAGGCTTTTGAAAGGTCTGCACACAGACCCCCAGTAATATCTTTGTGAACATTCAGGAAACTCTGGCCCCAAGGTTGGGAAGCACAGCATAGTGTATGTTGGAGGGGGTCCTTCATAGAACCACATGCCCCTCTCCCCAGCCCCGGGTCTCAAATCTCCATCTACTCCCCTGACTGTGTCAATACTTTTTTAAATAGATTTCCAACCAGAAGCCCTCATATAATCCCACCAGGTTTTAACAAAAGCAAAGTACGTTCATGAACATTTGCTGTTCATGGTTTCATAACTCTGAAACTCGGCCAATCTCCAGTGTCAAATGCTGTCGAAAGTTCTGCTGTTCTTTGGAGAAGCAAGTCCAAAACGATATATTGAACACACTCCTATATGATGGCTGAATTTCCTGATCCTTGGTCAAATCCATCTTTTTGAGAAATGAATAAATCAAAGATTTACAACCTCTGTGTAATATTTAGGCAATCAATCCATTCCAATAAATCAGCCAATAAATTCCTCGGTGAGAATTCATGCTACATTATCCATGTGGTAGAAGCAGCATATGCTAAGGCTCCCCGCAATTTCAAAGGCCGAGTGCTAAATGCTTGAAAGCTATCTATTCTGATTCAGTAATCTTGCACTTGCTCTATTATGATAGAGCAACACTGCCTTCAACTTTTATGAAGGATTGGGTGTTCAAAGTTAGCATTTTTAGACAATTATCAAATTAAGTACCATACATATACATTTAAAAGTCGACCTCATGTAAAAGCAAACCCTCCATTTTTTTGTCCCCAAAATTGTATTTTTCCGTGTACCCCATGTAAAAGTCAACCCTAGTTGTTCACAGACAACGGATCAATATTTGTGAATCAAGGTATTATCTTGAACCAAAATGTTACGATGAGGAAATTAATTGTCCCCTGCTATTAGGTTCTGATAAACATACCAAAACACGCGTTTCTCTAAATACTTCCCAGAGAAATCATAAATAAAGTCACGTCACTATTATAAATGCTGGTAGTTACATTTGATATGATCCTGAATTATCGAGACAAGCCATTGCTTCTGAATCCAGCGATGATGCGTATTTCTTAATAAATGTTTCATTTCTGCTTTGTCTACTTTGCTGTTGCTGGTCATGTACACAGACAGTATTGTGGTAAGTAACAATAACATATTGTAATTATGAGCTTTATATTTTTATTTTGCTTGTTAGCTGAGAATAATGGAGTAAAAGAGAAGTGAAGACATTCATAAGAGCTACACAGCTTTAATTAATGTATCTTATTAGTGGGACATACATTTTGCTGCATAGAAACATCAGTATTATTGCTTTAATTCATTGTTTTTAGCTCTCATTCATTTAAAGATCATTTAGGCCTCTGCTCATTGATACAATATTTTAGATTACGGCGTGAATTTCAGCCCTTTGAAAGCAGTAATCATGAAAGAGTCGACCACACAAATTCAACCTGATGAAAGTCAGAAAAAAATTTGACATTTGCACTATATACAATATTTTAGAGGTATGGAGTGGTGTTACGGTTATCAGTAATTTTTGACCGAGAAGCCTTATGCTGACTTAAAACAAAAGCTCTTCAGAGAAGACTGATTACATCAGGGTCAAATTCCATTCTGACTGAAGCTCAAATGACTTAGCTTTAAAAGTTTTGAAAATATTTCAACTTTTTTAGAAGCAGTTCACCTTTAACTGGAGAAGATCCTTGGTCATGGAAGGGGACTTGATAAAATAGTACCTAGATATTCATTTTGATAAATGACATGAAAATTTAGATAATTCTAGGTATAATTTGATGCAATTCCAGATATAGACTGGGAAAAAATAAATTTGCATGCCAAATTTCAGCCTCCTCAGTAAGTTGGGGGGGTTCTAATTTTGGTGAGCGTCATTCTTGTAGTCATTATATATATATAATGACTATATATATATTTATATATATATATATGTATATACATACACACACAACATTATGATAATACTCTATAAAACAAAACAAAAAATTTACACAGTACCATAATATCACAGTAAAACACGGATGAAAATTTCATATATCATATCATTAGATATCAGGAAATAAATGACTGAAGTGACAAAAAAAAAATCTTTGAAAAAAGCTTCTCAATATGTTACACTGTACAGCTTTCTAAACTTATATATATATATATATATATATATATATATATATATATATATATATATATGCGTATGCACATACATACAAATGCTATGTATACATCATATATCTTGAGATACAACTTGACACCTAAAATGCCAAGATTTGAACTCAGGATGGTAGACTATAAGTGGTTGATTAGGTTCATCCCATAAATAAGGCATCACAATTTCCATGAGACAACCAGGTTCAGAGGATCGAAATAAACTGATATGATTTATTGCCGAAGACATTTTTACCTTTACGAAGATCAACAGGTATGATGCCAAAATCACCTTCTTTCAGACAAAACTGGAAAATGTTGAAAACCTTCATTAGTCAGAAAGGAAAGAGGGAGTAGGTAGGGAATTTTCTTTTCTACAGCGCATCATATCATATCATTTTCAAATCAATTCTCGAAATAAGAAAATGTCACGCAAGAAAGCATTTGTAATTCAAGAAGCTGAGACATATTTTTATTATATCTCATATTGTAAGTATCTTAACAACTTCACATTATTTTTATAGTTCTAACTTAGGGGACACACACACACATATATAATTTTGTCATCCACAGACAGCTGTTTTGTTGTATTACAATTCTTCAATGTGGCTATAGACTATTCAATATCCCATCCAGTACCATGAGGTGGGATCGAAACTTTCATTTCAGACCAAGGGGCTGGCATTTTACCCCTGCCCTATGCTGAACTGGATGGTCAAAGAAAGAGAGAGAGGTACTGGAAGAGATAAATAAGAATTAGGGAATAGCCACACTGGTAGCAAATAAACTTGGGCAACTTTGGACACTTATTATTCACAATATAATCAAGTTATTAAATACAAATTCATTCCCTACCAGTGTGGCTATTCTTTACTTCTTATATATGTGTGTGTGTGTGTGTGTGTGTATTGAAATTCTACCTCAAAAAATGGCAGATAATATTGCCAAAAGCACTTTATCTTTTTGGATAAGAGTTACACAATTCATTGACACCAAATTCAAATCCTAAATCAAATCATTGTAGGAAGCGACCACAGAATGATAACATGTAAAATTCAAATTAAAACCAAAGGAATGCAGGAAAATGTTCCATACCAAAATCAACCACTTGGCATACAAAATGAGCTAACTCAATCTTCTGAGCTCAAACTGAGAAACAGATATAGACTTCATAGAGAACCAGATGAAAACAATGAGCCCACCAACAAAAGAACGGCCTCTTTAATTGAAATAACAAATATGTTTGAGTCAAACAGCAAACTAACCATCAGAAAACTCTCAGAAGAAAGCAAGAATCTCATGGAAAAATACAGATATCTCAGACCACCACCAACAACAACAGGAGAAAAGATTGAAGCAAACCATCCAGAAGAAACGAAGAGAAGATATATGAACGTACACGGCAACAGTCATCGAAAACATTCTCAAAGAACGTCAAGATTTCAAAACTATTAACAAAACTCTTAGTACAAGAAGAATGCATATTACTAGTGACCTAACAATGGATAGAGACCGAATTATCGAACGCAAACCAAACTTGTTAGAAAACAAGAAAAACAAGAGTAATAGTCTGTTAGACTAGCTTGTTAACCATTACCCTATTGTTATATGATGTTTTATTTTATTCAAAATCTTTTTTAAAGGCAAAACTTTTCACAACTCCTTACAAGACAAAATTTTCCATGAATCCCCACTCACTGTTATAGAAGCAATAGGTGCAAAGACTACATATATATTCTTTAAAAATGATAGTGTCAAAAATCACAATGTATTTATGATCTATATTGACATCACGACTCACGACATGGATCCCCCGAGATCAGACATCACAACTCACGACATGGATCCCTCGAGATCACATGTGCAACCGAGGCCGGCAGAATATCAGATGGAGAGACAAACTAGACAAATTCAGGAAGTACTGGCTCTGCGATGCCCATGATAGAGAAATATGGCAAATCCTGGGGAAGGTCTATGTCCAACGACGGACATTAAAAGACTGATGATGATGATGATGATTGAATTTTACGTTGTTTATCACAAGATAAATTCCTTAAAAATAAATCAGCAAAAACCAAGTTCACGTTAAAAAAAATTTTTTAAAAAATCAGTGAATCAGTCTGGTTAGTCACTCAATAAAAACCATCACTTGACCGATGTCTTTTGATAGATCTCTCCAAATACAGCATGCTATTAAAAAAATTGGGAAAAGCAGAAATAATAATTTACTTCTCTCATATTTTGTAGGGTAGTGATCACAAAAAGGCCTGAATTTAAAAAAAAACACATGAACACAAACACTAATTGATAAATTTAGCATAAACTCTAATTGTGAATTGAATTCCCCTCTAAAAACCTATTGGGGTGGAGGAATTTTCAAAAACAACAAAAAACTAAACATCAAGACATAATAAGGAGTAAATGTTTAAATTTTCGGCACTCTAGCTCCACTCGTGTATCCTGTATGCATGATATATACATAGATAACCAGCCAGCCACCTGGACCAACTTGAAAACTGTAGAAACCTATGTAGACATTTTTGGTTTTCAGTCTCTAATAACCCAGAGCCTTTTTACAATAAACAACAGAAGGGGCTCATTTTTCTATGATAATTTTCAAATATTTCCATAAATCCAAATAATCTTGACATGATTCCCCAAGGGATCCCAAACCCTAGTTTGAAAAGTTTCTCTCTCTCTCAATATATATATATATGTATATATGTGTGTGTGTGTGTGTGTGTGTGTGTGTGTGTGTCTAGAGAGCTTTACAGCTTTAAACACCAAACATTAAAAAAACTTTTTCAAAATTTTTCCTCTCTTTTGTGTCACTTCAGTTACTTATTTCCCAATATCTATCAAAGCAATTTATGTAATTTTCTTCAGTGTTTTTTCTCTGTTTTACATATACTTTTTTTTATGGTACAATGTATAAATTATCTCTTGTTGGGAACTTCAGTTGTTTAGAGGATTTTAAAAACAAAACAGTTATATCAACATGGCACTCCAGCAGGGTTGATCATACACCACCTCCCTTTCTTACTGTATAGTTTATAACATGCATGTAGAATGTCATTTTATATATGTGTATTGTATATTGATATTATTTTATTTTGCATATCATTTATTTTTTGAAATAGGGCTAACTTACATATGTTACCCAAAAGACGTATTCAACGATGAGAGATCAGTAAGTATAACAACAGACGTGACTCACTGTTCATGTCATTTCTATTGAATGTTTACCCATATGAATATTGAATCGGTTGTGTTGGTTTTAATCTCAGACTGCATGCAAACCAACTCAGGATTTCATCTTCAAGAATACTAATAACACACATACATAAATATATATATATATATATACACATATATATATATATAAAACATACATATA
The DNA here is from genome assembly GCA_963457665.1 of Thysanoteuthis rhombus. Classification (NCBI taxonomy): domain Eukaryota; kingdom Metazoa; phylum Mollusca; class Cephalopoda; order Oegopsida; family Thysanoteuthidae; genus Thysanoteuthis; species Thysanoteuthis major. Next base: position 25,668,165 of record OY735210.1, on the reverse strand, counting down.
ATGACATGCAGGAATGAGTGTGAGAAGCAATTCCAGATGTTGAATCATCATTTCAAATTAACAATCCATTTTATAAAGATTTAGCTAATAACTTAGGGTACATAAACTTGCCTTAACACGGCAAGAATTTCATATCAGAATTCAATACATCTTTCTCATATCATAATACACCTCTCTAATGTAGGTGTGGTACAATGTATCAGTAACCAGTACAGAAAGTAGAATCAACAGACCGAGTTTTAGTTACTACTCAAGTTCACTTTACACTAATGCCTTTGGGGAAAGGCATGAATTCACCAATCCCCAACAACTATAGGTGGGTAGCACGGCAGTTGGAACCCTTCAGTCTGGTAAGGAAGTCTATCCAAAAGATGGTTATTCAAATAGGAAAAAATTCTACAGCTTGGAAGTCGCTATATCTTGTCCAAAACATAGTTGAGAAATGGGGAGAGTTGGGTGTTAAGCTAACACCCTGATCGCACAAAATCCTACAATTCCTAAAGAAGCAATGAATAAACCTTCAACAAAGACATCGTACATAGTTCAAAATGGAAACAAACATTGCTCTATATGCCTAATCACATGATAGAAACCTTTCTTTTTTTTTTTTCCTCCACAATTTATTGAAGCCATCAAAAAAACAACAGTGTATATGAAATGTATGGATTCACATTGCATTCTATAAACATGGATAACAGAGATTTGCAATGCAGCAAAGTTGGAGAATAGCATTTTGTTGACCACCAACGGATTTTTTTTTTCATTTCTGGTTTTACTTATCATTACTTTGTATATTCTCATGATTACTCTTTAAATTCAGCATTTTTATTAAGTCATCATGAGATACAATTCTAATTTTACAAAATCATTTGCGTCCCTCAGCGTGATACACTACAGAAACACATTGCTAATTATCATAGGAGTGATTATAGTACAAATATCAAACAACAGCATGACTGATACGTGCACATCTATGATTAAAGAAACGGAAAGAAAAGAAATCCTTTCTAGATCACCCAGGACTCGCTTTTGTAACCTAACAGAGAAATAAATGATGCAACAAGGAAAAGAAGAAACAAGTGAATCCCATGATAACCGCAAGACCAAAAAAAAACAACAGGTTTGATTGGTCACTCAATAGAAATAGCCACGCAACCAACATCTTTTGGCAGCATGCCACGCTGTGGGCGATCAATCAAAAAATTGGAAAAAAAGTGTGATCAAAGAATAAGTTTCTTCTCTCGCCTCTTGTTGGGCTGTGATAACTGATAATGTCTGAATTTTGAAAAAAAAAAAAGTGTGAATGATGCCGGATACAAACTAAAAACCAATTTGGCATAAACTTACGGTGAAAATTGAGCACCAACAAAAAAACCTATTCCGGCGGGGTGGGGCTGAAAGGAAAAAAAATGTTCTTCCTAGATATAAAAGTAAATGTCAAAATTTTTATCCCATTAGATCCATTTGTATGGCCTGTACACGCAACGCTTGGATAGATAGCCATCGAGCTTGACCCACTTGAAAAACTGAAAAAAAAACCCATCTCAAAAGTCTTTGACGGTTTCTAATAACAACAAGGACAAAAAAATTGACTGTTTCGACGAGGAGATGGGGGAGGTTGTTGCACAAAAACGGATCAGTATAGCAGGCTGTGAAACAGAGAAAAATATTGCAGCGAGCAACTAAAAAGAAGGAGATGGAGAAGTGTCGTGTTAGTCGGTCTGTTAGGTAACCAGGTGCTTCCCCAATTGTAAACATCAATACAACGTGTGCACGCAATTCAAAGCACTATTTCTGCACAAAGGAACTCGAGTATTCGCATATGTATGCACAACTGTGTCTCCACTCATATTTCTACCAGCCTACACTTATAGAGTTCTGCATATACAATGATATATTTGGACAAACACAAACTGGTAAAATAAAAATGAAAACTTCTATGTACATACTTGTACAGAAATATATATATGTATATATATGTATATGAGGTTGGGGCAATAGGTCTGTAGCATGTGATATAAATTTTATCTCTAATATTTGCTGAATGATGTTCAGTTTGTGCAAATGATATTTGCCAATGAATTGAGTGCATTAACAAAGAAGGGGATTATATTAAAAAAAACTAATATTTGTAGCACAAAATGAACCTTTTTTTTATTATCAGGTTAGAGAATTTCTGATGTACCTAAAAGTTCTTATACACACAAATGAATGTTTTTTGTGTGTGTGTGTATGTGTGTGTGTGTGTGTGAGTGTGTATAAAATGACAGAATAATTATGAATGTGCTATATTATTTGAAACTATTTGAAATGACCTCCCATCATTTCACAGAGAATGGGTCACACTGGGAGGTCATTTCAAATATCGTTTCAAATAATGAAGCGTCCATAATTATTCTCTCGGATCATATATCCATCTCTTAATAATATAATTGTCTGTGTTGGGAAAAAAATGTTACAGACATGGACAGTGAATGAACAGGATGAGATTTGGACACATGGTAGTCATTTGGACTTCTGACTTACCAGAGGGTTGTTGACAAGAGCAATGGCACTTTGAAGCAGATACCCATCAGTCACAGGTTCGATTCTTGTACCAGACCATTTCTTCAATTGTTTATTCTATTTATGTTGTGTTGGCCAAGGGACAAATTCTTCAAGTAATAATACATCATTTCAAATAGAGTTTCAAATAATTTAGAACATTAATGATTATATACGATAATCAATGTGTTATATTACTTTGAAAATCTATTCAAAATGATCCTACATTATTACACGATGAATGTAACATTTGGCCTCGAATCAAACCTGCAGCAGAACTATTCTTCAATTGTTTATTCTATTTACACTGTCTAGGCCAAATGATAGATTCACCAAGTTATAGCAAGAGATCATTTCAAATAGAGTTTGTAAGTAAAATAATAAAATCATGATTATTTCTCTTGGACAATATATCCAATTCTTGATAAGATATATATATATATATAAGGGTTAGGCCCTATATCAACTTTAGACAATATACAAGTATATTTTCAAACACAGCATCAGATTGAGCAATACCATTTACTCTGATATAGTCACAATGATGCCAATTTAGCTATTTTGGAACAAGATTTAGCTCCTTTTTTTCATGGACCTCCCAAAAAATTGTCCACGTGATCCCGCCCTCACTCTCCCTTTGCGTGTGCTCTCCAAACCAGCCATCACTCTTTTACAGAAGATGAAATTCCAGTACTACCAAATGTGAAGGGCTACATAGAAGGCTGACAAAGAACTGTCTACCTCACTTTAAAACTATTTTTTGTTCTATTTACATTTTTAGTTTCAGTTTCTAAAAGTTAGAGTATTCCAAGTTCTTGTTATAGTTGACAAAGCAGCAGTCTCAGAGATAAGTCTATTTTTTATTCATGGCAATTTTGATCTCAGTTTGTTTTAATTAAAATTCTTATGAAATCTCATGTGGCTTTGATTATATATCGGTATTCAGCTTGACAATACCGGGATATGAATTTTCATCCATATCGCCCAGCCCTTATATATATATATATATATATATATATATTTCAGGCAACTAATGCAAGAGAACAGCAGCAGTGCTTCCAATAAAGTCTCCACGGATGGTGACCCTGGAGTCAAGCATGGTTTCAGGGCCAAAGCAACATTATGACTAACACTGAGCCTTCAAGCAATACCTCATGATATCACCAGATTTTATTGGTTCCCCTTCACAGATTTGGAATACTAGATCCATGCAGATGCAGCCTCTGATAAGTAAATAACCACAGCTGATATTTACAAAGAAAGAGCATATTAATTAGCAGAGAACACCAGATATAGATATACAGAGTAGTCTAAAAGTAGGTATACAGTACTGTATGCTGCAGGGTAAATTTTCAAGTGATGGTGTCAGGGGGGCCATATTTTCTTTCAATAAAACAGTGGACGTAAACAAATACCTGAATACGTTACACATGGTTTTGTCACAACTCGAAACCAGGGCCAACTTTGCTAGACTGTTTTTTTCTTCAATATGATGGTGCCCCTCTTCATGTTGCTCTGACAGAACAGAGCTACCTGAAAGACTCCTTCCCACAGCATTGGATCGGGCAGGATGACAGCATTCACTGGCTACAACATTCAACTGACCTGACATCAATGGACTTCTTTTTTGGAGGCTTTGTAAAGAAGGTTTCTGAGAAGAATCTGCACACATTGGACAATTTGAAGGAGTTGATCTTGCAACCATTTGTGGCCACTGATGCTAATCAGAATTTGTGTGTTACTGTGTGTCATAGTGTCCAGGACAGGTTCCAGGAATCGACTGAGGAGATTTTGAGCACCTAAGACTCTAAACATGACCTGATCAATAGTGTAAAACTTCTTTTGGCCCAGCCTGTATGTATTCATATGCATACACATTTATACCATACATTTATGAGTATGGTCGGGATGAATGCAAGAATAATGTATCTATATAGAAAGAGAGAAGATGCATATATGCACACACACACACACACACACACACACACACACACGCACACACACAGAGGCATTCCTCAAGTAACAAATAACTTCCATTCTTGTGGTTACATCTATACCTGGATTTTGACTGGATTTTGGATATAAAAATCAAAAAACTGTACTTGCAAACCCAATACACTGCTATACAGTCTTGGTATACAGTAAATCACTGACCGATACTGTATTTGTTTGAGATACCCCTCCCTACCTCATAAAGTCACTGACAGTTTTCTTTCTTCTTTCAAGGAAGCTGAAACATTGCTTTTTTTTTCTCCCAAGAGACTATTGGTGGTGCTGTAATGGATTACTCTATTACAACCTCTTGCAACCTGGTCAGACCATCACAGCAGAGTCCTATTGTAGTGATTTGGAACAGATGCATCAAAAGTAGAAAACATTCTGACCAGTGAAGGTGGACAGGGAGGGGCCTATCCTGCTACAGGACAACACAAGACCTCATACTTCACAAACCACCCAATAAAAACAGCATCAAGGTCCAGCCCTATCTCCCTATCCACTTTTTGGGGGCCTTACATGCATATGCGCATCATCGAGGACCAGGTAGAAAATGTCTTCAAGCGGTTTATCAATTTCCATAACCTCAGTTTTTATCATGATGGAGTAAATCAACAGTTGGATCATTGGCAAAATAGTGTCGATTCTAATGGGGTTTACTAATGAAGTTGCATTTGAGCAGATACCACTACATCTACTCAGGACAGCGAATCTCCATGAAATCCACAAAAGAAGAAGAAATCAAGCAAAGAATAATCCTAGGATGGCAAACTTTTGGCAAAGCAAACTTAACCTTCAAAAACCAGATGATCCCAAAAATTCTAAAAAGAAGAGTATGCAACTAATGCATTCTCCCGATAGTCACTTATGGAGCTGAAACATGGAACCTAATCAAAAGACAAACCTGCAAACTGAGAAGCATGCAACGTGCGCACAAGAAAATCAAGCTCAACCTCACATGGAGAGATCACAAGACAACATGATATATCAGAAAGAAAACAGGGGTCAGAGACATCATAGAATCCATTAGAAAACTCAAATGGCAATGGGCTTATCATGTTGCGAAAATGAAAGACAAGTGATGGATGTCACGACTCACGACATGGATCCCCAGAGACCACATGCAAAACTGAAGCCGACAAAAAACAAGATGGAGAGATGGACTTGACAAATTCAGAAAATACTGGCTCGGCAACGCCCATGATAGAGAAATGTGGTGGATCCTGGGGAAGGTCTACGTCCAACGACAGCTGTTAAAAGACTGATGATAATGATGATGATGATGATGATCTAAAAGTTCCAGCCATATGAATTTTAGCAAAACAAAAGTTATGTTCAGCAAACATTTTAGGGATAAAGACACAAAGATCAGAATCAAAAATGCAGAGATAGAGGAAGTAGACCACTACATCAACCTAGGACAGCAAGCATCTAAAAGGTTACCAAAAGAAGAAATAAAGCGAAGAATCACACAAGGTTGGTAAGCTTTCAGTAGAGCAAACTCAACTTTCAGGAACAAGAATATCCCACTAGTCCTGAAAAGAAATATATATAACCAATGTATCCTACCGATAGTCACATACGGAGCTGAAACATGGAACCTAACCGGAAGACTGTCCCTCAAAGTGGGAAGCATGCAACGCGTTAACAAAAGAATCCTGTTCAACCTCACAAGGAAAGATCATAAGACACTACAGTATATCGGAGAAAAGACAGGAGTCCAAAATATCATAGGAACTGTTAGAAAGCTCAAATGGCAATGGGCTGGACATGTTGCAAGAATGGCCAACAACCGCTGGACATCATGTCTCACGATGTGGATCCCTTGAGATCAGGTGCAAAGCTATGGAAGTAAGATGACATCATGAGCTAGATAAATTCAGGAAGTACTGGCTCTGCAATGTCCAGGATAGAGAGATCTGACGAATCTTCAGGAAGGTCTATGTCCAATGACAAATGCTCACAGACTGATGATGATGATGATATTTTAAAAGTTTCAACCTGACAGTGCATCTAAACTTCTTCCAATCTGAAATTTCAGAACAATCTAAGATAAAAAAAATTCTCATATCTATGTATAACATAATTTAAATCTATCCACCTCATTATCGAAGTTCCAAGTAATTGAAAAGTGTCAGAAACAAATGGGCCACCTGTTATATTTTCCACCTATGAAATGTGCATATAATCATAAAGTTTAATACATATACAAGTTAAATGCCTGAATATGTAAGTATATATGTACTATGTATGCATGTATAAAAGTATATTTGGGAGATGGACTGCTGCGAGAGTCAAAATTTGGACTTACAACTTACCATTGAGCTAAACAGCACAATGGTAAGAGCAACGCTATATTCGAACGTCTACCAATCAATCACTGGTTTGATTCCTGCTGTAGCCCATCTCTTCAACTGTTCATTCTATTTATGCCGTCTGGGCCAAGTGACACATTCTCCATGAAACAACAGGAGATCATTTCAAATAATATAATGCATTCATAATCATTCTATCATATTATATGTCCACCTATATATATATATATATATATATATATATATATATATATATATATATATATATATAAATAAAATGTATGTATGTATATGTTTTTAGAAATAAATTTATTTTTTCATATACATCTCCATGAGACTTTCCTCCATCAAAATAGTCCCCTCCACTATGGACACACCCTTCCCAGCATTTTTTCAGACCTGGAATTTGTAACGGAAGTTTTTTTTAGGGAAAGTGTGCCGATCTTGAGGCAATGATAAAGGCTTGTCTCTTCATTTGGCTACAAACTTATTGACTTACCAGTGTAAGTGTGAACATGTTTGAGAGACATTCGGAAATCTCAAAGTGTGAAACAGCGTAATACTCTCAAATGAGTCGATGATACCTCAAATGGATATAATTGTTCTACATAAGTGTATCGAGCACTCAAAAAAACAAAACAATGATGAAAAACATATATAAATTAATATATAAATCAATTTATCATTGGATTAATATATATATATATATATATATATATCTCAATTGATATGTATTTGAATGTTGATGTAGATTAAGCTATAATAATGCTTTTGTAAATGCATACGAACAATATAATGAAATACAATATGCATAAATCTTTTTCTGAATTATATATACATACATATTATATATATATATATATATATATATATATATATATACTCACATGCATTCGTGAACACTTACAGAAACATAGACATATGCATACGCAGACATAAAAATACATATACATGTGCCTATATGAACATATTGTATTTCAATATATGTATTTGCTTACAAAAATACATATATGCAAATGCCAATGTATTTACACATGTGTTTATGCTGGGGAAAAAAAAAAAAAAAAAAAGGCATTGCGTTTTTTGTTGTTGTCCACAGAGCACCATGTCTGACCCAGGAGGCAATGAATGAAAGAGCGAATGAAACAGTGAATGAAAGAATGAATGAGTGAACGAGCAGCTGAGTGAATAGAGCGGAAAAAAAGAAGGGAGAGGGGGTGTGGAAAGGAGGCTGTAGTGGAGTGCAGCATCTTACAAGATGCAGGCCACATAGTAGGTGAGGCCTTAGCTAGAACCAAACAAAGACGCGCACAGCGTACTTTGTCATCACTACTGCCATTAGAGCTGATGCTTAGCTGGCTACGTAGACAATGTTGCATGTCTGTCTGTGCGTCTGGCATCCACACAGCTGGTTAGATTAAAAGGCTAGCAGCAGGACGGCCGCAACGGCAGCAGCCACTCTTCGTTCGATCCCCGTGCTCATTCCTCGACCTCCCCTAGCAGATCTCTGTGATGTCAAGGCGTACGTGCAAGGAACGCAAGGCACATGACCGAGTAGGAGCCAATGCTTCCCCCATACGCAGCCCTGATCGTGTGCATACACGCAGGCATTGAAATGTATACCAAACTAGCATTCCAAGGGAAATTATGAATCACCACCACCCGTGTGTGCAGTGGTGGGGTGATAAATTAAAAAGTTGAAAAAAAAGGGGGGGGATCAATGAATAGAATTACTTCTTGCCTTTTGTTGGGTTGTGATATCTAAAAATGATCAGAATTTTCAAGAAAAAAAACAAGCAGACACCAACCACCGACTAATTAAGCAAAAAACTTACATTGCATATCGAACCCCCCTCCCACTAATTAAAGACTCATTTAGGAAGGGAATTTTCCTTACTCATTGAGAGGAGTGAGTATGTGCGCAAAATTTCAAGTTTTTTCTACGAATGGTCAGGGCTGGGGCAAAGTCCGAGTAGAGACATATATAGATAGATATTAACGTTAGAAGATATGAATAACCTAAACCTAGCAACAGTGATTAAACTAGTCTGTTGTTGGTAGCAGTTATTAAAAATACAAGTATATATAGATATCTATATGAACAATAAGGAATGAGAGAGACTCGGGAGTGAGAGTGAATGGAGACTTTATTTATTAATTTACTAATGGATTAATTATCTAACCGGTATGATATACAGGTTTCTGGAGGTGTTCCATCTTCAGTAGCGTGTAGTGTGCGTGTACATTTCAGTGGATAAAAGGTTTCCATAGAAAATAAATCTAATATCAGATGTTATGCTCAGGAAGCAAAAATATGAATCAAGGAAGAGGATTCCTTCAGGGTCATCATGATGTGTTGGACTACATTCTATTTGCAAAGTACACACACACACATATATATATATATATATATATATATATATATATATTTTCATATGATAATCATATAGACATTTTAGTAGGGACCATATTTTGTTCAGCATGGTGTCATATGGGGCTTAAATCAACATACACCAGGAAGCAGCCAATACGCAGCCCTGCTCTTACCATGTGAGCAAATGACGCTAACAAGTTCAGGAGTTTGAAAAAGCACACATACTTTGCTCACTTTTTCATTCAGTGGTTGTAGGCATAAATGTTCATATATATGTACACATAAATAAATGAGTTCCCATATGCTAACAGTATGTAATAATGAACAATCTTATACACATTATATATATATATATATATATATATATATATATATATAAAGTTCATAATATATCTTCAATCTGTAAGAATACAAGGAGGAAGAAATATAAAACAGATTTTATCCGTTGTGGATTTCCGTTTAATCACAGTGCTTGATATTAACACAATAAATAGAGCTATTAATATATAAAAATAAGAATTACAAGGATACCTGGTGAATGTTAACATTCTGTGCCTCAAGCAGTCATCAGCAACCGGCAGTATGTTTTGTTCTTGTAATTTACAAGAACAAAACTGATTGCCTGTTGCTTATGAATGAATGCATTAGGCACAAAATGTCAACATTCACCAGATATATATCCTTATAATTTCTATTTCATCTTATTTTATTATAGCTGATTTTTTTTTAAATTCAGATATATTTGAATTTCTACTTGTACTGTAAATTATTATTTTTTGACTACTTCTTCCATTCATCTAATTTCTTTAATTTTTTTTTTATTTCATCACATCTTCACCAAGACCATCGACCTACAGCTGCGGATCAGAAATAAAGTCTACGGTGAGACTCAAACTCATACCTCTTTTAGAACAGGGAAGCCTGGTTGAATAAATGATGAAGTTTCATCAATGGGAGAGTTCATTGCCACAGATCATAGGTATGATATATATTTTTTATCAGCAAAATTGTTACCTTCAGTAGAAGAGTCCATGGTTACGGACGAAGAACAAAGAAAATCACACAGTTCATTACACGAGTAGATGTGCTCAAGTAAATGTGATCGTAGTTATGCAGGCATAGAACATCTAATGTGTATTCCCTGATCAACAAAGAGCGGGAAATCAATGTTTCACATCACACACCGAGGACACACACACACACACATCGCTAAACAATGAGCTTCTTACTTTTGATTCTCAATGTGATCAAACAAGTTACTGCTTCATCATACCAAATATTACTGCTTCATAAAGAAGTATATTGTTTCAAGTTAAACAATAACACAATATAGCTTTTTAGTAAGCATTTGTCCCATTAGGCTGAATATGGAGAAGAAAAAGGAAAAACGATTCATGACCAGATTCTCAAACAAAAGAGTGTGTGTGCGCATATACATACTATATCATCACCATCAGTCTTTCATCATCCATCGTTGGACAAAGACCTTCTGCGGGACTCATAACATCTCTCTGTCATGGGCATTGCAGAGCTAATATTTTCTAAATCTGCCCTGATTGTCTCGCCATCTTATATTCTGCCAGCCTCAGTTCTGCATTCAATCTCCAGGGATCCATCTCGTGAGTCGTGATGTCCATCGGTTGTCTGCCATTCTTGCAACATGGCCAGCCCATTGCCATCAGAGTTTCCTAATGGTCTCTATGATGTCTCAAACTACTGTTTTTTCCCTAATATACTGTACTGTCTTCTGATCTCTCTATGTCAGGTGAAGCATGATTCTCTCGTATCCACATTGTTTGGTTCTCATCTTGCAGGTATATTTGAACAAATATTAGTGAGTGCATATGCAAGTAAATACTCATACCCACACACGCAAACATATATATATATATATATATATATATATATATATATATATATATATACATACATACATACATACATATATATATATATATATTAAGAAATGTATATTGGATTCAAAAGAATATATGTACATTGTGTTATATTATATAGAAACTCTTATTTGAAATGAACACCAGTCATTACACAGTTAATATGTCACTTGACCTAGATAACATAAGTAGAATAAATGATTAAAGAAAATAGGGCTGCTACAGGCATTGAACCTGTAACCCATAGGGTAGCTGCTTCAACATCGCATTAAAACATTATTCATTCCATTAGATCATATATCTATTTCTTAATAACACAACTGTCACAATACGAGAAACAAATTGAGCGAATGTAGACAGCGAAAAAGTAAAAATGAGAATTTGGGGTTTTGACAGTCATTTAGGCCTTTGCATTACTGGCAGCTGTTTAGCTCAATGGTAAGAGCATTGCTACATTGGAGTGGCTACCCTATCGATCGCAGGCTTGATTCCTGCAGCCCTTTTTTCTTTAATTGTTTACTCTATTTATGTTGTCCAGGCCAAGTGACATATCAACCATGTAATGGTAGGAGATCATTTCAAGTGAGAGTTTCAATATGATATAACACAATTTATATATATATATATATATATATATATATATATATATATATATATATATATATATATAGTAAAATGATATTTATAAGGATATATTCTCAGTCTATCTCAACATTTTGTGCTAGACTCATGCTTCAGCAATCACCAATATGTTTAGAGCATTAGGCACAAAATATATAGATCCTTAAAAATCTTATTTTTATATATTAATATCAATCTATTTACTTTGATAAATATAGAGCACTGTTATTAAATAGTATAAAAAACAGATAAGATCTGTTTATCAATTTCTTTTTTGTATTCTTACCAATTGAAAAAAAAAAAAAAAACTATATATATATATATATATATATATATATATGCATACACATATACACACACAAAAATATATTATATATATATATATATATATATATATATATATATATATATATTATATATACACACAAAATTAATTGGTCTTTTCGTGTCCATTGTTGAACACAGAATTTACCCAAAATTCACTTGACCTCTCTATCATAGGTGTCACAAAGCCTGCACTTTCTGAACATGTCTAATTTGTCATGCCATCTTATATTCTGACTGCCACAGTTTCACATATGATCTCTGGGGATCTACATTGTCAGTCATGATGTCCAGCGATTGTCTAACATCATTCATGCATGAATAGATACTTTTATAAGTGCATATGCATGTGTATACACGAACTCACACAGAAATGTGTAGAGTATATATATATACATGATTAATATATAAGTTGGAATTTAGTGCATATGCATCCATATACATATCCATTAATACAAGTGCATGTGTGTGTGCAGTAATAAGTTATGTTAACTCAATAGTGTATACATACTGAAAAAAGTAATATCTTAGATTAACATATCATATGCTATGTAGCATTTTTTCGATTACTCATGCATATGATAACAAAGAACAGTACACACAGGCATATACATTCCTAATTTGTATGCTCTCATATGTGTGCCTGTCTACACAAAAATGCTTGCATGCACTGGCATAAATTAGGGATGGGGGTATAACAGATAAAAAGCAAAGAATATGCCTATATGTTATTTTGACTGAATTTCAAAGTTAAATCCTGTAGTCATCAGTTCTTTTCATGTGATATGATGACTTTCTTGGAGAAGTTTTGCAGGGGCATAGCTGGAAGTCACTACAGATTTGGAGGCCCAGGGGCTTGGCTCTCCGAAAGCTCCCCCCACCAATCATTTAGTGAAAATTGAGAAAAAAGGAAAATTTGTAATAAATCAACATTTATCATCTCATCATTGGTGAAAAACAACCCTAAAGGCTAAATCATTATTTTGCAATTCAGGCACGAACAAATATATCATCATTGTATAATGTTAATAGAAATGTCTTCGGTGTGCTACTATTCATCAAGTCCCCCCCCCCATCATTTGGGGCTGGCAGGGCAATTACAAATAGCTCCCTCCTTTGGCTACACCTCTGGCCACAACAGCAATTGAGTAACTAATGAGATTTGAACTCATGACTTTTAAAGATTGGTTTACATGGCATACTTGCTAACCACTACACTACTGTAGGCACCCCTCATAGTTATTTACCAAGCTTAGCCTAATTTTGGTACAAGGCTACAAGTATGGGGCGTCCAGTGGAGATTGAACTAATCACTCAATAGTCATGAACTGTGGATATAGCTTGCTAACAATCCAGCTTGTAAACAATTACACCACAACTCTGTATGAATGTATAAGGGTGCATTACATAGAGTAACAAAAGGGCAGAGAGATTAAATTATAGTCTTCGGTCTCAACAGATATTAATTAGAAACAAGAGGAACCAGACAATTTTGTTTTAATAAACGATCACCAGATAAGGTCCATGGGATGTAAATCAGGCAACTTTAGTAAGTGATTTCATAGCGAAAAGCTGATTATCTGAAATCAATGAATTTCATTAACTTATACCTTAAAACTTTCCATCAGTAAAAACAATTTTCTAAAATAAAATCAGAGAAAAATCTATATTCTGAGTACACGCTCAATAAGAACGAACGATTGACGGGTTATGTAAATAAGCTGACAAGAAAAAGGTGCAAAGATGTCAGATCGACAAAGAAGCATTCGGAGATTGTTTTATTTATCAATTTATTTACTTATATTTTGGGGTTGGGGCGGGGTGATTAGATGGATGAGGAATTTCTTTTTTTTCATCAGCTGGATCATGCAATTGGTTGGAACAGATGGTGTCAAATCGAGGCAGGAAGCAGCAAACACATGGAGAAACCTGCAACGGAGCAAGATTACACACAAGACAGTTTTGATCGATCCTGACAACAAAGAACAAGAAAAAAAAAAATAACATTCTGACATTTCCTGCTTTAGAATTTATGGCTCAGAATGTCAGACATCAGTCAAAAAGAAAATCTTGCTTTGTGCGAATTGAATAATAATAGTGTGGGGTCTGAATTCACATTCACCTCGATAATACTATATGATTTCCATCCATCTAAAAAAAGATAGGGCAAGTTTTCAGCTACTTATTAAAATATATGAATTTGTGATCTATTCTGAAATTGCAAGGATACATTGTGAAATTCAAACAGGTATTGCAAGAAATAAAATAAAAAATTAAGGATAAGACCCACATCTTCTGGCACCATGTTGAGGGTGATTTATTAAACAAGAGAAAAAAATAGGTAATTGATCAGTGAATAAGTAACTTCTCTCGACTTTTGTTGGACCATTAAAATGGTTTGAATTTTCAAAAAACAAGCAGACACAAACTAACTGATCAATTCAGCATAAATTTACATTGTAAACGGAACCCCCCCAACAAGCCATTTTTTTCCTCTAGACATAAGAATAAATACATAAATTTTCAACCCTCTAGCTCCATTGCTTTGGCCAGTAATCACAACATATCAATACATAGATAACCAGTGAGAATCACTCAAAATTTGAGGAGCTCCATGTTGGCAGTTTTGGTAAGAGTTCTGGTCGGAGATTTCTCAAAGTAAATGTTCGTTCTTCACAATATATTCATGCAGAGCGGTTTTACCTAAGGTTATGTAAAATCAGAGAAAAAAAATAAAAAGAGAATAAAGGCCTTAAAAATGCAATATAGCAAGAAGGTGTGCAAAGACAATTATCTGCTAGATGCCATATGCCTAAACTAGGTTCGATCCATTTGGGCCGAGCAATACCATCATCATCATCAATCAGCTCTTCAAAGTCCAATGTTGGACATCACTGGCTTTCCCCAAGGTCTGCTAGTCTGATATCTGCTAGATGTCAAAAAATCCAAACAAGGTTCGATCTATTTGGGCCGAGCAGCTCAAGATATCATCATCGATCAATCAACCATTTAAAGTCCATTGTTGGATATAGGCTATCCCCAAGGGCGGCCAGTTTTCCCACTTCCAAACATCATGGCGCCAATACCTTCTGAACTCGTTTAAATGATCACGCCATCTTATGTTTTGCCAGCCACAATTTCGCTCAAGATCTCAAGGGATCGACATTGTGAGTCAAAGTGTCCAGCGATTTTCTGATACTCTCGTAACATGGATTCCCCATTGCCAGTGAAATTTTCTTTTAATGGTTTCTAGGATATCAATGATACCTATTTAGTCTCCAATACATTGCACTATTTTGTGATCTTTCTAACTTAGGTTTCCTATGCCTGTTTCATTATTTTTAGTTTGAGAGCCTATTTCTGATTCAAGTTCTCTTTCAAACAAGTGAGAGTCAAGAGAATGAACAGATTGTAGACACTTCTTTTTCAGATAGAAAATCAAATCATAGCAGCTCCACAAATGACCAACCTGACCAACCAGCCCAGTGGGCAACAGAATCTTCTCTCTTTGTTTGTCTGGGTGTGTTACTCCTAATAACCCTGGTCACATTTTAGGGGGTATGACCTTGGAAATTTGTATGAGTACACTACTAAGCGCCAACAATAAATTTTTTTTCTGTGTTGTCAAAAAAGTCTTTTTGGGGGTCTCTAAGGTCATTTTAGAACCAACAATGCCTAGATCTTGTACTAGTATTTTTTAGATGATTTTTTAAAAAAAGATCTTTTTTTTAATAATTTTAGATATTTATTTTAGATTATTAGTTCTGATACAAAGTGAGCTATGGTGATTCATTCATGCAAGGTACAGATATTTTGTGATTTTGCTATGTAACGTTCAGCATAAGTTTTTCCCCTTCAAAGTTTTATGATTCTTAGTTTGAGAACCAATTGTTTGTTCAAGTCGCATAGGTGACTGTCAAAGGGATGATCTAATTGAAGACACTTTTCAGAACAAAGTAGAAGATGGATCACAGCTTCTCTGGCCATCAGTCCATGGCAGTGAGTAAACAACATGGATCGGAAATAGAGATGAATTCTTAGTGACACTCAAACTCACTTTACTGATGAGCTAAAAGAATTCTACATTGGCAGGTGATCAAATCTTTCAAACCTACCCACTATTTTTTTCTCTAATCTCTCCCAGTGTCATGTTTGTTATTGTTTTTACACTAGTGGTACTAGTAGCAGCAATATTATCTCAATTTTTTTCTCAGATCAGGAATTATCAACTATTAATAGAAGCTGTTAACCTAAACAATCTGCATCAACATAGTTTTTTTTTCAGTTTTTAAGTTGGTCTCACTGGCTGGTTGGTCATGAATGTATCATGCATACAGAATGCACCAATGGATCCAAGGGGCTGAAAATTTCAAACATCTACTCCGTATTATATTCAGAAAAAGTTTAGTTTTGTTTTTTGAATTTTTTCCCAAGAATGGGTTTTTAGAGGAGGGGTGTCAATTTACAATGTAAGCTTGTGCTAAATCGTTTCCTTGGTTTTTGTCCGACAATAGGATCTGATAAGATAAAAAGAGATAAGTTTCTTAATTCATATCAGGGTTGCCAGATTAGCCATTTTGTGGCAAGATTCGGCTGGTTTTAGCCAACAACAATCTACAAAAATGGCTAGATACAGCCTCAGTTGAAGGAATATACAGTAAGATGAACATAATTAAATTAAAATTCAAAAACAGAATAGAACTAAATATGATAAAAGTACAATTATTGACAGTTAAATTTGGATTTAAAAGGCACAATTAACGTTGTCGCACCGATATAAAATTGGGGAAAGTCCAAAAAGACACAATGGCTTTACATTTGAGCAAAAACATTGTTGTCTTTCTACAGTGACATTTGAAGATTACCTAAAAATGGAAATGTCTAGCTGATTTCAGTCATTGTTGAAGACAGTTTTAGCAATAAAGATCCACCTATAGCTACTTGGCAATACTATTTCAAATAATCAGTTTCACCAGAAGAATGTGTTTGCAGCAGGCAATGGCCGTATCCCTGCTAAAATGGTTTCTCTCTAAGAAGAATCAATGCCAGGTTGTGTTATTACAGATCAAAATAATCAATGTAAATTGGTCCCAAGATTCACTTAAAAATGCTTCACTTTCCAAACAAACCACAGAAACATCAAAGCACTGTTCACAAGGGAATTATGCAAACAGCAAGACGTGAACATGCATAAACAATGATCAATTAAATGCAAAAGTATAACAGGGACTTTACATATGAACATGCCTGGTCGCTACAAGACCTAACTCCACACTTACTCTTATTACGACTGAAGACGATCACTGAAACTTTTGCATCTTTGATAAGACTAGCAGGTGTTCCTGAGGAGAAAACTCCAAATCAAAAAAACAACACTGGAAAGCGAGTGATATTTTATAGAGATTTGATGAAATCAAATGAGTGATGAGGAGAGATTAGCACAACAGACAGACTATTATTTCCAGAAAGTGATCACGCAAACCCCAAAGAAATTAACAATTCTTTTTTTTTTCTGACAAATTTCCAACCTAAAAATGTGTGCTGTAGGAAAACTGAGATCAGCTGCTTTCAAATGTCTTTGTTTTTTCCTATCTGTGATGCACGAGCACAATATCTTATAATATAGATGGAAAAAAAAACAATTTTTTCAAATACATATATTTTAGTACAAATGTATTTATTTATTAGAATGAAATAATTGCTGTTATGCTATTGGGGATTGGAAACAGCCTCCTACTGTTTAACACGTCATATTTGGGAGTGAAACATATAAAGAACAGCCTGTAGAGAATGTACTGGGCAAAAATGGTTGCATATTGATGCTGGGAAGCAAGTTGGGGTCTGATAATCCTTGGTAGGGTCACCTGGGTGTGGGTGTCTGATGTTGGGAGACCCAAACCCAGGTTCATAACATCGCCGAGGACATATACTAGTGCATACTCGAGATATATTTTACAAAACAAAAGCTCTTGCATATTTGTAATATAAACATTTCTAGATAGATAAGACTTGTTAGTTTGGCTCAGTTTGTAAAAGAACCCCAACTGATCACTTGATTGTGTCTCCATATCACAGTAATTAAATGTTTACTTTATATATCAGTTTGGTTTAACATGATGGTACAGACAGGTAAAGTCCCAGGAGATTGGAACACGGCAATCATGCTTTTATATAAAAAAGAAACCGGAAGACCTCAACAATTACAGACATATAAGCCTACTCAACTGCATCTACAAACTTTTTTCAAAAATTATCATCAACTGAATCACAAAAGCACTAGATGAAAATCACAGGAGAAAACTGGCTTTAGAAAAAACTACTCCACCATGGACCATCTCCGTTCAATAAATCAACTGAGAGAAAATGTAACAGAAAACAAAATGTCATTCACTGTAGCATTTATAGACTTCAAGAGAGCATTTGAATCTGTTGAAATTCCCAGGGTCATGAAGGTCATGATTCTACAAGGTGTAGACCCTGTAAACATCAGAGTACTGCAACATATATACAGTCAAAGCAGCTCCTTTCTCAGGCTACATAGAGACTCGGAATCCTTTCAGCTTGAAAAGGGGTATGACAAGGTGATACCTGCTCACCCAAACTGCTCACACAGCCTGTTTGGAGATGATTTTCAGAAACCTAGTTTCAGAAAATAAAGATATCAAAATAGACAGCAAATATCAGAGTAACCTTAGATTTGCAGACGACATCGCCCTTTCTGTAAAGAACCCATACAACCTCCAACTGATCATAGATGAACTAAATGAAGAAAGCTTAAAAGTCAGCCTACATATGAACTTCAGCAAAACAAAGGTCATGTGTAATAATCACGTTGATAACAAGAACACAACAATCAAAGACGCAGAACTGGAGAAAGTCGAACACTACATCTACATAGAACAGCAAGTCTCCATGAAATCCTCAAAAGAAGAAGTAATCAAGTGTAGAATTACTCTAGAGTGGTAAGCCTTTGGTAAAGCAAGCTCAAGCTCCAAAAACAAGCAGATCCCATTAATCCTAAGAAGAAGGGTATGCAACCAATGCATCCTCCCTATAGCCACCTATGTAGCTGAAACATGGAACCTAACTAAAAGACTGACCAGCAAACTGAGAAGCATGCAATGTGCACATGAAAGGATCATGCTCAACCTCATAAGGAGAGAGATCACAAGACAGCACAGTATATCAGGGAGAAAACCTGGAGTCCAAAACATCATAGATTCCATAAAGAAACTCAAATGGCAACAGGCTGGACATGCTGCAAGAATAGCAGACAACCGATGGACATCACAACTCAAGACATGGATCCCCAGAGATCACATGTGCAACCAAGCCTGACAGAATACAAGATGGAGAGACGAACTAGACTGATTCAGAAAGTATTGACTCCGCAACGCCCACAATAGAAAGGTGTGGCGAATCCTGAGGAAGGACTATATCCAATGATGGATGATGATGATGATGATTATAAACAAGCAGTGAAGAATTGCCCCCTACCCCCCAAAATAAGGTGAGGATTGTTTTTGCTGTTTTTGTTCTTGTTCAAACCAACTCCCGCCTCTGGATTGGACTACAGTTAGACAATATAGATGTACAAAGAATTATGGTAAAGTCAGTTTGAATATACAACTACATATCCACAGTTTTACAAACAGTTTTACATAAACAATCCTAATTATCAGGCGAAAAAATATCATTGGAAGGTTAGATGGCACCAACTAATAAATCAGTGAAGTTTCAACCTTCATGAAGCCAGCCAGAATGATCTCCCTTGAATATTTCATCAGAAACCATCAACCAAAACTGCCAACAAAGATTTCGAAAATTTTCATGTAATTCCAAATGGGTACGTATGTATCAGACTGCACCAATGAAGCTTAAGTGTTGAAGATTCGCACATTTACTCCTTATTATATCTCGGAGAAAAAAAAACATTGTTTATATATTTTGAAGATCACCACTCATAAGAATTGTGATTTTTATGCTAAATTGATCCCCAAGTTTGCGTTCCACTGCGTCAACACTAGTTTATGAAGATTCTGAGTTTTTACAGATCCAATAAAATGCAAAAGGAGTTGATTTATTCATTGATTACACCTGTATTCAATTGATCACCCATAATACCTAGACAATCATGTGACAGTTTCTATTGACAGACTAAACAAAACTGTTTTCATCTTTTTCAATTGAAAAAAAGTTCTGGTGCTGGTAGTGAGAGAAGGAAGGAGTGGTGCATCAAGACATCTGATGAGTCATTGCCTTCTCCCTCAAGTGTGAGAGAAATTTTTTTATAGAAAATAGAAAAGTTATAGAAAAGTTTTTTTTATTGAAAATTTCAACGTGAGGATTACATTACTAAGTTTTGTGTTTTGCAGAGAGAAACCAAACCATTGACGGTATACCAAGTGTGGTCCTTTTCAGTTAGAGAAATTAATGGGAATAAACAATGGACATAGTCTTACAATAATATAATTCAGTTTTTTCCAATCTCCTCCAAAGAATCAAGCAACAACAGTACTTTCCCTAGCTGGACCTGTGGATATCCCACAGGTGCTGACTTCTAATATATCATCATTTCTTTCTTAAAGACATTTCGTTATCATTCTTTATTGCTTTTCCACCCCCACCATGTCAAAGCGTAACCCTGTGACTCATATTCAAACTCTCCAGAAATTTCCTTCTCCTCTCAAAGATAGCCATTTATTCTCCAACTCTATCTTCCATTCTCCACTGTCACTTACTACTAACATATACATTTGTGCAGCTAAAGTATATAGTTTTTTTTAAGTAATTGTTACCAATGAACTATATCTATATTGACTATAATAATATGCAAAGCTGGAAGAAACAAAAATATCTGTGGTTAGTATTATCATTGATTACTTAGGCTGTCTATATTCCAGTGACCTACTACTAATATTACAACTTCATGTTTAGGCTTCAGACTTGTGAGGGAAAAGTAATGGATGAATGACAGTCAAGGTTGAATCCTTTCCGCTTCCATTCAAGCATAAGCATCCTTTTAGCATACCCTTGTTCATTACACTGCAAGGGTGGGTGGGGAGTTGAAAGAGAAAGGGCAAAAGATTTGAGAAGAATGAATAACAATCAGAAACAGGTTGAATAGTGATATAATATCATAGCATTTCAATGTCAGTAGACCTATATTTATTATGTAGATGTAACCATAAAACTTACATTTCTCTTGTTTTGATAACTTTGTTTAAAAATAACAAAAAGTTTTGCGCAACAGTCCATTTTTTTTTTTTGCCTTCTTCCTCAAAATCGATACGTGTCTGGAGCAACAGTGTCAGCGATTCCCACTCTATGCATAAACTAGTCTGGTTTGTCACTCAATAGAGACTGCCAGGTGACCAACGTCTTTTAAAATGTTTGGGTTGATCAATTAAAGGATTAGAAAAAAGGGGTGATCAAGGAATAAATTACTTCTCTTGCCTTTTGTTCAGCAGTGATTGTCAAAAATGTCTGAATTTTCAAAAAAACAAGCATGAACGCTACCAGACAAAAACTATATGACCAATTTAGCATAAAATTATATCGTAAATAGAAACCCACACAAAAAAACTGCGCGGGAAGGAAGTTTTTTTTTTCATACATTACATGGAGGAAATGTTTATAATTTCAGCCTCCTAGCTCCATTGGTGTGACTTGTATACATGATAGATAATTAGAGAGATATATAGCCAGCGAGACCCACTTAAAAAATGGTGAAATCTATGTTGACAGTTTTAGAGATGGATTTTGTTGATGGTTTTCTAAAAATAGTATCTAAAGTTAGATCCCTTTCTATGCATCAATAAACACAGGAGACAATCTATGGAATTTACAGGAGTTTATAAAGACATATCAAAAATCAAGGAACTATTGCGTGATGGCTAACAAACTTGTTTTGCAGGTAAATTCTCTCATAGTGAATTTGCTCAGGGTTCCTATTACTATGGCCTTGTGCCAAACTAAGCCAAGCATGGAAAGCAACAATAAAATCCAAGGTTAACTAGAATTACATATTTGCTCAAGAAAATACACAGGTAGATAAATCAAATCTGTGTGTTGTCTTGAAAAACTCATTAGTTATTGACTTATTTTACATTGATTTACATAGCCACACTTCAACCATTATACCCTTCAAACTACGTCTGTCTGAGTAACCTTCTGAGAAATTCTAAGAAGGCCGGAGGGTACAACCACAAAAATGTTGCGACTACAACAATCAAGATGAGGACAATAGTCCAAGTGAATCAGTGCATTATCATGTTGATACCTCATCTCACAAATTCAGCCAATTTTCTTATCTTACTGCAACAATGTATTTTTTCTCACTACATTTACGTAGAGAAATCAGAGAACTAATGGAATTCCAACTTTGATCACTTCCTTTAGATCAAGTTTTCTCAATCTTTTTTTTTCTCTACAGCTCCTTTCTTCTTCATTTTTTTTTTTCCAATCTACAGCTCCCCGACCTCGGCTCAACTTTCACCCTCCTTGAGAAGGACTACCCTAGACTATCGAATACCTTTATCCGAATAAATACACACATCAAGTAGCTTGAGTGTACATCTTTAAAAGGAACATTGCTTTCCATTATGTAAAGTCTTATCTTGGCTATAACAAGGAAATCTCATAATAAATTGTTTACTACGGATATTTGGAGTTTCATGAGGACCTATTCATGCTTGCACGATAGAACAATACGATAATGGAGAGGGAAATTAATTATTAAACCATTTTTTTAAAACATATTTTGTAATCCATCGAGTAGGAGTAGCTTCCCCTTACTTCTCAACTTTACTGACATTAAACAAAAGATCAACCTTCGTTTTTCATTAAAGAAAAATAATTTGCAAATGACAATCTATAGCTCCCCCCAGCTCAATTTTCACCCCCTTGTGGGCAATATTGTCCCCGCTGATAATGAATGCTATAGATAGATCAAGGATTAAAACGATTGACAGTTTTACATGTCGATTCATTTCCAGTTTGGGTCTTTCTTGCTTTCTTTCAAATAAACCTTTTGGATTGGGCTGACCCTGTTAAAGATATCTTGCACAAAAGTTTACAAAGAAGATATTCAAGAAGTCAGCTTCAACACCAGTTGGTGCACAATAATCTTCTTCAGGGGTGGGGGTGAAGTCATAGAATTCATAAACGTTCAAAGATTATAGACAAGCAGTCACTTCATCTTCATACCTCCCAACCCGAAATAAACAGACTGGATATTTTCATATTTTGGAGTGTTTGAAGATCAAGCAATAAAGGAACATCTGCTATCAAGAAAACACCCAGAATATAAGGAATAAAAAAAAAAAGGAATATTTTGTTTGCAGCTGTTAGACAAAATATCCAAGATGAATATAGTTCTGACATTTGATGATCAAAGTTAAGAGATAAACTTTTGACTCTTGAAGGCATATATAGTTTATATAAGTACATGCATACATCATACATACACACACTATATATATATATATATATATATATATATATATATATATATATTGTGATGATTTCATCATTTGTCTAACTTCTGAAAATTAGGACAAGAGCAGAAGAATACAGAATGTGATCCAATCACTTAGCATGGGCTCAAAAAAGTAGGGATTTGGTTGGGAAAATGCAAACGTCTGAGCAGTAGGTGTTGCGCAATGATTGGCCATCTTGAGTGCTGAGTCACCTGACAGGGGATCAATCGAGAGAAAAGCTCAAGGTATTGGCGCCATCCATGATTAATATTAGCAAAAAAACAACCTACCCAGGTTGACAACACCCAAGTCCTCTTCGAAGTACTTCCTTTGGGACTTCACACACGCATCCCCCATCCCTTCCAGTTTTCAAAAAGTCTGGTAAGTCCTCTTTTGGGATTGCCATCAGCTACCTCGTCATGTTTTCCTTAATCTTGTTCACGGTTTGGAATCTCTTTGAGACAGAATTTGCAGGGAGCCAAATCCAGACTGCAAGGAAGGGAAGAGGGCAACAGACCCCGGTGATGCAATGTTCTACAAAAAAATCTACATGAAACGTGGGGAATGACTCTCTCGGTTATTGCGAATGCAACTGTCACACAGTCCACAATCTCACTCAATGGCATCTCATTCCCGAGTTGGTAACACAATGGGGAAGTTTCTGTTCACACATGCTCAGTAAGGTCCCTTCTGGTTAGTCGCGAAGTGACATCATGGCTGTGCAACATGTTCTCAAGATATTCAAAAATGGCTGGATGTTTTCGGGACATAGCTTGGGTATATATCACGAGTATGTTTGAATTCGCAAACACAATACGAAAAATATCCACAATGACGACAAGGATAACAAACAATCGAGGAGAGAAGTGAATGAAATCAGCAAAGCAATGATAAAGAACAATTGCGTATCTTCATATAATCGGGTTTCTGAAGATAGGGATAATTAAATAGAATATACATTACATTACATACCATATATATGTAATTATAAATTACGTTATATTATACAGAAACTCTTCTTGAAATGATCCCCCATCATTACATGGTGGAAGTATCATTTGGCCAAAACAACGTAAATAGAATTAACAATTAAAGAAAATGTGGCTGCAACAGGAAACTCTCTTCGTTTATTCTATTTTCGTTGTCTAGACCAAGTGATTCATTCACCTTGTAATAACGGGAGATCATTTCACAGAGACTTTTGATACGGTATAACGCAATCAATAATCATTCTATCGGATCATATATCCATATCTTAATAACATATACATATATGTTTAGAATAACTCTTGGCAATAGAAAAAGATCAAAATGGATCCCAGAGAGGACCAGGGTGAGGGATATCATGCAAGTAATTAAGCAACAGAAATGGAGATGGACAGAGCACATAGTGAAAAGAATGAACTAAGGATGGAGCAAAAGATTAGTTGATTGTTGCCTGTGCAACAGTAAATACAGTAGAAAAAGACCAGTTGTCCAGTAAGACATGGCTGAGATTGGCACAATCACGCTCGACATGGAAGGAGATGGGAAAGGCCTTTGTCCAGCAGCGAACATATAATTGCTGGCGAGGATACTTCCACATACAGAACCGACCATCCCAGTTCAAACAATAGCTTTCACTTTTTTACAAAAAAAAGTAAACAGCAAAAATAGGATTCAGCGCTTGTTTTGTGACGACCCAATACAGAGGCAGCACACACCCTCTTCGCAAACTCCAACAACTACACACCATCAACACCATTTAGGGGGTCTGGGAACGCCCCAAAATTTTTCTTACATAAATATATTAATTATCACTTTATACTATTTCAGCTCAAGAAAGGTTTTTGTGGGAAGAAATTCTACTTTTGGATAGTAAGGAAAACCTGTATTAGCGATATATATATATATATATATATATATATATATATCATACATAAATGAAAAAGGATAGTGGGTATATGAAAAAATTAAGATGTTGGGTGGAGGAAAGATAAAAAGAAACACATTTTAGGAAAAATATGAAAAACTAAATAAAAATAATACATGTCAAGGTGTTCTTCAGTCGTACCTCGAGGTCACCACCCATCCCCATTGCATGCCAGAATTAACAGAAAGCGTGTCTACACAAAAGTCTATGTTTCAACCCAGACCTCAAGACCCTAGAGGTTGAATTGTTCATGAAAAAAAAAACAAAAAAAAAAAACCTTATTTTTCAATAACATTCCACATTTGAAGTAACAATGGAATCTGCATAAACCCTGGAAGGTTTGTTCCCCCACCCCTGGAGATGAATTCCCATTTCAAAGACCAGAACTTTTTTTTTTTCTCCCTATCATTCTTTTCATGCACAGCATTTTTGATCTGTTACATTTCCACACATAAAAGGGATTTCGCTTAACGGGGAAACTGTTCTGAATAAGAATGCAAAATCATCTTTTCATTGAAGAGTATCTACAACAGACTGTAAATTCTCTCAGAAGCAATGCCACGTACCAGTTCTGGTAATATGAAATTATGGCAGAGATAAAGTGTGATATAGAATGATAGTCACTCCAAAGAAACCATTACGTGACCAACACCTTTTGGAAGCATGCCGTGTTGGGGGGGAGCAATCCATCGGAAAAGTTGGAAAATGGAAATGATCAATGAATAAACAACTTTTCTCACCATCTGTTAAATCTCCAAAAAGTCTGAATTCCCCCCACCCCCAAAAAACACTGCTGGACAAACTCTCGGGACAAAACAAGCCAAACCTGACATTGTATATTGGAACCTCCGCGTCTAAAGACCTACGGTTTGGGAAGGATATTCAAAAAGCATACAAAAAAAATGTTTTTTTCTAGACATGAATATATATTTGAAGTTTCAGCTCCGCTGGTGCAGCCTGTACATTAGACACATGGATAGATAGATTGATGGATAGACGAGCAGCCAGCCAGAATCACTTAAAAACCAAAGAAATTTATGTTGAAAGTTTTCATTGATGGTTTCTAATCGTGGCTTAGACAAAATGTGACATAAAGAGATATCAAAATAGAATTAAAAAAGTATGTATATTTTGTGCTTACATAAGCATTTATTTACACACCGAAACATTATATATTTATTCATTACACATTCACTTATATCAGCATACATTCATCAATACACACACACATATATACATATATATAGATATATATATATATATATTTAGAAAAATTGAACAAATCATTCAAAATTATCAATGTCTTAGCATCAGAGTGATTGCAGAAAACAATGTGTTTTTAATTTTTTTAACATCCTTGCAGGTTCTTGATGTGCCAGGGTGTCCACAACATTCATCATCTTTGACACCCTCTCGACCTTCCCCAAATATCTCTCAAACACGTGACATGCATTCTTCCGCATAAACTTGATATAGTAAACGCACAAGATAAAGAAACAGTTTTGCTCAATTTCACCAACATTTCCGATTTGAATTGGCTTGACTTTTGAACAGACAATTCTTATACGCCAGATAAAAACATGTGTAACAGCAAACTGAGGATACGATCAGACTGAAACTTCCAGGGTTTGTTTACGTTTGCCCATAGGACAATGTATACCATGTGCTTTGTGCATGTTCACTGTAGTTCAATTTAGATTATTTCACGATTCAACAGCCATACCTCAAATGATGATAATTAACATCATCATCACCAGCCTTTCAACATCCGTCATTGGACAGACCTTCCTCAATATTTGCCAGACAATCTTAATCGTAGGCATCTCGGCACCAATATCTCCTGAACCTGTCTAAATCATCACACCATCAATTTTGCATATGATCTCTGGGGATCTAAATAGCGAGCCATGATGTCCAGTGGTTGTCTGACGTTCTTACAACATGGTCTGCCCATTATAATTTGAAATTTGTGATGGATTTTATGATATCTTTGACTACTGTTCATTTTAATATACTGTATTGTCTTGTGATCTCTCAGTGTAATGTTAGGTATGATCCTCTGTTGTGCACGTTGCATGGGAAATACCCAGTCATCAATGCAATCATACAACAAGGCAGAGAGACCCCATATATAAATTAGAGTTCAACAAGATATCTACCAACTCAGCAGTTCCTTCATCAGGCTACATAAAGACTTGGAACACTTCCATCTCTAAAAAGGCGTAGGACAAGACTTGAAGTGATCTTCCGAAATGTTGGTTGTAGTGATTTTATCTTAAATATTGTTGCTTTTACTATGCAACTAGCTTGATATAAACCAGAGTCGGTCAAATAAAATGGCATATGATTTTTTTTTCTTTTAAAATAAAGAAAAGAAAAGGAAGGCAAAAGATGGAAAAAATTATGATTTTTTAGTTGAAACTTTTCCAGATTTTATACCAGAATAGAAGCCAAATGGACAAACATGAGATTTAAATGTTTCCATGCATTTGGAGCATAAAGAATTGTTTGTGTAAGCATTCTTCTGGTTAAAAAGACTTTCACAAGTGCAGCCAATTGTGAGCAAAGGACCAACCAGTTGAACAAGGTAATCAATGGATGGCTGCCAGGCCAACATCCTCCTAACGGCCACATCAGGAGCTTAGGACTGTGAGGGGCCTGGATGGTAAGGTTGTGGGTGGGAAACGGGCCAAATCAGCAGGTACAATTATGTTGATAGAGAATTTGGATCAAATTTTGCTGTTCCTTCAAGTGTGCAATGAATACGAGCCTGACAGCGACACGGTCAAACTTCACTCCTATTCCGACTGAAAATGATTACTGCAATTTATAAAAAATTTGTAGATATGTAAAACTTGTTAATTTGTTGGATGGGGAATATATGCTAAATAAGTATATCGCTTATATTCAACCTTATTGACCATCCAGTTCCGGGTCTGAAGCGAAGGTTTCAGTCCTACCTCGTGGTACTGGATGGGATAATGGATAGTCTATAGCCACACTGAAGAGTTGTAATACAACGAAACAGCTGTCTGTGGATGACACAATAATATATATATATACAATACAAATAAGGAATGCATCATAATATAATATGATATAATACAGCATCTAATGTGTGATGGGTTTATTTCATAAAGAGTTGATACATTCAATATTAAACATCAAGTTGATTTAGAGTATATGTATATATCTAGATTTATAATGGAGAAAGGATTCGCTACATAAATACATTTACTTCTCTGCCCAGGGCAAAAACATAAACGTGTTTGTGTAGCGAATCCTTACTTGATTATAAATATGAATATGTGTATATATCTATTACAGTTTCTTTTCTAAAAAACCGTCTCATAGAAATTTAAATGTATCTGGTTCTTTTTTATAGGTAATAAGTAATTAAGTATACACCTGCTCCTAGACTTACTATCAGTTTCCATTCCAACTGGCAGGTTGTATCTCAGAATGGTCGTGAGTAGGACAAATATTACTTTTTCATTTTTATTACAGTTTATTACTTATCTTTCATTTTTTAATAACTGGCTCTGACCAGCAAACTGTGAAACTTATTTTTTTAATTCAGGAGAGTAATTTTTACACACACACACACACATTATATATATATACATATATATATATATATATATATATATATATATATGTATATATATATATATATATATATATATGTGTGTATGTATATATATATATATATATATATGTATATATATACTCATGATTTTATACACACATACAAAAAAGAGTATGGTATTTACTTAGTACGAGTGCTTTTAATGTACACTCTTGTACTTATTCACTTCTCATACACACATACAACCAGGCAAATTTTTATATTCGCTTTTATTTTGTTAAATTTGGAAGCGTGACTTTTATATTTGCACGGAGTTTTTATATCTATGTATTTCAGTCGTATGTACGGATGGTCGAGAGTCAAGTAGGTCGTAAGTCAGGGAGCAAGAGTATAACGGACAATTCCTATAGATAATATGTTCGATGCACACACAAAATGAAAAAAAAAAATATTTATCACTTTTCAGATGAAAAGGTTATTTCCAAAACCATCAGAGAAGGCAGAAAGGAACTTTGACCAGGGAACCACAGACACCAATACTTTCTGAAATATATGATTGCTATGCGTTCAACACTGCCAATGGTATGAAAACCTGAATACTAAATCTTACCGCTTGGGATTTTGAGCTTAGTAAAAACAATTGAAGATCACATAACAACTGAGAGAAAAAAAAAAAAAAGAAAGACTATTTGCAATAAAATCCCAGACAGTAATAAAAGAATCAACAAATTAACCAGTTTTTTCTACAATGTATATAACATTTCCAAAATTCCTTACTTAAACATGTTGAGACTCACTACTTGCTTTTTACAATCATTATCACCAGTAGCAACAGCAATCATAAGTCCACGGCTGGACAAAGGCTTCTCCCAGCTCCTTCCAAGTCAACAGTGACTGTGCAGACCTCTGCCATGTTTTATCTGCAAAACTTCCTATTCTATCTCTCCATCTTATATCTGGTCTTCTCCTACTGCATTTGCTATTTTAGGGCATCAATCAGTTAATATTTGCACTATTTGTACTCTTTACCTCTTGCGAAGTGTCCAGCCCATTTCTATTCTACTCTCATTATTATTACTATGATATCTTGGGGGGGGGGGTATTTGGTTTGTCCTCTGAACCATTTGGATCTTATTCTATCTCTTCGTGTTATTCCTTACATTGCCGTTTCCATTGTATTATTCCGCGTTGGTTTTCAAATGATTTGGTTAGTTTCCATGTTCCACGTCCATACCCCATGGTTGGTATTATAAATTCATCATTGTACATCTTTACCATACTTGGATACAAGTCAATCTCATCTAGAGAGCAACCATAATTCGGGCCAAGAACTCATCTATTTATGACTTGCTCCATTTGAGGGTAATCCATAAGTAAACCAAGCTAACAAACCACCATATTTTATGACGTATTAAAGCACTCCAGGAAAATCTTACTAAAACAACCTTTTCATGGGAAAAGTAAAATAAGGTAGAGAATGACATGCATTCTTCACCCATAAACTTTGGTCAGCATATGCAAAAGATTTAGTAGCCTTTTTTGTTCAATTTTACAAAAACTTTCAAATTGATGCATTGCTCAATTTTAGATCTCACCATTCTTTTACAGCAAGTCAGAAAAACACATCTATATATCAAGAGATGTGTAACAGCAAACTGAAGCACGGAGTGAATCGAAACTTCCAGGGGTTGTTTATGTTTGCCTATGGGTCAATGTATACCACACAGCTCATACATGTGTTCTGTCGTTTGGCTTACATAAGCCGAGTCTCATTATTTACTAGTAGCAACATGTTTATACCAATATAACTAGACATGACGAGATGCAAATTTTTAAGCTGTTTAACACTGATTACTTTGCAAGGTAGCCGTGTAATTGCCATATCCTAAGAAGAGTAACCATATGTTTACCAACCGCATTCAGAATAAGCTCCTTGGAATTTAGAAGTAACTGATTGATAAGACTTAACAATTATCAATTGGGTGCAAAAGATTACGGGCACAAGAGCTTCATTGATCAACATCAATCACTTAGGTAAGTAAAGTAGTGCTCTTGCACTGACTATTGCATCAGATGCGCCTGTACAGATTTCACATATCACAAGTTTCTGTTGCAGCATGTTCATTAAGGTTTGCGATATAAGAAATAGATTTGCGATACAAAAGGTAGACAACCAAAAGTAGCTTCACTCACTTAACCACATAACCAGCAAAGTGAAGGACTTTAAAAGCTATTTCTATCGCGACTCACAACATGGATCCCCCGAGACCACATGCACAACCAAGGCCGGCAAAATGTTAGATAGAGAAACAAGCTAGACAAGTTCAGGAAGTACTGGCTTCGTGACGCCCATGATAGGGAAGTGTGGCAAATCCTGGGGAAGGTCTATGTCCAACGACGGACGTTAAAAAACTGATGATGATGAGGATGATTTCTCTCTTTATGGAGTCTTATTCTAAATCAAAAATGATATTTCAAATGAAGAAAAGAGTGCTGGACTGTTTTGTGATGTCTAAACTTCTTTATGAGGGATCAGAAAGCTTTTTATGAGTTAGACCAAACAAGAAATGCTTTTACATCTAGCAGGCTGGATTAAAAATACCTGTACGTCTTGCAGGCCAGAGCAAATAAAAAATTAAACAATGAGTATATAAAAACCACGTGAACAGCTACTTTTCTTTTATCACTATTTGCTTTTCTTTATAAAAGTACACACCTACATAAACTCTCATCTACCAATCAAAAGGAACTATGAAATCATTTGGGGATGTGGAGACAAAATATTGTCAAATCGAGGTTCAAATTTTGTACTAATTGATAGAATGGCAAGGATGTGTCTTGTTAAAACATTTTTAGCAAAAAAAAAAAAATATCGATTCATTTGGGGCTGCAGCAAAAAAAAAATCAAACTTTTCCTGTATTTTTTGACACTGAATTTTATTGTTAACTAATCAAAGACATATAAGGAAAACAAAGAATTTTTGTACACAATGTCTTGTATTCAATAGAGTTGGCAGGCCAGATAAAATGAGGCCACAGGCCGGATTTTGTCTCATGGGCCATAATTTGTTGACTCATATGGCAGTGAATGCTTGATAGTTTTACCACGGGTGAAAAAAAAGAATTTAAGCACCAAAGATATAGTTTTAATCAACAAATGTTACGAATATCATGATCAGAGCCAATAACAAATGAGGAAGTACTATGGAGAGAAATAACTACAAAACAGCTGTTGCAATAAGAGAGAGAGAGTTTGAATTTTGACGATAGATGATGAGGAAGGAAGACACACAAGGTACATACAAGGAAAAAGAAGCATACTTGCAAAAGAGCAAGAATGGCTGAAAATGAGAAAACAGAGGAAATTGTGGAGAACTTCAAAAAACTGGTAAAAGGGGTGATCAATGAATAAGTTATTCCTCTCACCTATCATTGGGCAGTTATCACTGAATATGTCCGAAAATTTAAAAAAATAAGAGCAAACATTACCGGATACAAACTAAGTGATCAAATAAGCATAAACTTACATTATAAATCGACTCCCCCCCCCATGGTGACAGTTTTGGTTGACAGTTACAAACAGTCTAAGGGAAATTAATAATCTTCCCACTTTTGTGAGATCAACCTTCTGAATCCAACTCTCCCCTGAAAATAATTGATATCTGAATCATTAAATTATCTGGAATGTTGCTCTAATTCTTATTCATTGGAGTACCAAGTGCATAATTGGTGTAATACAGTTGAGCATTAGATTAGCCATGAGCTTTAAGTCTCGCTTTTGCATTCTTTTCTTGTTTTTTACATAACTGATGTCACCTGCAGTAGGAAAGGAAACAGTCACCTAGTTCCTACTTCCAAAGGTAAGCGAGCTTTTGTCCTGGGGGAAACACAACCATTGATAAGATGGCCAATACATATCTTCCACCCTTATCATACAGCTTAGAATGTACTCAATTACCTGCTGAATGCACAGGGAAATTTGTTCCACAAGGAGTTTGCCACATTCTTTGCTCATATCAGGAATCGAACCCGCGACATTCTGCTTGTGAGGCAGACATACTGACCATTACACAATACAAGCGGACAACTTTTGTATAAGGTCACATTTTGAGCAGAGCCTCATTCTGGAAGCAGAGGTCAAAGTTGTTGTGAAACAGAAGAGAGAAGATACAAGTCATTTGTGAGCGACACAGAGTTGACTGGAGTTATGGTTTAAGTAACCAGAAGTTCTTTGTCGCTTTGTGGAACTAAAGAACAACAGGGTTGCAAATATATACAATGATCAGCCAGCTAGGATTACAATGATATAACATTGTCCACAGCTGATATAACAGTTTGTTTGTTCCTTATCTTTATCAACAACGTGACAACTGCAAGTTTATAATTACAATCATTATCATTACTTAGTTTCTTCATTTCTCTTTGTAAAAATGTTCCTAGTTTGTTTCTAGGCAAACAAATAGCTGTTTTTACATATTCATGAGAAAATTTCAACAATCCTTTCTCTTTTTTTTTTTTTTCCTCTTCAATACTGACACTATGGGACAATAATAATACTTTCCGTTTCCCAGGGGAAATTGTTTTTTCAGAATTCCTAATGTCTACACCAGTCATTCTCAACGGGGACAATGTCGCCCCCAAGGGTGCAAATGTTGAGCTGAGGAGGGAGGGGAAATAGATTGTCACACACAAGTGGAATTTTCTTTAAAAAAAAAAAATAATAATAAGCGATCTTTCTTTTTATGTCGGTGAAGTCTAGAAATAAAAGGGAAGCAATCCCCACTCGGCGAATTACAAAATATGTATGTAAAGGAGAAAATTGTTTTAATTAATAATTTCTGTTTCCATTATCATGTTATTTCATTATGAAGCTCCAAACATCCAGCGTAAACAATTTATCATAAAATTAAGTTGGCTTAGATGAGATGAAGCATTATATGATGGAAAGTAATGTTACTATTTGAAGATGTATAGTCAAGCGACTCAATGTGAGTATTTATTTGGATAAATGCATTAAATAATGTAGAGCAGTCATCCTTGATGGGTGGGGGTGCAATATCGTTCTCAGGGGAGTGAAAGTCAAGCCGAGGTAGGGGAGGGGCGATAGACTTCAAAAATAATCAAAAGGGGGCGATAGTGGAAAAAAAAGGTTGAAAGGCCCCGGTCTACACGTAATTGTTTGAGGATCAGAGCTAACAGAATACAACAAAGAAAAAAAAAAAAGAAAGAACATCTGTGGTCTAAAGAGGGGATATACAGTACAACCCAAAAATGTTATCAAGAGATACACTTCCAGAACACAATTCTGTCACCCCTCTCCAAATTTATATTCAGAGTTCATGTGTTTCCGATAAGGAAGACTTCATCACTACACAAGACAAAATAGTAAGACAAGCAGACTAAAGGAGACAGACTAAAGGAGACATACACAAAAATAGACAGACGAAAAAAAAGGAACAGATATGAAGAAAGACGCTGATGTGTAAGCAGACAGACAAACGGGATCAGATGCGGATGGACAAAAAAAAAGGAGCACAGTCATCAAGACAATGAACAGAGACAGATGGACTGACAGAAAATGAGGAAACAGACTGAACGAGGAGAGACAGAAGGAAACCAAAAACTGTCTAGGCATAGACAAGCATTAATATGTCTCATATCACAAGCTTAAGTTATTACATGCGTGTATGAGAGCGAGACACAAACCAAACCATTTGAGGATGATCATGCTCTAAATAAAGAAAGGAAGGCATATAAATGTATTTATGTATGTGAAAAAAGAACATAAGAGTAACCTTCAACTTAAGAACGACTGAACTTGTGTAACTAGCAGGGCGTGTTTGTGTTTACTGTTTATGCGTAACGGTGAGTGGCTAGTGAAAGGAATGCAATAGTATTGTCGGTGAACACGAGTAGGTCCGGCGAGAGCAATCATCATAAGCAGCAGCAGCCTTTCAACGTCCGTCGATGGACAGAGACCTTCACCAAGATTTGCCAAACCTCTCAGTCGTGGGTGTCACGGAGCCAATACTTATCTATTTCGTCACGCTATCTTATGTTTTGTCAGCCCCGGTCTCGTATTTGATCTCTGGGAATCTACGTTGTGAATCATGATGTCCAGCGGTTGTCTGTCGTTCTCGCAACACGACCAGTCCATTGCCATTTGAGTTTTCTAATGGATTCTATGCTATCTCGAACTCCCGTTTTTTCTTCCAATATAATCTCGTGATAAATTACGCAAGCAAGCACGTAAAAAAGAAAAAAGAAAGTGTTGAGTAAAAAAATGAAAAAAACAGGGACGGAAGCCAAGAAAATTCTCTGAACCAGTGTTGCCATTTCGGCCATTTTGTTGCCAAATTCGACAAATCTGACCTTTTAGAAAAGCATTTTGGCAAGTACTTTTTGGTTTGGCCGTATTTAAATAGTTGGCCATTTTTACTTCGTTGCAGTAGTTTTTTTAGTTTTTTAATAAATTCATATTTTTTGCAGTGTTTCGATTATTTATAAACAATCACTGTTATTTTTTTATACGGCTACTCTCCTCGGCTGCCTTTTAATCGAAACTAGAAAACTATATTCAGTCCTGAATCCGTTATTCGTAAATTTGCAATAAATAGCAACACTGGAATTAAGATGAAAATAAATAGTAGAATTAATGATTTTTTTTTATTATTATAACACTAATGATACTTCATCTAATGAAATTTAATAATAAATATTGACGGTATGGGGTCCAGAAACATCTTCAATTATCTGACAATCTTCTTTTAAACTAAAGGAGAAAGAAAGAAGTTGGTTGAGGGCAACACCTTACTTTCCTCTGCAGTGAAATTGAATATTTCAAGAAATATACAATAAATCCTCATCCTAACGGCATTACTTAATGACACATGCGTCCTAATGGCTGGTTTGTTTTTATGTTCTTGCAAGACTGTTGTCGGAGATTAGTTTGCAGCAACAAAACATGGAGATATCAGATCACTTGAAAAAAAAACTCAAGTAAGTAAACCCTAAATGCCACCAAATGTAATACGTAGCATCTACTGTGAAAGAATAATAATTTTTTTTAAAGGGGGTTTTCTGTCTGCACATATTCGATCACATTTCGTACCGAATCTACCCGTAATAAAGGCACTCTTAAATCCAAGAGATTGTCATGATAACGGAAGTCAACTGTGAAAGGTTTGCCCAGTTCAGTGACACGAGACAAGAGGAAATTGAGGATTTTTTAGAGATTAATATAAAACTAGAAAGAGATTAATACTAAAGGGGAGTAGCTTTGCATACACAATGAGTGTTCTCGATGTTCTATGGTTTAGCAAAAAAAAAGAAGAAAAATTATCTTCAACTGTTCCCGAGATACTTTTTTAAAAAGAGGTAATCCTGCAGATGTAAGATAAGGTGCTTTATTAAACTACCGTAAAGGGGTACTAAAAATGACTTGCTACAGAAAAAACATCACAATCCTTCCACTAAAAAAAACACCTCCTTTACTGCATACGTAGTAAATCCTAAAATAATGAGCTATCGTTTAGTGGAAATCCCGTGTTTCTATCTTCATTAGTTTCCGAGTTATTAAGCCTAAATGAATAATTAAAACACATGTTATCGAATGGTTAAAGCCGCAAGCTTCTATCGTTGATAGTTTCCGAGATATGGGTCAGTTAGTTCTGTGACTAATACATAAGAGCGACTGAACTGTAAGCGAGGTTGCAATAAAATGAATAAATTTATGAACAGGTGTGAAGTTGAAATACGAAGGAGAAAAATAACTGATAAAGATTAAGGAAACGCATTGCCAACAACCAAAGTAGAGGTGTCGAGCATTCGATTTAGAGATGCTTGTATCTGAAGGACAATAATGTAAATTGAACATCCGCCTGGGGCAAAGGAGGACACAAAGTAAGGGTCCAGTTTTAGGTTATAAGTGCACTGTAAATCAATCACGCACCCAAGCGGGAGACTGAGCAAATACACACCCTAACCCATCCCCAACAAAAGAGAAAAAAAGAAAAAAGTTGCTTTTTCTCGATAACGAAAGATTTCCGAAAGTAAAAAAAGACATATTCAATCGAAATAGTTCGAATTACAAAAGGAAAATATTTTTCCATAATTTTTTACTTTGGTTTGCTCAACCGAATCATAACCAAGGATTTTAAACTAAATAAAAGTTAACCCAGCTAAAAAAAAAAAAAATACGAAAGCACGAATTAGGGGGATGATGAGAAAGTCAATTTAGACAACACGGAACCTTGAAGTGTGTATATCCCTTCCTTGGTAGCAGTACTTACTTTAGGTATTACTACTAAGCTGTAGTAGTAGTACTTAGGTTTGTGTTTGTATGAAAGAAAGTAAATTACAGTGTTGCCAATTTAGATAATGTTTTTTTTTAATCAAAACCTAGATGTTTTTGGTTGCGTCTAGATGTCAGAAATTGCTATTTAGATAATTCTTGATAAAATGAATACACATTTTTATTCAATTTATAGATATAAAATAAGTAATACTCCATCACTTATTTTATTAAGAGAAAATGTTGACGACTGAAATCAAATTTAATAGATTAACAATGAGCAATATATTTCCTAGATTTTGTAGATATACATCTGGGAAATCTAGATGTTTTTAGACATTTTTTGACCTAATCTTAGATGTAAACTTGAGAATAAAGTTGGCAACATTGGTAAAATAAGAAGGACAGTTCTCTCTTGCGTGAAGAAGGAGAAATACAGAGCAGGAACCACCAGGGAGTACGTGAACATTTTTAAGGGCGAAGAAGAGATATGGGAACAGTAAGTTGGGTGTTGTTGAGTAAAGAAATAAGGATTTTATCAGAAGAAATACGATCTATAGAGGGGAAAAGAAAACGAAGACATTTTTCTTTTACTGCCGATTTGTAAACAAACAATGGAACATGGAAATGGAATATATACCGAAGTATGGCACATGCCATGGTTAGTAAAAAGGCAATATAATACTTTAAAAATATTCCTCAAAAGATTTCTATAGCCACAATCAATGTGTGTACCACTTTCGCATAATTTCTATCAAGCACTGAGCAATCTAATCCATCAGTGATTATAATACAGCATGACAAAGGAATTCAATGAAATAATAACCGATGTGTATGAGTATATATATGTATAACCTAAATATTATGCGTCAGAAAAAAAGTCATTAGTCAGACGCGCGTGCGCGCACACAATCTCGTCGTATCGATATTTTTAGTTCAACTTATCTTCACCATGTTTATACATGTACCGTGTTGATAAATAATAATGAGAAGAAAGACAAGAAGAGGTGGAAGGGATGAAGAAGGCTAAGAAAGAAAGGGTAGAAAGAGACTAGGAAGAAAGAGACTAGGGAGAAGAAGAAGACTGGGGAGGAGAAGAAGAAGAAGACTAGGAAGAAGAAGAAGAGGAAGAAGAAGAAGAAGAAGAAAACTAGGGAGAAGAAAAAAACCAGGAAGAAGACAAGTAAGAAGAAGGAAACTGGGTGGAAGAAGAAGTCTAGGAAGAAGAAGACTAAGAAGAAGAAGAAGGAGACTAGGTGAAAGAAAAAAATCAGGAAGATGAAGGAAACTAAATGGAAGTAGAACACTCAGAAAAAAAAACTAGGAAGAAGAAGATGACTACAAAGAAGAAGAAAGCTAGATAGGAGTAGGAGATGGAGAAGAAGAAGAAAACCAGTGGGAAGAAGAAGGAGAAAACTAGGTGGAAGAAGAAGAAGAAGAAGAAGAAGAAATCTAGGTGGAAGAAGAAGAAGAAATCTAGGTGGAAGAAGAAGAAGAAGAAGAAAAAATCTAGGTGGAAGAAGAAGAAGAAATCTAGGTGGAAGAAGAAGAAGAAATCTAGGTGGAAGAAGAAGAAGAAGAAGAAGAAATCTAGGTGGAAGAAGAAGAAGAATCTAGGTGGAAGAAGGAGACTAAGTGGAAGATGAAGCACTAGGAAGAAGTAGCAGACTAGATGAAAGGACTTGGAAGAAGAAGAAGAAGAAGACCAGGTGGACGAAGGAGTCTGGGGAAAGA
Organism: Thysanoteuthis rhombus; assembly: GCA_963457665.1. Taxonomy (NCBI): domain Eukaryota; kingdom Metazoa; phylum Mollusca; class Cephalopoda; order Oegopsida; family Thysanoteuthidae; genus Thysanoteuthis; species Thysanoteuthis major. The sequence goes on along the minus strand of OY735210.1, from coordinate 25,629,089 downwards.
AAGAAATCTAGGTAGAAGAAGACTGATAAGAAGAAAAAACTAGGACGAAAAAGAAGATCAGGAAGAAGAAGACGACCAAATGGGAGAAGGAGACTGGGAAAAAGAAGACTTGGAAGAAGAAGAAGACAAGGAAGAGAAAGATAATTAGGTAGAAGGTGACTAAGAAGAAGAAAAAAAACTAGGAAGAAAAAGAAGACTAAGAAGAAGAGGGAGACTGAAAAGGGAAAGAGACAAAGAAGATGGAGATAAAGAAGGAGGAGGAGGAGACAAAGATGAAAAACTAGAAGGATACCAATGAGAAAGAGACTGGAGAAGGAGATGAAAAGAAAGAGCGGAAACAGACAAAAAATAAGTCATGTTTACACAGAGGAGTATCTAAAAATATATATTTTAGGTCAAAGTCTCTTGGGGAGAAATATACGTGTAGAAAAAGAGGTTTTTAATTAATAAAAGAGCATGTATTACATATATGAATGTTTTCTGGCTGCTACGAGGGTGCAGAAAGACTATGTAGCGGCCGTCATCCAATAAGAGAGATAGCTAGTCATGAAAATCAGCATCCAAAATCCTGGCTGGTATCTCAGCTTGAACACTGACCACATGTGACAATGTCAATCTTTTGGATGTAAGTTGAAAGATAGAGAGAGGGTAGGAGAGAGATGGATATGTGAGCAGAAAGATTGAACATTTGCTTTATCTGTTATCATTTCATCTTGTTAAGTGTATAGCCCATCTCTATTTTGTTGCTTGATTCTTTGTATGATATCCTTCATTCTTTGATTCATGTTGATCTACTGTCTCTTAGGGCTATCCCTAGCATTGGTCTTTCCATGGATCTCTGCGATTCCAAGTTGGATCTCAGTTTGTTTTGTTGATTTCCGTGTTTCAATATCTATCATATCATATATATATATATATATATATATATATATATATATATATATATATATATATATATATATTTATATATATATTTTAGTATAGATAGAGAAAGAGAGGAAGAGAGAGAAATAGGAAGAGATTTGAACCAAGTGATAGAGAGAAGTAAGCAGAAACTGTATGAGAGAAACATGAAGATCTAGTGAGGGAGAGAGAATGAGAGACATAAAGAGAGATGCATGAAGCATGAGAAAGAAAGAGAGAGATAAGCGAGACACATGAGACAAAGAGAGAGATATGAGAGAAGCATGGGTCAAAGAGAGAGGAGCAATGAGAAAAGCAAGAGACAAAGAGAAAACAATGCAAGAAGCATGAGACAAGCATGACAAAGGGAGACAGAGTTGTGAGAAGCATGAGACAAAGAGACAGCAATGGAAGAAGCATGAGACAAGTAGAGACAAAGATGCAAGGGGCATGAGACAAAGATAGATGCAAGAAGCACAATAAAGGATGTGAGCAGTATCAAAGAGAGAGATACCAGCTGAATAAGAGAGAGATGCAAACAGAATAAGAGAGAGATGCGAATTGAATGAGAGACATGTGAATTGAGTGCAAAAGAGAGATGCGAGTTGAATACAAGAGAGAGAGATGCAAGTTGTATGAGAGAGATACAAGTTGTAAGAGAGAGAGAGACAAGTTGTAAGAAAGAGAGACACACAAGTTGTATGAGAGAGAGATACAAGTTGTATGAGAGAGAGAGATACAAGTTGTAAGAGAGAGATACAAGTTGTATGAGAGAGAGATGCGAGTTGTATGAGAGAGAGAGAGATGCGAGTTGTATGAGAGAGAGAGAGAGATGCAAGTTGTATGAGAGAGCGAGAGAGAGATGCGAGTTGTATGAGAGAGAGACGCAGGTTGTATGAGAGAGAGATGCAAGTTGTATGATAGAGAGAGAGAGAGAGAGAGAGAGAGAGAGAGAGATGTGTGTAGAGCGAGATAGAGAGATGTGACTTGAAGGAGAGAGAGAGGTGATCATCTCTCTCTTTCTCTACAAGAGAGATGTGAACACAGTAACAGAGAGAGGGAGATGTGAACACAATGAAAGGAAAAAAAAGATGTGAATGCAATGAGAAGGAGAGATAGCTGTAAGCATAATGTGAGACAGAGAGAGACAGAGACAGAGAGAGATCCAGCCATAATAACAATGACAACATCGGAAGTATCGACAGATTCCTTCAAGGCAATATGTGTGTGAAAACGAGATCTCAAATGCAAATGTAAACAATGGGGTCAGACCATCATACGAAAAGGAGAAGAATATTTTCGCACGATTAATCAACAAATTATTAACAACGAATGCATTAAAAGACCCAACAATCATAACAATTGATCACAATTCTTGCTTTTTCTTTTCTTAACTTCAAATATGATTAATTAATGATCTTCTTATATTCCAACACTAATCAAAAAATGTGAAACGTTCAGTGTGAAGGATGAAAAAAAAAAGTTGCTTTCACTTTCCAGGCAAAAAAGTGTCAGGTTTCGGAGTTTTAACTTAGATTTTCTGCTGAGAAAAAAAAAAAATAAGACGAAAAACCAGCCTGAATGTGTGACGAAAGATGCCAGAGTTCTCTTCTTGTGTAAATCTAAACAAGGGCAGTACTGCCAACTTCTAAAATTGAGTCAAATACATCTTAAAACACACACAGAAACATCTAGATTCTCCAGATATACATCTAAAACCTAGGAAATATATTACATATCATTACTGAATCAAATGTGACTTTAATCTTCAACATTTCTATTAAGAGATTAATTGATTTATTAATATGACTTATTCCATTACTATAAATCAAATAAAAGTATTGCTTATTTAATCAAAAATCATCTAAATAGCAATTTCTTGCATCTAGACGCCGCTTAAACCATCTGGATGTCAGATGAAAAATATCTAAATTGGCAACACAGAGCAAGGGAGGTAATTCATATTTCGGTATGTCAATCAGTGACGGCGATCGCTGTTGGCGCATGAAACTAACTTGAAGGTTTTTAACTTTTTATCCAGAACAGAGTTTGCTATTCGATTTATACATCTTTCTTTTAGTCGAGCCAACATTGACAGTCTATCTATCAAGCTCAAGAGAGAGAGAGAAAGGGCAAGATCAATCAAGCTTTCAAAAAGTCCATGAAGCCCCTTAGAGTGAATAATATCATCAATCAATCTCAATGTATACATGTTCCCATAAATCTGCCCCTCTCCAATATCGATCTTCAAGATAGAAAATTCGTTTATCTAGCGAAAAATGCGAAACTATTCAAATTCTTTCTTTACCCTCTAGAACTCTTTCTCGACATATTTAAAATCGACCTACCTTCTTTTTTTTTTCTCACTTTATCTTCATACCAATATCTAAAAAGTGAACGTAGGTAAGTTATACGTGTATTTAGTTTATTTATAAAACCTTAGTATAGCTGTGTCCATTTTTCTTTTAACTTCCTAGTGTTAAAAGTCTAAGTAAGAAGTAAGTAAAAACTAAAACACAATTATTTATTTATTTGGTAAGTACAGACGAACCCACATTTATTTGAATCATTCGACCACTTCACCTACCAACCAGGTTATTTTTAGTTATTTTCTTTAAATAATATATAACTAAATAAATGTTTAGGAACTAAATAAAAGAAGATTAAGGGGCGTCGCTGAGAGAGAGGGGCAGTTTAAAATCGCCCCCTGGCCCCTAATGGAGGGGCTCTCCCAAATTCTTTATGAATAGTAGTAGTTCGAGTTCAGTTCATCTTACTGTATTTCTACTAACATCATACAATAACAAATCTTGCTTAATGTTGGAGGGGCCCCTTAAGGAGCCAAGCCCCCAGGTCCCTAAATCTCCAGCTACGACCCTGGGGAGACTCTAATCTATTGAATAATAATAAATCTTATTACTTTTTTAACCCCTTAGCTCATAAACTCTGAACAAAACAGATAAAAGCAAAATTGAAAATGAAGATGTGTTGTTTATTTATGTAGTGAAATATACATGTGTTGTTGTTGTTGGTCGGCCTGGTTTTTCCTTGTCTGTAGATAGAGACTTTTTATTTATTTATTGTGTTCATTCTCCTTACCTATTTAATAAAGTAACAACGAAAAAACAGAGAGAGAGATGGTCACAATATGTGTATAAATATATAAATATTTAATTCACTTTATTTCAAGTACAATAACAAGAAGGAGAAAAGAGAGAAAGGAGAAAGAAAATCTTTTTTTCCCACACTATTTTTCTATATCTGTTAAAAAAGAAGACGGATCTGGTTGTTGTTTAAAGAAAGGCAGGTCGAACTAGATCCGAGTAAAGAAGTGCTTTTTATTATTAGACATTTCTTTAATATTTTATTCATTTTAAAAACTATTATATCAACTTTTTCCTCAAAAATATCTCACTTTCTTTCTTTAGTAAGTTGGCTAAAATAAAAGTGTAGAAATAAATAACGTTTAGGTTTTTTTCTTGTTTATGTGAGATAAAAAGAAATATCTTATCTTGTAGTAATATAACAACATCTGAATATTGAAGAAGGATATTAGGAACAAACAGTAACAAAACATGACATTTTAGTTCACTTTGCATTTCTTGTGATTTTTAACTTCCTTTATGATTTTTTTATAGAAAACGGGAGGGTAGAAAAAGCAGAAGAAAGGTTTTTTTTCTAGCTGAAGAAACTTGAATAAATAAGAAAAACATTAAAGCAAGCCAAATGGTATTTGTGTAATAAAAACAACGTAAAACATGACTTAGTATTATTTGTATATTTAATGGTCATGTATGTTTGGTGCGTGTGTGCACATATTTCACACAACAACACACAGATATTCAAGATAACATTGCGTGTCATACATTATATAAATGTATCCACAAATACAGGATTTATATACACTAATGCTCACACGCATGTATTTATATATATATATACACACATACATACATATATATATATAAATATAGATATAATGTTTAATATATAACATGAATGAATGAATGAATGAAAAATTGAATACAGAGGAAGTGGGGGGAAGTCAGGGAGTACACAGAAGAATTAGGTCTTTCTTTTTTTTTCTTTTCTTCAAGAAGAAACAGTGAAAAATAACATGAAAAACTAATATTAAAAAAAGCATTTATTAGTCTAAAACGAAAAGAGAGAGAAGAGAGAATAATAATTGAATTGAATGAATTATTTTTTTTCTCAAAAGTACCCCCTCCCTCCGTCTCAAACTTGTATAACCAAAATAATTTTCTTTTTTTTTTTAATTTCAAAATCCGATCACTATAATAATAATGATAATAATAAAAAAAAAAAAAAAAAAAAGTTGAAATAAAGATAATAAGAAAAATAGACTGAGGGACAAATGAATATATTCGGCCTTTAAGTATTTAATAAACAAATACACACATACCTACACACACACACCATACAGAGACAGACAGACAGATAGATGAATAGACACGCATACTTCTTCACGCACAATGATACCTCTACACACATCGTTCACTTTTTTTTTTTCTATACACGTACACAAATATATATGTATATTTTACTCGTCACACACAAACAATTGCTTACCTGCGCATGTTTGTGAAGGAGCCCAACAGAGAAATAGGAAGGGAAACACCAATTCCAACATGTTTTTCCGACCACCGACATGTATATATGTGCACTACTGTCCCTACACTTAGCCAAGTACTACCGCTACTACATACAACTAAAGTCTTAACACCACGATCACCACCACCACCACTACGGCTGATAGTGCTCTTGCTGCTCTTGCTGATGATGATGATGATGTTGTTGTTGTTGTTGACACACTGCTACTAAGGCTACGACTACTATCAATGCTCTTTTAATACTACTACTTCTGCTACACTATTCACATCGATTATTAGTATTATTACTACTACACGCCTTTCTCCAACTCACCCCCGTATAGCACGGTTCGCGATATAACGAGAGTGGATCGTGGACCCCCAGAATATCAATCTAGATCTAAAACAGCTAGATCTAGCTCCGGAATAGCTGAATTGGCGAACTTCGTTATCGCCGCTTGGGCTTGGTTATAATGCAGTTGGTTTTCTTGGACCCCAGCACCCGCATTATAAGGGGGGGGGGTCACCGGTAGTAGTAGTAGTACTACTACTACTACTATTAGCTACCTCTTTTATAACGCGGCTCATCGTAGCTTGGTTAGTGATATAACGCGACGGACGGATGGATGGTGGACCCCAAAATATTAATTTAGCACTAGAAGAGCTAGATCTTGCTCTAAAATAGCTAAATTGGCCACCTTGTTTATCCGGGATCGATTATAACACGGTTGGCTTCCTTGGACCACAGCATCCGCGTAGTAACTGGGGACGCCTGTTTTTATACATAAACCTCATTAACTCCTTGTATTTTCACCCCAGAGAAATCGGGCAGTCATCAGGGGTCAAGTGGCATCAAATCTGAAAGTCAGAAGTCTCCAGAGCTTTCTCACTTCTCTTTGGAAAAAATAGCGACTAATGATGATAGTAATAATGATAATAGTAGTAGTAGTACAAGCGTTCTCCGTTATAACGCGAGTGTCGGACTCCAAGGAAGCCAAGCGCGTTATAACTGAACTGCGATAACGCAGGTTACCAATTTAGCTATTTTGGAGTTAGACATAGCTATTTTAGAGCTACATCCAGTTTTTCTGGAACTAGATTAATATTTTGGTTCCAGTTATATCGCGAACAGCGCTACACTGAACCGCGTTGTAACGGGAAGATTTTACTTCTGATAATAATGATATTTTCTTCCAGATTTTTCTTTGGTTTTTTTTTTTTTTCATTTCGTTACTTCTCGCATGTTTTCTTTCTCTATTCTTTGTCACGTTTTTCTTAATTATTATTATCAATATTATTATCATTATTATTTTTTTTTCTTTCAAGATACTAATTTTTATTAGTTTGGGTAAGTTACATTTTCTTTTTTCCCCTGTGATTAGAGTTCAGTAGTAACCCTTTCTTTCCCTTTTCTTTTTCTTACCATCACTACTACTACTACTACCACTACTACAACTACTACAATGGTGATGAAGATGATTTTTCTGTCTTTTCAGCTGTAGAGCTTTCCCATTCATAAAATATGAGTTCAAATAATTACCCTGGCTGGAACCTTTTATTCTGTAGTAATTTGTACGGTTAGGTATTATTAAAGATAATAATAATAAATTCAAAAATAATAATAATAATGTCTACGGCTATGTCCTCCTTTAAAGATCTTTTTTTTTTTTCATGTTTGATAAATTATTCATTTAATTAGGACGAAGAATATTCTAAATTTATTTGTCATTGTTCACCTAGAACTGTTCTCTTTTTCTCGGAGTGTGTGCAAGAAAGCGTGCTGCTTATGGAAAGGTGAGGAAGTTAGACTGGGTTCGATTCCCGTTTACTCCTTTCTTTTTTCCAGTTGCTTCGCGTGATCTGATACAGAAACCTTGCTCTGTCCGATCCCAAAATCTGATTACTTTTTCATTGCAATGATTTGACTACATGAATGAACACCTTTTTGCTATTCAAACATGGCTCAAAAAATGTTTTTCAAAAAGAATGAACTTCGTTGTCCAGCTCCTCGTTGGCCAGAATTTAAGGAAGATTTAAAAAAAAAAAAAAAAAAAAAAAAAAAAATGGGGGTAATTCCTGGCTTTAAAAATGGCCGAAATCGGCTAGATATTCCAATGACTAGCTAAAAATTGGCTAGATTTAATTTCTATATAACTGTACACTGGTTAAAACGTTCATAGACATTAAAGTATTTACTACGTATTGATCCATAGATTTTCTATGTATTTTCTACACTCACCTAATAAGTCGACCTCTAGTTTTCGTAAGATCTTTTAGGCTTCGAAATTCGCTGCAATTTACGGTAACACCGAGAAAAAAAGAAGTAACTCTATTGCCAAATATTAACACCCTAATGAAAATAAGCGTATAAGATTGTTAGCTATTAAATTGATTGTAACCAATTCTAAAGCCAGTTATTGAAATATCCAGCCAGATTTAGCCATTCAAAACCAGTCTTATGCTACTATTGGGGGGTGGACCCATCAAACTAGGGATTACCAAAGCTGGATGATAAATCGGTGGAATACAGAGAAATGCATCTTTTCCCTTTAATATCCCTGATGAAATGAAGGGGTCACAGTATATCACCAGGTTCTGTGACGATAAGTTCGCTGAAGTTAAAAGGAATAAACAAATTAGTTTCACTTGACAATTGCCCTGTTTCCTGTTCCAAAGAGCTACTAAATGTTCTTATCAGGACGAAAAACACTTCTGTTGGTATTTTTAGTAGTTGTGTAGTTTTAGTATGACGGTTCGTCCAGCATAGTTTACCGCCCGGGTATCAACTCGGCCGTGTCCACGTTGTGTCTGCGTCTGGTGATGTTTGGTGCTGATATCTGTTGACTGCTCTGCCGGGTGCCCCTGTCATACACTGATGAAATTAGAAGAAAGGAAAAAGTAACAAAAAACGAAGATGCCTGTCTTCAATTGAAAGAAAGGCTCTGCGTTTTATTCAATGTTTTGGTACAAGTGTTTTCTCGTCTTCATCGGTTAATTATTTCAGTGGAGGAGGTGATTTTTGGAAACTGGAGGAAATGTTTCCAAGTGGTAGCGGTTCTCCTGGCGACCCGGGACGAACGGTGACGTGAACTGATCGCACACGAATTCATAGCAGATTCGGAAGAAGGGTCTTCGCGTATACTGCAGTGAAACAAACGTCATGTACACCAAACATGTTGGAACACAAACGCACAACCATGGAAATCGAAAACGCAGAGCCGGAGAAAGTAGAACCCTTCATCTACCCAGGACAACGAATCTCTGTGAAACCCTCAAAAGGAGAAGAAATCAAACAAAGAATTACTCTATGATGGCAAGCCATCGATAGAGCAAGCTCAACCTTCAAGAACGAATTAATTTATTTGCATCCCCACGACTACAAATATGACACGAGGTCGGATTAAGGTGGGGTCCCACACGTTCGAGAACGTGCAGGCAGAGTGAGCGACCCAATTCCTTGCGCATGATTTCGCAGGACCATGTCCACAGGACGAATCCTGTTGTTCAAGGCTCCCCAACTCTCGACGTGTGTTTACATGGAGTCATTAGGGCATGCTTGACTTGGTTCACAGGACAGATCCTGTTGATGCTCTCAGGACGAGCCTGAGCATGCTGGTCAGTAATTCTGGGATGGGGACAATCCCGGACATTGATCAACTTCTCAGCCCGAAGGCATCAAAGAACAGATACTACACTTTGATCTTAGCCAAGAGGCCGATCTATTCATTCGCATCCCCACGACTTCGAATTAGACACAAGGTCGAGATTAAGGTGGGGTCCCACACGTTCGAGAACGTGCCGGCAGAGTGAGCTTCCCGACTCCATGCGCATGATTTCGCACGAACTGGACTTTGTTTTCAAGGCTCCCTAACTTCTCAGCGTGCTATTGCACGGAGTCATTAGGGCATGCTTGACATGAGTTGCAGGACGAATCCTGCCTTTGCTCTCAGGACAAGCCTGAGTATGCTGGTCTTTGGTTCCGGGATGGGGTCAATCCTGGACCGTGATCGACTTCTCAGCCCGAAGGCCGACAAAGGGACGATCGTCTTCTCCGCCCGAAGGCGTCGAAGAACAGATACTACACTTTGATATTAGCCAAGAGGCCGAGAGAATAGCCCACGTGCTAAAAAGGAGGGTCTACAACCAATGTCTCCCCCCAATACTCACCAGCGACCGCTCTGTGATTAATACTCCAAGCGTCCTAGTTATAACGCTGGTGTTGGGGTCAAAGAAAGTCCATCGCGTTATAACCGAGTCGCTATCAATTTTACTATTTTTGGACTAAATTGGGCTATTTTGAAGCTAGATCTAGCCATTTTGAGGATTAATATTTTTAGATCCACCGTCCACCGATTCGTTGTAACACGATCCGCGTTATAACGCGGGAGGCATGTACTACCATATAATTTTTAGATTCCAACAGAGCGCTGATTAAAGGCATGGTCTCACAAGTCATTGCTTGTAAGTTCGAAAGTTATTGGGGGGGTACTACAAGGGGTAGATTCAATTTTTTGGCAAAGTTTACAACAATGATTTAACTAGTACTACTAATTCTTATATTCCCTGGGTGACCAAATAAATGATGCCATTCCTTTCTGCCCTGGATCCAATCCAAGTAACAAGAACTTGTTGCGCAGTACCCTAAATAGTAATGGTTCGATCCTTACTAGACGGTTCCATCAGTCTAGCGCTGTGCTAAATTTAGTCGGGTCAAAAAAAGCTCTCACGATGATCAGTAGCATAGCTGGAGATTTGGGCTCCCGGAGACCCACCGTCAACATTGTGAAATATTGTTAGTAGAGATGCAGTAGGTGAACTACAGTTCATAAAGCTTTTAGGGGTCCCTCCATTCGGTGATTCTAAATCGCCCTACCTCATCCCTCATCTGGTGATTATGCCATTAGAGTTTTCCCAAAACGATTAGTTAAATCTTTATTTTGTCGATAGTAGCAATTAAGTAACTGTATTACGTTAATTACTGTTATTTGTTTCTTGACTACTGATTCAAGGATAAAGTCAAATGAACTAATGGCTGAACAAAGCAAAAATACTCAACAGCTAGGCACTTCTGATCAACGACGGTCCTGCCTCAAAAAAAAAAAAAAAAGAAGAAGCTTTTCGCAAGTGATTTTTTGTGCTTTCAATACACGAGACCTTTCATTCCTCAGGGAATTCGTCAGGGTTTTTTCAAGTTATTTTTTTAGGGTTTCGGGATCAAAATTGCTAGCAGCTTTGAAAAAAAAAGATTCTGGTTTATGTTACTTAAGCATCATAAATTGAATGTAATGGTGATCCTTGGTCTTATGGATGTTAAACACAGCACATATAAAGGCTCCAAACAGTCATACAAAATGTCCAAAAGGTATTACTATACAGCGGATGAATTTGATAATTACACGATAATGAAATCAAAAGACAAACATTGAGATTGCCAAACATTTCTGAATGTGCCTCAAAAAGAAATTACGACGACATTTTGTTGAGTTGGTAGCGCTGTTTCTGTCGTGCCTAAAGGAATTTGTGGCGCACCATTTTCTGACAGAAAACAAATTAATGGCTTTCAACATCATAATTTCTCTAATATCTGATCAATACGTTATATAGAAATTTGTAGCCTTTGTATGCAGTTGTTGGGAGCATTTAAATAGTAACGCACGTATTCAATTCAAGTTTACAAAATATGAATATTCATGCATGTAAACGAATGGTAAATTTAGGCGCCGAAAGACAAGCATCTTCCGTCTTATCACACAAGCCGTCAAAATATAAAGACGTAAAAAAAAGATTCCGGTTCGACCCACGTGACCAGGGCGATGAGAGAAGCTGTCCAAGTATAGACGTAAAGCTAACAGTAGCAATTGTAAGCTCCGGCATGAAAAAATTATGAGATGCCTTCCCTCGTCGAGAAGGGTGAACTTAAAGCTAACAAAGAAAAAATTGCAGGTAAAAAATATATTAACTGAATTCAAAATCCTCCAAATAAGATACACGGCCATCTCTTTTCTTACTTACACGCTCTTCTTCATATATTTATCTAGGTAGTCGCGTCTTCGGATTATCCTGAACTGTTACCACTTTTCAACGATGGAAAACTAACAGGTGTTCAATTAGAAGAGAATATAATAATTCTTCTCCTTATCAAAAAGAATTATTGGAACCTTTAACGTCATGACAACTTCATCAATGGAACTTTCCTTGTATATATATGCTCTTCAAACACAATCAAACAAGACTTACATTTATTTTACCAATTTATTGTTACTATATATATATATATATATATATATATATATATATATATATATATATATATATATATATATATATATATGTATACATTCTTTATTGTTATACACGATATCAGTGTCCCTGACTGATTAATTTTGTGTTTCTCCACTCTCTTCGGTAACGATGAAATTCTCAGTCCCTCGCTCTACCATTGAGCTAAATATTACCCAACACTGCAGTAATAATCCACCAAGATGAACGTAATACCATTAAGATTAAGGCGTGCGACCTTAACACTCTCTTTAACTATCATATTTTACACCTGTTAGACCAAGGATTGGGATCGCCTCCGGTTTACGATGCTTAAAGTAGCATAAACCACCACTCATTTCATTAACCCTATCAAATTAATTGATTTGAATTAGGAACAATTTTTACTGCTAAGTGCTTCGGTGGTTAGTGTTCGTATATACTATTATTACTACTAAAGCACGTTATTACTACACCTGCTAGTTACTGATACTAAATTTGTGACTATTGTCGTTTATTATATTTCACCTCTTAAAATACTCCCAAAAGACGATCAATTATTTTATTCAGTTAAGAAGAAATAATAAATAGCGTATTTCTGCTCTTTCTTCACTGTTTTTATCCCTGTCACTAACGATACTGTTACTGTCGATACTAACAACAATTACAACAGCTACTACCCTACAGGCGTACGGGCCCAGAAGATAGGGGTGGGGTTAATGCCCAAGAAGGGGCGATGCGACAGTCACTTCCAGACGCTTGTGTGAAGAGGTCAAATATTCCTCGGATCTATAATACCTGAGAATTAATAATGATGCCACTGTAGGATATAATACTACTGCCCCGGACACTCCCTTTGCCCCTGGGTGCCAATGACCCTGATTATGCCATTGCCATTGTCCCTCTTGACCAAAGAGTCCACTTACACGAATGGCTTCTGCAACTCTTTGAATGCCAAAAAAACCAAAATATTTTTGTTCAATACATGTCCAAGACTAACTAACCAGTATTTAAACTGATCGATAGTTATAAAAACTTCATCAACGTTACTTGTAAGGACTCGTGCTGCACAAATGAAATAAAACTTCCAGTACCACAGTTAGTAGTACTAATCATATTACTCTTAGTTCTGAAAATCATGGTGAGGTGATTCTTTCTTTTTTTTTCTCTCTTTCTTTCTCATTGTAGTATATGCAAACTTTCCATTTTATAAAGAACGATGAAAAGAGCAATATTAGGAATAACATTAAGAGAGAGAGAGACAAAGATAAAACTTGGTCAGAGAACAAGCAAGTAAAAGATTTCATAGAAATAATTAAGAGACAAAAATGGAGATGGGCTGGACAACTAACAACAATTGAAGATAACAGATGGTTCCCTATAGATAGCAAATGCTGTTGGAGAAGACCAGGTATGAGTGAGATGAAAAAGTTTTGCAGGTCAGACATGGCAGAGGTTGGCATAGACACGGTCGACATGGAAGGAGTTTGGAAAGGCCTTTGTCCAGCGGTGCGCTGGATGAGGAGGATGATATGCAAATGTAGTTGTTCTTATTTCATACATTTATATATTCGCACTAGGTGGTTACGACTGGAGATCGACAAGGAACCTCCATGACGTCCTTCAATAACCTCCCAGCACGGTTATGTTTTGAACTAACTAAACACTCCAATCTCTTGTGTCCTTGTAGACGGTTCCAACTGTGCTGATTATTATGGACATGACCTTTATGCTCATATCCAACAGCTCCCTCAGTTCCCAAACAAGGTCCTGTTTTGTTTTCTTTTACTTTTTCTGTATCTATCATTTTCATCCTAATGGCAAGGCTAGGTCCACAATCTGACAGTCTTCTTTCATTGTTCTCCGAATCAGAATCCGGTCTTTTTTTGCTGGAATCGGCGTCGATCTGGCTGGATCTCAAAATCCAGAGTATTTAACAGCCTCTCTTTCGTGTTCATATGATTTGTTTATGTAGTCGAACTTGAACCGTTCGCTGCATTCATTTATGAAGGTATTCCCGGTCTCATCTCTTTCTGCATGAGGTTCCCGGGCCTCGCCCCCCACCCTTGGCAAAATAAAATCAGATTCCTTTTTTAAAATATATAGATAAAGAAATTTTATAAATGGAAACCTAGATAATCATAAATCACCCTTAAAAACAATTTTTTTATTTTGTTTTTATCTAAGAAATAAGATTTCTTCCGTCTTGATATATATTTTTTAATTCATTGATCCAGTGATAAATTATTATTATTATTATTATTATGATGATGATAATAATAATAATATCATTATGATTATTGGTGGTAGTAGTTGTATATTCACTTTCTGAATTCCTGTGTTAAATGTATAGGTGATGATGGATTATATTACTTCCTTGTTTTTGCTATTTGACGTTCGTTTTTTTTTTCCATCTATTCATTTGTAAGAAAATTTTTTCTATTTGGACTCCACCTTGCTCAAAATTCTTGATCTACCCCAGCAAAGGCAGCATTTTCTGTTTTTCAGCATTTTTTTTCTTTTTTTTTTTTTTGTATTTTCATTTTCATAGTTGGTCTTAGTGAAAATTGTTTTCGACTGTAATTATGGGAGATTCGATTACTCTATTTTATGTGTCTCCGAGGTCAACGTGTCCATTTTTTTTTTCGTATTCTACGGTTTGTACTTGTTTAATATGATTCAAGATCGGTGCAAGGTGAGACGAAATTTGCACAATGTGACATAGGTAATGCTTACACTTTGCACACCCGGTTGTATTCTAATGACCATTTTCATCATTAGAGTGTGTCTCCAGGACCTTTGCGCCTTAGGTTTACCGAATGGAAGGAACAGCTCTATCTATATTCCTACAATTGTTCTTATCTTGCAGCGCTTCTCAACGTCCCTGCGCTTGTCCTTTCATCAATTGCTTTGCTGTTAAAAGTGGTCGTCATGATTCTCCCCTCTCAGTATAAATCCTATAATGATCAATATAGCCTTCAGCACCGGCATTGAATCCGTGATTGTCCAGCGACAACGACGGTAGATCGGCCATGTCACCCGGATACCAATACTGAACGGAGGCCAGCGCTTATCCGTAGGTCATATGTAAGGACCACCTAAATCTTACCCTCAAGCAATGCGAGGTACCCATAAGCCAGTTACGAATACCTGCTTCCGCCCGTGCTGCGTGGCGTCAAAATTTCGAAGTGCACCCGCCGACACAGGCGTGCAGTGCACATCTCCGTCCACCCTGGTTATGAAATCCTATGCCCCATGTATTGAAGACGCTATGCAACAGCAACAATAATCCTCAACGAGTCCACAGGTGAAACTGAACACCCTCATCATTTCGACGGATAACCTCAAGCAAGCCTATAATAGTTTATTGAATGCATTTTTTGATATTCTCTCCTCACTGCATAGAGTCTGTCGGCACGTTCTCTATGGCGTAAAGCATTGTGCATCGTCATTAATTTCCTGGTTGTCAATCAATCGATTTAGGTTTCATTCTTGTCCAGTTTAAGAAGGGTCACAAGTACATCACTACTGATACAGTCCATGTATTCCCCCCTTTAAACAAATGTCAATTCTAGTCTTGTTCCTAAGTTTGTTGGGATCCTATATCACATTCTTACATATTCATCGTATATTTTTTTTACTTCCTCTTATGATTATTCTTATCATTTGCATTTGTGGAAGAGTTGTCTGATGGTCACCGCTGGAGACTGGGTGATAGCAAGTCTCCTCCTTTCCTCTTCATATCCTTACAGTCCAGAATAGTGCCGCAGATTATGGTTTCACACCAGTTGCCTGGTGGTTATCACGAGAGACTGAGTGACTGCAAGTCTCCTCATGTCCCCAGTCCTCCTCTCAAATCGCCCTCACGTGTTAAAGCCGCTCGGTGATTTGTACCGCCTTTACCATGCCCCCCCCCCTTTTTTTTTGCTTTTATGCCATTGCTACCAGTTGAGGGCGGATGTCTCATATTACCAGAACTTTTCTCAGTATTTGTGCAGTCCCCATTAGTGCCGTGGTCTGTATGGTCTCAATCCTCCAATCTCATTTTTAGTATCTTTGGTGCGGTTCTGCTCCTTCCTCAGTTCCTTTGCCAAGTTATGGTATTTCCCTAGTTTTTTCACTCTTTCGTATCATCATTATTAAAATTGATTACGTCATCATCATCATCATCATTATTATTATCATTATTATTATTACTTTTATTATTGCAGCACTGCTTAGTGTCTGTTGGTGCAAACCTCCTCTGTCACTAGTTTTGGAGCACGGGGTAAAGCAGGACTTGCTCGTTATGCTCTGAAGGATGCAACATCTGGCGATGAAAGACACCATTAGCATTGGAAGTGTATATGCAGTGCCACGGGGCGTGAAACTATATGTTCATTTACTGAACCCTCATTTGTAGTTCAAGACGAGTTGCTGTTATTATTATTATTATTATTATTATTGGCAATCTCACACCAGTTGCCTGGTAGTTACCGCTGGAGTTTCAATGACAGCAAGTCTCCTCAAGTCTCCAGCCATCCTCTCCTAGTTCTCATAGGCCACAGTTATACTGCGGTTTACAATTTCACACCAGTTGCCCAGTGGTCATTGCTGAATGCTGGGTGACGATAAATCTCCTCAGGTCTTCAGCCAACATCTCTTCTCTTCTCTTTCGCCTATCATACCAGTGCTGCGGTTTACATTTCCGCTTTCATTTCCCTTCCTCTGTTAGGCCACTGCTAACAATTAGTGTTGCAGTCTTTATATTTCTAGCACTTTCCTCAGTATCCGTGCAGTTCCTAGCAGTGCTGTGGTCTGGACCGTCTGAATCCTTCCTTTTATCCCGATCTCCTCCAGTCTCACCCTCAGTGTCTTTGGGACAGTTCCTAGTGCGCCTACTATGACTGAAACTACCCTGACTTTCATGTTCCACATCTTCTTCAGTTCTCTCGCTAGATCCTGATATTTTTCCAGTTTTTCACTCCCCTTCCTCTTTACTCTATGGTCTGCAGGTAGAGCCACGTCTACCATTTGGCAGGTCTTCCTCTCCTTGTCTACGATTACCAAGTCCGGTCTTCTTGCCTGGATGAGGCGGTCGGTTTGGATGTCAAAGTCCCAGGGTAATTTGTGGTTTCCATTCTCCAGGGCTGCCTCTATTATTATTTGTAATTTCATTCCAGTTGCCTGGTGGTCACCACTGGAAGTTGAGTGACAGCAAGTCTCCTCAAGTCATTATTATTATTATCTTTTGCTTAAAAGCCGCCTTCACCAGCCACGTCCAGTTACTTCCTTTGCATCGAAATAGTCATTTGCAAATGAGTAAATAAGGGAAACTATTCTTTGATTTTTATTTTCCTCAAAGAAGGAAAAAAATTTCCCCACTAATTTGGCCCCTCCAAAAGAAGAGATTTCCCCACAATTTTGAATGTAGAAAGGGGAAAAAATGCACCCCTCACTTTTAACCCCTGCAAGTAGAAAGAATTTTACCCTCCGTTTTGAATCCTTAAAAGGGGGGGGGGATATCACCCCACTTTAAACCTAAAGTGTGATCAGAACAGGAAGTCATGTACAAAAAGCAAAAAAAAAAAAGGAACACTTTCGTATAGAAAGGGTTATCAGAAAATGCAGCCAAGTAAAAATATCACTTGAAATTTTTTTTTAACAAAATAGCGATTTTCTTATGGTCATAATATTCTCTCGTGAAGTTACAATGTTCCATTCCGACGTCATACCCGGTGCGTACAAAAACAGGATCTAGTTCCGCTTTATAGTTATATCATAAATTGAACCCACTCTCCTAAAACATAATTTCTTCATATTCTTCAAGTTAGAGCATCTCGGGGCGTAACGCTTAGAAAATCGCCTACCATGCGCCTCTTTTCTTGGTTACAGTAACCATACCCACAAACAAATAAAAAAAAAATTATCATTATTATTATCATTATTTGCAATCTCACACCAGTTGCCTGGTGGTAACCGCTGGAGTTTGAGTGACAGCAAGTCTCCTCAAGTCTCCAGCCCTCCTCTCCTAGTACTCATAGGTCGCTGTAATACTGCGATCTACAGTTTCACACCGGTTGCCCAGTGGTTATCGCTGAAGGCTACTGCTGCTGCTTATTATTATTATTATTATTATTATTATTTTTATTATTATTATTATTATTGTTGTTGTTGTTGTTGTTGTTGTTGTTGCTGCTGCTGCTGCTGCTGCTGCTGCTGCTGCTGCTGTTGTTGTTGTTGTTTGCGCATTTTTTATGGTATTTTTATTCCACCGTTGAGCGTATTTTTCAGATCCCATTTTGGCAATTTGGACACTGTTCTTGACACTGATGAGTTCTCTACTTCCTTCCTGCCTTTTATATATAGCCTGTAGCCCCTTGTATATAGACAATAATTTCCTCGTCCATCGATCCATCAATTTCAGTTGCTCTTTTGTCCAGCCTAGAGAGGATCCAGGATATCTCACTATTGAAATTTCACACATGTTCATCTCTTTTATCAAATTTTTACCGTTTAGTTTCCTTTCCAATATTTTCCCTATCCTCCTAAGATACAACTTTCCTTTTTTTTTCTTCATTTCTTTCTGCTTTATTGCGTCAAAAGATTTATAATGTTCTTTTATAGCTAATGCAAGGGAACTTGATAACCCCCGCTGCATTTAGTAAGGAGGTTCTCAAACTGGGGCTAATGACCCCTGAGTGTCCACAAATGTATTACCAGTAGTCGATGTTAGACCTTTCAAAAGCTCAGGGTCCGTGTATTTTTTGCGTCAGCAAACCTATCAAAAGCTTAGCTTGAGATTTGAGGGTTATGGTTAAGCTTCTTGTAGGGCCCCTTCAGCATTTATTGAGATTTATTATCGTATAATGTTAAAAGAAATGCAGCAGGTGAACTACTATTGATAAAGCTTTGGGGGTTGCATTTCATGAAGGGGTCAGGGGTAATTTTAATCTCGAACTCAATTCAGATAACATCGCTATAGTTCTGTCCATACTTTGATTAGCGTTGCCTCTTCATTTTTTAAAATTCTGCACAAGCGGTTTTAAATCGATTCAGCGAAATTATGGCAAATAGCACTGGAGACTTCTCATGAAGAAAAAGACCCTCTTCTTATACTTACCTCTGCTAAAGATTCTCTTTGGTGTTCAAGTGCACTGTCCAGTTTTTCATGGAGTTAACTGTTTCATTAATCTTGAACAACAACAAGACGTTCGGGGATCCAGGATCGAAGGATTATATCGTAGGCTTTTCCATCGTCAATTAACCCTTTGCTACTTTTCATCTTATTCAACTTCCTTCAGAATCATTTGGTCGATGTTGAACAATTCAATTGCTCATTTGTTTCCTCTTTTGCGTGTTGCTCTGTCCTTCTGGTAGAAGTCTCCTGCTTTTGTACACGGCAGGGCCCTTCTAGGGGGAATGTTATAAGATAGTGAAAGCTATTCTCGCCTTCCTTGACACATATACACTGCATAAACACCCTAGTCCTATAGCTACCTTGTTTTCATCAGCTATAACCCTTTCAACTCGTCATGATATATTCGCTCGCCGGTAAAAAGCGTCAACCTATCTTATCAACGCACAAATTTTATTATCTTAAAAGTTCCGATACACAACACTACCCGCTAATTCTTTCCACTTGGCCCTCCGGACCCCGGTGCATTGCACTAGCTGCGCCCCTCTCAGTAGCCCTGCCATACAGTAATACATCTCTGCCATTTGACTGGCCACAATATAGAAATCCTGATTGGATCACCTTTCTTCAGGCAGTTTTTAAGTTGTTGAGCCAGACTCTTGTTTAGCCTGGAGAATTTCTCGAACCAATATCCACGCATTCCATACGGAGTTTTCAAGATGGCTATTTCTTCGTCTTTCTTCTTCTTCATTTCTTTTTCAGTTGACGAATTTAATTCGATGATGTCTTCCCATTCAATATATAGTAGGTTTGTTTTATTTATCGCAGCCACTGTCAAGGCCGGTCCGAGGTATGAGCAAACTAAGCGGGCGTTTGGGAGGCCTGTAATCACCAAAGGACCCCCCCCCCAAATGAGGGGTGGGGAAAATCAAATTCTGTCTAGGACTCTATAGAGGTGGAGAAGGCCCCAAATAAAATTCTGCTTAGGGCCCCTATAAAGGCTTGAATCAGCCCTGACTATTCTGGTACTATGTCATTTAATTCAGTATCCCCGTATTACCGTTTTTAGTTTCTAGTTCAATGTTTTGACTTCCTTATCCGTTTATGTTCTTATAAAAACCCTCCTTCGAAGTTTTGTAAGTTTGGATATTCACCTTCCTCATCTAATTTCCTAAGCCGGTTTGTTATTCCTGTTGGTCGAGGTTTTCTCCATTTTTGCACCAGTGTTGATCAAATTATCTAGTTTGTCATATCGTTTTGTTTCGATAATCCTTGTGACTCACAGATGATTTGTAATCGCATCCTTTTTTTTGCATGTATATTTAATCGTTTTCCTCATATGTTAATAGCCGTTTCTACATCATGTTTTAGACTCGAATTACAGTCCAACATTTTCTTTTCTCAAGTTTCTGTTTGCAAGTTTACAACGTCTGTGGCGTTCACAGATTCTCCCGTTAGTTGATATTGTTCTTCATTTTTTTAAATCTGTCAAAACAGGCTGGCTCGCCGAAACGGGCACCTGCCGACGCGCTGGCTGGCTGGCTGGCTGGCAATGCTTGTGTTGCGCGTACAGGCTGCATCAATGAAGCTATACGGCTGAAAATACACCTACCCCTTATTTCGTCTAGAAAAACATTTTTTTTCGTTTTTTGAAAATTACCCCTCCATTCAAGTCAGTTCACAATAAAAGTTTATGCTAATTAGTCCCTTACTTTGAGTCAGTCTTTTGAAAATTGGGCATTTTTTTTAGCGATCATGGGCCAACACAAGATGAGAGAAGTAACCCATCGATTGATCACCCCTTCTTTTTTTTTTTTTCTAATTCTTTTTTTCCATTTGATGCCCTCCGCCCCAACACGGCCTGCTGCCAAAAAGATGCTGGTCACGTGCTTGTTTCTGTCGTGTGATTAACGAGGCCTGTTTTCGATTTTTCTTCTAGATAACCAGCAGCACTGGATCTGATATCCATTTTCTATTCAGACTTTGTTCGGCTCGGCCCGCAAATCACTGGCTCGAATTTTCTACTACGACTACTGCCACAGAAATGATCAACGTGATGATGATGATGATGATGATGATGATGATGATGATGACTGTGACGGCGATGAACGTGTACTTATTCACTAAAACACAGGGGGGGGGAGGACCTGAGGTAAAAACTCCGACTACAGCACTTTCGAGGTCGGCGCGAATGGACTCTCTCGCACTAAATCCCCAGCGATGACCTCAGGATCTCTTTGACGTGACCATGCAAATAATGAAAGTTCTGGTTAGTCGCTCAATAGGTTACCGTCTTTTGGCAGCATGCCGTTTTGGGGGTGATCAATTAAAAAAAGTGGAAAAAAGAGGTGTTACTTCTCTCACCTTTTGGTGAGCGATGATCACGAAAAAAAAAATAGTGCGAACGCTGCTGGACAAAGAATAAGAGATCAATTTAGCGTAAACTGACATTGCAATTTTAATCCCCAGCTTAAAACTTGGGGGTAATTTTGAGGGGAAAAAAGGGACATAAAACAGGTTAGTTCTTTTTTTAAATGTATGTTTAAATTGACTAGTTCCATTAGTGTGGCCTGTTCGCGCGAAACGTACATAGATAGCCAGCCAGCCGGCTAGACCTACTAAAAAACTGAAGAAACCTATGTTGACAGTTTTGGTTGCTAGTTTCTTATATGAAATGAGGGCATTGCCTCTATACTTTCCTTCTTTTTCTTTCTCGACATATTCCCTTGCGAGAAACTTTATAACTATTTTACTGTCCAATGTAAATGACAGTGTCGTCATCATTTCATATCTGAAATTCTTCGGTCATTTTCCGACTTCTTCAAGACTGATTTCTCGCCTACCATCATCTGACGTCGTAAATTCTTCATCTTTTTTCCCACTTTGTAGGCAATGCCCAGGACACAATTTGCCTACATGAACCCCATGGAAAGTACATCTTTGGGACAAGCCAATACTGATATGGTTGGTCTGAGAGAGGCCTATTCGCTATCTCCAGCAGGTTGAACCTCTCTAATCCAACAATCTTCGGACCTGGCTATTGCCGGACTACAGAAGTTGAGCTTCAAGACCCTTTTTTTCCAATAAAAAAGCAATGAACTTTTACTTTTTTTTTTTTTTTTTTTTTGTTTGTTTAAATCATGGAAAATTGACAATCCCACTCCCAAGACTCACACAAACTCTGCACAGAAGTTCCTCGGTCTATTTTTTCCAATTAATCCATCTTTTCGAGCCTATGATAACACTATTTCAATCTCCATCCCCATCATTTGCGATTCATCAGAATAATAATCCAGAGTTTCCAAGCTTCAAAATAAAAAAATGAGCCTTGTAGCTCTGAAATTAACGAAAAAGTCAACTTTTTAAAAATGGTGCGTCGGACACTTATCATGTGCAAACGCTCATATAACATTTGATGCTTACAATTTTAGCACTAGAACCATTTTCTGCTCCTTCTAATCTTTCTGATTCCATCATGACGGACTGAAATATAGCTGAATGTAAAAAATTAACTGGACTGTATCACTAAAACACTTGGTTGAAGAGTAAACAAAATCTGGCGTTTTAGCGCTGCTATGGTGACAAATTAAAAACGTGCCGGTTTATGGGAGTTGTCAGACAACAAAATGCCGGGTTGAAGAGGGTCAACCTGTATGAGATTGTTACATGAAATGTCATTTTTTTCATACCATAAAGAATCGTTTTAAAAGTGAAAGATTAACTTACATAAATGCCAAATTCCGGTCTAAGTCGGAAGCTTGAGTATCAAAACAAAATTAACAAGAACGAGAATAATCATCACCTTATTTAAAGAACTGAACTCTTCACTGTTTTTTGTCCTGCCATGTTAAACCAAACCGATGTATAACATTCAACTCCTCCCTACTTTAAAATCACGACCAAGTGATCGGTAGAACACTCTTTTACTGACTGAACCAAACTGACAAATCTTTAATTTGTTATATTTTTCATCATATATAAAAAGATCATCTTCAGTCGAAATTGAAGGAGAGGTGGAGTTTGACTCTGCAGCAATCAAGCTTGTTGCATTTTATTGAATATATAAACTAATCTCTGAGTACGATTTCAAATAAGGACATAATGCCGCTTAAGCTGCTGATGACGTCCACAAAGCTTTCGGAGTGAACTCTCCTGCAGTGCGAACTGTTCAGCGTTGGTTTAATAGGTTTATGTCTAGAAACTGTTCTTGACGACAAAGTATTATCGACAGCCGTGGCCAACGACCAACGGTTCGTGCACTCTCTGTAGATTTCAAGCAGGGGTCGCTAAACTTCATAGACCGTTAAGCCCTTTTACGAAATCCTTGTTCCTTCATCGACCGCAGGTAAGGTTGCCAAAAGAAAGGTATTGAATGTACCAATACCACATCCTGAAACGTACCAAATCTCCCGAAAACGTACCAAGTCGATAGCATATAATTTTATGTCAGAATTGGTTGATAAATAAGAAAAAGACGTACCAAATATTCAATAAATACCTCCCGGCTTTTCTTGACTCCTTGGCATTTATCAACCTCATGGATAGTCCTACCAACACCAGGGGGTCGATATTAACCACTTTGGTGACCCCTGCTTTAGAACTTCTAAAAGCAACCATCTCAAGGCAATAGTAAAGGTTAAGAAGTTGGAAGAATGACCCCCACACGAAATGAATGAAATGCTCCATAACAGTATCTGGCCACACATCTCCCACAGACTGTTTTGAAGCTTACAAAATTGGAATATGAAGTCTTGCAGAATTTCTAATACAGATTATCATCTTTTCAAGCGTTTTTGATATCCTTTTCGTGATAAAAATGTTCAATAATTCATCATCATCAGTCTTTTATCCTCCGTCATTGGATATAAACCTTCCCCAGGATTTGCAACACCACTCTATCTTGTGTTCAACTGGCCTCAGTTGCGCATGTGGTCTCCTGGAATCCGTGTTGTGAGTCATGATGTCCAGAGGTTGTCAGTCATTCTGGCAAAATGACCAGCCCATTGCCATTTGAGTTTTTTGATGGAATATATGATATCTCAGACTCCCGTTTTTTCTCCCTGAAATACTGTGCTATCTTATGATCTCTCCACGTGAAGTTCAGCATGATTCTTTCATGTGCACGTTGCATGCTTCTCAGTCTGTGGGTCAGTCTCTCAGTTAGGTTGCATGTTTCAGCTCCATAGGTGACTATCGGGAGAATGCATTGGTTGTATACCCTTCTTTTAAGGATTCTTTGCTTGGTTTCTTCTTTTGTTGGTTTCATGGAGATTCGTTGTCCTCGGTAGACGTAGTGGTCGACTTTCCCCAATTTTGCGTTATCGATTTTGATCTCTGTAGTCTTATCTCCGACGTGATTGTTGTTCAAATGAAGGCCGACTTTCTTGCTTTCCTCATTTAGTTCATCTAGCATTAGTTGGAGGTCATGTAGGTTTTCTGCAAAAAAGACGATGTCGTTTGCAAATCTAAAGTTGCTCAGATATTCACCGCCTATGTCGATTCCTTTCTTCTCTCAGTCTAGGTTTCAGATGATTGTCTTGAGACAGGCAGTGGAGAGTTTGGGTGAGCTGGCATCACCTTGTCTTTATCCCTTTTGGAGCTGGAGGGACTCAGAGTCTTTGTGTAGGAGCTGCTGTGATTGTATATATGATACAGAACTCTGGCGTATACAGGGTCTACACCTTATAGAACGACGGCTTCATGACCATGGGAATTTCTACAGAGTCCTTAGCCATCTTGGAATTTATAAATGCTATAGCGAGTGGCATTTTTCTTTCAGCTTATTTTTCGAATGGTAGAGTAGTTTCTTCTAGAGTCAGCTTGTTTCCATGGTGGGTTTTCATCTAGTGTTTTAGTGATCCAGATGATGATAATTTTTGTGAAAAGTTTGTAGATACAGTTGAGTAACTTCATTAGTCTGTAGTTATTGAGGTCTGTCGGGTTCCCCTTTTTTATGTAAAGGCATTATGATTGCCGTGTTCCAGTCTTCGAGGACTCTACTTTGTTTTAGACATGAAAAGAATAGCTATTTTTTTAATAGACGATCTTACCAGTTTTTTGTGTAGATCGATGGCGATGCTATCTGATCCAGATGCTTTTCTTTTTTTTAGTTGGCTTGATGGCTTGTTTTATCTCCCATGGTGTAACTTCTGGGAAGTCGTCGTACTGATTGCTCGCGTCTTGCATATCCTACTTGATGTTTTGTCGTCCATGTATTGGAGAGTTGAGTTTCTAGTAGAATTTCTGGGCGCGTTCGACAATCTTGTCTCTGTCTGTTGTTAGGTCTCTGTTTTCTTCGAATATACTAGTTATTTGTTTCTGTCCTATACTAAGAGCTTTATTTGTATTTTCGAAGCCCCAACGTTTTTCGAGAGTTGTTTCGATGATTGCTTTCATGTACCTTCTTTTGTCATCTCTTTGTTTTTCTTTGTTTTGTTCTGTTCTGTCTCCTCATTTTTTTCCTTGTTATTGTCGGTGGCTTGAGGTTTCAGAGCTTTTTAATGAGTTTTTTGGTTTCGTCTGAGATTTTACAAATGGTTTATGAGCTTCTTGGTTTAAATATAGTGAAGGCTCCTATTAGAGAGGTTGTATTTTGTTGTGGATTTCGTTGGTTTTGGTGTCGTTCTCATCGGTAAGGATTTTATATGTTTTTCGATTCTAGCCTGGGAAACCACGGTTCATTCTCTACTAAATTTGTAACCACTAAACCTAAAGAATCAATTATCAATTGAGGATCACTGGGGAAGGGTTATTGCTTGAAGTGGACAATATTTTGATCAAACATTTACTCATCTAATATACACAGAGGAAGCGATTAACTTATAATAGCAGCACGGAGCAAGATCACTAGCGCTAATTACATCGAAATTATAACAGATAAGACGTAATGACAAATGCTGTCTGACCCCAAAGAATATAAACACAGACGTGAGTCTATAGAAACAATTATTCACTAGGAATTGTCCCTTCTCTGTATGTTGAGTGGAGACATTAGTTTTTGAAAGGAGACGAAACGAAAAGAGTCTCAGCAACTTAGAAGCACGAGACTTCAATTCTCGAAGGCCAAGAACGCTTTGCATTAAAAAAAAGGCCGTCTATGGCTTTCTCAGTGGAGGGTTGTCCAATCAAGATAATAGCTTGTTAACCTACATCATCCAGTATACTCTCGGGGTTCTGATAGGATAACTTTTTCTTTTTTCTTAATAGCTGATTTTTGGGTGAATCAACATTTCACTGCAAAACCAAAAATGAGAAAAAAATCCCCCGAGATTTCAGGAGACAAACAAAATAAATTGCGGAAATGGCTTTGACATACCTGAGCATTGAACATAACAAAAACAAACAAAAAAAATCATTAGTAATAGTCAGTGACGGGTTAACTATGTAGCAAACATGGCATTTGCTACGGGGCCGTGGACCCCACAATATAGAAGGGTCAGCGCTAAATTCTTCCAAGCTATAAATTCAGATTCAGTGAATCTACACTAGCACAATTATTGTAGTACTATATCTGTGCTCAACTTTCATGAATGACTCTGTGGTTGAAGTTAACAATTTTAGCCAATTATCACCTTCTAAGTGGGGTTATTATTTTAAGAAAGTAATTGATCGGAGTATAGTGTCTATGTGATACATATCCGAGAGTATTTAAATATGAAGGTATTTGAGACTGAAATCATCACTGCATAAAGATGAAGACGAAAACAAAGTAATATATTAACTGAAATGCTAGGTGTATTTGTCGTATTATTAGGATGTATAGCAAGTGGAAAAATAATCACTTTGCGTGCAGCTAAATCCAGTCCTGGAGATAGCAACTCTGAACACGGACATTAGAACTAATTACATCAAGACGGAGATGAATAAGGCATGGACTCACGAGAGGTGACGAGACGGTAGATTGTAAGTTAAAGCAGGATGTTGGCTTAAAAAGAATACAAAAAAAAATAGTCAAGGCTTGGTAGAGACAGTTATTCACAAGAAACTGTACTAACAACATGAATTACGTCGTTGAGACAAATGTTAAGAACTATCCTTGTGGAAATTGAAAGAAAAATTATTTAGGAGTTTAAAGATTCGATCAAAGCAGATCATTCAAACCGGAAACTGAGAAAGAACGTTTCTTTTTAACGGAACGAAAAATCCGAAAAATATTCGTAAAAATCACTGAATAGAAACCTGTTGGTGACCACAATTGGCAGCATGCTTTGTTAGGGGTGAAAAAAATATGAACAAATTGAAAATGAAATATATATATATATATATATATATATATATATATATATATATATATAGAGAGAGAGAGAGAGAGAGAGAGACAACTGGCCATGTAGTCAGAATCACCTGACATTTGTTGACTATGTTGACAGTTGGGGTTGACGGCTTCCAATAAATAAGATCTGACAGAATTCGAGATCAGTCAAATAACTTGAAGATTCAATACCACAGCACTGTAGAACTCTGTCTGCGAGCTTCCGTGCTTTGTCTGGGATTATTTTGGACACCCGTTAGCAAAATGTGTCCTAAGGTATCAGAGAAGCCGAAGAGAGTTCTTAAGGCTACGACACTTGGCGTGAAAATGGCACACAGAAAAGAATGTTATTTTGGGGTCTTGGAACTTTCGAAAACTTTCCCAAGTGAATTAATGGTTATTGCTTCTTCGATTTTCGAAAGAATTCTTTGAAACTTGTCTATATAAAACTGTGCGACACGATTTCTGTTCCTGGGTAGTGAGTGTTATTTTCCGATTGCTCATGGGTAAAAAGTATATAGAATGTCTATCATTTCCTTCAAACTTTGCTTTTGCGACCCAGATAGAGATATTCATATGTAACTCTTTCGCTTACTTGATGTGATCCATCATCACCAGCATCATCATCATCAGTCCTTTATCGTCCGTAGTTGAACGAAGAGAAATCTGGCAGGTCCTGAAAACGGTCTATCATGGGCGTTGCAGAGCCAATATTTTCTAAACTTGCTTTGTTCATCTCGCCATTTTATATTCTGCCGTCCTCGGTTTCACATGTGATCTCTGGGGATCCATGTTGTGAGTCAAATGTGCAAATTTACCCGTTGTCCAATTGGAAACTATTAGATTTCAAATTTTCACTGTCCTTGTGGTAAAAGCAAAGTTTGTATACAATAACTGACATTTTCTAATTATTAGACACAATAGATAAGGAAATAACATTTATTACCCAGGAACAAAAGAGGTTTTAAAAGTTGTATAATGTCATTAGTTGAGCACTTGAAAAATCCCCAACGACCCTTTGCCAGAAAAAAAAATTGAATTCATGAAGCAGTTCAAACAAAACTATACCTAAAATTAGCAATAATGTTGAAGAGAGTGCTAGGGCACCGAGGAGACTTACTGTCACTTGATACCTCTTTCATTGGGTACTAAGTCTCCTCAGCACAGAAGTACCACTTCTAGTTTCTACATTCTTCGTCTTCAGTGTTGCTGAACTTAGCATAGTGTCTACTCTTACTTGAAACGGTCGTTTATAAATACGGCGACAACAATTATATACACTTAGTGCCAGGATGTGCTTTACGGAATTACCAGATAGAATTAAAAAAATAAAAATAAAAAACACCGGACATTTATTTCCTAAAAAAGAAAAAGTGCAGGAAATCATAAGCGTTAGTCGCTTTTAAGAGAAGCAGATATTCACAGAAACAGGTCTTTATCAGAGAAACGTATGTACGTTGGTTTGTAGGAAATATGATTTCCAAGAGTTTGGATTAGGATTTCACGTATATTTTATAAGTTTAGTAATATTCTGTAATTTATAGGAACTCTAAGAAGTGCAGGTGGCGTAAAGTTTAACCTTAAGAAATAGAACCTGGTTCAAACGCTGATTGGGGAGAGTTTGCATTTGCTTGTCATTAGTGCTCTTGGGAAAGACATGAATCCACTTCTCCCTCAGCTATAGAAAAATAGCAGGATCCCTTCAGCCGGCTGGTATCCTATCCCCGTAAGATATATCCATGGACAACCTGGTTTCGTATTAAAAAAATCGCAACAACAACAATAAATCGGTCTCCATGGATCGTCCGTGAAACTGAGGAATTCTTTGCTTCACGTGACGCAGGAGAAATTGTGTCTGAGCGAGTTGGGAGTTTATCAATATTTTGAAGAAAATATACCCCCAACACCAGCCTTACCCCCGGAAATCATATTTCCTGCAAACTTGACTTTTTGTACTTTTTTTTTTTCGTTTTTAATAAGCATTCGAACTTTCTAAAATGTCTCCCAGCGGTTCCATGAAACGATTCCTGGCATGCGGTGTGGTTTATTTAATTACATATTTCGTTTTTAGTACCATTCTTTTTTTTTTTTTTTTAAGTGTCTATTTTTTCTACAGTTCTACCTGTAATCATCAGTTTACCCCTGCTGCCAACAATGACGGCATATATGAATAAGAAAAGGGAGCGCATACCTTTGCTAACGCCATTATCAGGGGGAAGTAATCGTGCAGTGATCCTCCTTAAAATGAAGTCGTCTTTTTTTTTCTGGCCCTATGCCCACCCTTCCACAAAAATTCATAGAAATTAGCTTTTCAGTGATCCAACAAGAGCCGATAGAGTAACTTATTTATTGATCATTCTTTATTCCGTTTTCTTTTTTTAATTAATCACTCCCAACACGGCATGCAGCCAAAAAGACGTTGGTCGTGTGATTTTTCAATCGAATGACTGACCAGACCAGTTCTGGTCATTTTCCATTACGTCATTAGAACATAAACTCAACCTTTACGTCATCATGGATGAATTGCGTTCCATAGCGTGACAAAGTACAAACGCACTTTGCTTATTATTATATCTCTGGATTGTTATTTCAAATGTTATTTCAGAGCTACTGCAACGTCTATTACGAATACTACTGCTATTCATCTAACTAGCTTTCAATCACTGTTTTGTCTACGTGTGATTATTATCTGATAAATTGCTTCACTGCAAGGAATATGACGGAAAGGAGCCTTCTCTAAGTAAATAAATAACTATGCCTACACATGTGCTTCGGTCGTGACGTACGGGCGGCGTATGTTTGAAGTGTGCCAGGCTGCATACGTGTAGGGGGGTCTCTCCGAAAAGTATACAGTCATTTTAAATATCTCCATAACCAGTTGCAGGGTCTTTATCAATCAGAGGAGAAAATTACTGGGCATGCATGAATTGACACTCTCCCGTGGAATTACTCAGTCGGTAGTGAGATGATGTTGAATGAGCTTATGTATTTCATCACCGTGGCATTCGCTACAATCGAGCATACCCGTTCTTCACATCCTGTGCTGATATCTTTGGAAAATATTGCATCACACAGACTTCCTACGTTGCAGAATTGGCTCGCTGCAACTTCTGTCTTTCGGCAAAGAGATTTCTAACCGTGGACGAGATCAAGGGAAATGCAACGAACAATCCGATGGCGATTTCAGAGGAGGGCATTGAAACATGTTTTGGTTGAGGTCTCAAGTGAAGTACTTTGAAGGGGACTAAGGAGCTATCATTTCTGGTCAGGTTCAGGCAACATACGGCCTGTGGGCTACATCCGGTTTGCAAACGGATTTTGACCAGCCCTCAACCAAATAATGGGTGACTATGCTTATTTTCATGCTTAAAAGATTCTGTGCCTCTTCAATAGATTCAAAAGATGCCTTGATTAAAATAATCTGTGACTAAATTGAGTAATTTGATTACTAATTGGCGTCCTTGGTAGAGCACAGATGATTTTCTAGCCTGCGTTATCAATTGATTTGAAGCAGAATGAAAACTAGATGTGTTTGGATGGATAATTACCATAATTCGGGCTCATTTGTGGCACTTCTCTGGCCCACCACCCACTCATTAATACCCGATCTGGTCGGCAGAGGCAAGACAGCAAGGTCGACGGGTAGTCTATTTTTTTTTTCGTTAATATTAATTGTCTGGATACTTTTCGGACAGCTGTCGTATACCCAGTAACGCAAACTTCGTGTGAATGAACTTGAAGTCTCAGTATCTTGCTACATGGGGTATAATTGTCACCGGCTGCAGAAGTAATTCCTCTTTTAGGGAAGTGCATTTTTCTGTTCTTCAATTTCACACTGTGAACAACAACAAACAAAGGAAATAAACCTGTTATTATTATCACTAGTTTAGAATTCTCTGGATAAGAAAAATTCTTCCGCCCACGACTTATACCTACTATTATTCTTACAACTTCTATCACTAACCTTGTTATTTACAAGCACCTACTTAACAAGTTAAGTAATTAGGAGACCAAATTGGTGGATAAGGCATAGTAGTGAAGCCTATGATAAGTTCAATCGTACATGATCGGCCGGCGAGAAAGCAGCAAAAGGAATTTGAAAAAAAGAAAAACTCACTTTAAATAATTATCATCAGAGGCAGCCTTCTAACGTCCTGGGTTGGACATAAACCTTCCTCAAGATTCGCCAGACCTTGGCGTCAAGAAAATCATCTAGTTTGTCACGCTATCTTACATTGTGTCAACCCCGGTTTCGCATGTGATCTCTGGGATATCCATGTTGTGAGACCTGGTGTCCAGCGGTTGTCTGCCATTCTTGCAACATGATCAGTCCATCGTAATTTAAGTTTTCTGATGGTTTTTAACGGTACAGAAAGAAATTTTCACATCTGATCTATTACCAGTAAATCTGTTGAAATTGAATGTTTACGAACTTCCATCCAACAACACAGCTAAAGGAGAAGGAGGTGAATTGCCCCCGGGACTCAAAACTATTGGTATTAAAAATTATTCAACATGATGTAATAGCTGATATCACCGATGTCTGAAAAAAAAACTGACTTCTTGGGACATGTTAAATTTCAGCCCCTTAAATATAAAAAGCACCCAGCTCATTCGTAGATACTAAGATTATAACTTATATTTGTGAGAGAGAAAGTTCCTTGCCTTTTGGTATCAAAGTTTTCTTGACCTCAATGAACTTATGGTAACGAGCATCATCAGTCAGTTTTTCTGAGACGTTCAGTCACTTCAAACTCAGTGAGATAGTTTTACATCTTTCCACTGTTCCTTTGGAGATGAAAAATAGTTCTGGTTAGTCACTCAATAGAGACCGTCATATGACCACCGTGTTTTGGCAGAATCCTGTGTTGGGATGATCAACTAAAAGATTGGAAAAAAGTTTAAAACGTTTTTCTAGACATAATGAAGACTAAATTTTGAAACAGTAAACCCTCCATTCAGCTCGAATAGGAAGATCGCGTGGAAGAAGCCCGTGAAAGGAGGCCCGCCAAATATGCAGGTTAGTCAGCAGTTGCAAGCAAGCAGGGTGGAAGTCGAGGTGACCCCCTACCCTGCTTCCAGACGAGGTTGGATTAAGAAAGCCATCCGCTGTATAACCGACGCGCTAATCAACCGGAAACAAAAATTGGCTCTGATCAGCGAGTACGATGTTTGAAAGACCTGAAACATCCGATGATTCTGGGTCCATCATTGAAGATGCACCCAGGAGCATTCAGATTCTCCAGTCATTTATAACTATTTGGAAGCATTTTATTCATTGAAGACTCACCACGAACATTAAAAAACAATACAGTTTTAAAAGAATATCACAATCCAAATATTTCCCGAAAAAATCCATGATACCGAACCATGAAATCATTTTAAATATATCCAGTAAGAATGAACGTTTTTCCCTTCCTACGCAATACCCAGAAACAAACAGGTCTGGTTGCTTGATCAATGGAAAACGTCACGTGACCAACGTCTTTTGACAGCATGCTGTGTTGAGGGTGAGCAATTAAAAAATTGAGAAATGGAGGTGATCAATGATCGTGTTACTTCTCTTGTCTTTTGTTGGCCATAAAAGGCCAACAAAAGGCAAGAGAAGTAACAAAAAAAGAGGTAAAATGACCACCACTTTATATCTGTTGGCGTTTGTTTTTTAACGTTTTTTTTCCCTGGTATAATGAATTTAATTTCTCAGCCCTCTAGCTCCATTGGTACAGCCTGCACGTATGAGACATACATAGCCAGTCAGGCAGAATCACTTAAAAAGTGAAAAAAAACCTGTGTTTACAGTTATAGTAGATGTTTTTCTCACATTACACAATTACTTAGAATACTGATATCAAAATCAAATATATCACCTCTTCTACAAATTCTGTAAGAAAGAAGAAACGATAAAAAAGAGTTTAATTCAATACAACTTCAATTCCATAGATTCAAAACGCCCAATATTTACACTGCTGTCTAGACAAGGCGTTCTACTTTCAAATGCTACCGACTTTTGCAGAAAGTATGCGAAGTTATATATATACATACATATATATATATATGTATATATATATATGTATATATATATATATATATATATATATATATATAAGGGGGCGTGTCAATGTCGTTGCTAGCCTTTCATATGTGATTTACGATGACGATTCTGATACAAGCCCACATTTCTGTTACATTTGGTCATGGTCAGTTCACTATGAATAGGTTTTGCAAATGGGCACATGAGTCATTTTTTTTTCGATGGCATTTTCCAATTAGTTATGAAATAAGTGAATGTAAACATTCCCTGGCGCCTGCAGTTCTACCCTGGTGCTGTAAAGACAACTTAGAGTCGTAGCCGAAAAACAAGTGGGGATACAGAGATACCATTAAAGGTTACCAAATGCATTAGAAACCTAGGGAAGGCCGGAGTGCACAGTAACTTAAACGTTGTGATATAGACAACAAAGACGAATGAACTGTCTTCGAAGAAGCATTGAAGAATCAATTGCTAAGATGTGTGGATTCATAGAAAATTTCACTATCCAAGACTGTGAATTATTCCTCATGGTGCCACATCGCTTATCCTTCTGAGTCGGCGTATACTGATATATAACGTGGAATAACAGATTTTTTAAAATTTTGTTTTTGTTTTTACTATATTGTATGTTTTATTCTTCAAATTTTAGCATTTTTATTAGAATATAAAATTCTAACTCCAGTCGCGTCCCTTAACGTGACAGACAACATAATAAACAAATTATGATTATATTTGGATGGTAAGAATGTAATGTAATTGGACGGAGACCACACCTTGCACAATTTCTTTCGTCTAATGCACAGACGTACCGATCAGTGATCTTGTTGAGAATTCCAATACATATTTCCTATGAAAATTATAAATAGACATATTTTACAAAACATTGGAATTGTCTTTTCTGTCTGTGTGACAGGAATGTTTGTAGATAAGACTTGAGACTGTCTTCTCGTCGTGTGTGACCGAGATGGCATCTGACTACTTAAGCCTAATTAACGCTGACGGGAAGACAGGACCCTAGATTTATTTTGGCGGGTGACCAACCAGGAGACAGAGTAAGCTTGAATCCACACAGGAAGGTGGCATTGTTTAGGCCACACATACACATGTGCATCCGAACTGATTCATCTTTCTCTCCGTATGTACGACACCTCTCATCCAATTAATCCTAATTCGTGTTGTAAAATAAGAAAATTTCTAGTTGACAGCAAGAACAAACAAAGGTTATATTTTCTATATGTCGTGTCTCCGTTATTATATATGTTGGCGCGCGCAAAAAAAAGGGGTTGCAATCACAGTTTACAACGATTTTTGTCGAGTTATTTTTCTCGGTCGTACATACACGCCAAGAAGTTAGCCTCTGAAGACATAGCTCATCTTTCACAGAGGACGGCCCAGCCGTCTCCCCAGCAAGAGAGACTCCGTAAGTACCATCAGACCTTCGACACTCACCTACAACAAAGATTCGACTTCACAAGATTTACGAGCACCGAGAACGTAACATTGTTCGATATCATAGGAAATTTTACACAGGGACGTAGCAAAGAGGAATGGTGTAGAAGATACGATTTTAAATTGCCTGCGGGGCTCCAATGGAGGAAGAGTCCTTAAAAGGGTCTCTAAAAGCTTTATGAATAGTACTTTACGTACTGAATTTTTTCTTTTTGCTAACATTGTCACTAAATGTTGTGAGGGGTCTTCTAAGGAGACAAGCCCCCACTGACCCTGACTGGGCCACGAAAGTCTTTAGCTATGTTGCTTCCTTTGATATTTTTTCATTTTATATCCACTAATAACCGCGTGAGTAGTACGTTTGTGGACCTTCAGGGGTCTGTGGTTCCCAGGTTGAGAACCACTGCGCTAAATGTTGGGAAAGGACCCCTCAAGAAGTCAGGCCGCCCACTCCAATCTTCAACTATGCCCCTGCTTTTTCCTGATCACCACTAGAGTTCGATAAGATAGAGCATAATGAGGATTCACGTTGTACATTATCATAATATGATAAATACAACGCCATCGACCAAAAAGCTGATGAAGTCATCACTTGGAACTTTTCCATTCTATTCAACTCAAACCTGTGAAATATAGAGAGGACAAGCAATCGTGGATGACAAAGCATAAGAAACCCCCAACAAACAGCAGTACGTGCCTCCTAAAAACTCTTTCATTCCCGACCAAAATTCTCTAATCTTTTACTCATGTGTGCAAAAATCACCCGTGGTGCAATTTTTTTTCCAATGATAAAAGTACGAGCGTACTTTATAATTCTACATACGGAACAGTATTTCTTTCATAAAACTTTCATTAAGCAATCAGAAAAATTTTGAACCTGATTTGCGCACAATAATCTATTTTGTGCACCGGTTCCAAAACGTGTGTGTGCCAAGATTAGAGGGAATAATGCTCGAAAGGTAAACGCAAACTTCGTTGTCCAGCCTAACACTGCCCAAAAGGGGGAGATAAAAACTAAATATATCATCTCGTAGAGAGATCACAAGACAACATAATATATTAAGAAACAAACAGGGGTCAGAAATATCGAAACATCCGGAAAACTCAAATGGGCTGATCATGTTGCAAGAATGCCAGACATCACGACAACGTGGATTTTCCAAAGATCATATGCAGAATTGCGACCAGCAAAACATAAGATAGTGACGAACTAGATAAGTTCAAAAAGGCTCCCCGACGCCCATCATCGAGAAGTCAAGTGAATCTTGTGGAAGGTCTATGCACAACGATGGACGTTAAAAGGCGGCTTCTACTGCTGCTGCTGATGGTGACGATAATATATAGGAGAAATTATGGGAAATACGTTTCTTCACTAATTAAACAAAGGGATCTTATACCCCATTAAACATCGTAGCAAGCAAGAAACAGAAGCAAACAGAGAATTAAATTTCCATTCCATACTTACACTCGAAGAATGTTGCTTAACATGATGAAACCTTTCTTTCAAGATAATTTCACCTTTTTACAATAATTGATAAATACACATGCAATCACACATCAATTTAACGTTGCAAAGTCTATGAAAGCCAAATTCATTTTCTTTCGGATCGAAATTGAAAAAAGCTGAAAGCATCCACTGAGAGAGAGAAAGAGAGAGAGAGAGAGAGAGAGAGAGAGAGAGAGAGAGAGAGAGTTGTAATATATATATTCGTTATCTATTTTTCATGACGTCGTAACTTATTCTGATCAAGTTGTTTTTTATCTGGGCATCTTTTAAATATCAGGCCTCATATTCCAGTCGGGGTCAAAATCAAGAGGTGGACATTTTTAGGAGTCAAAAGTGAAGGAAATACTATAAAGTAAGTGCATTACTAATGATTTTGCCACATAAAATCAGGAAGGAATGGCTTGTCCGCGGTCAGGGATAGAGGCATGTGTTACTGACTGAAAAGGGCTTTTCAAATATAAATTGCATTACAAGTAATTTTACAACGGAAATGCAATTGAATTTTCGACGAAATATTGTATTTTTGATGACATTCTGTAACTTTGCCTATAATGCCAGCAGCAAATGTCAAAAATTGTGCAAAAAGCATCCGAGATTTTGAACAGAGTCTGTTTTTGTTTAACATTCATTTTTCTCCCTTGCTCCGTTTGCTTTCTACTTCCGCTCTTCACACACACACACACACACACACACACACACACACACACTAATATATATATATATATATATGTATGTATGTACGTATATATATATATATATATATATATATATATATATATATATATATGCTGTTAATTTGTTAATTCTATTCAAACAGGTTTGGGCGATTTCGTTTCTTCTTGATGACAACTCACCACTATTTGGTGACTCAAGTTGGGCTAAGACATAACGGGTGCGGCGATTATCAATCAATTCTGCATTTTTTTGATAATTTTGCAATGATCTCAATCTATAATCCATACAGCATTTCTTTTTTTTTTTTTTTAATCTCTATCATGGGAAATCGTGAACTAAAACTGTCCCCCAAACTGTCAACATAGGTTTCTTCAGCTTTCAATTGGATCTGGCTACGTATGTATCACGCGAACAAAGGAGCTATAATTTTCCGCTCCTCCTAAAAAGGGGTCTTTCTTGAAAATACGTCTTTGTTTTTTAAGCTACCCACCCCCACCAAAAGAAAAGTTCTCAGTTGGGGTTAAAAGTTTACGATGTAAGTTTATGCTAGATTGGTCACTTAATTTACGTCCGGCTACGTCCACACTTTTTTCTCTCTTTTTCGGTTTTTTTTTTTAGGAAATTTAGAACTTTTTAGTGATCCAACGGAAGGCAAGACACGTGACTTATTCATTGTTCACCCACTTTAATCACCGATCTTTGAACTCCAACGCAGCATGCAGCCAAAAGACGTTGGTCACGTGACAGTTTCCATTGAACGACCAACCAGACCTGTTATACAACATTCTCTCACGTCACGATAATCTCAGATCATTATTTACACTGCTTATTCCGCAGAAATCTTTGTTGAATTAATTACCGAACATGAGTTTTAGTTGTAAATACCGTACATCCTGCCGTCTAAAACGCATTCCAATATTGATTTTTGAATAGATAAATAAATGAATAGACAGGTCTGGTTAGTCACTCAATAGAAACCGTCATGTGACCAACATCAGGGTTGGGGTGATCAATCAAAACATTGGACACAGGGAGACCAATAAGTAACTTTTTGTTGGACCCTGTTTACTAAAAAAGAGTTTTCAAAAAACAAGCAGATACAAATGATCAATTTAGCATTAACTTACATTGTACATTAAACTCGTCACCAAAAACCTTTTTTTTTGTAGACTTGATAAGGAATAAATGATTGAATTCGTAGCCCCGTAGCTCCATATTTGCAGCCCGTACGTGTGATATACAACTATCATCATCATCGTCATCATTATCAGTCTTTTAATGTCTGTCGTTGGACATAGACCTTCCCCAGGATTCACCACAATTCTCTATCATGGGCGTCGCAAAGCCAGTATTTCCTGAATCTGTCTAGCTCATCTCTCCATCTTGTGTTCTGTCGGCCTCGGTTTCTTATGTGATCTCCGGGGATCCCTGTTGTAAGACGTGATGTCCATCGGTTGTCTTTCATTCTTGCAACATGGCCTGCCCATTGCCATTTGATTTTATTTTAATAGTTTCTATGTTGTCACGGACACCCACATTAACCAACCAGCCACAAACTGGGGAAAGCTACGTTGACAGTTTTAGTTGACGGTCTCTAATGAACATAAAATCCCAACCCTTTCATCTATCTCGCCAAAATGTTTTGTGGTTTGCTTAGCGACTTTTGCATCCTTTTGGACACGTAAAGGATGCATTTTTCCTTTTCTCTCACAATACGGAGATAGGATAAGTTTACACCCAAGGGCTAGGGCTAAGTATCCACGGTGGAGCTGAGCCGACGCTATAAATTTCCATTCCCACAGTTTAGTTTTCGAACTGAAATATTTGTATCACGAACAATGATAATATCTGTGTTTGGAATGACAGGCCGGAAAGTCAGACCATAGACGCGCTAGTTTTTTTTCCTTGTGTGAAGATCTTGCAAGGGAAGTGTTACCAACTTCATTTTCAAGTTTACATCAAAAATTGAGTGAGAAAATATCTAGATTCTCCAGATAGATATTTAAAATCCAAGAAACAATAAAAACACACTATCAACGATAAATTGAATGTGACATAAATCTTCAACATTCATCCTATTTAGATAACACATAATTTATCAAGAATATCACTTATTTTATTACTATAAATTGAACAGATATATTACTTATTTTATGAAAAATCGTGTAAATAACTATGTCTGGCATCTCGACTCAACCAAAAACCTCTAAATTTTGATGAAGAACAACTTAGTTGGCAACACGGGTGAAGGGGCGTAACTCGGCAACATCTGAATCGGCCACATTGAGCAAAGGACGTAACTCTCGTTTCGGTATGTCAGTCAGTAGTGGAAAATCTATTCTAGAGGTGCTAGCGCATCTATAGAAAAAAAGCCCGTTATTTATGCAGATTGTATATCGCACTTGCTGGCGACACCATTACGAGTTGAGAGCTTTTTTTTTTGTTTTCGGTACGCCTTCCTCACTATCTCAAAACATTGAAGTGGTGTGTCTTCAGATGGTACTACATATTGATTATTGAAATTTTTTCAGTTCATTGATTTTTAAAATACTGTGGGTTTTTCTCAAGTTCATTGATTTTATTATTTGATAAGCTTTCCTGTAGTTGACATATAAGCGAACTGAGAAAACAGAACAGATTACCAAGTAAAGTATGATTTGGGATGGATTTATTTTTAAAAATATCAAAGATGCTTTTATTTATTTACAATTTTGTACTTGGGA
The DNA here is from genome assembly GCA_963457665.1 of Thysanoteuthis rhombus. Classification (NCBI taxonomy): domain Eukaryota; kingdom Metazoa; phylum Mollusca; class Cephalopoda; order Oegopsida; family Thysanoteuthidae; genus Thysanoteuthis; species Thysanoteuthis major. Next base: position 25,589,565 of record OY735210.1, on the reverse strand, counting down.
TGATTTATGCTCTTTCATTCTGAGGTGATATACTGGAGTTCTGATGATTGTCTTGCATAGATTGTCTCACTCTGGGGTTAGGATAGGCCTATGAAAAAAGTAACTTTCGGCATATTGTTCCCAAGGTAAATTTTCCAGTCTTATTTAAGAAGAAATAGCGTCTTCGACGTCTGGAAATTTAGTAAACATACCTTCCAGGTCTCACACAAAATGCATTTTGATACATTCTCATGCTCACGCGTATAAAAAAAAAAACTCACGCATTTTATGGAAAGTTGATTTCAGTTGCTGATATACCCTGAAATGCATTTTTAGCCAATATTTGATACATAATTTTCAAAATTTCTGGAGGAGGTCCTCCTTGCATTGTTTTTTTTGTGTGTGTATGTGCTTGTGTGTATGTGGTTGGGTAGGGTCACCTAATTCTCACTCATTGTTAACAATAAATTTGACGAGTATGTAGTAACTGTGTTAGCAACTTGAAGTTCAATTTGTTAAGGACGCTGTGGTAAAAGTTCACATTTCATGTCCTGCGGATGTATGTACCCAGTAGTGTATCTGAGGGTAGGGTGAGAGCGATTTTAAGTTGCCTACCGGACTGACAATGACCTCTGCCCACCAAGCTTTATGAATAGTATTTCCTTTCGCATTTCTACTAACATCATATAATAACAAATCTCACTTGATGTTAGATATTTGATGCTCCTGAAGTGCCCAATCCTCCACCGGGCCTGAAGACACATATGAACTCTAGCTATTCGAATGGTCTACCCACCCAACAAGTTCACGGACTGCAGGCTTTTGAAAGGTTCGTCAACAGACCCCCTGTAATACCTTTGTGGGACCTCAGGGGTCTGCAGTTCCCCAGCCCCAGGTTGGGAACCAATGCACTAAATGTCAGAGAGGAAGGGGGCTTAAGGAGCCAAGACCCCCTACCCCTGGCCCTCTAAATCTCCATTTGCACCCTTAGATTCGCCACTGGATACTTTCTGGGCAAACTTTGGATTTGAAACTTAAAGTGTCTACTTGTACCCAGCAAATTACAAAATTTCTCTACCAATAGCAATACTTGTCAAGGTATAATGAGATTTGATATGTAATTTTTACAACGTTTGCAAACAACTCCTTTAGAAGAAGGCCAGTGAATAAAATTGGTTGACTTAGATCTAAGTGACGACTGGGGGAGAAATAAAGGCTTTAGTTTGTGTTTTATTCATTCTTCAGAACCAGCAACATTTCTCCAAAGATCAAACCTGGAGTCAGATCAAAAAATAAACATGATTTTATTTCATATGATATAGTTTTGAAGATGACGTTGAAAATCGTACTCAACAACCTTGAAACCTGTACAAAATAAACGTTAAAAACATACTCAAAAACGTCAAAAACTTTCTCAGTAACTTTAAAAACCACACTCAATAACGTTAGAAATCTCACCCCAAAACGTTATTCGTACTCAATAACATTAAAAGCTATACTCAATAACGTTGAGAATCGTACTCAATACCATTAAAAGCTTTGCTCAATGACGTTAAAAGCCATACCCAACAACGTCAAAAATCGTACTCAGTAACGTTGAAAATCGTTCTCCATATACTTAAACACTAAATTTCTTAGCAGTATGGTTCATCTTTGAATCGGAAAAGCAATGATTCGACAGGAAGTTTACAGAGTTCCCGCGGAGGACACTAAACGTGTCGAGAATCTGCGAGATCACAGTAAGCAGGGCTCTTCAAAGTTTCCCGATCACGACCCAGTTTCATTTCATGCAATAATCCCACAACCCACTGACATATATGATGTACAAACGCATAGCACTAACACCCACAGAAGAGTAATATGATATGTAATTTTCACCCCTGTATGAAGTATACATTTACACATACACGAATACATACGATGTTCACAAATACATTTTGGTGAAGTCTGACTGGATTCTGACTAGTAAGGTGACACAAAAAGTATCAACTACCGCCAGCCTATCCATTCCTCCCTCCTCTCTCTCTCCCTCTCTCTCTCTCCCTCTCTCCCTCTCTCTCTCTCTCTCCATCCCTCTCTTTCCCTACCTCTCTGACTGCCTGTTTCTCTGTATCTGTTGTTGTTGTTTTTTTTTTAACCATGCCAAGGCTACTATAACTGTTGTGCAGGACTGGATTAAGGTTAATGTACAGAGAACGGGCCTACAAGTTAACCTGTGCTTCAGACCTCCGTGATTATATATATATATATATATATATATGTATATATATATATATATATATATATATATATATATATCCATTATAACCGCTGAACATCACGACTCACAGCATGGACCCCCGGAAATCACATGCGCAACCGAGACCGGCAAAATGCAAGATGGAAATACAGACTAGACAAATTCAGAATGTATTGGCTCTGCGACGCCCACGATAGAAATGTAGCGAATCCTGGGGAAAGTCAAACAAAGGATGATGATGATGATGATGATGATGATGATGATGATCCAATCTACACATTGTACCATAATATTTAGATATGTGTAAAACATAAAACCTATTTAAAAGTTTACATGAGTTTCATTAGCAGATATTTTGAAATAATCAGAGGTCTGTCGAGTCCCGTGGAAGGTCCATGTCCAACGACAGACGCTAAAAGGCTATGACAGACGCTAAAAGGCTGCTGCTGCTAATGATGACAATGATTGAAATGACAAAAATGATTTCTCTTACATATATTTAGTTTTTGAAGCTGTATTTTATGATTCATCAACCCTTGAACAATTATAAGGTATCAGATGGAGATTAAAAGATAATATTGATGACACTTTGTTTCCTAACGCGCGAGGAAATTTTTTTTATAAAACACAAGTGTTTGCTACTCTCCAGATTTTAGTATAGAGAAAATGTTTTAGCAGTAATGAATAATATAGCAAAGATATCTATTTTGCAATGACTCAAACGAATCAATGTTTTATTGTTGAAGATGTTCTGACACTACATATTCCTTAATATTTACAAAATTTGAACCAAAATTAAACAGTATTTTATTCCCCACCCTCAAAACAAATTCTTAGTTCTCATTGATTGATTGTACACAGAAGTTTTTGTGGGCATATTCTCTTGTAATGAATTGAAAAAAAACACAAAAAAACATTAGAGTAATTAAAAAAAAAACAACTAAAAAACAATTTTTTTTTCCGTTATCATTGTTTCACTTTTTAATTTCCTCTGACCTGTTGGGCGTTAAGAACATTTCTTATCCGACTCAACCCCACAAAGGCTTGTCGACCCCTGGTCTAAATAACTAGATCTTGTCTGGATAGGGTGATATGTCTGCATCTCGAGGTCTAAAAATATTATAATCTGTCAATTTATTAGTCCAAACAAGATGGTGTAATAATTGAGCTTCGTTGTAGTTATTCTCAGCATCGTTTTGGCTTCAAGGAATTCTGATATTTTAATGAGAGAACCGTTACATTTTTTATAGAAATAATTTGTTTATTCTCATGAAAATTAATAAGGTGAGGCGTTTTTTTTTTCAAAATTCGTGTCCTGTGTCTTAATTTCAGCAGAAATTCATAGGCAGGAAAATTTAAATCGAATCTATGACGTTCATCCTAGAGTGTCCACTTTTTGTTTTAACGAATGCACTTCGCGATCGGGTTAGCAAGCTACTGTAGCAGATAATCACTAGTATGTGTACAGAGTTGGATTCTCACTGGGCACCCCATACTTATAGCCTTGTACCAGACAAGGCTCAGTAAATAACCATTCAATTTCGATGAAACGAAGATATTGAAAAATAGAGGCGCAAAATATATAAACATTCATACATGTCGACGGTTCTCGACCTTTTTTGCCATCACTGCCGTTTTTGACATGGAAAATATTTCTACTGACCACCTGTATAGTAGATATTTAAAAGTATACCAAAACATTTTTAAGTCTTACACGACAATAAAAATGGACAGCTTTCACGTTCCAAGATTCTTTAATGGAAGTAATGTAGAGGAGTAGCATTAAATGCTTTGCACGCACACACCGTTTTTAGATATCAACAATGCAATCCTTGTGTCTGGCGTCTGGTAATCTTCCAAAAAGGTTACGCATATATATGCACCATCAACAGAGAGCGTTGTACTGACGCATGCGCACCTACACAAATATTTACACGTTTCTCTGCTCACCTACATAATGTGAAATATTACTGTGCTACTCGGTAAATTAATAATAAGAAAAATGTTGCTGTTGACTCATTTTTTTTTTGCTGCTTATTGCCAATTACTGACTTCAATACTCAAAATCCTATACTGCCCACTGAAATACCAAAATGCTCAGTATTTCGTGTCCAGTTGCTCACTGTCCATTCAAGAGTTGAGATCATCAACTCGGTGGACGATATTGCCCTGGTCGAGAAACCCTGATATATGTAATCACGTGGCAAATTTGGGCGTGAGAGTCAAATGTCAAGTCTCTTCGCCAGCTCGCTGTCAGCCTTCAGAGATCGCTCTTGTTGACCAAATGGGCAAGGCGTCAAGCTCAACTAGTCGTCATTAAAAATGATCAACTATTTCATCCTGTGATTGACTTTAAAATTGAATTGATACTCGGCACAAGAATCAATGAGACGAAATCTCTAATTAAGAGAAGGTCAAACCTAGGGTAAAGGTTTGATACCGTTCGAAAATTATTACATTGGCTCATGCGTCTGTTTCTACAGCTACTACTGATCCTAACGTACAAAATGAACGAAGGCAGACAATTTGAACATTTAAAACTGTGTTTTACTAAATTTAAGTATAGATTTAAACAAATCAAATTATAAAGTATATAATTTAGGGTTATATTTAGTTTTAGGTTTAAGCTTAGTTTTAGAGTTGCAAGTAACAACAAACATTCTTTTCCATTATCATAAAATCTAAAGGATATGCACTTGCAACTAGCAATAAGAATTCATTAAACAAATTTTCTCCTATCTCTGACACCTCCTCCAAATGAATTAATGTAAATAGCCGGTAAAAAAGTATCTCACAGAGCCATATTGTCGCCGTAATTTCCGTTTAGAGAGCATCCACATATTTTTCATTGGAAAGTAAGCCTTGTGCAAAAAATGAACAAATACTTAAGAAAAAAAAAGAAAGAATTTTTTTTCAAGAACCAGACGACACAAATCGGTTATTTTCCTTTGATATTGTATTTACGAACAGATAGCAAACCAAATTCTTCTCCGAATATTGTCGACACAATTGTTCCTTCGATTTATCCTGAACTGTTATTCACTTTCCAATACCTGGAAAACTAACAAGATTCAAATAAAAGGAAAACATAATTCTTCTCCTTATCGAAAAGAATTATTGGAACTTTTTCAAATCATGACAACAACTCCATTTATGGAATTTTCCTTGTATTTCTCTGTACATATTTTCTCCAAACTAAATTAATAGTGAGACATTAACCGTTGACTGACTAACATATTTCTGAATGATTTTTGGTTACAAAATAAAATATGTACACACTGTACTCATCACTGTCAATAATCGAATAACCGTACCGTCAGAATCTGAAGTCGTAGAAAAATTCAATCGAAGAATAAAAATGGTCAGAATAAATTCTACTTATGACATGATTTGCGTTTTGCACCAGAAAACATCTAAAATCTAAAAAAAACTTCTAGAAACAAAACCCGTCAAAATAAAGGCCCAAAAAGATCAAAAAGCTTTTTTCTACAAAAATAAACAGCTAAAAGAAAAAGCAGTAGAATTCAAAATGCCCCTCGCTGTAGCATTTATAAACTTTAAGAAAGCCGTTGACTCTCTGCAAATTTCTATGGTTATGAAGGCCATCACTCTACACGGTGTATACCTTTTATACGTCAGAATCATCATCATCATCATCATTAGTCTTTTATTTATCGCCCGTCGTTGGACATAGACCTTCCCCAAGATTCGCCCCACCACTCTATCGTGGGCATCATGGAGCCAATACTCTCTGAATTTTTCTAGTTTGTAACTCCATCTTATATTCTACCGGCCTTGGTTGGGCACGTGATCTCTGGAGATCCATGTGGTGAGGTGTGATGTCTATCGGTTGTCTGTCATTCTTGCAACATGACCAGCCCATTCTGAAACATATATACAGTCACAGCAGCTCCTTTATCGGGCTACATAAAGACTCTGAGCCTTTCCAACTCCAAAAAGGGGTAAGCTAAGGTGATACCAGCTCAATCAAACTCTTCACACCTTGTCTCTAGAGGGTCTTCCGAAACCTTGACTGGAAGAATAAAAGAAAAATAGACGGCGAATATCTGAGCCACCTCAGATTTGCAGACGACATAGCCCTTTTCGCAGAAAACCTACACGACCTCCGACTAATGTTAAATAAATTAAATGAAGAGAGTGAGAAAGTCGGCTTACACATGAATATCAGCAAGACAAAGGTTATGTGCAATAATAACGTCAGAGATAAGAACACAGAGATCAAAAAGACGCAAAATCGGAGAAAGTAGATCACTACATCTACCTAGGACAACGAATCTCCATTAAACCTTCAAAAGAAGAAGAAATCAAGCGAAGAATCAGTCTAGAATGGCAAGCCTTCGGCAGAGCAAGCTCAACCTTCGAAAACAAGAAAGGTATACAACTAATGCGTCCCTCTGATAATCATTTATGGAGCTGAAACATGGAACCTAACTAAGAGACAGACCTGCATACTGAGAAGCATGCAGCGTGCATATGAAAGAATCATGCTCAACGTCACATGGAGAGATCACAATATAGCACAGTATATCAGGGAGAAAACAGGATACTGGGACTAAAATCCACTGGGAATCTCCAATGGCAATGGGCTGGTCATGTAGTAAGAATGGAAAACAACCAATGGACATCACGACTCACAACATGGATCCCCAGAGATCACATGTGTAACTGGGGCCGGCAGAATACAACATGGAGAGACGAACTAGACAAGTTCATAAAGTATTTGTTCCGCGACGCCTATGATGCAGAGGTGTGGCGAATCCAGAAGGAAGTCTATGTCCAACGACGGATGATAAAAGACTGGTGATAATGATGAGTGGATGATGCCGATTTTCAAGTCTGTAGACAAAACGGTATGGCCATGAGTGTTGTATCACACAAACACACGCACATATAAAAAAGGATGTAAACATCCACCACAATTGGTTGCCACTATTGTTCAACTATCCGTTATTATACAATACGCATATCTGTTTCTAGTTTAATTTTGTCTTCCTTCATTTTCTTCAGTAAAGATGAGATTTCTTAAAACTCCTAACTTTAAATTTAGGCATACGATCTTAATATTTGTAACTCACCTTAACAGTAGTACATTGGCCAAATCTAATCTATTGACAGTAGGCATTCCGTAAATTCTATTAAAGAGTCAGAATATAACTAGCCGACATTGCCATTATAACATTGGTGACCTCGCTTAAAGGACAATACGTACACAACAACATTATCATTTATAACTAATTCATTCATGCCGTCAAAAACGACGTTGTATATGAAATATTGGGATGTTCAGAAAGTAACAACGTATTTCATTGCTATGAATTATGTCAGTCAACTAAGGCAAGATCAGGGTTAAATGGTACAAAACGACGTCTGGAACTTCATCATCTCTTCTATCCGGCAGTGGGTCGTTTGTAGTGTATTGTAAAGTTTGATCCTATGGACTGCAGATACTTTAAAAAGAAAAAAAAAAAGGACCACAGGAATCTAAAATTTGCTTTCCCGTTGGGCTGTTATCATTGACAATGATGCTGATTACATTATTTACAAATGGTATTCAATTAAACTTCACTAGTATTTGTTTTTATCTCCTTTTGAAAATAGGTATTTTTCCGAACACAAAAAAACGTAATTACTTAACGAACACAAAAATACGTAATGACTTTCCGAACACCCTAATATATCGATATACACATTGTATCTTATAAACGTGGTTCACGGAGAATTGCATTGCAGTGAGCTTGGAGAAGTACGTTCTCTTGAACACAAACGAATCATGATTTTTTTTCCCTACTTTTTTTCTACTATTCTTTGAATTCAGCATTTTATTACTTCATCTGAACATAAAATTCTATTTTACCACGTCTGTTGCGTCCTTGGCATGACAGAGTACAAACATACATTGATGATTATTGTACGTGTTGATCAGAAGGGTTAGTTTCTTTCTTAATATTGCACCCTATGTCTGATCCGTCGTAATTTTTTCTTCAAGAAAAACATAGCAATATTTGCTCGATTATAAGGCATGTCCTACAAGGGTAGTATTAGGGATTACTGCTTGCAACAAGTCCTCCAGACTCCTTAGCTGCACAGAAAGAGTCTCTGAAGCTGACCATCAGTTGCAGTGTAATATTCAGATATTTTAAAGTTTATCTTAGAGGCCAGCAAATAGAGTGAATTATCATCAAAAATATTTTAGGATTGCATTGCATGTTGTTGTTTTTTAAAATACACACCGTTGTTATACCTATCCTTTGTGTGGGTGACTTAGACGTCCAAAAAAGGACACCATAAACTCTATAGATAGTGGTATGTCTCTGGCAAGAGAGGATGCGTAGATAAACTTGGGTCAGAGTACATACACGTGTAATTATACGCATCTAAGCCCGACTGAAAGTTTTCAAGTGTTGAGCGCAAGGCAAATTACACATAGATGTAAGATATCACAAACGAAAAAGGAGACCCCATAGTTAGGCCTTGTTCCTGTCGATATATACAGGGCCAAAACTAAAATCTGTTGCCCGTACAATAAACATTGATATTATTAATCAGTCGTCGACAAAAATGCTGGTATGGTTTTTAAAACAAGGATCATCGTTCAGTTTGTCTCAAAGGGTGAGCAATGCTTACTCCGTGAGTGTTTGGTTGAAAATATTGAGCACATTGAAGTTCTCCGAGATGGCTCCTAAAATACACCAGTTAACGAGTAAACACTCAACACCATCATCTGGAGAAGGAATTTTGCATGAATCCGCCCCAAAATTTAATCACTTCTTCCATAGTCCCTTGCACATCCTTCCAGAAAATTTCATTTCAATTCATTGAGAACCGTTCGAGTTATTATGTGGACAAAAAAAGGAATGTTGGTGATACACTGTATGACGATATAAGGTTGGGCAGGGGGTAGCTGTCCATGGATCCGTCCTAAAATTTAATCACGTGGCCTGTTTTCCATTTTTTCACGAAATTTCATTGATATTCATCGAGCACTTTTTGAGATAGCGTGTGAACAGTTAGTCATAAGCGTATACATAGAAGTAATAGAAAACGGAAAATATCTTTCACTCCTACCCGCTGGATATGCCACTAAATTTAACCAACTCTCCCTCGTCACTTTTTCCTACAACCTTGGCTCAGCAGGTCATCTCTTCAGTCACTTCTTTGCTGATCTTCTAAAAACCACTTTAGGGCAAGTCACCAACGAATGTGAAGAACTCGGCCCATTCCACAGAACTGATTAATCACCTATAACAGAATGTTCAGACTTCGATGGGGAAAGTTTGAAGGTTAAATAAAGGAATCTCATTTTTTATGAGTTCAGACAATTTCCATCTCTTCTGCCCAAATATCGGGTTCTAATACGAGGATCTCGGTAAGAACAATGGAAGATTCAGTTTATGAAATAAAGGAATCAAATATTGGATACAGATCCCGAAATTGATTAAAGTCAGGGGTGCAAATTTTCACATTACATCGAAATCAAAATTTAATTAAATTTGATTTGATCAATAGAAGGATGAAATATAGAATTCAAACCCCGTTAACTACATAAAAACATTGCGATGAAATGATATCTCATTTCATTAGCCATTTCAGTTCAGAGGCCAATTCTACAAGTATATGTTTGGAAGGTGTCGGACTTTATGGCGTGTTGAGCAGCCGACCTAGATGGTCATATAAAGTAATTTACCGTCCGTTGTACGAAACTATGGCTTCGAAGTAATTCTGTTTCTTATCTTCGGTGTTGTCAACTTTTATATCTAAATCTATCTATAACTTCAGATACAAAATCAATAATCCGTAATTCTTTGAATTATTTCCTGAGAACTGCTGATCCAAACACTTTGAAACCCGATAGTGCACTGCCTTGTGTGCTGATCAGTCAACTTTGTATAATGGCCAGTTGTCTAATAATCGCAGTACATACATACACGCAGACAGAGATCTCTCCAGTGTATGTACTCATGTATAAATCAAATTATCAAGTAAAATAAAAAGGAGAGCTTCGACCTATACGCGTATGATAGTTTCGATAACTTAATATCCATGTAAGGTGTGTATGGCTGAAAGCAGCTTTTTCAGACACGAAAATTATTCTCCAGTTCTCTACCAGTTAACGATATAGAAATAAAAATATGTAGCAATTTGTAACGAAAAACTATGCAGTGCCTTCAGCAGGCGAAGTTCACCGACTCATGGTGGACTAACTTACCGTATCCATATTTACCGAACAGCACTCTTTCAATAGTCTATATTAAAGTTCTTAGTTGAGCCAAGATTATATTGAATGGCAATGGGCAAGTCATTTTGCAAGAATGTCAGACAACTCATCATCATCATTGTCACCATCAGTCTTTTATCGTCCGTCGTTGGACATAGACTTTCACCAGAATTCGCTACACCTCTCTATCGTTGGCGTCATGGAGGCAATACTTTCTGAATTCGTCTAGTTCATCTCTCCATCTTGTATTTTGTCGGCTGCAGTTGCGTATGTGATTTCTGGGGATCCATGTTGTGAGTCCATCGTTTGTCTGCCATTCTTGCAACATGACCAGTCCATTGCCATTGGAGTTTCCTATCGGATTCTATGATGTCTCGGACCCCCGTTTTTCTTCCTGATATACTGTGCTGTCTTGTGATCTCTCCATGTGACATTGAGTACGATTCTCTCATGCATGCGTTGTATGCTTCTCAGTATGCTGGTCTATCTCTTGATTAGGTTTCATTAGGTTTCATTAGGTTTCATAAGTGACTATCGGAAGGATCCATTGGTTGTAAACCCTTCTTTTTAGGATTATTGGGATCTTGTTTTTGAAGGGAGAGCCTGCTCTATCGAAGGCTTGCCATTCTAGAGTGATTCTTCGCTTGAGTTCTTCTATTTTTGAGGGTTTCTACGAGATGTATTTTTCTAGGTAGATGTAGTGGTCTACTTTCTCCAGTTTTGCATCTTCGATTTTAATCGTTGTGTTCTTACTCCCGACGTGATTGTTTCACATGACTTTTGTTTTGCTGAAGTTCATGTGTAGGCCGACTTTATTGTTTTCTTCATTTAGTTCATCTAGCATTAGTCGGAGGTCGTGTAGGTTTTCTGCGAAAAGGTCTATGCCGTCTGCAAAGCTGAGGTTGCTCAGATATTCTCCGTCTATTTTGATTCTTTTATTCTCCCAGTCTAGGTTTTAGAATATCATCGAGAGACAAGGTGTGAGCAGTTTGGTTGAGCTGGTATCACCTTGTCTTATCCCTTTCTGGAGCTGGAAGGACTCAGAGACTTGATGTAGCCTTATAAAGGAGCTGCTGTGACTGTATCTATGTTGGAAGACTCTGACATGTAGACTTCAACGCACAGGTAGGACAAGAAAATGAACGTTGCGTTGACGAGTTCGGATACAAAATACGAAACGAGAGAGATGAAGATCTTGTAAACTTCAGAGAAAAAAATATAAAATGAAATTTGGTTGACGAAGTAGACAAATTCAGAAGACATTGGATTGGCTCTGCAACGCCTCTGATTGAGAGATCTGGCGAATTTCAGGGAAGGCTGATGCTCAATATAATTCGCATAGATTTATTGTCTCTACCGATACACGATATACCAAAAATGGTTGAGTGCTGGCACCGATGTCATGGCCGACTTTTTTCTTGATTACAGCAGGCTTAAAAACGCTCAAGGTAGCACAGGTCGATGTAAAAAATGAATCTTAGTATATATATATTGACTTTCCTGAAATTCGTTTTAAATACCATAGAATATGATGCTTTGTGACCCTAATTTTTTTATTCCATAACTCTATGACCTATATATATATATATATATATATATATATATATATATATATATATATATATATTGACCTATTCGTGATTGATAGATCAGGGCTCTATATAATTGACACAACTTTGATTCTATTTCCTTTCTTTTGATTATCTTCCCCATCAGCTTGATCCTTTATATTTTTTAAAATTTTCTTTTCATGATTCCTCTCCTAACCCACAAAGTTTTGTTAAAATGTACATTTGGCACCCCTGACGGGAGTTTGAATATACTTTAAGGACCGCATTCTTTAACAGTATCATAACCATTGACAGTTCATCTTCTCCTCCCTTCCCTTCCCTTCCCAATACTTTATTTTCTCTATTGATCTCTTTCCCCTTCTCTCCCCTCCTTCTCTTTCCTTCCTTCCCTTTCCCCTTCCCTCCTCTACTTCCTTCTGTCCCCCCGTCCCTTCTCCCCTTTTCTGCCCCTTTAATTTTGTCTTTTATTTCACTCTTCAGAAGCAGGGTAGGGGAATAGGCCACTTTATACACCTGTGTTAAATATTAAAATAGTAATCTATGCATGAAATCGATTAGTATTCGAGTGTATACGGTATTTTTAATTACGTTCACCTTTTTTGTTTTTTTCCTCCTAATTCTTGGCTTCTAATTTGGGGGGTTTTCTGATACGTTGGCATCTTTGTCAGTTTTCTAGCTGACATGGTTAATCTCTCTCTCTCTCTTCTCTGTTGTCCGCTATCATCATCATAATCATAATCATCATCATCATCATCATCTGCTTTTTGGCTATCCGTTGTTGGACATATACCTTCCCAAGATTCGCCAGACTTCTATTTCAGGGGTGCCGCAAAATCAGTTCTTTATGAACTTGTCCATTTCGTCACGCCATTTTCATTTTCTGTCAGCCATAGTTTCGCATATGATCCATGTTATGATTCGTAATATCTTGCAGCGGTCTGCCGTTCTTGCAACATGACCAGCCCATGGCCATTCGAATTTACCAAATAGATTCTATGATATCTCTGACTCCTGGTTTTCCCTGATCGATTGTGCTCTCAACAATAAGTTGTAAAAGAAGAAGACGAAGCAAAAGAGAAAAAAAAAAGATTCAAATCCAATCATTCTTAGCATGTAATCGTACCTATATAGTCACAAACCGCTAATGTTATAACGGGACCAAATTCTACTTCAAAGGAAGTATTGGAGAACAAAATTACATACCACTGTGAATGTTACTTTTACAAAACCAACACGTTTTCTAATCGTGATCAGTTTACAATTTGCATCTCCATCACATACATACACACACATACATAAGTGGGTAAAATGGAAATAACAGAGAGACTGTTTTTAGGTAAGTGACGCTTTATTTCAATGTTTTGCTCGTTTCAAGCTTTTTCAAGAAATTAACGTGCCACGAGTGTATAAGTCGCTCTCTCATTTCACGCCATTTCGATTCGAAACCCTCTACTTTTGGATAGTAGGGGAAGCCTTGAAATTCGAATTTGTATATGCATATATATATATATATATATATATATATATATATATATATATATATATATATATATATATATAACACCAAATAATGAGTTTATATGCAAACTTTTCTGTTTATTTGTTTTTCGCTGCCCCATCTCCTAGATTAGTTCATCCTCTTTTTATGATATTACGTTATAGATTACACCATAGAAAAAACTTGAAACGTCTGATCACACCTTAAAATAGCTTGACTCAGATAAAAAGAAATTATCTAATAGCTTTTCAAGTAAGGTGAACCCTCAATGACCAGACAGACGCAGATCTGGTGCCATGGCCGAGTAGGGTCTCACCTCGCGAGGCGTGGCGCTACTTAGTGTGATAAAGTTCAAAAGGCTCATGATTCGTCCTGAGACCTTAAGAACAGCGCTCTCACGTCCTCACGACAATAGTTGCGGGGACTGTAAAGAACTTTTGAAGCATCCCATCCACACATTCACGAGTGTGGTATCCTCACATTAAACTGACCTTGTGTCAACTCTGTTCTTGTGGGGGTTCGAACAAATAGGATTATCCAATAACTTTAGGCTCCCTAGTGCCGATCCTTACATAAGTAAGTCCGTCATTTTGAACAGGTATATTCTAGTATATATCTATCTATCTATCTATCTATCTATTTCTCTATCGATATCTATCTATCTATCTTTCTCTCTCTCTATATATATATATACATATATTTATATATATATATATGTATAACTATAAATTGCATTGAAACTGTCATTTGAAATGATATCCTGTTATTGCAGGGTGAATGTATCATTTGGCCTCGACAACGTAAATAGAAAAAATAATGTTTGTATATCATATTATATGATATAATGCAATTTATAATCAATCTGTTGGATCATTTATCCATTTTTTGATAACATAATTGTCGCTTTGAGAGAACCAAACGGGGCAGATATAGACCTTGAATAAGCAAGATGAGAATTTCGACATGAAACAATTGTTTGCACTTTTGCATTACCTGCAGCAGTTTAGCTCAATGGTGAGAACAACGCTACGGTTCAATTCTTGCAGCAGCCCCTGTTCCTTTAATCGTTTTTTTATTTTATTTACGTTGTCTGGGCTAAGTGATACATTCACCGTGAAATAACTGGATAACCTTTCAAATAAGAGTTTCAGTATGATTTAACGCAATTTATAATCATTCTATCAGATCAGATATCCATTTTTCAATCAAATATATACACACAATCCATTTCATATACAGGTATCTATGAATTAACCACCATAGATATCTTATTCCCCTCATTATTATTAACAATAGTAGTAACAGTATAACTAATAACATCAACATTATTATTATTATTATTATTATTATTATTATTATTATTATTATTATTATTATTATTATTATTATTATTATTAATAATAATATTATTATTATTATGATACCTCCAGCCACTTTAAGAACAACCTAAAAATACTTTCATAATTATCTTAGATGAATAGAAACATGCCAAACCTAGGATAATTAAACTAAATGGTGTACAACCAATGCAACCTCCCGATAGTCACTTATGGAGCTGAAACATGGAACCTAACCAAGACACAGACCCACAAATAGAGAACCATGCAACGTGCACATGAAAGTATTATGCTCAACCTCACATGGAGAGACCACAAGACAGCACAATACATCCGGGATATGACAAGTGTCAGGGACGTCATAGAATTCATTAAAAATCTCAAATGGCAATGGGCTGGTCAGGTTACAAGAAAG
Source organism: Thysanoteuthis rhombus (assembly GCA_963457665.1). NCBI lineage: Eukaryota > Metazoa > Mollusca > Cephalopoda > Oegopsida > Thysanoteuthidae > Thysanoteuthis > Thysanoteuthis major. Next base: position 25,574,290 of record OY735210.1, on the reverse strand, counting down.
GCTGACAAACGACATGGATACCCCGATATCACAAGCGCAACCGAGGCCGGTAGAGTATTAAATGGAGAGACGAGCTAAACAAATTCAGGAAGTACTGATAGAGAAGTGAGGCGAAACCTGGGGGATGTCTATGTCCTACGACAGACGTTTAAAGACTGATGATGATGATGATGATGATGATGATGATGATGATGATGATGATGATGACTAAGGTCATGTAAAAGTGAATAGCAACCCTGGGAAATATATCTAAGTAAGAATAAGATACTCACAGAGAGGAAACATATCACAAATAGTTGATGTTTTGACAACATTCTGATAAGAGAAGTGCCATCAGTATCTCCGGCTTATTCATAATTTATAACAACCAGCAAGCGAAGTAAAGTATCTTCACTACGTAAAATAGAAAATTTAACAAGCAGTGACCAATAACAACACAACAAGAAACAATAAAGAAAAGATATATAAATAGAATAGGAGGAAGGTTCTCCACCCTACAAAATAAACATCCCAAAAATATCCTGAATAGTGATCTAGAATAAATCGAATCATTTGTCTGAAGAAGCCCAAACTGGACAGAACCATTTGTGTAGCGAATCCCTAATTTCATTCAATATATATATATATATATATATATATATATATATATATATATATATATATATATATATAAGGAATGACTTACATATATATATATATATATATATATATATATATATGTATATATATATATATATATATATATATATATAATGAATGACTTGCGAAACTCACTCATAGTTGGATAGTTAAATACTTAAATAAGTGGATTTGAGTTCCTACTATAGAATTGGACTACAAAGCTTTCTAGTCCATATATATATATATATATATGTGTGTGTGTGTGTGTGTGTGTGTAATTTGGTCTCTATTCCATTTACTGTCCACTGAGAGAGAAAACAAACATATGGACTTAACACAGCCCTATGGCAATTCACGCAAGCAACATATACTTACATACATACACGTATAGGGATTCATATGTATGTGGAGTGGAATATATATATATATATATATATATATATATATGTGTGTGTGTGTGTGTGTGTGTGTGTGTGTGTGTTTGTGTGTGTGTGTGTGCGTGTCGAGGAATATGTGCGTGTATGTATGCGAAAGCAGTGGAGACTTTTGTTCTTGGATTCTAAACTTACTGTGAATTCTTAGTAGTACTTAATGTCACAATATATTAATGGAGTCTTGCGGCTTGAAGCCTTTAGATATCTTCCGGGTCAACAAAAGGTCTTCAGCCTCGATTTTAAATTAAAGTTACGACATGAAAGACAGAGACAGTTGGAATATACTAAGTGAGTCTTGTTTATATTGAAGTCATAAAGATTTTGCGACCTGAAGAGTGAAATACATTTGACTCCGACTGGAACTTTTCTTCAAATAAATGCTTTGCAATAAAACGAAGCTAACTCTTTGTCAGTTTGAACTGAATTCGAATTTCCAAACTGGCGACAAGTTGTCCAATACTTCATGTAATGCGCCCCTGGAAAAAAAACTCACAAAATTTATTCATTGAATGTGTTATTTGTCTTTATAAGTAAAGTATACCTATTAGAAACCGTTAGTCCAATCTGTCATCAAAAGTGCCAACATCGATTTCTCCAGTTCTTGAGTGAGTCCGTTTGGCTGGCTATGTATGTAAGTATGTTTTTATGTATGTATCACAAGTACAGGTCGTACCTTTGGAGCTAGAGGGCTGCTGATTTAAATATTTACTCTTTATTATGTATTGAAAGAAAAAACATGCTTTTTGTTTTTTTGTGTTTTTTTAAAAATTTCCCCTCGGAATAGGTTTTTAGTGGGGGGGAATGGTCAATCAACAATGTAAGTTTACGCTAAATTGATCACTTGTTTGTGCAAGCTTTTTCAATTCGAATTGTTTCGTTATCTAAAAAAGGAGCGAGATGTAACTCATTCATTGATCACCTCTTATTCCAATTTTTTGATTGTTCACCCCGAGCACGGCATGCGACGAAAAAACGTTGGTCGCATAATGGTTGCGCTTGAGATATATATATATATATATATATATATATATGTATGTGTGTGTGTATATATATATATATATGTATATATATATATATATATATATATATATATATATATATATATATATATATATATTAATTATTATTATTGTTGTTGTTGTTGTTGTTGTTATTGTTATTAAAATACTTAATATCATTATCACTTTTTCACAAATATTCACCTCCATCCCAATTTTTAGTTGCTTTTTATCGCATTAATACTCTGGTCAGCCCCCGGTGAGACTCAAACTCACGTCCTTCTATGCCGGGGGTTGGCTAGGTAAACGCTGTACCGCTTTTATTACTGAGCTACGAGACATAGCAGCAAGTGAGAGTCCAAATATATAAAAAAAAATTCAAATAAACTCCTTCCATTCATCCTATCAAATACATATTTTCTTTTAACTTCTACTTTTTGAGTGTATCTCTGTATTGCTTTCTCCCCCTCTCTCTGTCTTCTTTTGTTTCTTACTGAGCCGTTCCTGCTTATCTTCTCCCCTCACGCAGAGAGAGCAACAAGCAAAGCCCCCTGCCTTGGATAATCAGCAATCCTCTTGCTCCATCCGTTAGTTCCGAAGTGCATTGGGGTTACTTGTGGTGTTTGGTGCAACGGATCAAAGGGTCTGACTGACGACCGCGACAAGCCCGAGTTTTGAGGGCTTGAATCGAATAGGGTACGATATGAATCACGACTCCTCAAAGGTAATACGCATTATGCTTGTTACACACACGCACACACATACCAACGAACGAACGGACGAACGACACTCATGCAAGCATACAAATAAACATATAAACACGAATACATACAAATGGAGACATCCATACTCACATAAACCTAAATTCAACGAAACCTTCATGTACACACAAACGCACACAAGCTCTTACAAACGTATACATACTCCTACTTATATTTACTCAACTAAACAATGACATAGATAAATACAAATACAAGAATACATATACACGTACGCAAAAATACTAATACACTAAGGTAAACACAGTAAAATACAAATACACAGCTCCATCAAATATATATATATATATATATATATACATATGTATAATTATAAATTGCGTTATGTGATGTTTAAATTCTCATATGAAATGATCACCCGTCATTACACGGTTAATATATCACTTGGCCTCTTACTTGGGCCTTTGCATCACCGCAGGGTGTTTAGTTGAACTCTTATAGAATTCTTCATGACCTTTATCTATATTTTAGAGTTATTCCATATATCATATAGAAACTCTTATTTGAAATGATCTACCGTTATTACACGGTTAATGCATCACTTAGCCTAGACAACATGAACAGGATAAAGGATTAAAGAAAATCGATCCCTGCAGCAGCCCCATTCTCTTTAATCGTTTATTCTATTTACGTTGTACGTTACCATTTCGGTACATTAACCGTGCAATGACGGGAGATCATTTCAAATAAGAATTTCTATACAATATATGTTTTAGAATGCTTTACAGCTCAAAACACTAGGCCAGTTATTTCCAAATATCTGTCAGTGTTATTTATATAATTTTATTCATTGATTTTTCAAAATATTTCACGCAGAATTCGATATTATGAACTTGGATCGTCAGCTGTTCACCAAGTTGCTATTTTGGGGACTTGAAAACAAAGCAGTTGTATTGATATAGCTTCCTACCAGTGTTGATCAAACAGCATCTCCCCTTTAGCTACGATTAACATATTCTAGAGGATTTAATTTCAATTTACTGAATTATTTCCTTTATTGTCGACTATTGTCTTTAAATACTAATGTGTATAAGACTGTGGCATAGACTATTCAGTATCCCCTCAAGTACCACTTGGTAGGGTTGAAACCTTCCCGTCAGACTCAGATACTCTATCCCTGCCCTACGCAGAACTAGGCGATCAGTAGGACCGAATTAAGCGATACATTTACTTACGTATAATTCCCCATCTACCAAAGTGCTCTATTCCAGAGTTGGAAGAGAATTACATAGTTGGTAATATTAGACGAGTACCCTACCTAAGAGTGCTCAAACCTAAAGAAGGAAGCGTTATATATATCCCGCACAGTCCAAACTAGGGATGCAATATAATATGAATCAATATCCGATCTATGATGCGTTTATTTCATAAAGTGCTTCAACTTTAAATATCAAGTTGGCTTAAATGGAATGAAGATTTGCTACACAATCACGTTTATAGTTCTACCCTGTTTGGGCTTCTCCCGGTGAAGAAGCCTAAAGAAGCCCAAAGAGAACAGAAACATAAACATTTTTTTTTTGCAACAAAAACTACCCTTTCTGCTTCTCCCCGTTCTCACTCTTCTGTATTGGAATTTAATGACTGTGAATGAGTCTCTTTCCCCATAGATTCCATCTGGAGCCTTGAGCCGCATTTTGATTTCAAGAGCAAGTAGTTTTTACAGGTCGGAGTTGCCAACCAGACGCCCAAGATTGGCTATCTTACAGGGCTGAAAGGCTCCAACTGCCTTGCTATTCATTTATAGCCGAAGAGTAGAGTTGATCCATGTCTCTCCCACGGACATCAGTGCGAAGTCAGTGTAAGCAACCTCGACTGGAACTCACCGATTCCGTCTCCGGTGCACCACTCTGTAAACCAAAATTGACTTTTAGGGAAAAGAGATCGGGTATTTTCTTTGTGCATAAGATCATAAAAGGAAGAGGGAAAGACAAATCTGGTGAGCCATTCAATAGAAACCGTCTCGTGACCAACGTATTTTGGTAGCATACTGTGTTGGGGGTGATAAATTAATTTTTTTTAAATGTTTAATCAATGAATATGTTACTTCTCCCACCTTTTGTTTTTTTTTCAATAAGTCTGAATCCCCCCCCCCCAAAAAAAAGAAAAAAAAGAAGAGCATAATTGCTGCTGTACACAAACCAAGGTATCAATTTAACATAAACCTTTATCGAAAATTGAACTCCAAACTAAAACTCTTTAAAAAAACAACAACGTTATTCCAACACATGATGAGGAGTAAATGTTTATATTTTCAGTCTTTTAGCTCTATTGGTGCGGTCTGGTGATACATATATACATAGCGAATCAGTCAGCCAGCCAGACAAGAGTTGTCAATTTAGATGGTTTCCGTTTCCTTTAGTTTTTTCTTCTTCGAATTTGTGAGTCTTGTGCCGACAAAATTTAGATCAGAAGAATTTATTTTCATGTTTAAAGTTTGCTGCTGCCAGTATAGGGGGGTTTTGTTTTTGTTTTGTTTTTCGAATTTGAGAGAGATTTCCAGAATCAAAAAATTGAAAAGTCACTTTTAAATTGGCAACCCTGAATCAGCCAAACTTGAAATCTGAAGAAACTTAGTTTGGCAGTTCTGGAGACAGTTTTGGTTGACAGTTTATAAGAAGAAAGGAGCCATCAGAGATTAACAAAGACATAGGCAAAATGACAGATTTGTTACAAAAAGTTCAAATAAGACGTCAACCCCCCCCCCCAAAAAAAAAACAAGAGATTGAGACCTGACGGGGGAAGCCGTTCAAAGACACAAGATTAACAAACCAGATGGGATTTGGAGCACCACGATCGTCTTGTGGATTTTGCTATGTGACGACCCATCTGTGCACGTATAGGAACATATATTTGCATTTAACGTATGTAGTTATGAGTAGCTAAGGAAAAGAAAATGTATTTGTGCGAGTGTAAAAGTATTTTATATTCATTCCGATCCAGGGGTGTGCACAGTTTTGATGTAACTTAGTAACCAATCGGAGAAGACCTTTGATACGCATTCTCCCGTAGGTTATTCACTCAGCACTTGAAGGCCTTTGGGAGAACTTGTTCACCGTGTAACCGTTGCATTCACATGACCGAACAGGTTATTCTTCACGTTTTGTGCAAAGATTTTTGGCAAAACATCGCACCACCAAGGTCTGTAAGCCTCCTATAATCAGGATTCAGCTCCCTGCAACTTCTGGCTCATCACCGATTAAAAAGGTATGATTTAAGACCGTGGACGAGATTAAGGAGAACGTAACGATGCTGCAGATGGTGATCCCGGAGGAACACGATGCAGATTGTTTTGAATAATATGAGGAGCTGTTAGATAAGGGAGTGAGGTCACAAGGGGAGTATTAGAAGTGGACGAAGGTGTTATTTTCAATGAGTAGGCTCATTTTTGATAGTTCTAAATAGCCAGATACCTTTAAGACAGTCATTAAATGAGTTTTGTGAGGATTTTGACTTTATTAATATTAATGTAGATAGCTTATAAAATCACTTGATAGAAAAGCAAGCGTGGATGTTGCAGGGTCAAACTCCACACCAACTTCCATGAGTAAATAGATATATCGCTTAAATTCAGCCTTTGCAAACTGTCCAGTTTCGTAGTTCAGAGAAAGGCTTTTGGCCTACGGGCCTGAAGTGAAGGTATCAATTCTGCCTCGCGGTACTAGATGGGATAATGGAAAGTCTATAGCCACTCTGGAGAAATCTAATTCATCGAAACAGCTGTCTGTGGATGACACAATGTGTGTGTGTGTTGATTTATTTGAATGAAATAAGCATGTGTGTATCTGTATGATAAATTTTGTCAATGTAGCTCAGTCAGTGAAACAGCTACCTGGCATTCAGTTATTTGCGAGTTCGAACCACGATAGGGGAATGTGAATTTTATATATTAGTTTACACCCATGATTTTGGTAGGGATTGTTATTGTCATTTTTGTCTTTGTTATGGTAGGAAGATAAAGCCGACTCCAGTTCGGGAGTTTGACAAAATTCCAGTTTGACAAAAACATGAGTATCAACAGATCTGTGCTTCCAAGTGTTGGTTTTCTATTTGCTTACGAATATATTTGTGAGAATTGTATAAAAGCGAAGTGGGTAAAAGTTTGGAGACTTGTTTGCTCGGTGGAATAGGCTTCTTTGTCAACAAAATAGAATCACTGTTCAATTGAGATTTTTTTTTTTTTTTCGTTTTTGTTTCGTAATGACCTGGGGCTGCCAGACTGAACAAGTTAAATAGGTTACTGTCTCCAAAATACGTAGAGACACTCACGACTCTTTCCAACAAGAAGATTGACTGTATCCGAGAAGAACTACTACAATCATTTTTTTTTTTTTGCCTTGGTTGAAAGTAGTTTTTCTTTCTCCAAGGCATATGTCTTTCGACTTTAATTCGAGAATGCTTTCAGAAAATAAGGTGCCCCGTACACATACCATACGCACTTATATACATATATATATTCATATCTCTTTCTACATATATATTCTTATATATTTATACATGTCCATGTCTATCTGTATACATATATACATATCAATCTCTCACTCTCTCTTGCTATATATGTATATTCATTTATATATATATTCATATATATTAATTCACATATATATATTTGTATATGTATTATATAAAGTCCTATATATATCCATATATATATGTATATGTGCGTGTATGTGTGTGTTCATATGGTAAGATTTGATTTTTTCTCATAAAATAGTGCTCAATATTATTAAAAATAGAGCTATGTAAATAAATGTATTCACACACACACACACACACACACATATATATATATACATATATATATATATATATATATATATATATATATATATATATATATATATATATATATATATATATCCACACACGCAAACACAAATATTTATACACATATATGTTCACATACGCACACACATATATATTCACATATATATACAAACACTAAATATGTAAAAGAATGTTTTACAATTTATTTCATTTTAGTCAATTATTTCTGAATATCTGTGAATGAGCGAGTTTTGAAGGGTTTTTACATGGAATTAGATATTATCGTATTATATATACATACACACACAAGCCCGGCTGCCGTAGGGACAAACTCCACTCCAACTTCTAATCTGACTGAAGATGATTACTGCAACTTTTATATTGTATAAATGATAAATTATCTTTTTTGTTAGAATAAATGTATTTATTCATTGAAATGAAATAAGTTCTTGTGTATTTGAAAGTTGCATTTTCGTAGATATGTAAGACATGCCAGTTTGGATCAGTTGGTAAGACAGCCGCCTACCGATCTCTTATACGTGATTCCAAATCATGGTTGGGAAATGGAAATTTTATATATATCTAATGGATTTAGCGTGGCGGGACCGACGAACAGTAAAAAGTTTACTTTCTTGAATTAGACAAGGCAATTCTTCTTGTAAATTATTTTGTTCTTGTTATTGTCACGGTATAAAAACAATTGGACAACAAACTCAACTCAAGTTTTCGACTTTGGCTCCAGCTTGACAATTAGTTAATAACTGAAAAAAATCATGGATATATTAGAATTTCTATTTGTAAGAAAAAATATTGAATTTGTTTAAATTGAAGTGTTCATACTTTTTCTCTTCTGTAAGTGGAAGACTCCCGTGTTAAGGACAGCGAACCAATAAAAAATATACTGATTTTTATTAAAGTAGATTTTACCATTGCATGAGTTGGTAACAAGCCATCAATACTAAAAGGTTCAGTAAGGATCTAACTTGCTAACAACGGCCAGCAAGATTAGCTTCCCAATGATCACTATATGTCGTATGTCACGTTACTTTACTTTGCATGACTACGCAGCATAGTTTGCTATCATATCATCAAAAGGGGGAGGTCCAATGAGGATCGTACCGACTAACTACGGGTAGCAAGATTAACTTGCTGATCCTTGCTATAAGACGTGAGTGTGGGTCCTTTTTTCCTCACATTATTCATCAATATATGATTGTTTTTTTTTATCAGAACATCAATAGTCGCAGATACAATGAGGATCGAACCCACCAACTACTGCCAGTAATATTAGCTTGCTAATCATTTCATAACTCAGTGCATCCTGAATTTAAAAAAAAGTTTTTCATATTTACTAACATAACAGTTTCATATCAGACCATCGATAGTGGGACATTAGTTGAACATTCAAAGAGGATCGAACCCACTAACAACGGCCCGCAAGTTTAGCTGTACGATGTGTGTCCTGATCCATTTAGATCTGCTGCTCAATACCGTTGGGAAAAATCAAGGATGTATTCGGATTATGATATTTTTTAGGGAAAAATACTGAAATCGTTTACCTTGATAAGTGCATAGGTGGGCAGGAAGTATTTTTTCAGCCATATTTCAACCCCCACGGTCAAACTACTTTTTCGAACTTTTTACCAAGTGCCTAAAACGGTCCCAAAAAGCCCCAAGGAGGCTAAATATGTGTGCGAAATTCACAAATGGTTCTTAATATTCTTAAAAGTTCAAGAAAAAAAGTTAAATTCAAACATTTGAATTGTATTTCAGATCATTTTCTGCAGAATTTAAATTGCTTTAATTTGTTTTTTTCAATTTTGGGTCAGAACAATTGAGACAAGTTGGCCAGTGCGATCTTGCCTCGCAGCAGAGCTGGCCTTAGGAGCTGCAGAGCCCAAATGGAAACATTTCTGCGGCACCCCTGCTTGGCATAAAAAAAGATTATATCTTTATGGTGCGAGGAAAAGCAATAAAAATGTGCACCTGCAAATTTAACAGAAATATTCTTTATGCTTTTCGGCAATCGATTAACATTATTTAATTCAAGAACAATGAAAAAAAATATATAGACAGTCTAAACAAACACTGTGGAATGTTTAGGAATTCAGATTAAGATTAATATTGTTGCTGCTCTTTGTGGATAATCTTGTTCATTAGCAATGTGGCATAGTGTTTATTTGAAAATTAGAATATACCCAAGTGCGGGGCCCAGTTGGTCAAATTGACTTAAAGTCAGTCCAGTCTCGCTGTACCACCGAACAGACGACATTAGTATTTGTTAGTAATTTGATTTAATCGATGGTATATTTTTAATTAGACGGATGAGTTTGGCTGTTTCCAAGAGGTAACTCGATTCTTGGCACAGTTTTAGAGAGACACACCTGCATATGATTCTCAAGTGAGAGATTTGCACGAAAATTTGCCTATGCTAAAACAAGAACCATAAATTCAACGATAAGTCCACCATCCCTGGTAGTAGTAACAGAAAGAGTAGAGAAAAACGAGGAAGATTCATCCAAAGATCTGAACGAAGTTTCATATCAAACTAACACCATACAGCCGACGAAATTATATATTCAGCACGAACCGAGTGACGATGCTGAGCATAATGAAGATTATGGAGAGAAGATATAGGGGGCGTAGCTGAAGGGGGCAATTTAAAATCTCCCCTGGGCCCCCAAAGTTTTATGAATAATAGTTCACTTACTGCATTTTCACTAACATTGTACAATGACAAATCTCAGTAAATGCTTGAGGGACCCCCAAGAAGCTTAATCCTCGCTCGGGCCCCTAAATCATCAGCTACGTCACTGCCTTTTATAATTTTCATTTTATATCTGCTATCTGCCTGGTAAACGTGACAGGTTTCGTCAAATCCCACTAAATCAGTGGTTTCCACTATTTCCATTACCAAGGACCCCGTTTATTTAAATGAATTTGCGTATGGACCCAAGGCTTTCAAAAGGGTCTGTCCAATCAACAATCACACGGGACCCAGCCTCTTGAAAGGTCTGCCCATATACACTCAGCAGTACCTTTGTGGACCTTCAAGAGTCTGCAGCCCCCAGGTTGGAAACTATTGTACTAGATGATGGATGGGGGGATTTAGGAGTCAAGCCATCCCCAACGTCCCTGCGAAGATGAATATAGATAAAAAAAGATATGAAGAAATAATTTGAGGAGAAATTGAAAAGCATTATACACTATCTGTCCGTTAAATGAAAACTCGCTAAGTGAATAATCAAACCAATGGGATTTTAGTAATTCGTTCTGGTTAAAAATATCGGACCTCTAAAACTTTAATAATAACCTTGTAAATTATTTATTACGTAATAATTGATTTCTAAATTATGTATAAATACAGATAAACATGTGAATAATGTAATAAATACAGATAAACATGTAAATAATGTAATAAATACAAATAAACATGTAAATAATGTAGTAAATACAAATAAACATGTAAATAATGTAGTAAATACAAATAAACATGTAAATAATGTAATAAATACAACTAAACATGCAAATAATGTAATAAATACAAATAAACATGTATATAATGTAATAAATACATAATCTAATTATAAATCTCTAATGTCCAATCATTTGTCTGTCTTGAAATGAGCGCCTAGATACAACATATACATTTAGATAATCAGAGATGAAATCTGGATGATTCCAGATAATTCTATGAAATTTCATTTCTTCCCCTTACTACCTAGAGAGATTTTCTATCCGGCAATAGGAACCTTTCGTTAAGTATCATTCGCTATGAGAGGCGACATTGTATAAGGAATGACTATAATAGTTAATTCATTGTTATTACTGATGTAAATGAACTAGACTGACATTTTTTACAGCTTTTTGTTAGACTATACAGTTATATTTCGTAAATAGTTATGACAATCAATGACAAACAAACATCCATACTAACTAAGGACTTACATTTGTTTAATAAACATCGTGGTCAAAAGTTGGAGAGCAAACAGAAAAAAGTAGTTGGAAAAATCAAAACGAAATTTACACATTCAATACAAAATCAGTATTTTCTGTGGCGGCCTTGTTCACTACTGTTGCTATTATCTGTTCCCACTTGACTCAATTATTTTTTTTTTTCAAATTTCTGGGTGATCTTGTCCATTCAGTTTCAATCGTTACCCGCAGATTGTTCACGTATATTATTATTATCATTAGTTTTTAATGTAAACGTTTGACACGTTCTCCTATCACCTTCCATAGATTTCCTATTGGATTGAGGTTAGGGTCTTAGGCAGGCCAGGTCATTATTGAAAATCTGCCCTGGTTCGTGAAGTCCTTAACGTTCGTATGACAGGATGCATTATCCTGTATGGAAATGGGCAGCTGATTCTCGACTCAACGGAGGTATTGAACGACATGCTGGTTAGAAGGAAAAGAAGTCGATGTTGGAGACGGAGGAGTTGATGAACGGCAAGGCAGGAAGGAAAGGAAAAAAAAGTCAAATAGTTCAAAGAAGGAAATGATGTCCGGAGAAGGAGGTAAGAAGAGAGAAGGAAAAGCAATCAAAGAAGTTAAAAAGAGGAGGAAATTCAAAGAAAAGACAGGGATGAAAGAAAAAGATGGAAGATGAAGAAAAAGAAGAGGGGTTGGAGGAGAAAGAAAAGAAAAGGAAATAATAGCAATAATAATTACCCGTACCTCCCATAAATGAAACACCGTACGTATATACTAGAGCTAATCATTCAAGATAAGTACAAAGATTGTCTTCAAAAAATACATCTTCGACTAAAATCATCTAAAAAAAAAAAATCTTCTACCTAAAATTATCTAAGAAAAAACATATATATATATATATATATATATATATATATATATATATAATTATGCAAAAGTGGTCCAGAATGATCATAGAGACCCCCAATAAGCTCTCTTTTTTTTTTTAAGAAAAGAAAAAAACGTTTCTAGATGGTACCTAGTTGTCTACATGCAGATCTTCAACGAGAAGAAATCATTATAACAGAAGCAGTAGGGGCAGTAAATACAAGACAGACGACAAAGAGACAGACAGACAGACAGACAGACAGACAGACTGACAAACGTACAACATGGAAGACATCGTGTTACGAGCTCAGACGCAGAAATACGTTTGATTTTTGTGTTGCTACTCCTTGCGTGTCATTATCAAAGAACATTTTTCATCTCGGCTGCTACACACTACAGCAGATCCATTAAAGCAAGCGGTATTGTCGGTGAACATTAATAGTACAGATCTAAGTGATGGTAGTCACAAACCACAGAACAACGTCCGGCCAGAGATGAGTCCAAGAGACGCTAAAAGGAAAATGCAGTGACGACCAACTGCGACCGGATATGGCGAATGATTTATTAAAGATGCGCATGCGTACCACACCGCACTTTTTCCTCAGATGTAACATTTTATCGGTACCAGACGGATGCAAAATAATTGAGAACGCAAAGTAATCTTTTGTCGTATCAAAATCCATATTTCTCCCCTTGATTTAAACGAGGAAAAGAACTGACTCTGTTCAAAGCTTTCGACGTTGTTCAAACAATTTTGACAGCATTCGACAAAATTCGTTTCTGAAATGAAACACTTTGTTTTGAATTGATTAAAAAAAAACTTATTGATTCTAAGAGATTAAGACTCTGTGAAAATTGACGCTGACTGGTTATCTCGAGCCTTGCCGCATTTTCGTTTGTATCCAAGCATGTAACTATTTGTGTTCCCCATTATGCTAGGCTTACAATATGAGATATGCTAAAAAGGGTTCATCGACTTTTCCGCACACGTCTACTTAACGCTGTCATCTGAACGCTGACTTTTCGCGCACGACCGCTTGACACTCAGATAACTGAGCGCATATTAGCACAAACAGGACCGACAAAAACGAAGTACAGAATTAAAACAATTTATTGAGATTCAAAAATATAAATTATTTTTTGAGTTGAATTATTTCAATAAATTAATTTACTTCTGCGCAGTTCAATTTGATAAGTTATAGTTTTCGCTGGAACTTTAACTGTAGAACTATCTATTCATGGTTTGTTGTTTTTTTCAAGGATCGTCAAAAAGAAACTATGGAATTAAAACAATTTATTGAGATTCAAAAATATAAATTATGTTTTAAGTTATTTTAGTCTTTTATTTCAACTTAATCAGTTCAACTTGATAATTTATTGTTTTTCGCAGGAACTATTTTAATTTTACAGTGTTCGGGTGTTGTTTTCTTTTTAAGTTGCTTTAAAAGTTGGAATTGGTCTTCCCGATATTATAGACAATTTATTTAATTATTGATTAGTTATTATTTGCTTTTTAAGTAGTTTTCATTTCGGTGTATGTATTATTTTGTTAAATTGTTTGTTAATCTTTAGTTTAACGTGCCTAAACATATGAGGATATTTAGCCTGCACAGAAAAGCACATTAAGTCATACAGGGAGTCTAAAACATATAATTTGTTATTGAAAAGTATGATTATTGAAGCTATTCATTAGAAATTAACGCAATAATTAAATGAAATCCCAGCCTTCCTTTCAACTCAGTGAAAACGGTGGTCAGTACAAAGGTCAAAAGGCATTATAAGGCAAAAGAGCAGGAGTGTAGTACGGATTACTGCAAGTCACGATCACGTTCGGACGAAAGGCATCAGTTAAAAGGATAACAGTAATTACGAATATTTCAACTGAATTTGTTCTGTTCTATTTCATTTCATTTCAATTCTATTTCATTTAGTTTCTTTTTTTTTTGTAAATTCAGATGAATAAACGTTTTATCGATTATTTCATACCCTGGATTCGTACGTTAAATTTAAATCATTAAAAGGTATAATTATGTCTTCAATAGTAGAATTTATTTTGTATATTTGAAGAAATAAAATGTTTTTGTGTTAATTCCATTTTCACATTAACATCTTTGGATCATCTTGTTTAATGCTATAATTAAAAAAAAAATGTACTTCTTAGCGCTTATTTATGACTTTAGGATGAAGGAAATGAGTTCATTTTTTTGTTAATTTAAATGAGTAATTTTTTTTAAAGTGATTTTTAATTCCGTACTGTATGTCAGAGAAAAATTAGAATAATTAATAATTCATATTTTTCTAATCATATTTCTATAATGAAATGAGTTTTGATACCTTTTTAACGATGAAAATATCTGTGTTAATATGGTATTCTTTGCTTTGAAGTCTTCATAAAGTCTCTAAAAAAGATATATATTTTTATTTAGACGGTATAATAAAGCAACATAGACACCAAGAATCATACTGTAACAAGAACAACCCTCGCCAAAATTAAGGGAGTGAAAATTAGCACTCCCTACCGAACTCACAAACATTTTATTTGTAAGCTGGTCTCTTACCGACTCAGTAAAATTGGCAATCCATACATATCTACAAAATGTATCTTACAGATATGCAAGGATCTATTCTATTCTAATAAATAATTACATTTGTATTTTTAAAAAATCATATTTTTTTTTCCACTATATATACTATACAAGAGTTGCAGTAATTATCATCAGTCGGAATAGCGGTGGGAGTGGACCCTACAGCAAACAGGCTTATTGTCAAAATTGTGACATATTCTCTAATTCTTCAAAAACACTGACTCACCACGTTTCTTCTATTTTTTTAATTGTCGGTGGCCACAAAAATCTTGCATATCGTTTTCTTCTTAGAAAAATATGAGAGCACTATTGAATTCAACATAGTGAATCACTATTTGAGAAAAAACAGTAAACTACCCACAGAATTTGTAGCAGATTTTAGTGAACTAAACGTTCAGTGCCTACCGTGTCCAATATCGGCAATTTCCTTTTACAGTGAATCTACGTTCAGCGCCCATGGTTCCCACGATCTCCAATTTTAGTGAGATTTCATTCGGTGCCTGATGTTTCAGT
Organism: Thysanoteuthis rhombus; assembly: GCA_963457665.1. NCBI lineage: Eukaryota > Metazoa > Mollusca > Cephalopoda > Oegopsida > Thysanoteuthidae > Thysanoteuthis > Thysanoteuthis major. The sequence continues at coordinate 25,558,793 of OY735210.1, read as the reverse complement.
GATTTCCTCTTACAGTGAGTTCAGCGCCTACTGTTCCAGCGAATTACGCTATTGGCAATTTCCACCTTCAGGGGTTCCAACTTCTAGTAAGTATATGACCAGCTCATACCGTTCCAGCAATTTCCGCTTTAAGGCAATTTTTTCTCACAGTGTATTTACATTCGGCACCAACCGTTCAAGCGATTTCTTCTTACAACGAGTCTTCCTTCAACGCCCACCATTCCAGTGATTTCCACGTTCAGGGCATCTACGTCCAGTACCTAATTTTCCAGCTATTTCCTTTATTACTCTCACAATGAGTCTACGTTCAGTGCCTACGGTTCCAGGGATTCGCGCTTTGAGCAGTTTCCATTGACGTATATGTTCAGCGCGTACCACTCCAGCTATTTCTGTTTTGAGCGATTTCATCCTACTACATCTACGTTCAGCACCCACCGTTCCAGTGATTTTCCCTTTCGGTGTGACAACATTCAGCGCCAAATGTTTCAGTGATTTCCTGTTACAGTGAGTGTACGTTCAGCGCCTATCGTTCCAGCGATTTTTGCTTTCAGTGATTTCCGCTTTTGGTGATTTCATCTTACAGTGAGTCTATATTCAGCGCGTACCGTCCCAGCGATTTCGGCTTTGAGTAATTTCTGTTTTGAGCGATTTCCTCTTACAGTTAGTCTACATTAAGCGCCTACCGTATCAGCAATTCCCACTTTCAGGGCGTCTACGTTCAGTGCCTAATGTTTCAGCGATTTCCTTTTTCGGTGATTTGCTCTCACAGTGAGTCTACGTTCAGCGTCTACCGTTCCAACGATTTCCGCTTCAAGCAATTCAAACTTCCAGCGATTTCCACTTACGTATACGTTCAGCACTTACCGTTCCAGCAATTTCTTTTTTGAGCAATATCATCCAACCGTGTCTAAGCTCAGCACCCATAATTCCAGCGATTCTTACTTTCAGCGAGACTACGTCCAGTGGCTTCAGCGATTTCCGCTTTCAATGTTTTACACTTTTGGTGATTTCCTCTTACAGAGAGTCTTCATTCAGCGCCTCACGTTCCAATGATTTCGGCCTTGAGCAATTTCTTTAAAGTGGGTGTGCATTCAGCGCTTACTGTTCCATCAATTTCTGCTTTGGGCAAGTCCACGTTCAGTGCCCAATGTTTCAGAGATTTCCACTTCCAGCAATACTCTCTTACAGTGAGTCTACGTTCAGCGCCTACCGTTCCATATTTTCTACTTTGAGCAATTTCTGCCGTCAATAATTTTTGCCTTGAGCGATTTCCGCTTTGAGCAATTTCTGCTTTGAGCAATTTCCTTTCACAGTAAGTCTGTGTTCAGCGCCTACGGTCATTGCCTCATGTTTCTGTGATTTCCTCTTACGGCAATTTCCTCTTACAGTGAGTCTACGTTCAGCGCCTACCGTTCCAGTAATTTCCGCCTTCGGCAAGTCTACATTCAGCGCCAAATGTTTCAGCGATTTCTGCTCTGAACGATATCCACTTCAAGCAAGTGTACGTTCAGAGCTTAATGTCTCAGTGGTTTGCACTTACAGCAATTTCCTCTTAAAGTGAGTTTACATTAAGCGCCTACCGTTCCAGTGATTTTCACTCTCAGTGGTTTTCACTTTTACCGATTTCCACTTACAGTATATGTTCAGCACCTTATGTTCAAGCAAGTTATTTCTCCTACAGAGTCTACGTTCAGCGCCTACCCTTCGAGCGCTTTCTACTTTCTGCGATTTTCTCTTACAGTGAGACTACGTTCAGCGCCTACTGTTCCACCGATTTCTGCTTACAGCAATTTCCACTTCTAGCAATATCCTCTTACAGTGAGTCTACGTTTAGCAACTGCCGTTTCGGCAATTTCATCTTCTAGGAAGTCTACGTTCAATGCCAGAAGTTTCAGCAATTTCAACTGTCGGCGATTTTCTCTTACAGTGAGTCGACAATCAGTGCCTACCATTCCCCGATCTCCGTTTTCAGCGGTCTCCTCTCCGGGCGATTTCCTTTATCATCAAGTCTACGTTCAGCCCTTACCATTCCACCGATTTCCACTTTCAGTGAGTCTACGTCCAGTGCCTACCGTTCCGGTGAATTCTGTTTTCAGCGACTTCTGCTTTCAGCGAATCTACGTTCGGTGCCTACTGCTTTAGTGATTCACACATTCGGCGAGTCTTTAGTCGACTGTTTCAGCGCTTTCTATTTCCAGCGATTTTTTAGCGCTTGGCTATTGAGCGATTCCCAATTTTGTTGAGTCTACATTCAGCGCATACCATTTCAGCGATTTCCATTCTCAGTATGTGAACTTTTAGCACCTACCATTTCAGCGCTTTCCACTTCAAGGGATTTTACATTTTCAATGAGTCTACACTTATCGCCAACCACTTCAGCAATTTCCACTTTCAGTGGGTTAACATTCTGTTCCTACCGAATCAAAGATTCCTACTTCAAGTGACCCCCCCCTTTCAATCAGTCTACTTTTAGCACTTACCATATCAGCGATTTTTAGTTCGTGTATCTACATTCAGCGCCAACCTTTTCAGCGATTTACACTTTCAGTGAGTCAACAATTGGCACCAGCCGTTCCAGCAATTTCCACTTTCAACGGTGTCCTCTTTTGGTGAGTCTTCTTTGTGTATAATTCTTTTCATATATACCAGCGCGTACTACATGAATACCCAACATGCATAAGAAAAAATTATTACTGCTTTTTGATTTGGTCGCAACTATTTCCGTGGTCATTCTAAACTTAATAATCACGAAATTTCTTTCCAAAGATTTGTGAAGATTTTAGATATATCTGAAAGTACATTGAATCTGAGAATGTCGATACTGCTTGAATGAGAATTATGTAGATTTTATTTCCTTTTTATGCACAAATTTACATTTGCGAATTTGTCTCGCTGTAAGTGGAAGATGCTGCATCCGTAGGCGTTTAAACAATGAATCTTGGTGCATGTGAAGTGGACTGGCTGAACTGATCACACACCTTCAAAAATCATGAGCAAGAAATTACACTATGCTGGTATTTTTTAACTTTCGTTTTCTTCTTCCTGGATAATAAGTGGTATTTTCTGATTGATAATGTCTAAAAAGTATACATATTGTCAATCATTCCCTTCGAACTTCGCTTTTCCGACCAGGACATTGATAATTTGAAATCTACTTACTTCCAATTGGACAACGGGCAAATTCGCTCGTTCTTAATCACATAGAGTGAAGAAAAACAAAACAAAACTATCCCCCGTGAATATCACTTCCCCAGCCACAAAAGCAAGTTTGAATCAATTTCTATACTTTCTTTACATAATTCATAAGAAATTAATTCTCACTATCCAGGAACAACAACCACGTTGCATAATGTTATCAAGAAAAATACCCAAGTGAGTTTTGCACAAAAGAAGATCTTACTGTGCCCAAAAGAATGCATGAGCAATAATCTATGTCTGGTTCATGCAAAGCTGGTATTGGGCCAAAATCTGATGGAAAATGTAGGCCACATTTTAATCTGCTCATTAAGTAATTTTCAAAATAATAAATAAAAACAAAAGTGTATAAACCACAGTGGACAGCTCTAAACAACAAAGCTAATAATTAGTTTAAAGAATAATAATGTCTCTTTTATCAACAGCCATTGAAAGTACTCAAAGTGACAGCATTTATGTGCTGTCAAAACCAATTACTTTGAAATTTAATAAAGAGATACATACAATGAAGTTGGAACTTGAGTTGGTTTCAGTTATTTGCATTTATTTTTCTATATTTTATCTTACTTGTATATATACGAAATTTATCTTACAGACACGCAAGGGATTTTTTCGCCTTTGAAAAAAATTCCCCAAAGATCTAGTGGCTTAGTCACGTGACGGTTCCTATTGAATGTCTAAGCAAACCTGTCTTGGCTGAATTTGCTGTTACTTGATATTACTTATTCAATCTAGGCATTAAATAGGAAACTTGTGTGAATTTTTTGACCAAACAAAATGTAATAATCATAATAAGTAATAAGCCTGGCTGCAGCTGGATCAAATTCAACGCCTACTCCTAGATTTTTTTTTCCAGTAGAAATGAATCCATTCAATAGAATGAAATAATCGTGTCTGCAGGGTAAATGTATTAAATATGCAAGTCAATTTGACTCAGTCGGTAATAGACCAGGCTACAAATCAGTTGGGTGTGATTGCGGATCACAGTAGAGGAATCTTGATTTTTGCTCCGCTTAATTTGATGAGTGTCGTTCTTGTTACAGCAGAAGAACAAAGTCAACTCCAGACTTGGATTAGAGTTTGACAAAAATAGACTAAATTCAGAAAAATATTAACTGCAATCTCTGAGACAGAAAGATAGAAAAAACACATCATAAATGAACGTAGCAAACTGCAAACTTTCTCAAAAGGAATATAAAAGCATACATGAAAGAGTAGGATCGGTCATTCACTGGGAGCTGTGCAAACAAATTACGTTAAACCATATAAACAAAGAGAATGATACTCGCCATCAAAGTTAGTAATTGAACAACCGGAGTATCAAATTTTGAAGTCATGTAAAAACAATTCCTCCAGAGAAAATATATGGTCTGAACAGATTCTATCCGTGACATTTATATTACAGGAAGTATTCAAGACAGAGTAAAAACATCTATGTTCTGGGGAATCTAGATGTTATTAATAAACCTACCAGAACAAAGCCCCTAAAAGGTCAAAAAAAGCTTTGTATCCGAAAATCAGAAAAAAAATTCTTTAAAAGGGGTTTAGTTGAGTACAGTGCCATTTTTCAAGTCTGTGGACAAAAAGGTATGACCAGGAGCACAAGAAGACACAAATACATAAACAAACACATAAACATACAAATATTTTTAAAAAAGGAGAAATTTCAATCATTTTTCATAGCTATGATTTTACGATACTCTGGGAATTAGGCATCCTGACTGTCTGTCCCATCCAATGGTTTTGCAGGATTTTAAAAAGACGTGAGTATGTTTTATAACGCCCACTATACCTGCCTTTTCTGACGCTACTATTTGTAAGATAGCAGAACAGAATGTATGACAATTTTTTCAACCATCCCCCGGGTAAAAAGGGGACCAAAATGCCCCCAAAATTTGCCAGTAAGTACGACCTATAATTTGATAATCGAATACAAGGAAAAGGGGTGGGGGTCAGATCGTGGGTATAGCTGTGTCATAGGGCACAATCGAAAGGAATTGAAACTTTGGGAAAACAGGTTTTGTTAGTCACTTAATAGAAACCGTCACGTGACCAACCTCTTTTGGTATCATGAAGTGTTGGGAGTGATCAATTAGAAAAACTAGAAAAAGGGATGATCAATAAAAAAAATACTTCTCTCACTTTTTAATGGGCTGTGGTAGATCTCCAAAGATCATATGCGAAACTGTGCCCGGCAAAATTCAAATGGCGTGACGAACTAGACAAATTCAGAAAGTATTGGCTCCATGACACCAATGATAGAAAGGTCTGGCGAATACTGTGGAAGGTCCATGTCCAACAACTGATGCTAAAAGGCTGCTGATGATGATCACTAAAAAATCCCAATAAGAACAACAACAACAACAACAACAACAACAAAAACAAACAAGCGTAAATGCTGCCGGGCACAAACTAATGGAATAATTTAGCATAAACTTATAATGTAAATTGAACCATCACTAAAAATCTGTTTGGAGGGGGAATTTAACAAAAGGAGTAAATATTTAAACGTTCAGCCCCCTAGCTCCGTTTGTGCGTCTTCTAAGCACGACACATTCATAGATAGCCAGCCAGACTGGCAGACAGATAGGCCTACTTAAATAATGACGAAACCTACGTTGACAGTTTTGCTTGACGTTTTCTAATATCAAGATCGGAAAGCAAAATATCAGGATATGGTGATCAATTAAAGAATTTAGATTTAAAATTAAATCAATTCATCGATTGGAACAATTATTATCATATCGCGTTGCTTCACGTATTTCACCGTGACCCAATGAAACGTTTTGATGAAATTTTGGTCTCATTTTAAGGAAGTCAAACTACTGGACTTGTACCGGTAGCATAGGTTGATAGGAACACGAACGAATGTGAATAAACCGTTTTGGTTAAATTTTTTATATAAATAATCTACACAAAAGTCAAACAGATAGGTTGTTTTTTTTTTTTTTGTTACTGGGTTAGAAATCTATATATTTCACCAGTCATGCTGGTCTCTTCAGCTATTTTGAAATAATGTGATTTTGAGTTGCCGGATTTTTGCAACGAACGCATTGATTTCAAGAGATGAACATTGTCAAGGGAAATAACGATGTCAAAGGAAATAATTGTACGCTGAATTGAATACTTGGATCTATTTCGATTCTTTGGGAAGCCCCATGGTCCCAATGTTGGGGCAAATACATTCTATTATCTGAACATTAATCTCAGGTATGCTTTGATTCGTCAGAGCGAAATTGCTCCTGATGCTCCGTGTTCAACTTGATAAAGTCAAGTGTTTTTTGAGCCGGAGAAGAGTTGTATGTATTGGACTTCGCGGTTTTTTTTTACATTATTGCATTATATTATGATTAAATTGTGGGTTAAACCGCAACACCTGTATCTGTACCAATTGATAGAAACACACTCAAATGTAAATAAAATATTTTCATCAAATTTTGATCCAATCAAAAGAACGTCGTACATTAGGACTTATACCTACAGTTATTGAAAACGATTGTGGTAGATTCGTAGAATCCACGCGTAAAATGAAGATGCCTCCAGTTAGCCCTAAAATGAATTATCTCCCCCTTGAAGCAAACATAAATTGTATTTAGATTGAAAAAAAAATGGAATTGTTCTTATCGAGTGTACAAATGTGTGAAACGTTAAAGGTTTGTATGGTAATTAGGCTTTCCTTTTTCATTTATATTGTTTCTGTGCCATTTTTAACACCGAGAATGCGTGATTTTGAATTTGTACCGAAATTAGGTTTAGAAAAAAATATTTGTGTGCCATGTTTAGCATTGTTTGGACAGATATTTTTCTTTTTTTTTTTTGTAATTGTTCAAAAAGTGAGATAATCCCTACTCTAGTAATCAACCGACGATTGATTAAATGAGAATATTCAATTTATTTAAACTAGCTAAAATACTCGGTGTTGCTCGGAGGAATAATCTCTAAACATGACAATACTGGGAAGCAAATGATGTTCTATAAAGATTTGATGAAAACGCTGGCCAGGCATGCATAGCCCCTTTTATAACCACAAAGAATGATTTTTTTGAAAACAGAGAAATCATTTGATCATTTCTGGCGTTAGTAGTCCGCATGTCAAAAAGGACACCAGGATTTAAATTGTGTGCATGTTTTATTGTTATGTTTGGGTTTGGAGTTGGGACGAATTCGGGTTGTTGTTTTTGCTCTAAGAAAACATCTTTCATCGTCAGTTAAGGGTTATCCTAAAGAGAGATTCTGCCAAACTGGTATTAGCACTGATAGAAGGAGAAACATACATCCATGGTCGTCTATGATGAATGGAAATATAAGGCGCAGTTCAGCATCCTAGCTATATTGTAAATAGATCCCTCTGTTATAAAACCCTCAAATATATCTTCATAGGAAAATCGGAAAATTTGAATGTCTAATAAATTGAAAGTAAATGAAACTAAAACAAAGAAGTAAATTTTCTCCATCGCACCTGAGCTCGGTCCACTAATTGTATTTACAGCGTTTCTGAACACTAGTGTACTGCAGCTCTCACAGATTTATTTAGCGCTAAGATTAGTTTTTATTATGTGAGCATAAAATTCAACCTCAAAATGTGTGCTGCAGGCAAATTGCTGTCTTCTGAATCCGGATATGCGTATTTTCCAAGGTTTCAACCGCTCGGCTATTGCACCGTCATGACTTTGAAATGACGAATTACTGACCCCCTTACATGTGAGTACGTTCAAATAAATAATGAACACCTCCTGATAATGCTGATTCAAAATATACGAATACTCTGATTTGATAGACCTAACCTTAATACCTTTTGAGGACATTTTAAATGATAAAAGAAAACAAAGAAAACTTTTCATCAACAGACTTGTTTTCTTAGGTCACAACCCCAGACCCCATAAAAATCGATGCACTCGTTTTTGTGAAATTCAACCTTAAAATGTGTGCTTTAGGCATTTTGTGGTCTACTAATTTTTGATACGCCTAAGGTGAGGGTCCAATTATAACTATATATCATAGCCTTATAACTACATTGTAAATAGAACCCTTCTAAAATCTAGACAAATTTCAGTGAGGTTCAAATGTCGAATAGTTTCAAAGAACATAAAATTGAACAGAAATAAGAACAAACCTTTTCCGATAAGTGTTTGAAATTGGTCCACCAAGTCTTTTGTTTTTTTGTTTTTTTTTTTTGCATTAACCATTCGGCCATTGAAATGTCATGACTTTGGATCTGAGAATAACAGCTCAAAAATAAATTTCAAAAACATTTTTGATCCCTACTTGCGTATGAGAAAGTTCAAACAAATGATGACTCCCCTCAAAAAAAAAAAAAAATCAACCTAGATAATGCTGATTCAAAATATACAAGTAGTTTGATATCACAGATCCAACTTAAATAGTTTTTTTTCCTGAAATTCCTTGCTGAAAAATCACCGAGAAAAACTATTTTTCGACTGACTTGTTTTTCTGAGCGCGCGAATGGAGACCCTCGTTCCTTCATGCAAAATTCAATTTGAAGATGTTATGGTTAATTATAGACCTGCTGATTTCAGACATACCTTTGTTTCTGTTCTATGATGCGTAGCTCTCGACATCTACGAGTACGAACACTCACACGTGCACACATACGTACGTGCACATACGCACACACACACGCATACATTCATTAGAACCATATAATATAAATACTACGTTTGGCGCCTTAGACGAGTCATCAGCGTTATTCCAGTCATTTTTTTTCCCCGGGAATGTTTAGAGTGTTGTAAAGCATTTGTCGAGTGTGTTAAAAATTAGTCTGTTGCCATTGTTCGGTATTTCGCAGTTTCAAAGAAGAATAACACAAGGAATAACTTGTTTTTATTAACCCTTTATTCCGTTGGTTTCCTGTCTCGATTCTTTTCCCGTTTAATCATTTAGATGCTGCCGTCTCTTCCGCCTGCCCGCCAGCCGCCGGTCCGTCCGTTTCAGCCGCCCCGCCCGCCTGACCCCCACCTTTTCTTTTGCACCAATCTGTTTGATCAAATTGTGCTCCGTCCGATCAAATCCCTCGCTTCTTCTCCTCAATCACATCTCACGATTACTGTCAGACGTTTACGGTTAAGACACGTTGCTCCGACTCCCCAAACCTCGGCCCCTCCAGCTCTAACTCATTTTCTAGTGTTGCCTTCGCTGTCTCCCTCCCTCAGGATCTGCCCTTCTCTTTCGTGGAGCTATCTGATCTCCATTTTAATTTTCTCTTTCTTCTTTCCGATCCATGTCCCTCTTTTAATCTTTTCATACTCTTTCTTTCTTTTTATTATCATCCTATCTGGGTTTCTCTCTCTCTCTCTCTCTCTTTCTTTATTCCTTTCGTTCTTTCTACCTTCTCTTCGCTGCTCTTATTTCTCCCCATCATTTTTCGTTTTCTTTTTTTCTCTTTTATTCTTCTGCTTTCTTTTTTCTTTCCTTTTCTCTTTCTTTCTTTCTTTCTGATCTCTTCTCTTTTGTTCCTCCTATTTTTTAAATTCATTTTGCCGCCTTTTATCCTTCTTTCTATCTTTCTTTGACCACGCATAGACTCACACACACGCACACACACACACACACACACACACACACACACACACACACACGCGCGCGCATGGGCATTTAAATTTCTTTCTATTCAATTTCTGCTCACTCCTTTTTCTTTTCTCCCTCTTCTTTCCCCGTCCATCTCTTTCTATCAATATGTGTCTCTTTCTTTAACTATTTCTTTCGTTCTTCTCCCCGTCATTTTATTTTCTTCCTATCTTGATTTCATCATGATTAAGTACGTTTTCATTTCTTCTCTCTTCTTTCTAGCAAGAGTTTTTGCCTCCTTCCTCATTTATTTTCCTTTCTCCCTTTTTCTCTCCGCCAACTTCCCCTCCAAAGTATTCAGTTTCATGGTTACTAAAGCTTTACCAAAAAACAACTTGTCGATTATAACTACATATTTAATTGAAAAAAAGAACAGCAACAATAAACAAACCAGGAAAAGAATAGATTCAGTTCAAAGACTGCGACATTGTATATACAATCTTTGACAGCATATGGCAACATTTGTTTCTGTAATAAAACCATTTCTTTACAATTGATTTTTCAAGCTAATCCCCGTTAAAACGTCCGAAACAAAAATGAATAATCATTGTATCAAGAATAAAACGGAAAATATCGTCCGAAATACAACATAATTCATTGGAAAATGAACAAGTTATAAATATATATATATGAAATGTATACATTAGTCATAAACACTCTAAAATCTGCTTTTGTTCTTTTTTGTTTGCTTATTTCTTTCTTTCTTTCTTTCTTTCTTTCTGATACTTTCTATTTCTTTTATTTTCGAGAATCTATTTAACAAAAAGGAATATGACGTAGTACGATATAAAAAATAAATTCCTCATCCTTTGCCCACTCGCTATATCGTATCTATTTATCTTTGCCAACACTTTCTCTCTCTTACTATTCCCCTCTTATTAAGATAACAGGTTTATTTATTTCTTATGAACGCTGTCTATCTCTCTTTAACCACTCTCTCTATGGGCCATTTGATTCCTTACAAACGCTGTTGACCTATTCAAATTTGATCCTAAGATGAGATGTCTGTTATGCCTAAAACTGTTGACTTACGTCGCACTTAAAAAAAAAAAAAGAACAGATTTTGATAATATTTTGATGTTTAGTCAGGCCATCTTTAGAACAATTCATAAGCTTAAAATAAAACAACAAAAAGAAGAAAAAAACAAACAAATTTATTTATTAGATCGTGCGGATGGTCGATTTATGTAAGGGTATCAAATACAGCCATACTTACTCACAATAGGTTCTTCGAAGTATTTGAATGAGACACAGAAAAGCACTAAATTTATAACTACATTACTAGAATGGTCTCTTAAAATATACATGTCGATAGTAAATATTTGCATAACAAACAAAAAGGCAATTATTTACTGCCAGCTTCGACATGGTCAAAAATAATTAAAATTATCTGTTTTTTCAAAAAATAGATACGCTAGCATCTATAGCAGCGATTGCCGTCATTGCTTTGTTATGTCCCTTGCTCATTGTTGAACACGAAATGCGAGTTACGTCCCTTGATCATTATTACAAAGTTAGATATTTTAGTCTAAATTTAAATGTTTTAATCTAAAAGAAGATGTTTATGGTTACATCTAGACGTCAGAAATTGCTATATCTAGATGATTTTCAAAATGAGTAATATTTTTAATCAATTCATTGTAATAAAATAAGTATCATTTTTGATAAATTAAGTAATATTGCAGTAACATAAACGTTGAAGAATAAAGTCAAATTTACTTTTATAAACAATATATAATGGAGAATATGGATGTTTCTAGGTGTTGTTTTGACTCAACCTGAAAATAAAGATGTCTTGCAAGATCTTCACACAAGCAAAGAACTAGTCCATCTATAGCCTGACTTTGAGGCTTGACGAATCTATAATGATGGAGAATCCAGACTCACAAAGGTGAAAGTTTGGTAGAAAGGTAATGAAATTTAATTTCACTCTTTCTCAATTCTAGATGTTAGAAACCATTAACTAAAACTGTCACCAAAACTGTTCACGGAGGTTTCTCTCAGTTTTCACGCTAGTCTGTCTGTTTGTCTAGCTATGTATGATGTATTACGCAAACAGATCGCACCAATCGAGATGGCAGGCTTAAAATTTAAGTATTCACTCCTTATGTTTCGAAAAATAATTCTTTAACCCCCCTTCCAAAGTAGGGTTTTTAGTGGTGGTGGTGGGGGGGGGGGGCAATTTGCAATGTAAGTTTCTGGCATGAGGATCCGCCTATTTTTTAAAAAATCAAGACTATTTTTAGTGATCACTATCCAACAAAAGGTGAGAGAAGTAGCTTATTCCTTAATCACCCCTTCCTCCAACTTTTTAATTGATCTCCCCCAACACGGTATGCTGTCAAGCGACATGGGTTGCTTAACGGTTTCTGTTGAGTTATAAAACAGACCTATGGTTTGTAGACTTTGATTTTGATTTCTGTCGACTTCAATTTTAAAAATATTTCTTCAAAAGTACCAGCTTCAGATATTTTCATTTGCAAAACGTTATGAGAAGAAGAAAGTGTCAGTAGCCGATAAGTCAAGATATAGAAGAGAAAAAAAAGACGTTGGTCACCAACACGTAACAGTTTGTATTGTGTGACTAACCAGATCTGTTCTGAATATTCTTTAGAGACTCTCACACTCTTTCTGTTGACGGTTTTAAAAATAAAATCAACATTTTTTTTAGAAGTGCCATCTTCGGTTAGTTTTATCGGAGAAATTTCAAGTGAGGTTTTATAGAAAGATGAAACAAAAATGTAGAGTTAAGCAGCCACTTTGCCATTTGCGACTCGCTTAGACAGTAGGGGGGGGGTCAGCCAGTACACCATACCAAGTCTGGGAAAGCCAAAGGAGGGGTGAGGGATATCTTTGGTGGATTTGAGTATCGAAACTCCCAAGTCGATAAGATATGTCCACTGATAAAATAGGTTGACGAGCGAATATAGTCTGGCGTGCTAAATATGGATGAAAATAGGATGGACAAAGGATGAGGGTGTTTGAGCAGTGTGTATGGGATGGGAGCTCACCAAGGCTCTAGTCGTGCATAATTAAAATTCTTGGTTTTTTTCTCAAAACACATCAAGTGTTGGACGAATTAACGACAATCATATTGCCACCCGATTTTGACTCAATCTGGGTGCACAATACATGAATTATGAAACCATGTATTTGAGTGCAGAAAACAAAAGAATGGACAGAAGAAGCATCTAGTTACTAGTTAATTACTATTATTCATCTTTATATATGTAGGGCACATATTTCTCTCGAAGTGCTGCCTAACCTCAGACAAAACTCGCTATCCGAAATCTTAAATCTGCCAAAATCTTCAATGCCTTTTGTATTCATTTTTTGTTTTTTTTTATCGCAGACAATATTCTAAAGAACAATCGGAGTAAAATTTTAAATATCTTGGGTTTCGTTCAACAAAGAACGTGACGATTCATAAGATAGTAATTAGTAAGTATTAGCAAAGCCTGAAAGAGACTGCTACTTACTTGACGATGACGCCATATTTTGAAATACGAAAAACAATGCCAAGAAAGGAAGACGAACAAAATAACTCCAGCAATGGAGTTCTAATCTTTTCAAACATGGCGCAAAATGGCCAAACTAAAAACATATTTCTACCGGTCTCTTAAGACTTTGCTTTGATGATACTTAGTAATTATATTTACGAAGTCACTGTGCCTTTATCTTAATTTATTCTATTGATTTATTGAATAATTTTGCTTTTATGAACTCCTATAGCTGGCAGATAAGATGCATGGTTTACAAGAGTATTTGGGAGTCTACTCATCCAAGCCCCATAGCTGCTCATTAAGAGCTTCGATAGAGTGACCCTGGTCATAATACCAGCGCATTGGATGTAACATAGTATTCTCATATTTTAGATGTGTCCAAACATCTCTATTAGACGCTTTTCGGTCGGTCGAACCCGGTTATGTTAAACAAGATAAATAGGAAGAAAGGAGGAAATGTGACGTAATAAACGTGTGACGTCATTGAAAGAACACTATTCTGATCAATTTTTTCACCGGCTGCAAATTTGAAATGCTAAATTTTAAAAAAGGGCTAAAAATGGCTAAAAATGGCTATAGACGCCAAAAATGATGTTTGCAGAATATTTCCATATCACAATATTTTACAACTGCAAGGATCAATTGACTAAAAGAAAGACTACTGGCTCTTCCTACTCCCCCTGTTACTACAACCGGATGCATCATTGAACTTATAGTTCTTGATTATTCAAATGCGTGTCTTATACGTCAGCAAATTCGGTATGTCACTTTCATTCAATGATCTAGGGACGATGTAAATAAATATCATCCACTTCTTCAGCTTTTTCATTAAATACTGGTTTACCGTAATGTTTTTCAGAGTTACTTTCCTCCATTTTGCTAAATATATCACCGTCTTTTCCTTTATTTCAATTTCCTTCCTTTCCTCTTATCTTAATTCACCTTTTTTCCCATCAGAATAAATAACCCTCCCCCATAAAACCTATCTTTCTCCCAACTGTAACTACATATAACCTTAAGCTCATCCAAACTGACTATAACACTTCCCAAGAGAGATTGATTGTCATGGGATCTCCATGGCTCGGAAAATGGATGAGACTTTTTAAATATTTCACGAGCAGCAAAGTAATTAGTAAAGATTTCTGGTAATTGGCAACATTAAACTTTAAATCCATGTACAATATTGATTGTCAATATCAAGGGGAATAACTTGTCCATTTGATCATTGAGTGATTTTTTTTACTCTGACGTAAGTCGACACTTCTCTGAATGGGGATATTTTTATGTTGAAACCAATGTTTAAATCTGTTTGCAGCGTTTGTAAGTAATTGAATGAGAGAGAGAGAGAGAGAGAGAGAGAGAGAGAGAGAGAGAGAGAGAGAGAGAGGGGAATGAAAATGAAAATGAATGAATAGAAAATAGAAATTACAAAGTAAAAGAAAGAAAGCAGACTATGCAGCATTTATATAGACTCCATATATATATATATATATATATATATATATATATGATACAAATCAGGCAAGCAGTATAACATAGTATAATAATATATCAATAATATAAAGCCTGATGAGGCCCGGAGAGGGAAGAAACATGAGCTAGTTTGTGTAGCGAATCCACATTCTACTATATATATAGATATATATCTAGCATTTTGGACAATATTTTTCGTCCTATTTTTTATGCGCTCATCGTTTTTGTTCTAGACGTTTTAACGGGGATTAACTTGGAAATTCAATTTGAAACAAATAGTTTTATTAGAGACACGCATGCAGACAAATGCTAACAAAAATGTACATACAACATCGCAGTTTTTAAACGGAGTCTATTCCTTTTCTAGTTTTTCTTTCAATTCTCAGAAAAGTTCCATTATTTTAAATTTCATACGTGGAAAAATTCCACTGTTAAATACAAGCGGTCCATGAATTTAAGAGTTAAATATATTGACCTTTTCCAGGGTTTCCAGATGTTTCAAATTTTGCTGAAACTGTCTGGACTGATGGGGTAGTGTATTGGGGAGTGGTATGCTTGAGAGTTCGCCTGTATACTCACAGGCAACCATAGGCATGATAGTTTTAAGACGCTTTTGACAAAATATCTGGAGAATTAAGAGAGCACATAGAGGGATGAGTTCATGCCTCTCCCAATGGCCTTAGTACAATACGAAGTGAATACGAACTGCCTGAGATCGAGGTTAGCCTCACTATACGAAAGGAGGGTATCCCAATAAAACCTTTGCAAACTGAAATGGCGTGAAGTGTGCAAGGAATTACCATATACAGGAACATTTTGAGCATGTGCACTGCCTCTATAACAGCTCACTGGAAAACAAATGCTGGTTGCTTATTTCGCTTTCACATTTTTTTCGTAAAAGCAAAAAATTGCGTAAAGCGAATCTCCGAGAAGAACGTCTGTAATTTGTATTTATATAGGCGTTCACCGCTATAACGTGGGTGTTGGGGTCAAAGAAAGATAAAACGGCGTTATAACCGAACTGTGACCAATGTAGCTATTTTGTGGGTAAATTTGGTTATTTTGGAGCCGAAAAATGCTGTGGGGTCCATCATGCGCATGCGTTATAACGCAAACCATACTATGATGATGCACGTTATAACGAGGGACGCCTGTATTGCCCAATCCAAGATAAAAGGCTTCTTTAGAAATATTACTCTTTCTAATAGCATTTTTATTCATTATTAGAATGGGTTTTGCGAATGGCAGATATTCCATTTCTGTCCTTTTAAGGTAGATCATTCTTTTTCAACTCTCACCCAATTACACTCTTTCTGCTACTTTTTTCCTTCATATCTTTCTTTCCTTCTTCATTTTCTTTCTTCTTTCTTCGTTTCTTTCTTCGTTTCTTTCTTCGTTTCTTTCTTTCTTTCTTTCTTTCAATTCTTCCTTTTTTTCTTTCCGGTTTATCTATTCATTTTAAGATTTTTATTTTTCAACCTCTTTCTGTCTTTCTTTGTTACATTCTTAGTTACTCTCTTCCTCTTCTTCTTTCTCAATTTCTTTTTTATCTTTCTTTCCTTCTCCCTTTCTTTCCCGTTCCTCCTTTCTGTCATTGTTTATTTCCCTTTTTTATTTTCCTTCTTCCTTCCCTTTCCTTTTTTTGTTACTTTTCCTCTTCGTTTCTCCTTTCTTTCCGACTTTTTTTTCTCTTCCTTCTCACTTTCTTTTCTCTTCTTTCCTTTCTTTCGACCTTCGTTTTTCTTTCTTTCTTTCTTTCTAACTTCATTTTATTTACCTTTCTTTCTTTCTTTCTTTCTTTCTTTCTTTCTTTTTTCTGCAACAATTCCCCCGCCTTTCTCACCCCGTTCTTTCTCTGTCTCTCTGTCTCTGTCTGTCTCTCTCTGTCTGTCTGTCTCTCTCTCTCTTCGACGCCAATCACTCTTGAATGGTAAAATCCGTTTTGACGCCTCTCGGCGACGTTCGCCCGTCAGGACTTTTTCGTCCGTGAAGACGTCCCCTGACAATCGAGCTTTACATCTGACACGTCGCCATTTCCCCACAAATCACGCCTTCGTCCTCAAAATTGATAACCCATTTGATAATTTCACCGTCAAGTCGTTGGGGCCGTTCGCTCGATCACACTCCATTACGTTTCGACTGGATAAAATGGCGCCCGTGCAAAGTGATTGATGAATGCATTTTGTCGAAACGGTTATCTCCCTTCGCTTGCTACTTGTACAACCACCTTTTGCCAAGCTCTCGGGATCAAGCACATTTCGCAAGCTTTTTATCACTAATGGCTCTCTCACACTATCTCTGTTTGGTCTAGGCTGAAAGCTTAAATGTTACCATGTAGGTAGAAAAAAGTATATACTGAAAATTCTAAAAAATTAGTTAATTTGTTTATGTTGGCAATGGCATCTGAGATTTAATGGCTATGAACTGATAGCACTCTCAGTTACTGAGAATAGACTTACGCGGTTTTTATGAATAGTTGAACAAGCAAGAAAAAAATAAACTGGTCTGGCTAGTCACCAAATCAAAAATACCGTTACGTGACCAATCATTTTGGCAACATGCTGTGTTGGGGGTGGTCAATTGGAAAACTAGAAAAAGGGTGATCAATCAAAAATTAGAACAAAAGGGACAATAAGCGAATGAATTACTTATTTCGCCTTTCGTTGGGTAATGATCACTAAAAAAAGTCCGAATTTTCAAGGGAATAAGCCTGAACGAGAAAAAACAAACAAAAAAACAAAAAAAAACAAAACTGATAGATCATTAGTGTTGCCTGTGCACATGACGCATCCATAGATAGCCAGCCAGCCAGAATCACTTAAAAATGAAGACAACTATGTAGACAATGTTGATGCTTTTAGTTGAGGATTTCTTAATTTTTCCAGTTAAAATTGTGCGGGAACAGACAGGTCAAATACTGTCGACTATTTCGGATCAGCCAGACACCTTGAGTTCTTTAGATCGAAACATAATTAGTAATATCAATTAGTCCTCACGTGCTTCCCGGGGCTTTTATCTTTTAATATGATTACCAAACTTGCTCTTTGAAGAAATGATCTTTCAACTTCGTGAACGAGGTATGTCTGGAAAGTATCCAGCTATCTAGTGTCAACGAAAAAATAGACAACCTAGGGCAATGGTGCCTCAGTCAACTTTAAAGTACCTCACTTCCACTCAATCATTCCAGCTCCCTTTCTATTTTTCAAAACAATCTACGGAGTTCTTTTTAGGGATCTCCACCAGCCATCTTGTTGCGTTCTCGTCCATAGTCGGAAATCTCTTTGGGAAGAGCCAAAATTCGAAAGGAGCCAAACCTGAACTTGAAGGGGGTGACTGACCAGGGTGCTGCAAGAAAAAAAATGGCAAAAAAACAAAAACAAACAAAACTGCACAAAACGTGAAGAAGGACTTAGTTGGTTATTGATAATATACCAGCCAACACACAAGCAATGCTGTCCCACTGCCGACTTGAAAATTCTATGAGAGAGCGCTTATTCATGCGTGCACAGTAGCCAAGTTACATCATGGCCATGCAACTGGTTCTCGTGATATTCAAGATGTCTGGATACTTTTCGGACAGTTTTGGAAAGTTAATTTTTTCTTTTCAAGAAACAAGATCTCAAATCATATAAATTCACACTCCTTAGCCATACCATTAAAAGATACTCAAAAGTGCATCGCACAAGGGCGTGGCTGGGTGGCTGGGGATTCGAGGGAGGAGGCTAGGCTACCTGACGCTTCCCTCCAGCATTTAGTGCAGTCGTTCCCAACCTAGGTGCCGTGGAAATTGTTTAATATCAGTGGAAATGCAGTAGGGAAACTTGTATTCATGAAGCTTTTGGCGCAAATGGATGATTTAAAATCCCCTCTCCCATCAGCTAAGCCCCTGCATCCGCACTTGGAATACTTAGATTTTCCTCATCAGTACCAAAGGTCAGTGTTTAAACCCTGGATTTCAAATATTATGGACGGATGGTATGAGTCGTTGCGAGTGAAAGCGACAAAAATTAAGATGAAACAAATACCAGTCAAAAACCATTAGATTTTGAATTCTTTTCATCGTTGGATAAAGCTCTTGTCTGGAATAGGAGGTGCTTTTGTTATTTACTTTTGTCAGACCTTCACAGATAATTCAATAAGTTTAATTAAAACCAATTCAACTATCAATAGCACTATAAATACCCCTGAAGGAACTCACTTTAGCTTTGATACTCACTTTTGAGGGAACGAACAGAAAACTGTTGTCTGTAATTCATAAAATGCATCTTCTACAACAAGGGAACATAAAATGGAACCTAACCTTATGATTTTCTATAAAACTTTCCATTTTCTATAATTTTGACGAAACCCATTACATTTCACGATACAATTTTTGTTCCTGGATAGTGAGTGTTATTTTCTGATTGATTATGTCTAAAAAGTATAGAAAATGTCTATTATTCCCTTCAAACTTCGCTTTTGTGACCCAGATAGAGATATTGATATTTAATTGTTTTCTCACCTCATGTAAATAGAATGAACGAATTTGCCAATTGTCCAATTGGAAATAAGTAGATTCCAAGTTATCGATGTTCTGGTCTCAAAAGCAAAGTTTGAAGGTGATAATTGACTTTTTGATTACTTTTTTGACATAGCCAATCAGAAAATAACACTGATTAGCCAGGAACAAAAAACAAAAACAAATGCTGAACGTTTTCTTTGTGTGATGCTTGTTGTTAGCATAACGTTTTGATCCATTCAACTGCCTCCAGGTGTACTTTCCAAATTGAAAGAGCGGGGTCTGTTTTCTACCGAGGTGGGTGAATAGAAAAGAATGTTGGCTAATAGACTGACCAGCTCGACTCATTACCAACAACGTGAGCCACACTGACGATCACATTGTCAGTATCCGTGTAATATAGACGGTCCCATTTTATATAAAGGGGTGTTCTTCGATTCTTGTTGAGCAGAAACAACCGCTGGAATTCCTCCTGTCCCAGTTTACACGTCCCTGTCCCAGCTTACACGTCAACAGGGCCGTCTTATAGCATGAGCGCACTGGGCTGTTGCCCGGTAGAACCACAATTTGAGGAGCCCCAAAATTCAATTTAAAAAATTAAGATCAAGAATCATATTGTCAAATAGCAGACATGGAGAACCTTTCCTTAATATGTTTAAATCAGTTCTTGACTCATTATGGGATCTGCGTATTTAATCAGGGTGGGCACTACGGTCCAATATGTGCCTCTTCCGTCAATAATATGGATTAATTCAACCGTCTTGTCTCACAGCATTATGGGACGTCTGCCGTCAGTGGAATAATGGTCACATGGGAACAGGCTGGAATAAAAATCCTAATAAGTTCGTTCGAAACCTTTCGTTCATCACCCCTTGACCCTGTGAGCACATCAGTGTTACGTATGAAATAGAGTGTCTTCAAATTCTTGTGAAGGGACTCGATAACACTACAACTTTTTAATTATTCTTTTAAAAATTTTGGTCATTGAATGTTATTTTCTAATTGATTATGCATACAAAGTATAGTGGATACCAACTTTTCCCTTCAAACTTTGCCTTTGCGAATTTATTTCCTATTGGACAACAGGTGAATTTGCATATTTTCTATCACACAAAGAAAAAAAATCATTACATATAAATATCTCTATCGTTCCTACAAAGTTTTATGAGAACAACATCCATTATCTTCCCTTTTTACAAATAAGCAATTAGGAAATAGCCCTCACCACCCAAATTACATTGGTGGTCTGAAATTTTATTCGGTCAGCGATTTCCTCTTTTGTTGCAGGGTCTGTCCGGAGAGTATCCAACCATTCAGTTCATCTTGAGAACCGGTTGCGCAGCCTTGATGTAACGAATTACGGCGCACATGTGAACATCACTATTTGGTTGGGTCATTCGATCGACAGTTACACGTCATTGAGTGAGTTTGTGTACTGTGTGACCGTCGCATTCCCAATGACTGAGCCGATCTATTCTTGATGTCTTGTGTATTTCTTTCTGGCACAACATTGCATCGCCCAGATCTTTAAGTCTTTTACTGTCCAGATTTGGCTTTCTGCAACTTTTTCCAAGAAGATCTAAAGGTTGTGGACCAGATTGAGAAGAGTACAACGAGAGGACTGATGACCATACCGAAAGAAGTCTTTGAAGATTATTTTGAAAAGTGTAAGGGGCGCTCTGATAAGTGAGTTGGGTCCACAGGGGAGTGCTTTGGAGAAGACTGAGGCGCCATTGTCCTAGATACGTTTTTTTTTTTCGTTTATATTTAATGGGAGGATACTATAAGGATATACCTCATGTCGTGGGAGGAAGCTGGAAAAACGACTGATACAGTATCGTGAAAAAAGAGAGGACCCTTTGTTTCCTTACAAATTATACATCCGAAGAATGCACTGGAAAGGATCAGTCAAAATGTTGTAATACCACCAGCTCCACAAAGGTGTCCGATTATCCGAACAGAGCTTAGAATGTTAATGATTCTTCTCAAAGATGCAGACTATATATATATATATATATATATATATATATATATATATATATATTATATATATATCATTAACGCTCCTCCCTTTAGGATTGAGCACTTTTAGGTAGGGCACCCATCTGCAAAAAACAATTATGCAACACTTCTCTAATTCTTGAATTGAGCACTCTCGTAGATGGTGGATTATGTGTAAAAAAACACATCACTCAATTCGATCCTACTGGCTGTCCTGTTCAGCGTAGGGCTGGGGTAGAATACCGAACCCCGGATCTGGGGAGAAGGTTTCAATCCTGCCAAGCGGCACAGGAGTGAATATCGAGTCTATAGCCACTGAAGAGTTGTTATACGACGAAACAGCTGTATGTGGATGAAAATATTATTGATCATATACACACACACACACACACACATATATATATATATATATAACACCGAGGGGTTTTCTGAATATTTGAAATCATTCGTTTTGCTGTTGTTGCTCTCACAGCCGTTTCGGTTGGACCATTCTATGGTCTCTTTGGTTGTTTTATCCTTACGCAAGGAGAGAAATTTTTTCAACAGTAGTACCAAGTAAAAAACGGCAGCAAACTGTTTTTTTTTCAAATTTAATAACGCCTGTAATGTAGGTTGCAGATTTTTCGACTCATTTCTTTCTTAAAAAAAAGTTTTGTATTCTGCGTTCCTGTTGAGCAGCGAAAGTCACGCCGAGCTTAAATTCACACT
Source organism: Thysanoteuthis rhombus (assembly GCA_963457665.1). NCBI lineage: Eukaryota > Metazoa > Mollusca > Cephalopoda > Oegopsida > Thysanoteuthidae > Thysanoteuthis > Thysanoteuthis major. Next base: position 25,536,830 of record OY735210.1, on the reverse strand, counting down.
GGTCTGACATGCTTTAAGTCGATGAGTTGATGTATGCCATTCCTTTTAATTTGATCACCTCCCATCGGCGTTCTCCAACTTTTATTCAGACTTTCTCCCAGAGAGGGTTGTGTCAAACTCCCTTCCCATAAAAAAAGCCCGTTTCATCAGATTATCCTAATTCATCTTTCATCATGACCTTCTTTGTATCTTTGAGTCTGAGTTTAAGCGGACAGTTGGTTTCTTTCTTGTATTTTTCCAACATTTACGTGATATGTTGTAGAAACAGTTTATCGTTAAACTCATCTACTATGGCGAGCCAATTCCAGTGAGAAGGTTACGAAGTGTTGAAAAACTATTGATAACTAACCGGATCTTGCACTGTCAAAAAATCCCTTGGATTCGGTCTGCTACATCTTTCGCACAGGAAATCCTTGCAGTAACTATGTAGTTGGTGTATTTGGGGTCCCTCCTTTGATTCTCTTTGTATAAACAACGTTGGAAGTGTCCTTATTTCGCTTGAGAGTGCTTCGTATGGTCAATTTATTGGGATATTCATTTTTTTAAGTAGCGTCATCATTCACGACTTGTGTACCGGATGTCACAAAGTTTCATTGAAAAGCCTGTTATAGCCCGTTCCCTGTAAAATACGAGGAACTACAGGAAGAAACAAGAATCAAAGTGAATGTAATTTACACATTTTCTCACGAGGTTTGATGTGATAAGATCAATTATTTAGGGCCAAGGTTAGGGTTATTCCGCAGTTCGAGCAATCTTACTTATAACGAAATATACATTTGCACGGCCCAGTAAGATTTGTTGATACCCGCTCACATTTTGGAGGGAATTTGATCAAAAGTAATGGTACAATCAGAGAATCTGTACTTGGTACCATAGTTCCCTCTAAGCAGTGCACGTGTGCGTTTGCAGAAACGTTTTGTAAGCAGCCCTCGAAGGAAATTAATGCTCCCACAAAAGATTTCAAATTCTGTCGATGGCTTATAAGAAACCGTCAACCAAAACTACCACCAAAGTGCCAACATAGGTTTCTCAAGCGTTCAAGTTGGACCGACTGTCTGGCTACGTATGTCTTTATCACGTGCACAAGCATCATCGAGGGAGCTAGGGGGCTGAAAAATTTGGCATTTATTCCTTATTATGTTTTTTTTTCAAAATCACCCCTTTACATATTTTTTTTAGTGGATTCATTTTGCAATGTAAGTTTATGCTAATTTGATCCTTTAGTTTGTGTCTGCCTTTTTTAAACAAAAAAGTAAGACTTTTTAGTAATCACTGTCCAACAAATAGCAAGAAAAGTAACTTATTCTTTAATCATCCTTTTTCCAATTTTTTAATTGATCACCCCAACAAGGCACGCTATCAGAAAAAATTCTTCACATGGCGGTTTCTATTGAGTGATTAACCAGACACGTTGAGCTTTTATGAAAAAATATTGATTTCCTCTGTCGAACTCAAAAGTGTGCATCTTCTTTTGTCACAGGAAAAAAAATGTACAACATAGGCAAAATGCGCCCACTGACTAAAAGAACGAGAAACAGATCATGGCACTTTTTCTTGTTATAAGTATAGATAGAGTCTCTCCTACTCTTAATGAAAAGCTTCGAATGTTCCAGGCCGATTCTTGTGTTGTAGCGGCACAGAACATATTACCTTATATCGACCCACCACTTAACGATCATACAATTCTTGACAATCTGACTAATGAAGACTATCTTATGCTTAAAATCGCAGGGCGCCTATCTCTAAGCGACTCACACGTCTTCCTTTGCTTCCAAGAAACCCTGTACTTGTTGAGCTCTCTGTTCTGAAATTCTGAAATTTATGGTAACCAAGGCTACGGTTATTCAGAGACAGATATTCCATGAAGGGATGATACCCATTCGAGACGAAAAAGGGGGTCGTAGAAATCGATTGCTTTTAAGTGCTTGCATTGTCGCATGAGGCGGGAGAAACTTCTCAATCAGCAAATGGATCAGCTTCCGGCATTCGGAAATAATCGGACGTTACGTTTCAATGGAAATTACTCTCCATTATTTTGCTCCTCCGAAAAGCAGGACAGTCTAAGAATATTGCGACGTTCGGTGATGTAATTAGAATTAAAGAGGAATTTGGCGCCGACCTTCCTTAATAAGATTTTAATAGACCAAATTGCGCCCTCTGTTTTAACTAAATAACCAGTGCCCTTATGCTGGCTTTGATATCAGTCACCCCTGGCTCGGCTTCCCGTATCACAAGTTACTTTTGTCTCGGCTTGTGATATGCGAAATAGACTTTGAGGCAACAAGCCCCCGAAGTGGCATCTATTCTAAAGTGGTCGCACATCTTCGTAGTGACCAGGTTCAACCTTGCTTAACTTAATGTTTTATTTTAGCAGATAGATAATCATTATCATCAGCAGCAATTGCAACATTTTAATGTCCGTCACTGGACATAGTCCTTCCAAATGATTCAACAGATCTATTAATCGCAGGCTGTCGCAGCGCCAATATTTTCCGAACCTGTCTAAATCGCCATGTCATCTTATTTTTCTTCCGGCCACAGTTTCACGTATGATCTCTGTGGATCCACCTTTGGGGATCGTGATGTCTAGCGGTTTTCATTCTTGCAATATAGCCTACCCATTGCTGCGAGTTTTCTAATGGATTCTACGATATCTCTGACTCCTGTTTTTTCTCTAATATACAATGCTATCATATTGCTGCGTGTACCACTGACGCATCCTTGTGCCAGACGTACCTAAGTAAAGTAAGTATCTATTTTGAAAGGTTCCTGTAGTAGAGAGATGGTTAACAAGTTTTTCAGGCAGATGACAGTGAGTCTTATCTTTATGGTATCCCATGATCATGGCTAAGCTGTGTACATATAAGTATTTAAGGTCGCTTGTGGTATAGTGATGATTGCCAAGCTTGTCAGGAACATGATTCACTAATATCTTCCTAAACCAGACTAAATCAGCAGTAAATATCGACATGAAAACCATGTTGGGCCCATAGTTTCGAACAAGGATCATTCGCTGGTTTAGTCAGTGCCATTCTTGCCATTTGCACTGCTATTGGATTGGTGCAAAAATAAATGCTGTTTTTCACCATCAATTTCAAATAAAAGTTATTCATCGAAATAAGAACCTTCAGAATCTACATATTTTTCCTAACTAGAAACAAGCCCATTTAATCCGGTAACAAAGAATTCTGGGGTTATGGAAGCAATGAAATTTTGAAGGTGTTTGGAGCTGCTGTTTCGTTGTTGAAGACCTTTCCCTGCAGAAAGCTTGAACAAGTGGTGGTCAATAGGAGAGATGCTGGTGAGTGAGATGGTTGAGGTACATTTTCGTAGTCTTGTACTTTCAATTTCTGTCGCGTCATTCGTGCGATAGGCAGTCGGGTGTTGTCATAGAGGAGAATTGGTCCTTTTCGATTGACCAATATTGGACAGAAATCTTGTAATTCTTGGTGCATTTTGTCGATTTCCTGGCAATACTTATTTGCTGTGATGATCTCGCCAGGATTTGTTCGTGGATGACTGCAATCGCCGACCACCGAACAGTGACCATCATCCTTTTTTTGATATGAATTTGGTCAGAGGACGTTTTTTGGTGCTCCATCTCTGAAAAAAAAACTGCACGGAATGCCGTCGATTGTTATAAAGAATCCATTTTTCGTCAAATGTCACAATGTGATAAGAAAAAAAATCGATCGTTTTTGTTGCTCGAAGAAGCACAGAGCGGACATCTTTACGATGATTCATGAGTTTTGTTCAGCTTGTGCGGCATCCATTTGTTGAAGTTGTTTTTTTTTAAATCAATTTGGAGTAAGTATCGATCAACTGTCGAATGGTCAACATTTAGTTCCTCTTCAACCTCTTTAGTTGTTTTGCGCATGTCCGCTTCAATAATAGCCCTCAATCGCCGAAGGACATCCATGACCTTCTTCATCTTCTAGACTCTCGTCTCCGTTTCGATGTTTATTTGAATGATGAGCTGTATGTTTGTTGATGGTCCGGTGGCCGACTACTTGGTTGATATTGCGAGCAGTTTCCACTGATTTACGTCCCATTTTGAACTCATTACAGCAAAATTGCTCAAATTTTCTCTTTTCCAGCATTGATTTGACAGCGTCAAATATACCATGAAAAATTATGGAAAGAAAATAGTGGGAACACAGTGGAAGTTCTCATTTTAAAATAATGTATTTCATGAACAAAGTTAAATGATAGTTTTTTTCACAAAATATGCATCAAAGTTTAAAATAACTAAAACAGGAATTATTATTACGGCCAGACTTGACTGAACAGAGCAACTTCTATATCTAAATGTATCTTGATAGAGTGATGGCTAACAAACTAATCTGGCAGACCTTTGCGAGGGGTGTGATTTCAGTCCTATTGACTCCGCTATCATGGCAATGTGCCAGAATTACCGCTGGCATTTCCAGTTATAACGTGGGTGTTGAGGTCAAAGAGAGCCAACTGTATTATAACCGATTATCGGTGTCGCCAAATTAGCTCTTTTGAAGCTAAATCTAGCTCTTGCACAGCTAGATTAATATTTCGGGGTCCACCATCCACCTGCGTTATATTGCAAACCGCAGGAAATTCAGTCACACAGTGAATTCAGTCATTACTGTTGTAGCCCTGCACCTGACACAGCTAAGTTAAGTACAACTTTCAGTAAAACAAAAATCATGTTCAACAATCACATTGAGAATAAGAACATAACTGTCAAAATCGAAAATTTAAAACTGGGGAAAGTAGACCATTATATCTACCTAGGACAACGAATCTCCATGAAACCCATGAAAGAAGAAGATATCAAGCCAAGAATCACCCTAGGATGGCAAGCCTTTGGCAGAGCAAGCTCAACCTTCAAAAAGAAGTCGATCCTAATAATCATAAAATGAAGAATATACAACCAATGCATCCTCCCAATAGTCATTTATTGAGCTGAAACATGGAACCTAACCAAGAGACAGACTTGCAAACTGAGAAGCATGCAACGTGCACATGAGAGAATCATGCTCAACCTCTCATGGAGAGATCACAAGACAACACAGTATATAAGAAAGAAAACGGGAGTCAGAGACATCATAGAATCTATTAGAAAACTTAAACGGCAATGGGCAGGCCATGTTGCAAGAATGACTGACAACTGATTGCCATTTCGACTCACAACATGGATCCCCAGAGATCACATACGAAACCAAGGCTGACAAAATACAAGATGGATAGATGAACTGGACAAATTTAGAAAATACTGGCTCTGCAATGCCCACGATAGAGAAGTGTGGCGAATCCTGGGGAAGGTCTATGTTCAACGACGGGCGTTAAAAGACTGATGATGATGATGATACCCCGATTAATGTGGTTAATTCATTACGAAATCTTTCTGCACTGTTCAAAATTGCATATTTCAATGTTTTATCATAATTTTATGCGTTTTTCACAGCCTATACTTAGTTACATTAAATTGTACAGCATTACTAAAACTGCACTTCATCGAAACCCGCACTAATCAAAACAGCTCTGAAGAAGTATTCACGTATCTTCAATATCTACATGCAAACAATGTTCAACATCCATTTTAGAGAGTTTGTAAGTTGCTTAATCTTGCATACCATTGCTAGTCAATTAAGTTTAATCCTCACAGAATGCCTTACACTCGTAACCTTACTAAGCTAAGCTCAATAAATACCCTGGTATATCGCTGTGCTGTAATAAGTCAACAACCTAGTCCATAGAATATCGTATAGTATCCGATCCATCCTCCTGAGTAAGCTAAGTAAGTGTGGTGAGTTCTAGCCTTACTGTTATGAGATGCTAAGCGCAGGGTTTTCATTTTGGCTAATTTATGGCCAAATTTTGCAAATCTGGCCTTTTAAAAAAGCATTTAGCTGGAAACGCTTTGGTTTGGCCATATTTAAATTCTTGGACATTTTGACTTTGTTACAGTAGTATTTTTAATAAATTTCTATTTTCGTCGTGAACTGTTTTGTAAACGATAATCATTATTACTTATTTTTCATACCAACTAATTATACTAATAATTTACTTGCATCATATTTTTCCAGTTGTTTTTTTATCGCCCAGCAACTGTAAAATTAAGGTAAATATTGGTATGTTTAAAAAAAAATTAGTACTAATGATTTCTAGTACCTCATCAAATCTTAGGAAAACATATATTATAAAATAATTGCTTTTACAACAATTTCCGCAGTTGATCTCTTTTTGTGCGTGTTTTTGTCAGAAACGTCTCTAACTATCTGGCAACCCCTGGTTGACCGAGCTAGTCAAGCAAACTGTTCACTACTGCAGTGTACTCTCTCTGTCCTTGTGCCAGACTAAGCAACGGGGAAGCCCGGTTGGTTGCCTGTGATTGACTAAAAGTTTGTTTGCGTGATTGTCTGACAGATCAATTGCAAATTCAGTGAGTTCTACTTTAGCAGGGTGAGCCACTATAATGTCCTCCATTATCAGATTAGACTGAGTTTAACATACGATTGGCCTCTGTCAAGTTTTTCAATGGATGTAACAGATATTTACTGATACGACAGCCTCTCCGAAGAGAATCCTATTCTTTTTATTTGTAGGATATCTTATGATTTGTGATGGTATCATTCGTTTACATTATGATCGTTTTTTTTTTTTTTGGTAATATGACGTGTACGTTTTTAGAGGCCTCAGTTGCTGACTCAACAATCAACAAAAGGGGGCCAACTGCCCTGCTATTTACCCATAGCTAAGGTTCACCGATTTCATTTTCCATAACCGTTATGCTTCTCTATAAGTCTATAATCGAAGCCAAATCGTTGACACGATTCTCTTAGTATCATTGTCCCTTCTATGCCATCATCATTGTCATTATTACTATCATTATCGCAGGTATAATTCCCTCTGAGCTGTGTACATGTGCATGCACGAATACACGTTGTGCAACCAGCGTAGAAAAAATGAATGTGCGCACAAAATATTAGTTACATGTAATAATGTAATAGTTCAAAGTATAAAATAAGATCCTAAGGAAATAAGTTACTTCGTGGAATGCGATCATACGTGTATTATATCGAGACATGCCAATAGAGTTTTATTAGCCATGACAGTTAGACTGTGTCAAAAACAGAAATGTCATGTTTTTCTTCGCACAAGCATTTAGTGTGCACTCACTCTTGCAACGTGGAAAAAATATGCTCAACCAAAGATTTTTGCGTACAATGGCTACTAAAAATTAAAAGAAACCCTGATTGCAGGCATCGATGGAGTGTTTTTGCTGTGACATAAAAAAACCTTTTGTGAGGAAAGACAGGTACAATTGTAGCGTCCCTTCACGCATTTAAAAAAAAAAAGAATTGTAATAATCGGGCAATCTCGGCCATTTTCCTCACAATTACTGATTCTTGCTTTTTTTATAGCCATTGTTGCATCGAAGAATTTCTGGTATTCAATTCACGTGCGAATAGCTCCAATTACCCCCCCCCCCCCAGGAAACCTACCCTTACCCGTGCAGTGTAGTCAAGTACGGTTGGCTATTTATTGCAAAAACTGTCTTTAAACTGGTTAAAACCGGCTAGATCTGTCTGTTTATGGCTAAAATATTATATGTACACATTTAAAGCCTACATAACTACTCACCAAGACCTCGGAACAAATTATTTGTGAAAAAATTGTACGTTTACTTTTTTAAATCTTACTATTTATTACTTTTATGAGAATTTGAGGAATTTTAAAATTTTAGGATTTTTCAAAATTTGAAGTTTAAGAATTTTGAAGAGAATTAAAAAAAAATCAGAATATTGAGAAGCATAGTATTTCTGTTTTCATTGCTCAACGACCTTACCCACCAAAGGTTGTATGCGTTTTTTTATATGTGCGTTTGTCCATGCGCTCCTGGCCATACCATTTTGTCCACAGATTTGAAAATTAGCTTCAGGACTCCATTAAATCTCTTCTTGGAACGCCTTTTTTCAAAAGAAATTTTGTGGAAAGAAGAAGCTTTTTTGACTTTTTGGGACCTTACTCTGACAGGTTTATTATTAACATTTAGATTCTCGTGAAAATGTAGATTTTTACTCTTTTTCCCCAGCATCAGTGATGTCATAAATAGAATCTATTATTTACCATATTTCTTCTTCGATGGAATCATTTTACATGACTCGAAATTTTGACGCTACGGTTGTTCAGTTATTCACTGTGAGGGCGACTGTATTGTTAAACTTACTAATTATTTAAAAGAAAAAAAATGAACAGATTTTCGGCTATCGTAGATTTTTATCGGCTAAATATGAAAAGAAACCTCCGGCCGGATCTAACTGAAAAATCGCTACTTTGGCAACCCTGAGTCGCAAATGCCATAAACAGCGTCTTTCCACTCCCGCACCGACCTTGCCAGTTATCCATTCATTCCCGTCAAGGCCCAATCCTAGAGACTTTATAAATATTTAAAGCCAATTTGATCCCACCGAAGATGATACCCGGTTGTTGATCAATGGATTCCTGAAATAACTTGATGATTGTCATAGAAGAGAAGCATCCATCGATTGCAATGGATCATGGCTATTTTTCTTTTTTTATGAGGAAGGGAGGCAGGAAAATCCTTTTTGTTTGTTTGTTTTTGAATTGTTAGAGATAAGGGCAAAGTGGAGGTGGATAGAACTAGAGGCAAAGAAAAAAAAAAGATATTGATGTAATGGAAATGAAAAGAAAAACCAAGAGTTATATAACTTAAAAACAACGAGAAAAACAAAGATGGATTTCTTGCAGGGATCGTTTTGGAATAACTCAAAAATATGTAAAAATGCATTTAAAAGATACCATGAATGACTTCGACAATGTAAGAAAATAAAGAGCCCCCCCCCCAAAAAAAAGAAAAGAAAAGAAAGGAAAATCGAAGAGGTCTGGGTAATCACTCAAAAGAAACCGCCACATGACCAATGTTTTTCGGCAGCACGTCGTGTTAGGGGTAATAATAATTATCTGGTCTTCTGTTGGGCGGTGATCACTGAAAAAAGTCCGAATATTCAAAAACGAAAACTTCGGGAGCAGATTAGCACACATTACATTGTTAATTGGCATTGCCACAAAAAAGAAAGTAAAGAAACATTTTTCTAGACATAATAAAGAGTAAATGTTAAAAATTTCGGCCTTGTAGCACCATCGGTGCTGCCTCTAAGTCTGATTCATACCCAGATAGCCAGCAAGCCAAACCCACTTGAAAACTGATGAAACCTATGTTGACAGATTTGATGACTGTTTCGATTGAAGCTTTCAATGAAGATAGAGAAAGAAAATGTCTTTTTTTCCAGGAATATTTTAGGAAAGAAAAAAAAAGAAGTTATATAATGAGGCCTAAGGACAGGTGGGAAGACTTTATTTGGAGGGAAAAAAGAAAAAGAAGAACAGGAAAATTCGAAGGAAGATATAATGATATAGCCCCTTCCCCCAACCCCCGAAAGAAGGTCGACAAGTCAAGTAAAATAAAGGGCTAAAGAAGAAGTAGAGAAAAAGTTAGAAAAATAAAAGATGAAAAATGTACTAAAGGAAAAAAAACAAAAACAGACAAACCTGGCTGTTACAGGGTCAAACTCTACTTCTCCGGTTCCAACTGAAGATGATTGCTGCAACTTTCTATTGCATATACATATATAATGAGTAAAACACGCACACACACACACACACACACATATATATATGTATATATATATATGTATATATATATACGTATATATATATATATATATATATATATATATATATATATACGTATATATATATATATATATATATATATATATATATATATATATATATATATATATATATATATATATATATATATATATGTAAATGCATTCATTAAAAATGAATAACCCCTTGCATATCCATAGCATAAATTTTTGTAATTATGTAAGAAATTGTCAGTTTAGCTCTGTTGGTAAGAGGACAGCCTACCAATCACTTGGTCATGACTTCGATGCACAGTAGGGAAATGTTGATTTCACAGACGTATCTATTTATAAAATTTAACAAGTCTTTGTGCATTTCTAACATACACTTAGTCGTATAAGTAAAACTTGTCGGTAAGAGACGAATCAGTTGGTCATGGTTTCAAATTATGGTAGGGGAATGTTATTTTTTACTCCCCTAAATTTGGTGGAGATTGTTCTAGTTATTCTTGTTACGCTACAAAAATAAAAAAAACGAAAAAAAAAAAGAATTTAACTCCAGGTTTAGATGAAAGTTTGACAAAATCAAAGAAATGGGTGTAAATATAATTGTAAAGAACTATTATAAGGATGGGGAGGACATCACAACTCACGACATGGATCCCCCGAGATCACATGCGCAACTGAGGCCGGCAGAATATTAGATGGAGAGACGAGCTAGACAAATTCAGAAAGTACCAGCTCCCCGACGCCCATGATAGAGAAGTGTGGCGAATCCTGGGGAAGATCTATGTCCAATGACGGACATTGAAGATCTGATGATGATGATGATGATGATGATGATGATGATGATGATAAATTATGAAGTCCAGACAATTGACAGAGAGCATCTCTAGAAAATAAGATATTTGAAGGGGCTGGGGCTACAGATACCGGTTCCTCGGTGAAATAAGTAAGTGTCATTATCATCAGTCTTTTAGCATCCGTCGTCGGACGTAGACCTACCCCCAAATTTGCCAGACCTCACTATCGTGGGCGTTTCGGGGCCTGTATTTTCAAAATATGTTTAGTTCGTCAAGCCATCTTATATTTTGCCTGACATAGTTTCCGGAGACCCATGTAAAAAGAGCAACAAGAGCAATCTTCACCAAAAAGAGGGATGTAAACCAATATGTAAAATCAACATTTCCTTACTGTGATTGAACTCACGACCAACTGATTAAACAATAAGTTGTCTTACTGAGTTGAATTGAAAAGTCTTAGATTTTAACGAAAATGTATCATTCGGTTATGCAAAGGCTTATTTCATTTTAATCAATACATCTCTCTCTCTCTCTCTCTCTATCTATCTATCTATCTATATATATATATATATATATATATATATATATATATATATTCATATTTTCCAAAAATGTATCTGTATCATAAGGTATACGTGTGTGTATGTGTGTTTGTTCTCCATGACGTCGAAAACTACGCATCACTGAAACAAAGGCATGTCTGGAATCAGCAGGTCTTAAATTACCTCGAGCATCGACTTTTTATGGTGTCTCCTCGGGCGTTCTCAAAAGACAAGTCTATCGAAAAACATTTTTCTTTGTGTTCTTTAACCGAGAATTTCACAAAATAACTATTAATGATAGATCTATGAAATCAAACTATACGTACGTTTTGAATCAGGATCGTTCACGATGTTTTTTCTTTCATCCTTTACTTGAACCTACCCGCTCAGAGAGAAAAAAGCACCAACCCTTATATAAACAGAATCCAAATCAAATTATAACGATAAAATATTGGCACAATTTAAATCCGATGGTCAACTTTGGCATTCAAACTACTAACGCCGGAAGTGATAGAATGAATATACAGTTTTTGAAAAAAATCTTCAAAGTTCCCTGAGTTCTAATGAAATCTCTATGAAATATTATTTCTTATCCGGGTTGCCTGATTTAGAGGGTTTATTTTTCTCACCCAGGCAATTCCAGGTAGCCTTGCTAGTTATATCTACAATACAAAAATTGCAATAATCATTTTCAATCGGAATAGACGTTGGGATGGAGTTCGAATCTGAAGCAGCTGGACTTGATAAATTCATTCTTGTTCAAGTTCTTTTCAATTGCATTCTCCATCTTCTTCTTCTTCTTCTTCTTCTTCTTCTTCTTCTTCTTCTTCTTCTTCTTCTTCTTCTTCTTTTTCGTTATCATATTCTTCTTCTTCTTCGTCTTCTCTGTCTCCTTTATTTTCTTATTTTCCTTTTCTTGTTTTCCTCTTGATCTTTTTATCTTCTTTTCCTTTTTTTATTGATTTTTTAAAAATTTCTTTTCCGTTATCATCATCATCACCATCATCATCTTCTTCTTCTTCATCTTCTTCTTCTTCTTCTTCTTCTTCTTCTTCTTCTTCTTCTTCTTCTTCCAACAGGGCATGCTGCCAAAAGGCGTTGGTCGCGTGACTGTTTCCATTCAGTAACTTACCAGACGCCCCATGCCCCCCACCCCCATTTTCTTTCTAGTCAAACACAAACAAAATCTAATCTCATCCAATTCCATATTTCCTTCCACGCTCTCTTCTTTATCCCGTGTTTATTTGCTGAATTATTTTCTTGTCTGCTTCATTTTGAAACCTGAAATTTTGTGTGGAGACACTTAATTTCATTCACTTATTTTAATAGCTTTTTTCAAAGAAGATGTCAGGAAGAAAATTATGAGACTGGAAAATAATTGAAAAACAACGTGATCACTTTTGAAGAAAGAAAAAAAATCGGGAAACAAAAATTGAAGTATGCAATAAATAAACAGATAGAAGTTTTCTGATATAGGCTTTTCCCATTATAACGTAGGTATCGGGGCCCAAGGAAACCAAGCGCGTCATAACCGAGCCACGTTAACTTGGGTTGGAGGTTGTACAATAAGAATAGAAAAACAGAAATAATCGTGTATTGTAGAATAGCTGAGAAAGGTTTGAACAAATAAACAGCGGCATTCTTTAATATTTGTTTTTTTTAAATTAGATAATACCACAACCGTAATAACCACAAAAGGTCTGGTAGATCACTCATTACAAACTATCCCCTAACTAACGTCTTTCGGTAACTTATAATGCAAATTGAACCTCCCTCCCATCTAAAAACCTATTAAGGGGGCAGGGTTAGTTAGAAAAAATAAAACAAACAAAACCAAAAAAAACCCAAACAAACCCCAAAACAACAACACTAATAAGTAGATATTTAATTTTTTAATCGTTCTGCTTCATTGCCGTGGTGCGTATACGAAACACATACATAGCCAGCCAACCAGCTAAACATGCTTAAAAACTGAAAAAAAACATGCCAACAATTTTGGTTGACGGTTTTGTGATATATTTCAAAGCTTACTAAATTTCATTATTTAAAAACGAAATATTCACATTACGACTTAACCCTTTCAACGTGTAGAGAGTTGTACTTTGAGATACGCTGTATTCTGGATTCCCGAGGAAGTCTAATTTTTTTTATTGTCTAATTCATTTAATTTTTGCAGTTGGTTAGCCAGTGTAAGTCAAATATATTTCTTGATGGAAGTGGAGTGTGAGTTGTGGCACCTTTGTCCTCAAATGGGCTTACGGTGCAGTAAAATAGCGGTCAGTCCAAAGTATCGGGCTTACAGATTCAGAGGAGAATTCTGTTCCATTTTTTTTTAGTTTTGTGGACGTGGACGATGATGTAGGTAATATTGTTGGGGTCCACTGACCACAAACCGTGCTATAATGAACCGCGTTATATAGGAGGATGTCTGTATTATGATCCCCATTGAGATCGAATGAACATTTTTGGAGTAACAGTATCCTGCAGCGTATTGGAATAAAATTAAATGTAACTCATGGACCGGTCTGTGTTGGCGTATGTATGTGTTATTGTCTGTGAATGCGTGTAAGTGCATGTGCGCATGCGCACGAGCGTGTGTGTGTGTATGTTCAGATCAACTTCCTTGGCCTCGTTCTAACAAAGGGAAATTTGAATTCCGAATTGTTTACAACCCAGGATATATATATATATATATATATATATATATATATATATATATATATATATATATATATATATATATATATATATATATATATATATATATATATATATGAGTGAAGATGCCAACTTTGGCTCCCTTGAGATGATAAAACTCAATAGCAATGGCTTGCAAGTCTTGATGTTAGGACTAAACCGACTTTGGCGCCAGGCCAGATTCTTTGGGTCTCCAAATTCAATTTGCTATTCGTTAACAAGAGATGTCCGCTAGATAAGATCACTCTCACGAAGGACCGAATAGGAGCACCGTGGTGTAATCAGTTCACCTCGTTGGATCACTTCTGTGAAGCGTTCTTCCTGTGCAATCTCGAGGGTATTGTATCTAGTGTTGGCAGAAAAGGAGAGAAGAGGTAGGTGAAACGGCGATTGGCTGACTGCCGCTGTTGTTTGTGTTTTGACGGGGCAGCATGTATTTGTAACATGGCAATGTATTTAGGCTTAGCGCTGGAGAGTAAATATCGGCTGCTTCTGAGCACAAATGGTTCAAGTCTGGAGCCCAAGAAGTCAAAGGTTGGCTTTCTAGTTTGCTGCCGATTTTCTTGATCAGCAAGCCCCCCCCCCCACACACACACATATATATATATATATATATATATATATATATATATATATATATATGAGGCCTGTCAGGAAGGTATCTTGTCAGTTCAATATCAACGAAAAAATAGCGTACCTATGGCCATGGCGCCATAGTTCTCTTCAAAGTACTCCCCTTGGAATCTTCCTCAATAATCTCAGCTTCCGTTACAGAACAATTTGCAAAGTTTTTTTTTTTGAATCGCTATCAGTTGCTTCGTTCCGTTGTCTTTAATCTTCAACACTGCCTTAGGTCTCTTTGGGGAAAATCCAGAAGTCGCAAGGAGTCGAACTTGGATCGTACAGAGCTGGCAGGCCAGGCCGATGCAATAATTTGCACCTCTCCTCCAAAAAAACAAACAAACCAAAGAGCACAAGACTTGAAGAATGGACAGGCACATAAATGCGTCAGTCACGCAGTTCACCAACTCAATCAATGGTGTCCCACTACCAACTGAATAACTTCCTGGGAGAGTTTCTCTTCACTCATCTCCAGACAGGTTCCCATTGATTGTTTGTTACCTCTCTTAACGTGAAAAATCTGTTCCACGAAACGTCTTCTTAGATGAAAATTCATTGATTGAATAATTAAACCTATGTGATTTCACTAATTCGTTCCCAGTAATGAATATCGAAACCCTAAAATCTAGATAACAATCTTATAAATAATGCACGATGTATCAATTATGTACAGTTAATTGATTACTTTCTAAATAATGTATAAATACAAATAAACATGTAAATAATACAATAAAATACAATCAATGCCTCTTAATTATTACCTATAGTGCTGAAACATGGAATCTAACCAAGAGACAGACCTACTAATTGAGAACCATGCGACGTGCACATGGAAGACATGCTCAGCCTCACATGGAGAGACCACAAGACAGCACAACACATCCGGGATAAAACAGGAGTTCAAGACATCATAGAATGCACTGCAAAACTAGAATGGCAATGGGCTGGTCATGTTGCAAGAATGGCAGACAATTGCTGGACATCAAGACTCACAACATGGATCCCAAGAGATCACATGCGCAACCGTTGTCGGCAAAGTACTAGACGTAAGGACAAGCTAGACAAATTCAGTAAGTACTGGCTCCGCAACGCCCACGATAGAGAAGTGTGGTTAATCCTTTGGAAGGCCTATATCCAACAACGGACATTAAAAGACTGATGATGACGATGATGATGATGATGATGATGATGATGATGATGTTTCCCAAACAATCTGTCGGTTTGTCTGTCTAAAAATAAGCTCGTAGACACTAGATTTGAATCTTTGTCATTGGAGTCCTTTGCTCTGAGAGGCACCACTGAATTGATATTTTAGCGTCAGGTTACCTTCTCGAAAAATCCCCCTTCCATACCTCCCAGACGTGATCTGTCTCAAGCAGACACTCGACTGAATCGATTGCCTCAAACAAGAAATAAGAAATGTGTTAAACATTTTCATTGGCCGACTTTCTTTAATATACTTCAAAGCGAGAAAAAAAGCGCCTAGTTTTTATTTTATTTTCCCCGTTGTCGATTGCCGAAGCTTGAAATACCATTGAGAAGATCCTTGTACCAACTGTGAGAGGCCAGGGGAATTACATCCTCCCCACGAAGAATGGCAAAGATCAAGGACGTGGCTTGAGATTCGGGGACTCAAGAAGCTTGTCCCCAGGAGAGGCCCCTCTTTCTAACACTGAGCTATCCCTCTCTTAGTGAGATCTGTTATTGTGTGATGTTCGTAGAAACTGAGTTGGTGAACCACTATTCATAACGCTTTCCGGGCCTCTTTCTACTTGGTACCTCAGTTACGCCCCTGTCAAAGATATATAATGAACCGTTTCTATAGAACGGGAAAACCTTCAATTTCGGGGAATTACATCGACTGAAAACTCCTTTAAAGACATGCATGTAATAATACGGACGAAAGTCGTTATGGTCGACCGGTTTTGAGGCCGATCGTACTAGTGATAGGGAAAAGAGATAACGAACAGGCACGATCTATTTATCGTAAGATTGACAGTAGCGACATAGGTTCGAGGATTCGACATTGATTAATGTGAAAATATAAAATGAAATGAAGCTAAAGCAGGTCTGGTTAGTCACTCAAAAGGAACCATTACGGAACTGACGACTTGTGGCAGCATGGTGTGTTGGGAGTGATCAATTAAAAAAAAAATTGATCAATGAATAAGTCACTTCTCCCGTCCTTTGTTTCAAGGTGATCACTAAAAAAAGTTCGAATTTTCAAAAAACGAGCGCGTACACCGTCAGATGCAGACTGAAACACCAATTTAGCACAAACTTACATGGCAAATTTGACCTTTAAAATTGAGAAAAAATACGTTTTAGACTTAAGGAAGACTGAGAATCTAGTTGTTATTAATAAACACGTCAAAAGAAGTCAAAAAGCTTCTTTTTCCAAAAATTAGAAAAAAAAAGACATTTTAGGGAGTGTGTAGCGGAGCACTGATGCCAATTTTCAAGTCTGTAAACCAAACTGTTGTAATGAGTGAACTTCTGTCTGGAAAATTAGTCCCCTTCCCAACTTAGTGTACGTAACAGTCACAAGTACCCCACTCTAAAACGACTCACTGCATTCAGCGTCCCAGCACCTCTTTTTTCTACAGAGCACATCCGTTCAGAATATCATAACGGTATAGCCAGATGCTATGGAACAACCGGACGAATAAAAAGGGATAGAACCCTTCACCACTAGTGGTTCAATTATTTACTACAACTACTGCTAATCCTTCGTTAACGATATCGACTAAATCACAAGACACAATGACGAGTCACATTGTTGGCTAAGCTTCGATTCAAGTTATGCATAAACGCAGGGTTTAATCAATGTATCGACTTATTGTTGAAACTCAATCAATCAAGTAACCAATCAATCGTTGAAAACAATTGGTGAAGGAAAGCGAAAAGAAAGGCGAAAAAAAAACGATGAAAAGAGTGCCTCCCCCCCCCCAAAAAAAACAAAAACAAATGGATTCTGTCAATTTTATAGATTTTATAACACGTTTTTCGTCTGGGTCGAAAACATCCGAGACTTGTACCAAAAAGATCGACTCTGTCAGGGTCTGTATCTGCCTCGTCGTTGTTGTGCTTCTTTCAAGTCATTTAATGTTGTTTTTGTTATTGGTAAGAAGCAGAATGAAATTATGCTAAAATGAGTCAAAATGGAAATAAGTCGTTGATAGCTCGACCCGGCTTAATAACAAACCCGCAGCTCGGAATTCTGAGCCATTGTTGAACTAAACTAATAATCCTGCTTTTTATCGAATCTGACAGATCTGACAGAGGAGGATGGAGGAAGTAAGAGTATTCGTATTGAGGCAAAATATGCGCTTGTAGTAACCTGCGTATGCACGCCCTTGTGTGTGCGTGTACGCTTTTGTGAGTGCGAGAGGGGCTCTGCGTGTGTTAAGTTATTTAAGTACCTAAGTCTAAGTATCCTCGTATGTAATATATTCATATATTATGCGGTGCCAATTTCCCTTGCAGTGAGCGCCTCACTTCTGAAATTCAGAGTGTGTAATAGCAAGGTCACGTCTTTTGGAAAATTGTGATCTGACAGCGCTGATATTTCCGACACGTAAAAATTCTGCATTTGAAAAGCAAGAGTACGTCAATCATGAGAGCCACATGAATCAGAGAGAGGACTAAGGTGGAGAATATAATACAAATAATTAAACCACAAAAATGGAGATGGGCTGGACATTTAACAAGAACAGATGACAACAAATGTTACTAAATACTAATCTATTGGTGCAATAATCACAGTAGGGAAAAGACAAGATACAAGATGGTGGGGTGAAATGGGAAGGTTTACCGTTAAGATGTGACAGGGCCTGTGAATGGAATAACCCTTAAGCCCATGCAATGGAGTGAATACAACATGCACCACAGTTAAACCAAGACCCCTGTTATGGCCCAACGAGATTGCACGGATAGGAGCAAGGCCCATAATTCGTTGGTTTAACAGGAGCTTCCTTATTCTGACAGATGCCCAAGCTAACTATTGAGGTCTGATGTCCCTTTGCGGGAGTATTCAGACATTGTAGCCGACGTGGGTCGTTGGAGCCCAGGATGTGAACACTGTCCATGAAGAAACTTGCAAGCAAGTCAGTACCCTATGACGTTACACTCACGGTTATTAAGCTTAGCTCATTCTAGCAAAGAACCATGTGTGTGTAGCACCCAGTGAGGACTGAACTCATTGCAGTAGATCAGCGAACTTAGCTTCCAAACATCTCCACAAATGCAAAGTATGGTACAAGTTCATTATATAAACACTAGTATGATACCAGTCAGAAAAAGAAAGAGACCAAGAATCTCATAGAAAAACGCAGGAATCTCACACTAGTGATACGACTAGAGAAAGGATTGGAGCAACCAAACTAGATAGAACTACCTAAAAGAGACTTAGAGAAGATAGATGAAGATACACGACAGCAGACATCGAAGCAATAACCAGTGTGTCCTCGAAGATAATTGAGACCAAACAACGGACAGGGCCGCATTGTCGAACGTTCCCACGGATTCCACAAAAAACCCCCCTTTTTTTTCCTCCTCGAAACACAGAAGAACGAACAAAATATACAAATCACAAACAACCAGTTTTGAGAAGTTACTCAGTGGGAGGTAAAGCAAGCCAACAAACAAAAGAAAGAAAATGGCCCCTTGACCAGCTAACATCACCATCTACCTACTCAAAAAAGCTGGTAAAGTTATTGCTAGGAAGATAGCCACCCTATTCAACTTACGCCCCAAACAAAGCAAAGTCCAGGGAGATTGGAATACTGCAATCATAATGTTTTCATATAAAAAAGGGAACCCAAGAGATCTCAACAACTACAGGCTGATAAGCCGACTCAACTGCATCTACAAACTTTACACCAAAATGATCACAAACCAAATCATCAGAGCAGTAGATGAAAACTAACCCTGGGAACAAGGTTGTCTCAGAAGAAGCCACTCAAACCATCGACCACCTCCATTCGGTAAATCAAGTAAAAAAAAAAACAGCAGTATATGAAATGCCACTCGCTATGGCATTTACTGACTTTAAGAAGGCCTTCGACTCAGTGGAAATCACCAGGGTTATTGATGCTGTCAATCAAGAAAACGTAGACCCAGTATATGTCAGAGTACTGCAACGTATCCACCGACACATCAGTTCCTTTATCTTGCTACATAAAGACTCGAACCCCTTGAAGATAAAGTGATACCAGCTCACTCAAACTCTTTGCAGCCTGTCCCGAGACGATTTTCCGAAACCTAGATTGGGAAAATAGAGAAATCAGAATAGACAGCGTATACTTAAGTAACCTCAGAGTTACTGACGACATCGTTCTTTTTGCTGAGAACCCTCATGACCTCCACATGATGCTGGACACATTGAACGAAGAAAGCAAGAGAGTTTGCATCCAAATGAACTTCAGTTAAACAAATGTACAATGAACATGTTGAAGACAAAGACACAACAATCAAAATCGAAGACGGAGAACTGGGAATGTAGATCATTACATCTATATAGGACAACGAATCTCCATGAAGTCCCCGGAAGAAGGGGAAATCAAGCAAAGAATCACTTTGGGTTGTCGAGCTTTCGATAGAAAAAAACTCAATCTTCAAGAACAAAAAAATCCCGCTTCTGCTAAAATGAAGGGTAAAAAAAGCAATGCTTACTTCCTGAGAGTCACCTATGGAGCTGAAACATGGAACGTAACAAAAAGACTGACCCAAAAAATGAGAACGATGCAACATGCAAAAGAAAGAATCACGTTGAACATAACATGATTTTTATTGATTCTAGTGAGGGTTGTTCTTATTTTTGTTAAAATGGAACAATAAATTCAAGTCCTGTTTGGGAGTTTGCCAAAACTACAGTTTTGGAGTTTGCAAAAAAGAAATTAGTAATATATACATAGTGTGAGAACATAGTTACCCCTCCGCCAAAACGTAAGGGAACGCCATTCTCACATATTCCCACTGCTCTATACTACTGATTTCTATTCCCTTGTACTAAAATAAACTAAATTTGACCAAACTTACACACCTTACAACTAAGCTCGTCTCAGCACTATTCGTGTTTTGAATCGAGTAGTGAGTACACGTGTGTCTGGATTAGCAGGTTATCTCGAATTTTCTTTATTGTTATTCCTTGTCTATATTTTCTATGTTGGCAGGTGTCCAGTCGGACAAGGCAGATATTTTTAGTTCCTTTTTATTTTATTTTATTAAAGCAAATTATTTAAACACGCGATCGGTAACACGCCAGAAATACACTGTATTCAGTTCAGTTTGGTGTTATCATGCCAGACCAAGAGAATTACACATTTGAGCCTTAGCGTCAATATCTATTATCGAATAATAGCAGTCATCGTAAAACATCGACGGTGATCGTGCTTGACCATGCAACAAATTGAATTGGTCGTCTTTGTAACGATTCGAAAAATTTATGCCAACTATTAACATTTATCAGTCGCATGGTAAGGGGGTTTAGTAGGATTCAAAATCGCCCCCCCGGATCCAAATCTAGAGAGCACCCCCCCAAAGCTTTATGAATACTACTTTATCAGCTGCATCTCTACTTTCATTACACAATAACGAGCGTAGGACAAAAAGGGAACCGGACCAAAATTCATTGGACAAAATTTTTCTAGACAAAATTTCACCGGACAATCCTCTCCTCAAAGTGCAAAGCGCGACACAAGGTCTTTGGTCAGATCAAAACATGATAAAAGCTTTTGTAACTGGTGACAGTATACATGATTTTTAACAGGTCTCATAATCTAAATGCACGTAACAAAAGTTATTTTGCGTTCATTCCAAAAATTAAAAAAACAAAACAAAACTCGATATCGAATTTTTTTATCTGGCTTCATATTCTAATCACACATTCGTAAAGCTTATCTATATTTTTAAGTATCCAAAAGTAAAAAAAATAGTCGAATCATTTTTGTATTCTATTTCCTGGCAAACAAATCTATAAGACCTGGTAAACTCTTTACAGAAACTAATCAGGAAATAGAACTTAAGACTGTTTCGATCAATTTTTTAAAACTATTCATACTGTCATCAATTCTTACAAGTTTTAATCTGACCCCAATTTCTTTTATCTTGCTTGGCACTCTAAGGGTTGAAATTTTGCCCAATTTAATTTTGTCTAGTGGAATTTTGTCCAGGGAATGTTTGTCCGGTGCCCTCTTTGTCTGCACTCCACAATAACACACCCCACTAAATTTGAAGTTTACTCATGTCTATATTGCATACACAATCAGTCAATTGTAGTTCACCCTTCAAAGGCCTTCGAAAAAGTTTTGAAGCTAGGAAGATAAGTTGCACATGGCATTACCGAAATGAGTGATCATCAACATTTAAGCACTTGTTTTCTCTTTCGGAAATGTACCGCGCACTTGAAATCCCAAATCACCCACTAATGGACGCTACCATCCATTTCGAATGCCCCTGCATTAACGTAACTGTATAAAATCAGTAAGTCTAGATCTGTTTAACATGTTTCCGATAACCTTGTTTATTTCCTCCAAAAAATACGATTGCATGAAGATTGTTAAAAGGTTATCGCTCTTGATAGCTAAAAGTGGCAAGATTTTCAATTTCCTGCTAACTTAACAGCAAAAAAATATGTATGCTTCAATTAACATTACTGTTCTCGCTATAAGATGCCGTTCTCCAAATCTAAGATATCGTTCTCGAAATCTCAATCTTAATCCTAACACTAATCCCAACCCTATTCTCAACCCCAGTTATAAACTCTAACCCTAACCTCCTAATCCTGACAGTAACCCTTTTTTTAAACTTTTGGTCATATACTACATTTCTAGCTATTAAGTTTGCTGGAAATTAAAACAAAATGAAAATTCTAGCCATTTGCAACCATAAATGGAGATAACTTTGACAATCTTCATGCTATTCTAGGACCAAATAACCAAGGATTACCAATGTTCCCTTGTAGCTAAACAAGTGTCAGAAACGATTTCACGGCAATAAATATACGAGAAATGAACACGAGAGTTGAGAAAAGTATTCAAAAAGAAATAAAAAATTCAAACTGTAAAAGATCCGTTTTCCTGCCTGCAAAGCCGAGGGGATAAAACAACAATAACACGAAGGTTATCGCGTACTTTTTCTCCCGCGCTTAATCCCCCTCCTCCAAAAATAAATAAATAAATAAATAAATAAATAAATAAAAAATAGAAAAAGTAAATAAAAGAAATACGATATTGAATTCAATAGTTTTACGACGGAGAAACTCAAAATGATAGAGAAAAAAAAAGTGAAGGGAAAAGAATCACGATGTAACTGATATTTATTCCGTAATGTATTTGAGAATGTGGTACAATGGCCGACAATGGTGAAAAAGCGGGGGATGGGGTGGGGAGTGAGAGGGGTAATAGACTAGTTTCATGTTGACTGTTCTACTCTTAGCTGAATCTTCCGTGACCCAGGCATTCAGCAATCCTCCAAACACCAGAAGAATTCGGCCGTCACTCACGGTCGACCTCAATCACGAATACATTATCTGCTCTCGAGGACATAAACTATCTCCCCATGATAGAATATCTAAATTTAATTGTATAATATATGAACAAACGGAAATGATGTAACTAGTACCCGACACCCCCCTCCACACATATCGATATATATATATATATATATATATATATATATATATATATATATATATATATATATATATATATATATGATGAAATGGATTTATATGATATGACTGATTATAAATTGTCTTATGTTATATAGAAAAATCCATTTAAATGATCTCCCGCCATTAATGGTTAATGTACCACTCAGCCTGAACCATTTAAATAGAATAAAGAATTACAGAAAATGGGACTACTGCAGAAATCGAACCTGCGCCCGATAAGGTAGCCGCTTCAACGAAGCGATACTCTATTCGTTTGGACCTCTGCATTACCGGCGGCTGTTTAGCTCAATACTAAAGGTGACTTGTATGGCACGCGGTCATGGATACTTACAGACTATGTAAATTTTGATGAAAAAAAATGAGAAAATGGAAAGTTGGAAAAAAGTCAGAAAGTTAGAAAGAAAGAAAGAAGGAAAGGAAGTTCGTTCATTCGTTTGTTTGTTCACATGTATATGTTTACACACACACACACACACACATATATATATATATATATATATATATATAGTCAATTGCCAATTTAGGATCACCAATGTAAAATGTTGATGTGGCAACACTGTCAAGATATATCACCTGATCATCTCCCGATGACAATCAAAATGATATTTTCAAATACCTCCGGAGTTATTCAGGATCGTGCTTTGCCGATATCTTGCCTTCCAGCAAAATGAGCAAAAAATCATCATTGACTAAAATCTAAAGCGCTCAGATAGTTCTTTTACACTAAGTAGGGCTTTCGGAGCGAGACACCCGCCCTCCAAATTATCGTTAATCTAAAGTCTAGGGCATCGACCATTCAAGGAATTCTATACAGATGGAACTTATTGCGATGAGAAAAGACCTGGAAAACCTTGGAAAACTACATCCAGAGACAGCCATACCATGGAACGGATTAGATCTCGGCCGCCCATGAGCTCCTGTGGAAAGGACCGTGTCAATCTTCAATTAAAAGAAACAAATGTGAGTTTACGTACAATTTCGAGGCGATTGAACAAAGGATTTGGTCTTAAATCATATAAAATGGCTGCTAAACCTACGTTAACTACGCTAGTGAAAAAGGAGAGATCGGCTTTTGCTGAGAAGCATCTTCATGGGACCACTGAAAAATGGGCTGCTGTATTGTTTTTGGACAAATCTACGTTGCAATAATTTGTTGTACGTAAAGGGCATATTCGGAGACCTGTAGGGCGTAGATTCAATACACTGTCTCTACTATGAAATATCCACCTAGCCAGATGATCTTGGGAGCCTTGAGCAAAAACAAGCACGGCTGGACAGTATTTTCTGCCCCCTGAATTACTATTAACGGACAAAAGTATGTAAAACTGCTGGAAGACAAACTTGAAATACTCATGGATGTTCATAACACCAGAATATTCTTTCAAGATGACGCACCTAGATAAAAAAAAAATTGTTACAGAGTATCTGAGGAAAAACAAGGTGAAAACCCTGAATGGTCCTGGCAATAGCCCAGACTCAAACTCGAACGAGAATCTTTGAAAATTTAGGAAAGACAAGGTCGCGGACAGACAGCCACCTAATGCTTAAGCATCGGTAAGCACAATAAAGGGAGGTTGGTTGAAAGGAATATCACCCAAATGCAGCGAATTACTGGATAGTCGCACGCCTCATTGCCTCCAGGCAGTGGTCCAGAGCAGAGAAGGCCATACGAAATACTGATGAAGTGGAAATATTCCTGATTTATATCACAGATTCATATATATATATATATATATATATATATATATATATATATATATATATATATATATATATATATATCACTGATTCATATCTATTTATACGACGGATTCATTAATATATATACATATATATGACAGATTTATATATATATATATATGACAGATTCACTTATATATATGACTGATTTGCAAATATATACATCACAGATTCACACACAAATATATATATCGGAGATTTTTACTTATATATCACAGATTCATATATATATATATATATATATATATATATATATATATATATATATATATTTAAAGTTCCTAAAACTTTTAAAGATTCTTACCTCTTTGAAAACAACATGCACAGTCAAGTGGCGATTTCCACAGATCACAGAATGCAATTTTTTAATGTGATCATCGTTTGTATACTTGGAAAAAAAAAACGCCACATGTTATACGTACATCTTCATTCTAGCACGTGTAGCTCGAACACTATCCAACGTGGCGTGATAAATTCTCTTTTATACAAAAGATGAAAGTCGCTGCTACACGAAATAACAGCAGTAAGCACTCGGAAATATACCATTAGTGTGCTGTTTCTCCCTTTCTTTCTCTTTCTCTCTCGCTCTCTCTCTCTCTCTCTCTCTCTCTCTATCCATCTATCTATATATATATAATTGTCAGCGTTGAGAGACTAATAGAGCAGAATGTGAACGGTGGTGAATGAACAAAATGAGGATTTGGAGGTAGAGCAGTTAGGTGGGCCTTTGCATTACTTTGCTGTCTAGCTCATTGATAAGAGCAACGCTATGTTAAAGTGACTAACTATCGATTACAGGTTCGATTCCAGTGGCAGCCCCATCAAAATGATAACTAGCGCATCTATGGTCTTTCCTAATGGTAGTTAAATATTAATTGCTTTGTCCTTCAATATCTAGTGACTCCATGGAACTGCTGAAATCCATTTGAGAACGTGTTTTTTTGCTGCTGCTTTGTTTATCGAGAGTTTATGATTAACGACTGATTATAAAAGGTCAATAATTAATGAATTACTATTATCTTATCTCAGCAGATCTTTGTGGCAATTTCGTGGTTTAACCTTCTTGTATCAGGTCTAAGAAGGGAAAATAATCAAAGAGGAATGACTTGATTTTGCGTCATTTTTTCATACTTTCCTCATCATGTAGGTTTTCTGATTTTTTCTTTCTTTTTTTTTTCAAGGATTTGTCATACTGTTATCTTTCTTTTTTCTTTTATTTTTTTGCTTCTTTCGTCTAATTCGGATTTTTTCTGCCTTCCTTCTTTTTTCTTCTTCCCCTCTTTTTTCTTTCCCTCCTTTTTTCTTCTTTACTTCCATTTCAATTTATTCATTGATTTTCCCTTTTTCTTGCCGTTCGACCTGATCGTTTTCTTCTCGTTAGCTATTCGACTAACGCTCCGTTTCTACGTCTTCTTCTTAATTTTTTTTTCATTCCTTCTTTCTTTCCTTCTATTCATAAACTTTTTTACTTTCATTCTTTTTCTATATTTCATTCATTCGTTATTGCTCGCATTTTTCTCACTATTCAATGTAATCCTTTCGTCTTTCTTTTTTCCTTATTTTTTCCTCAGCTTAAATCTCTTTCTTCTTATTCAGCCAAATCTCTTTCTTCCTATTGTATTCATTCCCTTCCTCTCTTTATTCATTTGTTTATTCTATTTTCTTTCCTTCCTTCTGCCCTCTCTTTCCTTCTTTCTTTCTTTCTTTTTTTTCTTTCTTTCTTTCTTTCTTTCTTTTGTATCCCTTCCTTTTTCCTTCCTTCCACCTTCCTTTCTTAATTTATCTATTTGTTTGTTTTTCCTTTCTTTCTTTCTCTCTTTCTTTCTTTCTTTCTTTCTTTCTTTCTTTCTTTCTTTCTTTCTTTCTTCTTTCTCCTTTCCTTTTTCTCTTTCTTTCTTCGTTTGTTCCTTTCCTTCATTTGAATCTCTCCCATATCTCCTTCTCTTTCTATGCTCCTTACTTCCATTCTTTTTTTTCTCTTCCTTTCTCGCAGAATGTTTCATCAGATAAAATACCCGTTTGGTTTTATTAGATTTAATATCAAATTTGCTCCGTTGCTGATAAGAAGCCGTTGGTTTCAGGGAGAGGAGGATTTGTCGAAACCGGAAGAGCGAGGAAGGAACGACTATGATTTAGGATAATGTGAATCTCGAGAATCCGTAACGTGTATCGCTCGGAGACGAAAATATTTTCGTCTTAGTCAGCCGTTATTTTAAAATAACATTCAGTACCCAACATGGTCGATACAGAAACATACACAGATCACTAGAGGCCGACGCATCGCAAAACGATCCCTCCTTCCTTTAACAGACTGAAATGGTATGCCAGTTAGTTATTTTAAGTTAGGGGCTGTTATGGCTCCTCTTGCAAAGCTGCCGACGTAAAAATATCTTGAGGGGTTGTTGTGTGTAGAACAGTGTCGCGTTTCTGGTGGTGGTACTTCTTCTTCTGGAGTCGAGTTGCTCTGTGTGTGTGTGTGCCTGGAGGCACAGGGGATGTTCCAAAGGTTTTGAGCCAAAAATGCTTAATGAAATTACAGTTGAAACTGTTTTTTTAAAATTCTATTCTAACTTTATTTTTTGACAAAAAACTTTTTTTTCAGTCACTGTTAACTTCAATACGCTTTTCATATCGCTTATGCAGTTGGTAAATGCCATTTAAATGGAACTGTTTGTCCTGCCCAACCAACGACTGTTCTGGAACCGACTGCAGCTCTTCATCAATGGAGAAATGTGCACACTACGAATGGCGCTTCAAATTTGGAAGGAGGTGAAAGTCACAGGGAACAAAGCCAAGGAAATTGGCCGAGTTAGGTAGATCTTCAAAGCCATATTGAATAATGAGTCGTGTGAGTTCCAATCTATCTTACCCCCCCCCACAAGAGAAAAAGATGTGACACAAGGTCGTTTTTAATGTGGGATGGAGTGGAGAACCCAGAAAAATAGCTCTGGTGCCCGCAACCAAAGTTGCGAAAGCGTTGGAACAAGCCCAACCCATCCCTCTAAGTACAATGGGATAGCACTGCTCTGAGGCAGATTGCCCCCCCTGTGACTAGGCCAGGAAATAATGAGGACGAGTCCATAGGCCCTTAGAGTGCTCAGTAATGCCGAGCCTCAGCGTCCCTCATCGGCTACGACATTGCACCAGCGTACGCAGTTTGCACACGCCTCGCCTACCAGTTTTCCGGCCCATTGGATGCCTAGGTGCAGTCTCTACACCCTGGGCAATGCCATGGTGCAGATACTATACTCCGATCAGAAGTTAGACACCGTCAAAGAAAAACAAACAAATAAACAAACAAACAAAATCTATGGATTCTGTGGACTATAATTGCTAAGACAGGTTCGTGGTTTTGCCTTGATGAGATCTCGGCGATTCCTATCACTAAATATGGTATTTATCGTTGAGTTAACAATCAATGAATTACTACGAATACATCACGGAACCATGAGTTATCTTTACAACTATAGTCCATCAAATCCTTGGCTTTTTTTGGTGATGGTGGGGGGTAACCCAGTACATAAACGATGTATCATGATAAGGCAGTCTAATTAAAAGACAATTTAGGATCATCGTCGTCGTCAGACTCAAAACTTTTGGAGCCTCCCCCCCTATATTCACGGAGTCTTTTATGTCGGAGAGAGATGTTTCGTGGCCACCAGAAAATATAACAGTTTCCGTTCACTCTGTGTCAACCGTGAGACCCTTTATTTTGAACCACAAAACAAATCAGGGACGAAAAGCATCTCATGTGGGGAGAGGAAAGCTGGTCATGTTTGTCGTATGCGTGGATGTCAAGCTTATTTATGGGCAATAGTAGACGTACTGGGAACTAAGTATACGAAAGACATTGGAGTCAATATTGGACGACTTGGTGATAAGACGAAGGATCAAAATTATGTTGACCACTGCACAATACTGAGTCAGGTATTGGTGATCTTAGTTTCCTGATCCCTAGTCGCCAGTAATGGAAAAACAACAAAAATGAACACGGGATAAATGTAAAAAAAGCATGGGATGGTTGCGACAGTAAAAAATACATTGCTGTTATCTGTGAAGGTGCTGAATGGAGGACTGGTGAATCGAGGAGACTTGCTATTACCCAGTCTTCAGCAATGACCGCCCAGACATTGGTTGGAATACACAGATGTATGAATGAGCCTTTGAATTGATAAAAAAGGGACCAGTGAACAGAATACTTGGAAAGCCTAGCTATTATGAAATACAATAATATCTCTTACTCCCAACTGCACATATTATTAGAACATTCTTGTCAATGTGAATGTATGCACTACATCAAGCATATATCACTTTATGTATATATGGAAGTATGTCCGGGAAAGTGTTGTATTGATTGTTTATTTAAGAGCCCTACCCGTCCCTTTTTCTTCTTTCTCTTTAAAATCCAGACTGTCATGATTCAAAGTGGCCAGGCGTGGGTCTCTGGTTAAGATCCAGCTGGCGACTTACATACACTGAAATCAAAGCCGCTGCCGCCGTCAACAACAACAACAACAACAACAACAACAACACTAATAATAATAATAATAATGATAATAATAATAATAATAATACGGACAGATACAGGATGTGGCAGACAAGAGATCATGGACATGGCCACGAAAAGGAAACCTTAAGAGAGAAACAGAATCGCTCTTCATGGCAGCTCAAAACAAATACATCAGAAAAAACTATATCAAAACAAAAATTGTCAGAAACGCGACACTGTTCTACACACAACAACCCCTCAAGATATTTTTACGTTGGCAGCTTTGCAAGAGGAGCCATAACAAAAACAACAAAGATGAGGATGGTCCGAATAATAATGGAAATAATAATACCTCATCTCAAAAATTCCGAGTTATACTAAAAATTGTCAGGTGCCGCCTGTGCGGTGAAAGAGATGAGACCGTAAACCACATAACTAGAGAGTGTAGTCAACTAGCCCAGAAGGAGAATAAGCACAGACACGATTGAGTAGCAACAGTAATACACTTGGAACTGAGTAAACGATTGAGATTTAACCATTCAGAAAAAGTGGTACCAGCACAAACCGGAGACAGCCCCGGAGAATGAGAACCACAAATCACTTCGGGACTTATGAATATAATAGACGTGGCTGTGCCTGCAGACCATAGAGTAGAGAGGAAAGAGAGTGAAAAACTGGAAAAATACCAAGATCTGGCAAGAGAACTGAAGAGGGTGTGGAACATGAAAGTCAGGGTAGTACTAGTAATAATAGGTACACTCAGAACTGTCCTAAAGACACTGAGGGCGAGATTGAAGGAACTCGGAAAGTGCTAGAAATCTAAGATCTACGACCCTAACTGTTAGCAGTGGCCCAACAGAAGAGGAGGGAGAAAAAAAAACCCTATCCAAATAGTAATGGAGGTGTGAACCACTGCACTGGTGTGATAGATGAGATGTAGGCTGAAGACCTGAGGAGACTTACTATCACTCTGCCTTCAGCGATGACCACCGGGAAACTGGTGTGAAACTACAGTATTGCTGTGGACGATGAGAGTGTGGAAAGGAAAACTGAAGACTTAAGGAGATTTGTTGTCACTCAACCTCCAGCGGTAACCACCAGGAAACTATGGTGAAATTGTTAATAATAATAGGTCTGCTTAGTCACTCAATAAAAACTGTTACATGACCGATATCTTTTGGCAACATACCGTGTATGTGTGTGATTGGGGTGATCAATTAAGAAATTAGAAAAAGGGGATTATCAACGATAAGTTATCTCTCTGGCAGTGATCACTAAAAGGTCTGAATTTTCGAAAAACAAGCAGCTGGACATTAACTAGTGATCATTTCAGCATAAACCTATATTACAAATCGACCCCAACTGAAAACCTATTGAGAGGGGTGTGTGCAAAACAAAACAAAAAAAAATCACCAGACAATAACCGTAACCCTATAGCTCCATCGATGTGGCCTGTACACCTGATACATACATACTCAGCCAGTCAGACTAGCTTGAAAACTGAAGAAACCTCTGTTGGTTGACGCTTTCTAATAATAATTAAAGATGATGATAAGGAAATGAAAATCGCCCATTACAAAGTCCAGGTTTTACTGTCCTGGGTCATGTCAGGATTGGTCTAGGGTGATATAGTCTTTTGCCCTATTCTTCTTGCTGAGGCATTGAGTACCATTTTTACAGTCTTTGGTATGACTTGAACACTTGAAGACTTGAGCACTTTACCACTGGGCCACGGTGAATGGAGAAAAAGGAATCAAGGTATACCGAGGTAATACTGGGCGGCTAACCACTGCAATGTTACAATAATTGGATTTTTTCATTTAATAAAATGATGATCAGGTCTGGTTAGTCACACTATAAAAACTGTGATGTGACCAACATCTTCCGGTAGCATGTCGTGTTGGGGGTGATGAATTACGGGAAAATTCGAAAAATGGGCGATCAACAAATAAATCATTTCTATCTCTGGGTGGTGATCAATAAAAGAAGCCCCCCCCCCAAAACTGAAAAAAACCACAAAAAACAAAAAAAACAAAAACAAGCATGAATATTACCAATTAAAAACTAAGGGACCAATCTAGCATAACCTTAGATTGCAAATTGATCACTAAAAACATATTTATGGGGAGATTTTAAAAAAGTGTAAAGAAACAACATTTTTTCTAGACCTAAGGAGCGAATATTTAAATTTTCAACGTCATTGGTCTATTGGCACAGCCTGTACTTGCGATATATATATATATATATATATATATATATATATATATATATATATATATATATATATATATATATATATATATATATAGCCAGCAAGAACTGCATAAAAACTGAAGAAACTTATGTTGACAGTTTTGGTGACAGCTTTTGTTGACGGTCCCTAATACATATCAGCTAATCCTAATTAGAAAGTGGCACCGTGTTCATCATAAAACCATCATCCTGTCTGTAGCAATTATTTGATATCACGTAAGCGATCTAAGAAATAATTATTTTGAAAATATTATTATTTCAAAGTTACGCATGGGAAAATGATATGAAACTGTCATTTTTGCCTTGAGTCATCCACCCCGTTCGATGGGAAGAAGACTCATCCGACAAAATGCTTATAAATTCGTCATCAAATGAAATTGAGGCGAAAGGTTATTTTTCATCCGAAGATAATGGACACTTTATTACTTGCTTCCGTGATCAGGCTAGTATACATACATACATACACACACACACATATATATATATATATATATATATGTGTGTGTGTGTGTGTGTGTGTGTACTGAGCATAAAGTAAGAGCTCAGTTTAGCGTGGTGGTTACTTGCAAATACAACCCTCCTCTATGAACCCCCCCCGATTTTTTCTCCGATCTTTTTACCTTGAAATATTCCTCTAGGTCATTGAGTATGCATACCAAATTTGATTGAGTGACACCAATATTTAGGTTGAGGTCTAACAGAGACTTATAGAGTTAGTTGTTTTCAATAATATCACTTTAATCGAACCTCCCGCTAAGAAACTTGATTATTTCTTTTAGAAGAAATCGAATAGTCAGAATTCTTCCTCAAGGTTCACTGAGTATGCGTATCAAATTTGATTGAACCTTGTCAATGTTTAAGGTGCAACAGGCAGAATCAGTGGTTTTATACGTATAGATTTTCCTTTCAGCGATACGAATAAGGTTGGGGAGGAAGAGAATAAGCCTCGAAGATATTTTTCGAATTAAAAGATTGCAGCTGATTTTATTTTGTTGTGACCGGTAGATTTCTGGATATCCCTCGATTTAAAAAAAAAAAGATTTTATGGAACTGATAGATCTAATTAACCATATATCCGTAGAACCCGTACGTCATACATGTTTTTACATGGGATACATCCGTTGGCTCGGTAAAGGTTTCTGACGGATACAGCTTTTTTTTCGATGTTTCTTTGCTGTTGATCAATTTTGATTGGCTGATTCCCTCTAACCGACTTAATTTTTCTCCTTCCTTTTCATGATGACAGCTTATTAGAATATTTCTGATGGACATCGAAATGTAAAAAAATTAACCAATATATTACATCTCCACATACGGCAAAATCGTGTTCGTTGCACTAATACTTGTACGCTCATCGAAGTTAAGCGACGCCGAGCCTGATCAATATCCGGATAGGTGGTTTTATAGGAATACTAGGTGTCGCATGCAGCAACGAAATCGTTCTACGGCCATCTTAGCCTATGGTCTGCCACCGATTAATGGAATTTCTTGCCCAGCTAGGTCAGGACTGTGCACCTGACCCTTTCTCTCATACACACACTGCTTCATGGTGGACACTGACAGTGTGTTCTCCGAGGATCCGCCATATTCGTATGGCAGCGATAAACATATCTCAATATCACTGACAGGTAATTTCTTCGCAGACAACTTATTAGATGTAAAAAG
This sequence comes from Thysanoteuthis rhombus, assembly GCA_963457665.1. NCBI lineage: Eukaryota > Metazoa > Mollusca > Cephalopoda > Oegopsida > Thysanoteuthidae > Thysanoteuthis > Thysanoteuthis major. The sequence continues at coordinate 25,503,696 of OY735210.1, read as the reverse complement.
GAAAAAAAATCTGATCGGGTCGTCACATTTAGATCAGAACATTTGTTAGGATGCTTCTGATTTGTTGTTTTAAAGAATTCTGTTTTAATTTTTCATGACCGTCTCCACTATTCAATTTGGAGCGCTGTGTTTGGACGGATTTTTTCTCTCTAGAATGATGGTGATTGGATGGTTTTAAAAACCTCCTTAGATGGGCTTGAGTTTTAATTCGTGAGACCTGAATATAGATTGAGAATTACGAGTGCAAATTGAAACGCATTTGAGGCATTGTTTGGCTCGTTTCTTAAAATGCTGTTTTAATTTTCTTTTTATTCAATCTTATTCAATTCAAAATTAATTTAATTTTAATTTTTCAGAAAAGAGTTATTTCCTTTGACAACCTTATTTCCCTTGGCAACGTTCATAGCGAGAAATCAATGCGTTCGTTGCAAAAATAACTTAGCTCAAAATTACATTATTTCAAAATTACTGAAGAGATTAGCGCAACTGCTGGAATATATAGAGTCCTAGCCCAGAAATAAATACCATCCGATCTGGTTGACTTAACCCAAGATTTATTGATAGTTTTACGCGACCAGACAAGTAACTTGGAATTCCAAAGGGAATCCCAAACCGATAAATAACACAGCTCCGAACTAAGTCACCTGTTTTGATTTTCTTGACGATATGAAAACAGACCGTGCTCCTTTCCAACTGTCTCAATGGGATCGCTCCTTCTCCAGATCCTGCGCATCATCATCATCATCATCATCACCAGCAGCAGCAGCAGCAGCAGCATTTTAAAGTCGGTCGTTTGATATGGACCTTCTGCCAGACTCGCCCGACGCCTCTACCATGGAATTAGCGGAGCCAACGATTTATGAACTCTCGTTCTGTCACACCAATGGAATAAGAGTTATCTACCCTGGGAGCAGAGAAGGGAATGGCGAAACGGTTAATCGCATAGAAAATGGAATTAGAGAATCGAGTCTGAATTTCGGCTAAAGCTGCTTACGTTCACTTCGAACTAGTGCCCTTGGAAAAGGTACGAATTCACCCCCATTCCATTTATTGGTAAATTGTAGGGCCGATGGAACCTTATGGCCCTATTTCACCTGTCAGAAAATAAGAAAAAATGCTAAACACTATTATCGCTTTTAGCCTTTTTTCTCTTGTCGAAAAAGTGGCGCGAAGAGATCTTTGGAAGAGCGTAATCATCTAGCGTAAAACAATCAGCACAAAAAAGACTATATGCAAATGAGCACATGCCACCCCCCCGTTTTTTTCAGCAATGTTTATCGAGCTCCTGTTGTGTTTTTCCACCTTGTATATGTCCACTGTAACCCGTCTTATCTAAAGAGTTTTTCAATTCGGGGTCTTCTTAGTCGATTTGTATGGGTGTGCTTTGTTCACAATAAAAATCTTTCCTGGAATGAACATATATTTTGTGACTATTTGAAAATGACGTAAATATTATGCAAGATGTGTCTTCAATGATTTCGAAGTATGATAGAGAAAGGGAGAGTTTTTTTTTTTTGAGTGAGTGAAAGGAAGAGAATTGAAGCATTTCAAAACAACGCTCTGTGAATAGGGATTATTTATTCATTCACAATAATAAATGTGTTAGCTCAAGGGATTTTTTTCCCTGAACTATCCGAATTTAAGGTGAGATACTTTCAATTGGAGAAACAAGGCTAGGTTCATTGAAATTTACAATAGGTTTTCGTCCAAATAAAGTGTATCTGAATCCTTTTAATAGTGATAGTTTTCTGCATGTATGTTACCGTAAGTCAGCAAAAACGGTACATTGTATAGAGAATTTTAGCACCAAATTTCCTGGGTGTTCTAATGTAGATGATAAAATGAATATAGGTGGTTACCATCCGTTACATTATCTTTTAGTTGGAGGTTTAAATTTACTATACAAATACAATACCGAACTTGGCCTTTTTTTAGTGTACGTGGTATTTCTAAAACTTCTGAAATAATTTCGATGACATTTTGTAGAGGAATGGAAAATACGTAAAGGAAGAAGTGTTAAATTTAGGGGCGGATCCATGAATTTCCTAGTTACACGTACACAGCACAGTATCTCCAAATGCTCTTAGTGAATTTCTGTGAGATTACTTGGGTGGGCAATGGGCCAGGGGAGAATGGTTTACATTTTGGGGTGGTTCAAGAAATCTTTCGCTGTTACCTCCCCTTTATCGAAGCTATATGCATGCAGCACAATACCTTGAAGAGTCCTCAATACATGTCAGTGAAATTTTGCGGAGGAATGAGCAATGGACTAAGCAATCGATGTTTAAATTTAGGGATGGATCCAGGAATTTTCTGTGCTCACCCCCTTATCCCGTAGCTACATTTACACTGCGCAATATCTTCCGATGTTCACAACAGATTCCAGTGAAATTTCGTGCAGTCAATAAATTTCGGGGCTGATCCAGGAATTTTCCATAGTCACCTCCCCTACATAGTGGCGATGTGTGTCAGTGAGATTTTCAGCAGGCCGGGTAATGGTCTACGGAAGAAGTGCTTACATTTTGGGGTGGATCCAGGCATTTTCCAAGGTCATTTTCCTGGATAATAACTATATGTACACAGCGCAATATCTGCTAGTATTCTAAATGAATTTTGATTGAATTTTGTGACAGGATGCGATTTGCACTAAGGAAAGACTGTTTATATTTTGTATCCAGGAAAATCTTATCAGAGATATATGTACAAATTACAGTATCTCTGAAAATTCTCCATAAATTTCAGCAACATTTGGTGGAAATCAGGGCAGTGGTCTAAGAGAGAAGTGTTTACTTTTTGTGGCAGAACCAGTTTTTCACAAATACCTTTCAAGTTTTTTTTTTTGTATAATGAACTACATTGACGAAATCCTTTCTCTGAAACACGAAAACCTCCTTTTTGCTGAGGGGTTCTATTTACAAAATATGTATATACTACTTTAGTGAACTTTGAGATCATTTCCCTTGACTTCACTGAGAAATCATTATTCCTAAATCTGTGCTTCTGGGGAAGTGGATTCTATATATTATATAATTATGCTGCAAAACTCGACACTCTCTTTCCGTCCACCGTGCCACCAATGCCTCCCAAGTATTTTGATTACTTATTTTTACTTTACTTTATTTTGGGTGAAAGATTCTATCTACGATATATATATATATATATATATATATATAGTTGGATGTGGATTTGCTACACAAAAAAGTCTATGTTTCTGTCCTCTCTGGGCCAAGTAAATTAAGAAAAATACAATCCACTGGAGCTATAAAGGATACCAACATAGGCAATAATCCCAATGCCAAATATCAAGGTCAAGATGAAAACGTCCCTCAGAAAATAATTAAGCATCCTTCCAGAGATAACTCTTAGTTCTAGCTCACACCCTTTGACATGTAACTTACAAGCAAAAATTACAAAAATATTCACACTACTAAAAGCAATAAACAAAATAATAACTCCTCCCACTCACAGCAACACCCACAAGATTCTCACCTAATTCCCCTAGCTAGAATCTGAAAACACAGACAATCATTCGCCTGGTGAGGCCCAGAGAGGGCAGAAACATGAACTTGTTTGTGTAGCAAATCCACATCCTATTATATATTTCCAGCTCTACACTAAAACAACTTGACTCTCGAAGTATAAAGTTGCATGTATTGAGCACTCTATGAAATAAATCCATCGCATATCAGACGTGGCTTTATATTATGCTACATTGCTGACCTGATCTGTGTCATATATATATATATATATATATAATGCTTAGTGTATGATTAATATTCAACACTGAATTAAGTGTATTGATAAGGAAGAAAATCATGCTGAAAATAAATATATATAGTGTAAAATTAATACTTTGTTAATCATTAGGCTACGGATAGAACGATTTATCTACGCGTATATACACACATATGTGTGTGTGTGGGAGTGTGTGTGGGAGTGTATTTTACAAATTAAAGACATATCTAGTATATTGGTACAGGCATCCTCGGATATAACAAGGTTCGTTATAGTGCGGTTTGCGATATGGCACGGTTATTCAAAGGACATGAATCGAGTTTAGTGGCCGGCGAAGACGAGTGCAGCCTCAGCGAGACTTTATACTTTTATTCACTTACATTGTTTGCAGACCAGAGGTTCACATGCATCTATTCTATACATATGTGAGACGTGCATGTCAGCTGTTGCAGCTACACATGAGCTCACATTCTTTGCTATGCATATGTTGCATGTTCCTTGATGGGTCCCGTGAACGCTGATAAGGATGATTTCTATGTCTATCCAACTGAATAATACGAAAAGTTCGATTCCTCTTATGTATACTTAAATTCTAAGTAGTGAAAATGATGCATTGTAGCCAATTTTCGGTGGCTCATTGTATACAATTTTTTTTTACGAAAAAAAGGTGAAAAGCGAAAATTGCTTCCAGCTTTTTTGCAGTAGGTGTTTATTTTGCATATTTTCGAGTTCCATACGGAGCTCTGAAAATTTGGCCGTGAGCCTGATTTGATGCAATTAAATTAAGATATATCTACAGGGTTATGCCTAAAATTTCGTAATGAAATATTCTAGTTTCTTTTCTTCTATTTTGCCATTTATATATTGTATATGATTCTATGTTTTCGAACACTGATTCCAATAACCTAAACTGAAGTCGATGTGTTTTTTTGATACTAATATAGCCTCCAAGGCAGGTGTGTAGCTGGAGATTTTCCACCCTTAAAGGAGTTGCTCCATAAGGGATACCCCCACTTCATCATTCAATGCAGCGTTTTTCAACCTTAGGCTGCAGACCCAAGGGGCTCACAAAAGTATTACTGGCATTCTGTGGGCAGATCTTTCGAAAGCCTGGGATCCACGAGCCTGTTGAGTAGGCAGTCCTTCCAAAAGCAGTGACGTAGTTAGAGATTCAAGGGCTTCGCCTGGTAGGGAGTGGGGGTTTGGTCCCTTGTTGAGGGGCTGCCTCCAACTTTTAGAGCAATTTGACCGTAGAAATGGAATAGATGAACTTCGCCCCAAACCCTTCAGCCACGTCACCCTGCTCCATGATCATCAAGGGGCTTCTCTTCATAAATCATTTAAATATTCATTTCTGATTTTGTCTCGTAAACGGCTTACACGGGCAAGAATTGGCTTCTAAAACCAGTGCCAGATTAACTGCGTACCAAAAGTAGCATATACTACTGGCCCTTCAATTTCAACCTCCCTATGCTGATACTTCCGAGCTATTAGTAACTCTGTATTTGATCCTTCACTACAGTACCATACTGTTCTCAATATTCATGAACCACTTGGTGTTTAAGATTAGCAGTTTTAGCCAATTGTCTCCTCTAACCGGAAAAATTGTTTTCACCCAGCAATTAATAAGTGTGTTATCTGTGTGATACATACGTGACACGAATACGAAAGTATTTGAAACTGAAATCATGGCTACAGCACAAAGATCAAAATGAAAAGAAAGTAATACTATTACTGATTCGTCGTATTACCTGTCTGTATGACAAATGAAAATGATTCATTACTTTTCCAGTTGAAAAATGTATGTGTCCTAATATTGAGGCGAATTTTCTCAATTTAGGTCCTATTATAACGTTGGCCCTGCAGTCACTTAATCCGGCTTTGCCTAAAAAAAAAAAACCTGTATTCCTCAGGCCTCGCTTCTTAACAAGTTTGAACGCGTCCCCAACCAGGCTCTTGAATTCGAAAGAACATCAGAAGACGCCAATTTGAAGGGGCCACGAGGATTAAGGGCTTGCTGTTGAGGGAACAAGCGATGTAATGAGGCTGTTGCCGTGAATGTAATCATCTCCAAATCACATTTATGGGGAACGGAGACTGGGTGAGATTTCTCTATCGGGAAAGAGAGGAAGCACGGGGATTTAATGGAAGTAAATGTGTATATATATATATATATATATATATATATATATATATATATATATATATAGAGAGAGAGAGAGAGAGAGAGAGAGAGAGAGAGAGGGGGATAAATATACCCGAAAGTCAGATCATAAATGCGTTACTTCTTTTCATGAGTAAAAATCTTGCAACGGAGACTTAGCCTAATTTATTTTCAAGTTTACGACTATAATTGAGCCAAAAAACATCTTTAAACTCATAGAAACTTCTATATATCTATCTATCCCTCTCTTTCTTTCTCTCTCTCTCTATCTCTCTCTCTCTCTATCCCCATCTCCATCATCTATCTATCTCCCTTTGTCTCTCTCTTTCTCTCCCTTCCCTCTCTCTCTCTCTCTCCATATATATATATATATATATATATATATATATATATATATATATATATATATATATATATAAATTAAATTAACATTATTTTATTCAAATATTACTTGATCTATTGAAAATATCATCATTTCATTATTGCGCATTAAATGAAATATTTGCTCACACAGAACAAACGATGGAAGTGAAATAAAGCAAGACTACATATTCCTTGTGTATCTGCAACATACATTTCCTTTGATTCGTAATACTTGTTGGTAAACTGGCTTCCAATCATTTGTATTTTATTTCAAATAATAGTAGAATAATATTAATTCCATATATCGTTTGGGTTTGACATGACGGGAGAGAGAGACAGTGAATATTCACCTTCTTTAAATTAGCTGAGGATTTGCTGTAACGATGGGAAAATAAAGTCAACTCCAGCCACTGAATTGAAGAGGAATTTAATGTAAACTGAGGCTAGGAGATGGCAAATGGAATGTTCCTCATCACCAAAGTACCCAGTGTGGGCAGGGCACAAGGTGCTCGCTAATCATCTTAGTTAAATCCTTCTGGTTGATTGACTTGTATCGACTATCACTTCCAGTGGCTTTGTCAGACATCTTTTGTCACAAACTGTTATTGCAGGACTTCTTAAACTGGTGAACGGTTCACCCCAGGGTGGATGGAATTATTTTGGGGTCAGATGAAACATGAACAATGTGTGAATCAGTTTACTTGGATATCTATATTTTAGCTATACTTAGAAAGGATATTGTCACTTGAGTAGTTAGCATCTCTCGTTTTTTTCTTTTAACTCTTAAATTCATATTAAAAAAATTCAAATCCCATATCAAAGGGAATAACATCCTAGTAAAGTAACTTCCTTGCACTTTTAGATTTTTTTTTATTCAACTTAGAAAAAAAGTTCCATTTTTTAAAATTTTGTTCATTGAAGAATTCCATTACGTTTAGGAGCTGTTTCAAGCAGTTCATGAATTCAAGAGTCAATAGAATTGGAGTTACTGATTTGATAGGCTTTTTCTCTCTCGCTATGGTTTTTCTAATTTCAAGGTAGCGGGATATTTCCAAAATTTTTTGTAATATGTATATGAGACTAACTCAGCAGGAGATTTCCTAAATTTACTGTAGTATATATATATATATTAGAGGATATCAGTCTAGCTCATGATACAAAATGAATTTTGCATGAGATTATGCTCGTGAAAGAACAAGATGATTAAAAACATTGATCAGTTCTATTACGTTTAGGAGCACTTTCAAGATTTAAGAGTTAGTTAGCAATGGAGCTGATAATTTGATATGTTTTTCTTTCTAGCAATGTTCTTTTAATTTCAAGGTAGCTGGGTATTTCAGAATTCATCGTAATATATATATATATATATATATATATATATATATATATATATATATATCAAACTAACTTAGCAGGGGATTTCCTAAATTTACTGTAATATATATTAGAGAATATCAGTATAACTCATGGTACAAAATGATTTTTTACATAAAATTATGTACCAGAGAGAACAAGACGAAGATGATTAAAAACAGAAGACAGTTTAGTCGTAAGTGAATGGGATTTCATGATTAAGACTTAGGGGTGATTGACGCAGAATTGGTTTAAGAGGCTCTATGCTAATGGAAATTTTTTCATTGTCACTGGCTCTCCTCAAGATGGCAGCACCACCCGAGAGGTTATTCTCATCGTTGCCGATAGTAATGATAATCAGGTTCTTCCTTCGTCGTTTCTTTGTATTTTTTACTTAATTTTATTATTTCTTTTTTGTCAGCATTGTCCTCTAATCGCTATTACTGGTGTCCTCCATGCCCTTATATATTCTCCGTCGCTGTTTCACCAATTTCACAATTATTTTGTCGATTTCCTACTCCGGAGTTGACTTTGTTTTCCACTCGTAACAACAATGACAATGATAACCATAATGACCCTCACCAAAAGTAAAACCCATCCAAGCCACCGTGAAAGATAAAATTTGGCATGCAGCCTTCTCCGAAATCCACTAATAGTTTTATGAAGAAGAATTGGGCTCATTCGACCCCGACCCACGGAGGCTACCTCATTTTTTTCCAGTTTATATCTAGAATCGTCTAAAATTACATCTAGAATTATAAAGATTTTTGTGCCACTTATTTAGAAAAATATCTTGATACTATATAATCGAATTGCTCTCAATGACCAGATTTAAAGATCTTTTGTGAGTTAAACGGAAACTGCTCTTCGTCTCATATTTTTGTTTGTTGAAATTTCAGCCTAGTAGCTAATATACTCACGTTTTGCCATCTATATGTGTGTCATGTGCACAGCCCAAACTGCTCATAATAGAAGCTTGACATTTTGCACAATGAGTAAAAGAAATGTTTTGAATGACTGAAATAGTTGATTCTTTCTATTCATCTATGAGTCACGCTTATTTTGCTAACCGTTCATAGTGGAAACTTGAAAATTTGCACCTCTTCAATGAGTTAGGGAAGCAGATAAATGCTTTTTCTCCTTACTTTGAACGGATACATCATCATTTTCTTGACACAACTATATTTCTTCTTCTTCTTCTTCTTCTTCTTCTTCTTCTTCTTCTTCTTCTTCTTCTTCTTCTTCTTCTTCTTCTTCTTCTTCTTCTTCTTCTTCTTCTTCAGCAAGTGCCTGACTGTGCATCCAGCCTTTCCTCATGCAAACGCTGCTTCATGGAGGAGTTATGCTAGGAACCGACATGCTCGTATTGAGAGGCAGCGATCATCATCATCATCATCATCATCATCATCATCATCATTCGACTAAAATAATTCCTTACATATTTTCATTCTGCATCTCCATTCTCTCTCCTTTCTTCTGCTTCTTGCTTCCAAAAATTGCAAGTTACGACAGAGGAAGTACAGTTCAATTCGATGTAATGTTTTAATGTCGATTGACCAATTGGATTACATCATGTATGTATGTATGTATGACTCTTTTCGTTTTGGTGGACCATTTAAGCAACTTAATCTTAGCTACTATACCTGGGTACTTGGTATGGTGGAAAGGTTATGCTTGGAACCCAATTCTCCCCTCTTGGCCATACTGGAGGATTCCAATACGTTCTATACGTTCGGAGATCAACATTGCTAAAGAGGTTGCCTCCCCAGCTGGTTACAGCACTCGGTATTCCGAGACAGTTGCTCATCTAGATACTGTCTAGGATCGACCTTGCTCAACTTCGATGGTAGGACGAAAAACGCTGTATCTAATGTGATTTGACCGTGACTAGTCTTTAATTTTAATATAAATAGAAGGTATGAACATGGATGTCTTTACATCAGCTATTTAGCTTGGTCTGTAATATTTTCTTATCCTCTTAAGATATTTTTTCTCTCATTTCTTCCCGTTTTATCGCGTCACATTCAAGAACTCCTAGATATTTATATCAGTACAGTGTGGTCAATGTTCTGATTTTTTGTTGCCTGGTAATTCGATCCCTTCTGCCGCTATGAACCATCGTTTATGCATTACCATTTGTGCATATTCTTTTGTACCGAACTTCATCCTAATGTCATCGCTGTATTCTTTCACTTTTCACTTTCCTGTTCTTTGCAATAGTTTTCTGTCGTCCATGTGCCTGAAGTGGTTGACTTTCCCCTTTATTTTGGAAAACCGGTATTCTTTGCTGTTTTTCAAGATTGTATTTTGTGGTATTATTATTATTATTATTATTTATTATTATTTGGAATCTCACACCAGTTGCCTGGTGGTAACTGCTGGGGTTTGAGTGACAGCAAGTCTCCTCAAGTCTCCAGCCCTCCTCTCCTAGTACTAATAGGTCGCAGTAATTCTACGATTTACAGTTTCACACCGGTTGCCCAGTGGTTATCGCTGAAGGCTGAGTGACAATAAGTCTCCTCAGGTCTTCAGCTAACGTCTCCTCTCTCTTTCGCATATCATGACAGAGCTACATTTCGTTGCAGTACTTATATCTCTAGCACCTTCCTCAGTATCCGTGCAGTTCCCAGTAGTGCTGTGGTCTGTACGGTCTCTATTCTCCCCCTAATCCCGATCTCCTCCAGTCTCTCCCACAGCGTTTTGGGGACAGTTCCTAGTGCGCCCACTATGACCGGTACTACCCTGGTTTTCATGTTCCACATTTTTCTTAACTCCCTTGCTAGGTCCTGGTATTTTTCCCTTTTTTCACCCTCCTTCTTTTTTACTCTATGGTCTGCAGGTACAGCAACGTCTACTGTTTGGCAGGCTTTCCTTTTTTTTGTCTACTATTACTAAGTCCGGCCTTCTTGCCTGGATGAGGTGGTCAGTTTGGATGTCAAAGTCCCACAGTAGTTTGTGGTTGTCATTCTCCAGGACTGCCTCTGGCTTGTGCTGATACCACTTTTCCCCATGGTTGAATCCCATTTGTTTGCTTAGTTCCCAGTGTATCATCGTTGCTACTCTATCGTGTCTATGCTTATACTCCTTCTGGGCGAGTTGACTACATTCACTAGTTATGTGCTTTACTGTCTCATCTATTTCACCGCACATGCGGCATTTGCTGTTTGTCTGTGTTCTGTCGATTTTTGCTTTTATGTAGTTTGTCCTTATGCTTTTGTTTTGGGCTGCCATGATGAGCGATTCTGTTTCTCGCTTAAGGTTTGTAACCACGTCCATGATTCTCATCTGCCACATCTAGTATCTGTCTTTTAAAATCTCTGTACAATTTTTTCCTCCCCCATTTTCCTTTCTTTGTTTGCTATGTTGTTCCATTGTTTTCTACTTTGTTGTTTGTTGCACTATTTCGTGCACTCTTTATGATGTCTTTGCTGTTTGCTTGCACGTACATTTCTAGATCTGCTTTAGCTCTGTGGACACAGTCCTCTATGTTGAGGAGCCCCCTGCCGCCTTCTTTTCTCTTGAAGTATAGTCTATTCGTGTCATCTCCAGGCAGTAAGGCTTTATGCATTGTCATAAGTTTCCTTGTTCGCCTGTCCATTGATTGGAGTTCTTCCTTTGTCCATTCTAGGAATGGTCCTGTGTACCTCACTGCCGATACAGCCCATGTGTTCATTCCTTTCATCAGATTCCTGCTGTTTAATTTGGCCTCTAATATTTTCCTTATTCTTCTAAGGTATTCTCTCTTTATTTTCTCATTCATTTCTTCCCGTTTTATCGAGTCACATTCAAAGATGCACAAGTAGTTGTATTGGTCTTGTGCGGTCGGTGCTCTAATCTTCCAGTTGTCCAGGAGTGGTATCATAGTTAGAGTATCCCTGGAAGATTCCCCTTTTTATCCTTACCTCTGCTGGGTTTTCTCCTGTGGCTGTTAAGTCTACTTTCCAGTTTTTCATTGAGTTTCCAATGAATCTAACCACCGGTTCGCTAATCTTGAACATTCTAAGGCATTCGAGTATCCAGCTATGAGGAATCATATCGTACGCTTTTTCTTTTTTTTATCCATCCCATTGCGATGTTCTTTTCCCTTTTCCTCACTTCTTTTAAGATTATCTGGTCTATGTAGAGTAAATCATTTGCCCCTTTGGTTCCTTTCATACCACCTTTCTGTTCTTCTTGTAATAGTCCCCTTATTTCCATTGATTTATACATTCTCTCTGCTATTTGCCCGGTCAGGATTTTCTACATAAGTTGTAAGCACGTTATTGGTCTATAGTTGCTTGCCATGTCCCCCCTTTTCAGGGTCCTTTTTGGATTAGAGTAGTTCTACCTCTGGTCATCCATTCTGGTGCCTCGCCTTCGTATATGCAACTTTGGAGTAGGTGGGTGAGTCTGTCTTGTAAGGTGGTGAATTTCTTGAACCAATATCCATGGATCCCGTCGGGAACCGGTGCCTTCTAGTTGGCTATTTTCCCAAGAGCATGTTTCAAAGTGGTTTCATTCAATAATATTGGTTCTCCATTGTCTATATCTTCAAGTTCTTTTCTCATGTTTCCTGACCATTGCAGTGTTACGTTGTGTCTTTTCGGGTGCCCCCATATGCTATTCCAGTAGATCTTGGCCTCTGTGGCGTCTGGTTTTATGTCCTGCCTTCTTTCTCCGTTTAAATCTTGGTAAAACTTTCTCTCGTTATTTTTGTGTGTATTGGGCCGTTCTTAGTCTGTATCTCTTCAGTCTTGCCTCTTTGGCTAATCCCTTCTGATGTATCTCTTCCACTGCAATGGGGATGCCTTTTGTGTCGCCTTGTACTTGTTCCAAAGTCTTACTCGTGGTCTGTCTGTGTGTGGAGCATTTCTCAGCAGTACTTCATCTCTCTGGAGTTGAGAGATCTGCTTTTCTAATCTTCTTTCCCAGTTGGGGTTTTCTTCCCTATTATTGCTTGGGGTTCTTTCTTGTGTTGTGAACTTTGTGTGACCATTTTCGCCCCAGCGTAAATTAAGTTGTTGAGTTCCGGAAGGCTGTTCGTTTCAATGTGCTGAAAGAGGCAGTTCGGTCACTTCTCCAAGTTTCTTTCTGTCTCTGTCTCTTAGGGAGGGGAGTGTTGTTTTCTCTCCTCACATGATTTCTTTCAAAGCTTGTATTTTGGTTTTCTCTTCTTCTGTTGGGGCTTTGTCGTCACCCTCTGGTGCGTGGCTTTCTTTAGGGGTTTCGAGTGGAATTCTTCCAGTTTTGTCGTTTGTGTTAGTTGTGCTGGGGGGATAATCTTCAGGTGTGTTGTCTTCTCCCCTCTCTACGTTATTGCAGATCTCTTGTAGGTCAGTCTCAAAGAGCTATTTCTTCTTTTGGATTTGTTTTACTTGGTCAGCCAGGCGTTGGCTTGATACTTTCACAGCAGATTTCTCCCCACATATTTGGAGCATGCGCTCCCTATAAGATCGCACCGAAGGTTTGCTTTTAAAGTAACAATACATGACTAGTCTGTTCTCCTCTCTTGACCATCTCTTTCTCTTGTTCTTTATAGCAGTCACTCGACGAGGGCTGTGCCTTTCCTGGGTGTCGTTGGTGGTATATGAGTTTTGGTCAACAGTAGCTGTGTAATGACTGTGTCCCTCCTGAAGGCCATTAAGGGTACACGAGCCGGAGTTTTGGCCAGCAGGCACAGGATGACGACCGGGTCCCTCCTGGTGGCTAACAAGGGAAAACCTGCCGGTTATGACGCACAAATCTTGAATCTGCGCCCCATTTTTTGCAGTAAAATGATTTGGTTGTACTGTCATGATTGGGTTTTTTTTTGTTCTTTCAAGGTAGTGCCAAACCTTAGTGGGTTGGTTAAGACCGATGTGGTTCTGTGATAACCTCAGACCCCACCAGCTCTTACCACCCAGGAGCCATTTGGGTGTGCGGAAAATCTATTTGGTGATATGACAATCACTCCCTAATTATTGACAAAAACGCTAAGCCTCGTCTTAGGGGAATTACATGTATTTAAGATCATACGTCTCCCTTAAATCTTTCAAGTTTTGACTTAGTAAGAGTCGGTATCTGCTCTGTTTGCAAATGGTGGATTCCTTCACGTGGTTGGGACTTTTTTGCCATGCCAATTCATACATGAGGGTGGCCAGGGGGCATTCACATGAAAAAGCATTACTTTTCTATACTATGGGACAACTCAATCTCGATGGGATGGGGAGAATTGTAAATTGAATTTTAAATTTAATTCTACTTACCCACGTGCAGGTCCAATACAACAAACTACTTTTTTTCTAACTTGGCAGTGGTCATTTCATCAAAGTCGAAAAATTCAGAATCACAAAGAAAACCATCTCAGAAGTAAAAATATTATTAAAATATTAAGAATAATTAATCTTAAAGCCAAAAGTAAAATATTGAAATAATCACAGAGTTCATCTCAAAGCCAAAAGTTAAATATCATTAAAATGTTAATAATAATCACAGAATTAATCTTAAAGCGAAAAGTAAGATCATCAGGAGGAGCCTACAGTCAAAATATTATTAAGATAATAAAAATCATCACAGAATTAATCTTTGAAAAAAATCAGTCAGAGTTACTTAATCTTAAAAGTCAGTCACAAAATTAATCATTATTATTATTATTACTAGGAATCTCACACCAGTTGCCTGGTGGTAACCGCTGGAGTTTGAGTGACAGCAAGTCTCCTCAAGTCTCCAGCCCTCCTCTCCTAGTACTCATAGGTCGCAGTAATTCTGCGATTTACAGTTTCACACCGGTTGCCCAGTGGTTATCGCTGAAGGCTGAGTGACAATAAGTCTCCTCAGGTCTTCAGCTAACGTCTCCTCTCTCTTTCGCATATCATGACAGAGCTACGATTCGTTGCAGTCCTTATATCTCTAGCACCTTCCTCAGTATCCGTGCAGTTCCCAGCAGTGCTGTGGTCTGTACGGTCTCTATCCTCCCCCTAATCCCGATCTTCTCCAGTCTCTCCCTCAGCGTTTTGGGGACAGTTCCTAGTGCTCCCACTATGACCGGTACTACCCTGGTTTTCATGTTCCACATTTTCTTTAACTCCTTTACTAGGTCCTGTATTATTATTATTGTTATTATTATCATTATTATTATTTTCACAATTGCCTGGTGGTCCTCGTTGAAGTCTGAAAGACAGCAAGTCCCCTTTACTCCGTAGCCCTTCTTTCAACATTTTTGGAGTCCACAGCAATGCCTGGTAGTACTTGCCGTAGGTTGAGTGACAGTCTGTTTAATCAGTTCTCCTCATATATCTCAGCAGTGTTGTAGTTTGTCTCAACTTTTCTTAGCTTTACTTATTTCATTTCTAGCAGTTTGGTCATTGCTGAAGACCGAAATTCGTTAGTTTCATGTTTCAAGTATCCGCCTCTTTATTCTTGCTGACTTCAGTAGTGTTGTTTCTTTTCATCTCCTGCCCCTCCAATCTTGACTTAATTGTCCTCGGCACTGTTCCAAGTGCGCCTACTATTATTGTCACTACAGCCTCTATGTGCCAGGGTCAAGTCTTGATACTTTTTCACCTTCATTCGTATTCACTCTGTGGTCTGCAGGTACAACCACGTCCTTGACCTGTCAGATTTTCTTTTACCTATTCACAATGTCTACACAAATCACTGGGGTTTGAGTGACATCAAGTGTCCTCAATTCTCTAGAACTTCCTTCAGTATTCCAGATTTTAGAAATGGTTTTTAATTTGGATCCCGACCCCCCCCCCCATTCGTTTGGATACCGACTTCTAGGAATAGCAGTTCTCCAAAACTTTTCCTCGACCCTAGGGGATCATTCTAAGCGCTCGAACAACGATGGGCACCTTTCCTTTCGATTCTCTTGCGATGCCGAGATATTTACCCAGCTTTTAACTTCCGTCCAATTTTACACCGTGTTCAGCTGAAACAGCGACATCCACCACCAGAAAAAAATTTATTTCTCTTTCCCTACGATAACTAGATCTTCTTTGTTAGCTATAATTAAGTCTGGCTTCTGGCTTTGATTGAGTGACCTCTTCGTCGTGTTTATCCCTCGAGGTCGACAATGATAGTCTACGTTACACAGAATGGAGACGCCTTCGCCTGTATATGTTTAACGTACACTGGTTGGTGCACTCAAAGAAGCACACGATACTTCACGAATCAACCAGCTTATTCCACTGGGAAGGCAAGGAAACCAGGACGATTGGAGCTGATGGATCTGTTGTATCGACTTCTAATAAAATGTTAGTTAAAAAAGTTTTTTTAAGCTTTCTGCTGTTGAATGGGGTTTCCAGATTTTTTTTTCTCTTGGAATATGATTACTTAATTTTTTCATTGTTACCATAAGGAACCGTCAACCAGAACTGTCAACATAGGTTTCTCAAATCTATAAGCGATTCTGGTTTACAATGAAGCCGTCTATCTATGTATCGCACACATAGACATCACCGATAAAGCTGACATTTTAAACATTTACTCATTATGTCAAGAAAAAAATGTTTTTCATTTTGAAAATCCCTCTCTTGAATAAGTTTTTAGTGCAGGATTTAATTTGCAATATTAGTTAATGCTTACTTGGTCACTTACTTTGTGTCCAGTAGCATTAGCGATGGTTTCTTGAAAATTTGGAGACCCAATAAAAAGCGAGAGAGAAAACTGCTTCATACTCCTGACAGTTTCTATTAAGTGACTAATCGGACTTCTTCTTTATCTTCTTCTTCTTCTTTATTATTATTATTATTATTATTATTATTATTATTATTATTATTATTATTATTATTATTATTATTTGTCATCTCACCCCATTTGCCTGGTGGTAACCGCTGGAGTTTGAGTGACAGCAAGTCTCCTCAAGTCTCCAGCCCTTCTCTCCTAGTACTCATAAGTCAAAGTAATACTGTGGTTTACAGTTTCATACCGCTTGCCCAGTGGTCATTGCTGAAGGCTGAGCGACAATAAGTCTCCTCAGGTCTTCAGCCAACATCTCCTCCCTCCCCAACCCATCATGACAGTGCTGCAGCTCACATTTCCGCTTTCATTTTCCTTCCTCTGTTGGGTTACTATTAACATTTAACGTTGCAGTCTTTATATTTAATTATTATTAAATTATATATATTTCCTGTTTCATCTGATCAAAGCATGCGTCTTGCAGTTATTGTTGGAGATCGAGTGACAGCAAGTTTCCTCAAATCTTCAGCACTCTCCTCAATAATCTTACTGACTCCATCAATGTTGTAGTCTAGACCAGCCAGAGACCATACCACCTTCAAACCTGGAACGTTTGAAGGAAGCCAACTGACAGGACTGAAAAATGTCTGTTTATTTGTTAGAATTATTTTACTATTTGACCGGATGGCCCTTGAATCTGGGGAGAACCCCAAAGGGGACCATGACCAGAAAAAGACTGAGAATTGCTGGTCTTGACAGTCCCAATCTTTTCTTTCCAGGAATCACGATTCCAAATAAGCTGTTTGCGATCGGTCCTGACCTTCATGCTACGCGGCCTCTTTAGTTCTCGAGTGAGGTTCTGGCATTTGTCCAATTTTTCAATTTCTTTTGAAAAACCTTATGGGCTGCCGACACAGCCATGCTTACTATCTGGTGGACATTTTCCCTGATCACAACTGAATCGGGTCGACATGCATGGATTAAGTTGTTGGCCTGAAATTCCCAGAATAAATTACTATTTTAATTTTGAGTTTTCACATCTTTCTGGAAAATTTATTAAGAAACATTTTTGAAAATAGTTGCATGAATCTATCTATGTATGTATCATGTATACAACTCTGCCCGTTAATAGTAGAAACATTAAATCATGTGTATACAAGCGTTTGCATATTGAACAAAGCGGAAGAAATTGTTAGTTTTAGCGGGAACCGGTTGTGATAGAGTGGTAAGAGAGCGGGGGTAGTTGCAGATGTTTGATCGGATGGAAGACTGAATTACCAACTATGAACTATGAACAATAGTAGAGGTTTTGAACTTCGTTGCAGAAAATATCTGTTCAACGTCTCTGTTTTCCTGTCAGATTGGAACTCATCATTTCTCAAATCTTTAACTGGCTTTTTTTTATCTGTTGTTTTCATCTTTGTTTTGTGGAAACTGCTCACGTGACTTCAACGAAACTGTTCAAATCACAAAAGCTTTTCCTCAATTTTTGTACCATTTGCAC